>CM057388.1:1667500-2343485 GCA_030015415.1 Cynopterus sphinx | reverse complement strand
AACACTAACCCCTAACCCGGCACCATTTCTTCCTAGCCTGGCCTGGCCTGGCCTGGCCTGGCCTGGCCTGGCCTGGCCTGGCCTGGCCTGGCCTGGCCTGGCCTGGCCTGGCCCACTGGCCTGGCCTGGCCTGGCCTGGCCTGGCCTGGCCTGGCCTGGCCTGGCCTGGCCTGGCCTGGCCTGGCCTGGCCTGGCCTGGCCTGGCCTGGCCTGGCCTGGCCTGGCCTGGCCTGGCCTGGCCTGGCCTGGCCTGGCCTGGCACAGCCTGGCCTGGCCTGGCCTGGCCTGGCCTGGCCTGGCCTGGCCTGGCCTGGCCTGGCCTGGCCTGGCCTGGCCTGGCCTGGCCTGGCCTGGCCTGGCCTGGCCTGGCCTGGCCTGGCCTGGCCCCTGGCCTGGCCTGGCCTGGCCTGGCCTGGCCTGGCCTGGCCTGGCCTGGCCTGGCCTGGCCTGGCCTGGCCTGGCCCCTGGCCTGGCCTGGCCTGGCCTGGCCTGGCCTGGCCTGGCCTGGCCTGGCCTGGCCTGGCCTGGCCTGGCCTGGCCTGGCCTGGCCTGGCCCTGGCCTGGCCTGGCCTGGCCTGGCCTGGCTGGCCTGGCCTGGCCTGGCCTGGCCTGGCCTGGCCTGGCCTGGCCTGGCCTGGCCTGGCCTGGCCTGGCCTGGCCTGGCCTGGCCTGGCCTGGCCTGGCCTGGCCTGGCCTGGCCTGGCCTGGCCTGGCCTGGCCTGGCCTGGCCTGGCCTGGCCTGGCCTGGCCTGGCCTGGCCTGTTCACGCCTGGCCTGGCCTGGCCTGGCCTGGCCTGGCCTGGCCTGGCCTGGCCTGGCCTGGCCTGGCCTGGCCTGGCCTGGCCTGGCCTGGCCTCAACCTGGCCTGGCCTGGCCTGGCCTGGCCTGGCCTGGCCTGGCCTGGCTGGCCTGGCCCTGGCCTGGCCTGGCCTGGCCTGGCCTGGCCTGGCCTGGCCTGGCCTGGCCTGAGCCTGGCCTGGCCTGGCCTGGCCTGGCCTGGCCTGGCCTGGCCTGGCCTGGCCTGGCACTGGCTGGCCTGGCCTGGCCTGGCCTGGCCTGGCCTGGGCCTGGCCTGGCCTGGCCTGGCCTGGCCTGGCCTGGCCTGGCCTGGCACTGGCCTGGCCTGGCCTGGCCTGGCCTGGCCTGGCCTGGCCTGGCCTGGCCTGGCCTGGCCTGGCCTGGCCTGGCCTGGCCTGGCCTGGCCTGGCCTGGCCTGGCCTGGCCTGGCCTGGCCTGGCCTGGCCTGGCCTGGCCTGGCCTGGCCTGGCCTGGCCTGGCCCCTGGCCTGGCCTGGCCTGGCCTGGCCTGGCCTGGCCTGGCCTGGCCTGGCCTGGCCTGGCTGGCCTGGCCTGGCCTGGCCTGGCCTGGCCTGGCCTGGCCTGGCCTGGCCTGGCCTGGCCTGGCCTGGCCTGGCCTGGCCTGGCCTGGCCCTGGCCTGGCCTGGCCTGGCCTGGCCTGGCCTGGCCTGGCCTGGCCTGGCCTGGCCTGGCCTGGCCTGGCCTGGCCTGGCCTGGCCTGGCCTGGCCTGGCCTGGCCTGGCCTGGCCTGGCCTGGCCTGGCCTGGCCTGGCCTGGCTGGCCTGGCCTGGCCTGGCCTTCCTGGCCTGGCCTGGCCTGGCCTGGCCTGGCCTGGCCTGGCCTGGCCTGGCCTGGCCTGGCCTGGCCTGGCCTGGCCTGGCCTGGCCTGGCCTGGCCTGGCCTGGCCCTGGCCTGGCCTGGCCTGGCCTGGCCTGGCCTGGCCTGGCCTGGCCTGGCCTGGCCTGGCCTGGCCTGGCCTGGCCTGGCCTGGCCTGGCCTGGCCTGGCCTGGCCTGGCCTGGCCTGGCCTGGCTGGCCTGGCCTGGCCTGGCCTGGCCTGGCCTGGCCTGGCCTGGCCTGGCCTGGCCTGGCCTGGCCTGGCCTGGCCCTGGCCTGGCCTGGCCTGGCCTGGCCTGGCCTGGCCTGGCCTGGCCTGGCCTGGCCTGGCCTGGCCTGGCCTGGCCTGGCCTGGCTGGCCTGGCCTGGCCTGGCCTGGCCTGGCCTGGCCTGGCCTGGCCTGGCCTGGCCTGGCCTGGCCTGGCCTGGCCTGGCCTGGCCTGGCCTGGCCTGGCCTGGCCTGGCCTGGCCTGGCCTGGCCTGGCCTGGCCTGGCCTGGCCTGGCCTGGCCTGGCCTGGCCTGGCCTGGCCTGGCCTGGCCTGGCCCTGGCCTGGCCTGGCCTGGCCTGGCCTGGCCTGGCCTGGCCTGGCCTGGCCTGGCCTGGCCTGGCCTGGCCTGGCCTGGCCTGGCCTGGCCTGGCCTGGCCTGGCCTGGCCTGGCCTGGCCTGGCCTGGCCTGGCCTGGCCTGGCCTGGCCTGGCCTGGCCTGGCCTGGCCTGGCCTGGCCTGGCCTGGCCTGGCCTGGCCTGGCCTGGCCTGGCCTGGCCTGGCCTGGCCTGGCCTGGCCTGGCCTGGCCCTGGGCCTGGCCTGGCCTGGCCTGGCCTGGCCTGGCCTGGCCTGGCCTGGCCTGGCCTGGCCTGGCCTGGCCTGGCCTGGCCTGGCCTGGCCTGGCCTGGCCTGGCCTGGCCTGGCCTGGCCTGGCCTGGCCACAGCCTGGCCTGGCCTGGCCTGGCCTGGCCTGGCCTGGCCTGGCCTGGCCTGGCCTGGCCTGGCCTGGCCTGGCCTGGCCTGGCCTGGCCTGGCCTGGCCTGGCCTGGCCTGGCCTGGCCTGGCCTGGCCTGGCCTGGCCTGGCCTGGCCTGGCCTGGCCTGGCCTGGCCTGGCCTGGCCTGGCCTGGCCTGGCCTGGCCTGGCCTGGCCTGGCTGGCCTGGCCTGGCCTGGCCTGGCCTGGCCTGGCCTGGCCTGGCCTGGCCTGGCCTGGCCTGGCCTGGCCTGGCCTGGCCTGGCCTGGCCTGGCCTGGCCTGGCCTGGCCTGGCCTGGCCTGGCCCTGGCCTGGCCTGGCCTGGCCTGGCCTGGCCTGGCCTGGCCTGGCCTGGCCTGGCCTGGCCTGGCCTGGCCTGGCCTGGCCTGGCCTGGCCTGGCCTGGCCTGGCCTGGCCTGGCCTGGCCTGGCCTGGCCTGGCCTGGCCTGGCCTGGCCTGGCCTGGCCTGGCCTGGCCTGGCCTGGCCTGGCCTGGCCTGGCCTGGCCTGGCCTGGCTGGCCTGGCCTGGCCTGGCCTGGCCTGGCCTGGCCTGGCCTGGCCTGGCCTGGCCTGGCCTGGCCTGGCTGGCTGGCCTGGCCTGGCCTGGCCTGGCCTGGCCTGGCCTGGCCTGGCCTGGCCTGGCCTGGCCTGGCCTGGCCTGGCCTGGCCTGGCCTGGCCTGGCCTGGCCTGGCCTGGCCTGGCCTGGCCTGGCCTGGCCTGGCCTGGCCCTGGCCTGGCCTGGCCTGGCCTGGCCTGGCCTGGCCTGGCCTGGCCTGGCCTGGCCTGGCCTGGCCTGGCCTGGCCTGGCCTGGCCTGGCCTGGCCTGGCCTGGCCTGGCCTGGCCTGGCCTGGCCTGGCCTGGCCTGGCCTGGCCTGGCCTGGCCTGGCCTGGCCTGGCCTGGCCTGGCCTGGCCTGGCCTGGCCTGGCCTGGCCTGGCCTGGCCTGGCCTGGCCTGGCCTGGCCTGGCCTGGCCTGGCCTGGCCTGGCCTGGCCTGGCCTGGCCTGGCCTGGCCTGGCCTGGCCTGGCCTGGCCTGGCCTGGCCTGGCCTGGCCTGGCCTGGCCTGGCCTGGCCTGGCCTGGCACAGCCTGGCCTGGCCTGGCCTGGCCTGGCCTGGCCTGGCCTGGCCTGGCCTGGCCTGGCCTGGCCTGGCCTGGCCTGGCCTGGCCTGGCCTGGCCTGGCCTGGCCTGGCCTGGCCTGGCCTGGCCTGGCCTGGCCTGGCCTGGCCTGGCCTGGCCTGGCCCTGGCCTGGCCTGGCCTGGCCTGGCCTGGCCTGGCCTGGCCTGGCCTGGCCTGGCCTGGCCTGGCCTGGCCTGGCCTGGCCTGGCCTGGCCTGGCCTGGCCTGGCCTGGCCTGGCCTGGCCTGGCCTGGCCTGGCCTGGCCTGGCCTGGCCTGGCCTGGCCTGGCCTGGCCTGGCCTGGCCTGGCCTGGCCTGGCCTGGCCTGGCCTGGCCTGGCCTGGCCTGGCCTGGCCTGGCCTGGCCTGGCCTGGCCTGGCCTGGCCTGGCCTGGCCTGGCCTGGCCTGGCCTGGCCTGGCCTGGCCTGGCCTGGCCTGGCCTGGCCTGGCCTGGCCTGGCCTGGCCTGGCTGGCCTGGCCTGGCCTGGCCTGGCCTGGCCTGGCCTGGCCTGGCCTGGCCTGGCCTGGCCTGGCCTGGCCTGGCCTGGCCTGGCCTGGCCTGGCCTGGCCTGGCCTGGCCTGGCCTGGCCTGGCCTGGCCTGGCCTGGCCTGGCCTGGCCTGGCCTGGCCTGGCCTGGCCTGGCCTGGCCTGGCCTGGCCTGGCCTGGCCTGGCCTGGCCTGGCCTGGCCTGGCCTGGCCTGGCCTGGCCTGGCTGGCCTGGCCTGGCCTGGCCTGGCCTGGCCTGGCCTGGCCTGGCCTGGCCTGGCCTGGCCTGGCCTGGCCTGGCCTGGCCTGGCCTGGCCTGGCCTGGCCTGGCCTGGCCTGGCCTGGCCTGGCCTGGCCTGGCCTGGCCTGGCCTGGCCTGGCCTGGCCTGGCCTGGCCTGGCCTGGCACAGCCTGGCCTGGCCTGGCCTGGCCTGGCCTGGCCTGGCCTGGCCTGGCCTGGCCTGGCCTGGCCTGGCCTGGCCTGGCCTGGCCTGGCCTGGCCTGGCCTGGCCTGGCCTGGCCTGGCCTGGCCTGGCTGGCCTGGCCTGGCCTGGCCTGGCCTGGCCTGGCCTGGCCCTGGCCTGGCCTGGCCTGGCCTGGCCTGGCCTGGCCTGGCCTGGCCTGGCCTGGCCTGGCCTGGCCTGGCCTGGCCTGGCCTGGCCTGGCCTGGCCTGGCTGGCCTGGCCTGGCTGGCCTATTTCGGCCTGGCCTGGCCTGGCCTGGCCTGGCCTGGCCTGGCCTGGCCTGGCCTGGCCTGGCCTGGCCTGGCCTGGCCTGGCCTGGCCTGGCCTGGCCTGGCCTGGCCTGGCCTGGCCTGGCCTGGCCTGGCCTGGCCTGGCCTGGCCTGGCCTGGCCTGGCCTGGCCTGGCCTGGCCTGGCCTGGCCTGGCCTGGCCCTGGCCTGGCCTGGCCTGGCCTGGCCTGGCCTGGCCTGGCCTGGCCTGGCCTGGCCTGGCCTGGCCTGGCCTGGCCTGGCCTGGCCTGGCCTGGCCTGGCCTGGCCTGGCCTGGCCTGGCCTGGCCTGGCCTGGCTGGCCTGGCCTGGCCTGGCCTGGCCTGGCCTGGCCTGGCCTGGCCTGGCCTGGCCTGGCCTGGCCTGGCCTGGCCTGGCCTGGCCTGGCCCTGGCCTGGCTGGCCTGGCCTGGCCTGGCCTGGCCTGGCCTGGCCTGGCCACAAGCCTGGCCTGGCCTGGCCTGGCCTGGCCTGGCCTGGCCTGGCCTGGCCTGGCCTGGCCTGGCCTGGCCTGGCCTGGCCTGGCCTGGCCTGGCCTGGCCTGGCCTGGCCTGGCCTGGCCTGGCCTGGCCTGGCCTGGCCTGGCCTGGCCTGGCCTGGCCTGGCCTGGCCTGGCCTGGCCTGGCCTGGCCTGGCCTGGCCTGGCCTGGCCTGGCCTGGCCTGGCCTGGCCTGGCCTGGCCTGGCCTGGCCTGGCCTGGCTGGCCTGGCCTGGCCTGGCCTGGCCTGGCCTGGCCTGGCCTGGCCTGGCCTGGCCTGGCCTGGCCTGGCCTGGCCTGGCCTGGCCTGGCCTGGCCTGGCCTGGCCTGGCCTGGCCTGGCCTGGCCTGGCCTGGCCTGGCCTGGCCTGGCCTGGCCTGGCCTGGCCTGGCCTGGCCTGGCCTGGCCTGGCCTGGCCTGGCCTGGCCTGGCTGGCCTGGCCTGGCCTGGCCTGGCCTGGCCTGGCCTGGCCTGGCCTGGCCTGGCCTGGCCTGGCCCTGGCCCTGGCCCTGGCCTGTTCCTGGCCTGGCCTGGCCTGGCCTGGCCTGGCCTGGCCTGGCCTGGCCTGGCCTGGCTGGCCTGGCCTGGCCTGGCCTGGCCTGGCCTGGCCTGGCCTGGCCTGGCCTGGCCTGGCCTGGCTATTTCATTTCGGCCTGGCGGCTGGCCTGGCCTGGCCTGGCCTGGCCTGGCCTGGGCCTGGCCTGGCCTGGCCTGGCCTGGCCTGGCCTGGCCTGGCCTGGCCTGGCCTGGCCTGGCCTGGCCTGGCCTGGCCTGGCCTGGCCTGGCCTGGCCTGGCCTGGCCTGGCCTGGCCTGGCCTGGCCTGGCCTGGCCTGGCCTGGCCTGGCCTGGCCTGGCCTGGCTGGGCCTGGCCTGGCCTGGCCTGGCCTGGCCTGGCCTGGCCTGGCCTGGCCTGGCCTGGCCTGGCCTGGCCTGGCCTGGCCTGGCCTGGCCTGGCCTGGCCTGGCCTGGCCTGGCCTGGCCTGGCCTGGCCTGGCCTGGCCTGGCCTGGCCTGGCCTGGCCTGGCCTGGCCTGGCCTGGCCTGGCCTGGCCTGGCCTGGCCTGGCCTGGCCTGGCCTGGCCTGGCCTGGCCTGGCCTGGCCTGGCTGGCCTGGCCTGGCCTGGCCTGGCCTGGCCTGGCCTGGCCTGGCCTGGCCCTGGCCTGGCCTGGCCTGGCCTGGCCTGGCCTGGCCTGGCCTGGCCTGGCCTGGCCTGGCCTGGCCTGGCCTGGCCTGGCCTGGCCTGGCCTGGCCTGGCCTGGCCTGGCCTGGCCTGGCCTGGCCTGGCCTGGCCTGGCCTGGCTGGCCTGGCCTGGCCTGGCCTGGCCTGGCCTGGCCTGGCCTGGCCTGGCCTGGCCTGGCCTGGCCTGGCCTGGCCTGGCCTGGCCTGGCCTGGCCTGGCTGGCCTGGCCTGGCCTGGCCTGGCCTGGCCTGGCCTGGCCTGGCCTGGCCTGGCCTGGCCTGGCCTGGCCTGGCCTGGCCTGGCCTGGCCTGGCCTGGCCTGGCCTGGCCTGGCCTGGCCTGGCCTGGCCTGGCCTGGCCTGGCCTGGCCTGGCCTGGCCTGGCCTGGCCTGGCCTGGCCTGGCCTGGCCTGGCCTGGCCTGGCCTGGCCTGGCCTGGCCTGGCCTGGCCTGGCCTGGCCTGGCCTGGCCTGGCCTGGCCTGGCCTGGCCTGGCCTGGCCTGGCCTGGCCTGGCCTGGCCTGGCCTGGCCTGGCCTGGCCTGGCCTGGCCTGGCCTGGCCTGGCCTGGCCTGGCCTGGCCTGGCCTGGCCTGGCCTGGCCTGGCCTGGCCTGGCCTGGCCTGGCTGGCCTGGCCTGGCCTGGCCTGGCCTGGCCTGGCCTGGCCTGGCCTGGCCTGGCCTGGCCTGGCCTGGCCTGGCCTGGCCCTGGCCTGGCCTGGCCTGGCCTGGCCTGGCCTGGCCTGGCCTGGCCTGGCCTGGCCTGGCCTGGCCTGGCCTGGCCTGGCCTGGCCTGGCCTGGCCTGGCCTGGCCTGGCCTGGCCTGGCCTGGCCTGGCCTGGCCTGGCCTGGCCTGGCCTGGCCTGGCCCTGGCCTGGCCTGGCCTGGCCTGGCCTGGCCTGGCCTGGCTGGCCTGGCCTGGCCTGGCCTGGCCTGGCCTGGCCTGGCCTGGCCTGGCCTGGCCTGGCCTGGCCTGGCCTGGCCTGGCCTGGCCTGGCCTGGCCTGGCCTGGCCTGGCCTGGCCTGGCTGGCCTGGCCTGGCCTGGCCTGGCCTGGCCTGGCCTGGCCTGGCCTGGCCTGGCCTGGCCTGGCCTGGCCTGGCCTGGCCTGGCCTGGCCTGGCCTGGCCTGGCCTGGCCTGGCCTGGCTGGCCTGGCCTGGCCTGGCCTGGCCTGGCCTGGCCTGGCCTGGCCTGGCCTGGCCTGGCCTGGCCTGGCCTGGCCTGGCCTGGCCTGGCCTGGCCTGGCCTGGCCTGGCTGGCCTGGCCTGGCCTGGCCTATTTTCCTGGCCTGGCCTGGCCTGGCCTGGCCTGGCCTGGCCCTGGCCTGGCCTGGCCTGGCCTGGCCTGGCCTGGCCTGGCCTGGCCTGGCCTGGCCTGGCCTGGCCCTGGCCTGGCCTGGCCTGGCCTGGCCTGGCCTGGCCTGGCCTGGCCTGGGCCTGACCTGGCCTGGCCTGGCCTGGCCCTGGCCTGGCCTGGCCTGGCCTGGCCTGGCCTGGCCTGGCACAGCCTGGCCTGGCCTGGCCTGGCCTGGCCTGGCCTGGCCTGGCCTGGCCTGGCCTGGCCCTGGCCTGGCCTGGCCTGGCCTGGCCTGGCCTGGCCTGGCCTGGCCTGGCCTGGCCTGGCCTGGCCTGGCCTGGCCTGGCCTGGCCTGGCCTGGCCTGGCCTGGCCTGGCCTGGCCTGGCCTGGCCTGGCCTGGCCTGGCCTGGCCTGGCCTGGCCTGGCCTGGCCTGGCTGGCCTGGCCTGGCCTGGCCTGGCCTGGCCTGGCCTGGCCTGGCCTGGCCTGGCCTGGCCTGGCCTGGCCTGGCCTGGCCTGGCCTGGCCCTGGCCTGGCCTGGCCTGGCCTGGCCTGGCCTGGCCTGGCCTGGCCTGGCCTGGCCTGGCCTGGCCTGGCCTGGCCTGGCCTGGCCTGGCCTGGCCTGGCCTGGCCTGGCCTGGCCTGGCCTGGCCTGGCCTGGCCTGGCCTGGCCTGGCCTGGCCTGGCCTGGCCTGGCCTGGCCTGGCCTGGCCTGGCTGGCCTGGCCTGGCCTGGCCTGGCCTGGCCTGGCCTGGCCTGGCCTGGCCTGGCCTGGCCTGGCCTGGCCTGGCCTGGCCTGGCCTGGCCTGGCCTGGCCCTGGCCTGGCCTGGCCTGGCCTGGCCTGGCCTGGCCTGGCCTGGCCTGGCCTGGCCTGGCCTGGCCTGGCCTGGCCTGGCCTGGCCTGGCCTGGCCTGGCCTGGCCTGGCCTGGCCTGGCCTGGCCTGGCCTGGCCTGGCCTGGCCTGGCCTGGCCTGGCCTGGCCTGGCCTGGCCTGGCCTGGCCTGGCCTGGCCTGGCCTGGCCCTGGCCTGGCCTGGCCTGGCCTGGCCTGGCCTGGCCTGGCCTGGCCTGGCCTGGCCTGGCCTGGCCTGGCCTGGCCTGGCCTGGCCTGGCCTGGCCTGGCCTGGCCTGGCCTGGCCTGGCCTGGCCTGGCCTGGCCTGGCCTGGCCTGGCCTGGCCTGGCCTGGCCTGGCCTGGCCTGGCCTGGCCTGGCCTGGCCCTGGCCTGGCCTGGCCTGGCCTGGCCTGGCCTGGCCTGGCCTGGCCTGGCCTGGCCTGGCCTGGCCTGGCCTGGCCTGGCCTGGCCTGGCCTGGCCTGGCCTGGCCTGGCCTGGCCTGGCCTGGCCTGGCCTGGCCTGGCCTGGCCTGGCCTGGCCTGGCCTGGCCTGGCCTGGCCTGGCCTGGCCTGGCCTGGCCTGGCCTGGCCTGGCTTTCAGCCTGGCCTGGCCTGGCCTGGCCTGGCCTGGCCTGGCCTGGCCTGGCCTGGCCTGGCCTGGCCTGGCCTGGCCTGGCCTGGCCTGGCCTGGCCTGGCCTGGCCTGGCCTGGCCTGGCCTGGCCTGGCCCTGGCCTGGCCTGGCCTGGCCTGGCCTGGCCTGGCCTGGCCTGGCCTGGCCTGGCCTGGCCTGGCCTGGCCTGGCCTGGCCTGGCCTGGCCTGGCCTGGCCTGGCCTGGCCTGGCCTGGCCCTGGCCTGGCCTGGCCTGGCCTGGCCTGGCCTGGCCTGGCCTGGCCTGGCCTGGCCTGGCCTGGCCTGGCCTGGCCTGGCCTGGCCTGGCCTGGCCTGGCCTGGCCTGGCTGGCCTGGCCTGGCCTGGCCTGGCCTGGCCTGGCCTGGCCTGGCCTGGCCTGGCCTGGCCTGGCCTGGCCTGGCCTGGCCTGGCCTGGCCTGGCCTGGCCTGGCCTGGCCTGGCCTGGCCTGGCCTGGCCTGGCCTGGCCTGGCCTGGCCTGGCCTGGCCTGGCCTGGCCTGGCCTGGCCTGGCCTGGCCTGGCCTGGCCTGGCCTGGCCTGGCCTGGCCTGGCTGGCCTGGCCTGGCCTGGCCTGGCCTGGCCTGGCCTGGCCTGGCCTGGCCTGGCCTGGCCTGGCCTGGCCTGGCCTGGCCTGGCCTGGCCTGGCCTGGCCTGGCCTGGCCTGGCCTGGCCTGGCCTGGCCTGGCCTGGCCTGGCCTGGCCTGGCCTGGCCTGGCCTGGCCTGGCCTGGCCTGGCCTGGCCTGGCCTGGCCTGGCCTGGCCTGGCCTGGCCTGGCCTGGCCTGGCCTGGCCTGGCCTGGCCTGGCCTGGCCTGGCCTGGCCTGGCCTGGCCTGGCCTGGCCTGGCCTGGCCTGGCCTGGCCTGGCCTGGCCTGGCCTGGCCTGGCCTGGCCTGGCCTGGCCTGGCCTGGCCTGGCCTGGCCTGGCCTGGCCTGGCCTGGCCTGGCCTGGCCTGGCCTGGCCTGGCCTGGCCTGGCCTGGCCTGGCCTGGCCTGGCCTGGCCTGGCCTGGCCTGGCCTGGCCTGGCCTGGCCTGGCCTGGCCTGGCCTGGCCTGGCCTGGCCTGGCCTGGCCTGGCCTGGCCTGGCCTGGCCTGGCTGGCCTGGCCTGGCCTGGCCTGGCCTGGCCTGGCCTGGCCTGGCCTGGCCTGGCCTGGCCTGGCCTGGCCTGGCCTGGCCTGGCCTGGCCTGGCCTGGCCTGGCCTGGCCTGGCCTGGCCTGGCCTGGCCTGGCCTGGCCTGGCCTGGCCTGGCCTGGCCTGGCCTGGCCTGGCCTGGCCTGGCCTGGCCTGGCCTGGCTGGCCTGGCCTGGCCTGGCCTGGCCTGGCCTGGCCTGGCCTGGCCTGGCCTGGCCTGGCCTGGCCTGGCCCTGGCCTGGCCTGGCCTGGCCTGGCCTGGCCTGGCCTTCTGGCCTGGCCTGGCCTGGCCTGGCCTGGCCTGGCCCTGGCCTGGCCTGGCCTGGCCTGGCCTGGCCTGGCCTGGCCTGGCCTGGCCTGGCCTGGCCTGGCCTGGCCTGGCCTGGCCTGGCCTGGCCTGGCCTGGCCTGGCCTGGCCTGGCCTGGCCTGGCCTGGCCTGGCCTGGCCTGGCCTGGCCTGGCCTGGCCTGGCCTGGCCTGGCCTGGCCTGGCCTGGCCTGGCCTGGCCCTGGCCTGGCCTGGCCTGGCCTGGCCTGGCCTGGCCTGGCCTGGCCTGGCCTGGCCTGGCCCTGGCCTGGCCTGGCCTGGCCTGGCCTGGCCTGGCCTGGCCTGGCCTGGCCTGGCCTGGCCTGGCCTGGCCTGGCCTGGCCTGGCCTGGCCTGGCCTGGCCTGGCCTGGCCTGGCCTGGCCTGGCCTGGCCTGGCCTGGCCTGGCCTGGCCTGGCCTGGCCTGGCCTGGCCTGGCCTGGCCTGGCCTGGCCTGGCCCTGGCCTGGCCTGGCCCCTGGCCTGGCCTGGCCTGGCCTGGCCCCTGGCTGAGCCTGGCCTGGCCTGGCCTGGCCTGGCCTGGCCTGGCCTGGCCTGGCCTGGCCTGGCTGGCCTGGCCTGGCCTGGCCTGGCCTAACCTGGCCCAGCCTGGCCCTGGCCTGGCCTGGCCTGGCCTGGCCTAAGCTGGCCTGGCCTGGCCTGGCCAGCCAGCCTGGCCTGGCCTGGCCTAGCCTGGCCTGGCCTGGCCTGGCCCTGGCCCTGGCCCCTGGCTCAGCCCTGGCCTGGCCTGGCCTGGCCTAGCCTGGCCTATTTCTTTATAGCCTGGCCTAGCCTGGCCCCAGCCTGGCCACAGCCTGGCCTGGCCCCAGCTATTACCTGGCCCTGGCCCCTGGCCCCAGCCCCAGCCTGGCAGGCCTGGCCTGGCCTGGCCTGGCCTAAGCCTGGCCTGGCCTGGCCCTAAGCCTGGCCTGGCCTGGCCCTGGCCTAAGGCCTGGCAGCTCTTCAAACCTGTTTCTGGCCTAAGCCTGGCCCTAGCACTAAGCTTACCTGGCTCTAATCCCTAGCCTAAGCTGGCCTAACCTCAGAAACCTAAATTCTTATCTGTAAATTCAAAAACTAATAACAATCGCTGTAATTTCTAACGATGAAACTTAACTGCTTTGCTCAAACTGAATGCACTAGGCCTATAAGCCTTTACCCTTTTCTAGGTTACCTATAACCGCAGACTAAACCACCCATAAAAAAAATGATGCTGGACAAGAGACAATAGAGCAGGGACCCCGAGAACAAGACGACCGATGCCGGACACCGACAGTCACGCCCGGACCCGACCCGGCCCGGTAGCGGACCCAGGCAGACGACCAATGCGGACACGGCAGCCGCGCCGGCCCCGACCCAGGCCCGATAGCTGAACCCTGGCCGCGGGCGACTGATGCCAGACACCGGCAGCCGAGCCGGGCCCCAACCCCAGCCATGTAGCGGACCCCTGCCGGGGCGACCGATGTCGGCCCGGTAGCCAAACCCCGGCCGCGGACGACCGATGACAAACACTTGCCGCCCTGATGAGACCCTTACCCCTAAGTCCATACTAGACTCAGAAAACTAAAGTCCTACAGAACTAACGGTGGCCACTAACCTGTTAAACTGAAACACTAAAATAAATTGGTGAATGACGACAGTAGACAATTTTATTAAAGCATGCGTGCAGTAAACATACATACAATATTCAAATAGCATATATACATTACACAATTTCATGGAGCTTACGTTCTATGTGGGGTCTATTATAGACCGAATCATTACTTGATGTGGGAAGATACGTATATGTAAATAGTACTAAATGAAGAACCCGTAATTTATACGAGAGTTATAAACAATTAACATTATATGATGGAGTACGCATCGTTTATTCACAAATCTGTGCTAGGCGAAGGACTATCCGCCTGCAGTTTGGTTAAACCGTTAAGTGACACCCACAAGTGAACGTTAACTCCAAATTAATTAAAAACATTAAATGCATGAGAAGTTTCAAATTTTTAACAAGGTAGACCATTTAAGATTTAGCCGTGGTTTCTCATATCGGACACTGGCGCCTGAGCGATGCGAGGAAAAAATACACTTCCTCAGAATTACAACCTCTTTGTGCACCTTAGGAACATACCCAGAGATTTAAAATGCCAGCCATGGAACTGAAGAAAAAGAATATATACACTTAGGGAAAGCATTCAGTATCAATATGCAAACAACTTGCGCCAAACACGGACTAATGACTAATGAAAAGATTTTGATACACTTCTATAAACACTCAAAAACACAAAGAAATGGTCAACTGTCACACAGAGGTATTAAATCTCAATTGCGAAAATGGGGGAAAAACGATATGATGCCTCCTTCACACTACAGTTGAGGGGAGAAAAAAATAGACAATATAAAAACACTGGAACCCTTAAACGTTGCCTCTGCAGATGTAATGCACAACAGACTGTGGGACAGTTGACCTTTCCCCAAAAAAATACATTAAAAAATCATGGCTAAAAATCCACCCTGAACATATACTCTAAGAAAACAAAAATGGATGTTTTAAAAAATAACTCCATGAATATTCAAACAAGTGATATCATCCAAGGAACAGGTATTGAAATGATTTATTTGCCCAACAAATAGCACATGATTACACAACAAAAAACTGCAGAATATGTAGAAAATTCTATGTCAAATCCTCAGAACACTGTAGAATTACTCTGGGATATAGTGGTTCCACATATTGTTAAATTGCCTAGGTATTTTAGTTATTTCCAATGATTAAGGACAGGAAGAGAGGATTATGGTTACACAAAGGACACCTATTGATTTTTAAAATGTCACTTTCAAATTTCTTTCCTTACTTTTGCACAAAATGCCTCAGGCAACAGTAGCTTGTGTTTGCATGATGTTAAAAAGGCGGAAGGGAAACTGTAATTATGATCAGACTTTGAAAAATCGTGCTCCATTTTTCTCAGATTTCTGATGTTTTTACATCTTTTGAAATCTGTTCCGATATTCTGATAAAAGGATAAATCAGGAGAACTACATCAAGTGGTGAGTTTTAAACCAGACTATTTTCAGATACTGCGAGGTGCTGCTAGCTTTTGGAAACTGCCTGACCTTCCCTATGGCCAGAAACCTACAGAAAACAGGAAGGTTCATGCACAGACTTTAAATTGTTTGTCCGTACTGTTAATGTTTACTCTTTCCATAAGAGGAAAACAGGAAAACGAAACTGAAGCTGTACCTTACGCAATGTAAACCCAATAATTTATTCCATTCTTGACTTAACCTGACCAGACCAAGAGATCACAATGCTCTATTAACAATAATTTTTAAGTTACACCAAACTGGGAGATTTAATCTTTCCCTTCTGCATTTTTAACATGATGCTGATTTATTACCATGTATTATAATACCTAAAAAGCTAAAGAAGTGAATCAAAAGCTTAGGTATTATTCATTTTCCTTCTATGTATTTTTTAAATGTGGTACTTCTACCACTATTAATTTTAAAAAATGGCTATCGTGAACTTCCATAACTATTTTCCAAATGAAAAGGATTTTCGATGCAATCAATAGATCATCAACCCAATAACTTTAGCAGTTACATAAACAAGGAAGGCTTTTTACAGCTAAGCCAAGGAAGCCAAGGCTTCCGATACCTATGATTTCCTTCTTATCTGCAAGGAAAGTTTTAATAATAAAAACTGGGAATCACTAAGTGCAAGAGGTTTGTCTTGACAAATAGTTTTCATGCACATTTGAACACATTAGAGAGAAAAGCCTGCCACCTCTTATGAATTTATCCCAAACTATGCAGATGTAGAGTCAAAGGCAGACGGAGTAAACAAATATATACATACTGCTTACCTCTGCAGACAAATGTCGAAGGCCACTCAGCCAGAGAAGATTCCAAGAGCTAGTAGTCCAGCCATTGATTCTCCTGAGTACAAAAAAAAGGCAACTTTCTAGTTTTCCCAAATTCAACTGAAATGAACTCTCAAGCCCAGCGATCTTTTATCAGCGAGTGAGGAAGGGCGGAGAAACAGGAAGGACCTGAAAAAAAGCCCGCCAAATCTGAAACTCTCTTTGTTCTGGAAGACCTCTCCACTATTTAGCATATCTACTGAAGGTGAGTTGAGCCTAGGGGAAAGGCAAACTGGAATTATGGTAGAAGCAATTCCCCAGTATGTATAGACTAAAGGACACAATTTGGGTTTCTGTAGAACATAAAGAAAAAAATAAACAAGTCTTAAGCACCAGTCGCCCTCCCTTTCTTATACCACAACGGAAAAATAACATAACAAGTTTTCCACACCAAACCATTCCTTCTCCTGGTTCCTATGAAGTTCAATCCCACCCAAAAGAAATCCCCACAGCAATGCTTCCAGGTAAAGCCTCTCCTCACCATTTCTCTCGAGGCAGTCCCACCACCCACCACCTGGGGGCTGCAAAGGTACACTGACTAGCTCCCCGCAAAGGTGCTTTCCAAAAGCCTTGAGAAAACTTCTCCAATGTGCTTATTAAAAAGGAAGAGCAAAGTCTGCCTGCAGAAGGGATACATGGACTCATGCTGGGTCACAAAAATGTGACTCAAGACTCACACACAGATGAGGTACAGTGTGCTCAAGATTCAGCCCAAGCTGCAGACTGATGCCCGAGTTCACAATGATTGGGAAATCGCACCAATACTCACGCTCCCACATCCTCCCCAGTACTCTTGTCCCTGAGACCCAAAAACCTCTCCTGACTCCACCCTCTTACCCTGCTGTACCTCAACACCCCTTAGAGACAAACAGCCAGTCAGACCCACAGAAAACCCATTAATATCTAATCACGAGCTAGCTTCATGAATACTTTAAACTGCCAATCTAAACTTACAAGAGACAATGAACTCACACCACTTCTGACTTTGATCTGACACTGCAGACCGGGACTAGGAACTTTATTATATGTCCACCTGGAATTTACATAAGCATGCAGAACTCAGCAGATAAATTTTATTGAGGCAACCAAAAAAGCGCTGGTACGGAGTGGGAGAAAGGTATAAGATGATTACTGGCCTCCTACCTGGAACCTTTCTGTCTATTGCTAAAGAGATTATGCTAAGACCTTTTAGTTATTTTTCACTGCTTTTGAGGCAGGGAAAAGAAAAACAGATATAGATGATGGAGTCCTGTGTTTTTAAAATTGGCCCTTATCAAAATGGCAGGAAACTCTCCATGAAAAAAACTGAGCCACTAAGTTCTAAAACTCGCTTCACTAACATTTTTGGTGCCCACCTAAATAGATTATAGGAAAAAGAATGGCATCACTTCAACATTCTCCCAAACCCTGTGCATATACAGATCAGAAAGCCCAACAGGATAAATAAAGATACTTCTTCTGCCAACAATCCAACATTATCCCGCTGCTGCAGCTGTTTCCAGGAGCTAGCATATCAGTATCATGACTGTTAATTCTCCATGTGCCACAACAAGATGGCAGCTTTCTTGTCTTCTCAAATCCATTTAACTGAACTTTCAAACACAGGCATCTTTTACCACAGAAAGGGAGGGAGGAGGGGTGTGGAAAGTGTCTGGATCTAAAAAAGAGCACGGGAATCTCCAAATCTCTCTCTTCAGGTGGAACTTCTTCAAAAATTAACATATCTATAGAAGCTGCTAGTCTGGAGCCTCTTTCAATCTATGGATAAGGTGACTCTGCAAAGGTTTTTTAGTAGATCTTTTGCATTTTTAAGAGGGACAGGAAAAGAGGATTAGGGATACACGAAGGAGACCTGCTGTTTTTAAATGGGACCCTTTCAAATGTTTCCTTAGTTTAGCAGAGACTGCTTCAGGCAGTACTGGCCTGTGTTTGCATTTCTAACACTCAGCAGGAAGACCCTGGAAGATGCTGAGACTTTCCTTGTAATCGTAATCAGATTTTGAAAAGTCAGCCTCCATTTTGGTAAGTTTTCTTATGTTTCTACATCTTTTAAAATTTGTTCCAAAATCTAATACGGGGATAAGGTAAATATTAAACTAGACTGTTTTTAGAACCTTCAAGGTACTGTTAGCTTTTGGGACCTGCCTGATCATCCCTACGACCAGACAAGGAGAAACATAGAGAACAAAAGAAAATTCCTGCAGATGTGACTAACAAATGTTTATCCATACTATTGTTTCCTAATACCATAGAGAAAAATATGAAAACAAAAATTTAAGCTGTTCCCTACACAATGTGAATGCAACAAATTATTGCATCCTTTACTTATTCTGCCCTAACCAAAAGATCAATATCATTTCTCCACATTCTCTTCATCAATCTTTTAAACTTCCACACTATTGAAAAACCTCGATTTTTCCCTTCCACCTTTTTATACAATTGTCGATATTAAACTGAACTTTCAAACATGCATAATAACCTAGAAGCTAAATATCTACTGCAAAATTATAAAGATTAATTCATTTTGCTTTTTTACGTTTGATTTTAGAATGTATTCTTTCTACCAGTATTAAGAAGACAATTGCTATTGTGAGTTTCCATAAATATTTTCCAACTTCAAAGGCTTTCCGAAACAAAAAATAGATCATCAAACTACTGAATTTAGCAATGACAGGAACTGATAAATTTTACTGGCTGGCCAAGGAAACCAAGGATTATACCCATATGATTTCCATCTTACAGCATCAAGAAAGGCAAAATCAAAGACAAACAAAACCACTCTGCTAGGAAAGTTTCTATATAGAAAACTGGGAGTGACCGAGCCCAAATAGCTTGGCTTCAAAGATAGTTTTCTTGCACATCTAAATGTATTAGACAGGAGAGTCCGCCAGCTCATCTAAATTCTCCCAAACCTTGCAGAATTTGAACAACAGGCTGACAGAGTTTAGGTCATAAATTTTATTTGTAAGCCTCTGCTGCCAATCGGTGGGCAATTATGGCAATAGCATCATAGATTAGGTCATGACATGTTTTTCATAAGCTTTGGCTGTCATCTTGTGGGCGATTGGGGGAATAGCATCACAGTTTAATTTATAAAATATTATATGTAAGCTTTTACTATTATCTGGTGGGCGATTTTTGGAATAGCATCACAGTATAATTCATGAAGTTATTCCTCTTTGCTGCCATCTGGTGGGTTAATTGAGGCATAGCATCACAGTTCAATACATAAAATATTATTAAACTTTTACAGCCATCTGGTAGGCGGTTTGGAAAATAGGATCATAGTTTAATTTATAAAGTTATTCGTAAGCCTTTGCTGCCATCTGGTGGGCGATTTGGGGAATAGCATGACAATTTAATTCATGAAATGTTATTCGTAAGCCTTTGCTGCTATCTGGTGGGCAATTTTGAGAATAGCATTTGTTTAATTCATGAAATGTTATTTGTAAGCTTTTGCTGCCATTTGGTGGGTGCTTTTGGTAATAACATTACACTTTAATTCATGAATTGTTATTTGTAAGCTTTTGCTGTCATCTGGTGGCCGATTTGAGGAATAGAATCAAGGTTTAACACATTAAATTTTATTCATAAGCTTTTGCTGCCATCTGGTGGCCGATTTGAGCAATAGCATCACAGTTTGATTCATGTAATGTTATTTGTAAGCCTATGCTGCCATCTGGTGGGCGATTTTTGGCATAGCGTCACTGTTTAATTCATGAATTATTTGTCTTTGCTGCCATCTCGTGGCTGATTTAGGGAATAGCATCACAGTTTAATTCATGAAATATTTTTGTAAGCCTCTGCTGCCATCTGGTGGGCGATTTCGGGCATAGCATCATAGTTTAATTCAGGAAATATTACTCATAAACTATAGCTGCCATCTGGTGGCCGATTTGTGGAATAGCATCAGTTTAACTCATGAAATTTTATTCATAAGCTTTTGCTGACATCTGGTGGCCGATTTGAGGAATAGCATCACAGTTTAATTCATGTAATGTTATTCGTAAGCCTATGCTGCCATCTGGTGGGCGATTTTTGGCATAGCATCACTGTTTAATTAATGAATTGCTATTTGTAAGTCTTTGCTGCCATCTCGTGGCCGATTTGGGGAATAGCATCAGAGTTTAATTCATGTTTTTCGTAAGCCTCTGCTGCCATCTGGTGGGCGACTGTGAGAATAGCATCAATGTTTAATTCATGAAGTGTTATTTGTAAGCCTCAGCTGCCATCTGGTGGCCGATTTGGGGAATAGCATCAGAGATTAATTCATGAAATTTTATTTGTAAGCTTTTGCTGCCATCTGGTGGCCGATTTGAGCAATAGCATCACAGTTTAATTCATGTAATGTTATTCGTAAGCCTATGCTGCCATCTGGTGGGCGATTTTTGGCATAGCATCACTGTTTAATTCATGAGTTGTTATCTGTAAGTCTTTGCTGCCATCTCGTGGCCGATTTGGGGAATAGCATCAAAGTTTTATTCATGAAATGTAATTTCTAAGCCTTTGCTGCCATCTGGTGGGTCATTTTCGGTATAGCATCAGAGTTTAATTCATGATGTTTTTCATAAGCCTCTGCTGCCATCTGGTGGGTGATTGTGAGAATAGCATCAATGTTTAATTCATGAAATGTTATATGTAAGCCTCAGCTGCCATCTGGTGGCCGATTTGGGGAATAGCATCAGAGATTAATTCATGAAATTTTATTTGTAAGCTTTTGCTGCCATCTAGTGGGAGATTTTGGGCATAGCATCACTGTTTAATTTATTTGTTATTTGTAAGTCTTTGCTTCCATCTGGTGGCCGATTTGGGGAATAGCATCACAGCTTAATTTATGAATTGTTATTCATTAGCTTATGCTGCCATCTGGTGGGTGCTTTTGCTAATAGCACCACAGTTTAATTCAAGAAATATTATTCATAAGCTTTTGCTGCCGTCTGGTGGCCGATTTGAGGAATAGCATCACAGTCTAATTCATGAAATTTTATTCATAAGCTTTTGCTGCCATCTGGTGGGCGATTTTTGGAATAGCATCAGTTTTATTTATGAAATGCTATTTCTAGGCCTCTGCTGCCATCTGGTGGGTGCTTTGCGGAATAGCATCTGAGTTTAATTTATGCAATATTTTTTGTAAGCCTCTGCTGCCATCTGGTGGGCGATTTTGAGACTAGCATCTGAGTTTAACTCATGAAATGATATTTGTAAGCCTGTTCTGCCATCTCGTGGGCGATTTTCGGAATAGCAACAGAGTTTAGTTCATGAACTGTTATTCGTAAGCCTCCGCTGCCATCTGGTGGCCGATATGGGGAATAGCATCGGAGATTACTTCATGAAATTTTATTTGTAAGCTTTGGCTGCCATCTGGTGGGTGTTTTGGGGTATAGCATTACAGTTTTATTCATGAAGTGTTATTCGTAAGCCTCTGCTGTTGTCTGGTGGGCGATTTGGGGCATAGCATCAAAGTTTAATTCCTGAATTGTTATTCATAAATCTTTGCTGCCACCTGGTGCGTGATTTTGGTAATACCATCAAAGTTTAAATAATAAAGTGTTACTTGTAAGCCTCTGCTGCCATCTGGTGAGCTATTTTAGGCAAAGCATCACAGTTTAATTCATGAATTGTTATTCGTAAGCTTTTGCTGCCATCTGGTGGGTGCTTTTGGTAATAGCATCAGTTTAATTCATGAAGTGTTATTCGTAAAGTTTTGCTGCCATCTGGTGGGCGATTTGGGGAATAGCATCACAGTTTAAGTGATGAAATGTTATTTGTAAGCCTCTGCTGCCATCTGGAGGGCGATCTTGAGAATAGCATCTGAGTTTAAATCATGAAGTGTTATTTGTAAGCCTCTGCTGCCATCTGGTGGGCGATTTTGAGAATAGCATCAGAGTTTAATTCATGAAGTGTTATTCGTAAGCCTCTGCTGCCATCTGCTGGGATTTTTGCAAAAATCACAGCACAGGTCACAAAGAATAACTTTGGCAGCTATTGTGTGCATTTTGAAAATGATACCTAAGGGCTTGTCTTGAAAAACTACTGGCCGTGGCCATTGCACGCGCATCTTGGGAGAAATAGGGGAACTGATGTCATGAAAAAATATCTTCTCCTACCTACTCGTGCCATTTCGCAAATTACAAACTAGTGTGTGTCATCATAAAATTTAATGCTGCCATCCTGTGGGCATATTTTGGAATAACAGCCCAGTGTATGCCATCTTGATAATATATATTGTCCGCTCTCATCTGCTTAGCATCTTGAAATAACCTGAATGGAAGTAAAAAACAAAACTGCTCTCTGCTGTCATCTGGTGGGCATTTTAGGAGGAACATCTGAGTATAGGTCACCGTGAATATTCATTCCTTGCTGTCATCTGGTGGGTATTTTGGCCATAACACCACAAGGCAGATCATAAAAATTTAATTCTGCTGCTATCTCATGTGTGCTTGATTATAACAGCTAAGGGCATGTTGTCATGAAAAGTTGTCTGCTGCCGCTTGAGTGCGTATGGAGAAAAACAAGAAGTGCACGGTATGAAAAGTTATCCTTTGCTGTTATCTCCTAGGACTTTATGAAAATAAGACTTAAGTGTAAATTTATTTTCTGCTGCCTTCTGGTGTGTATTTTAGGAATCACACTTCAGTGGTCATCATGAATATTCATTGTTTGCTTCCATCCAGTGGGAATTTAGAAAAATTCATGCTATAAACTAAGGTATTATTTTCAAAATGTCCACAAGACAGCAGCAGAATATAATTTTCATGACTTGCAACCTGTGCTATTCTCAAGACATTCACAAAATGGTGTCCAAAAAAAACTTTTCCAAAGGAAAAGCCCTTAGTTAAATTTTTTAAATGCACATGAGATAGCAGCAGGAAATAAATTTTTAAGCATGCGCTTTGCTTTGTTCCCTCAATACACAAAATATGGTGGTACAAGATAACGTATTTTACTTATGCTCTGATGTGATTCACAAGAAACAAGGTAGATGAAGGCAGAAAATAAAATTTCATGATGCCAAACACTCAGGTGTTATCCCCAAATAGCCCACTGTATGGCAGCAGAGGATGAATATTCATGATGACAAAAAGTGAAGTGTTATCCCTAAAATGTCCACCAAAAGACAGCAGAAAATAACATGTAATTATTTACACGCTGGTGCTATTTCAACATGCACAGTAAGTGAGAGCGGAAAATATATTTTCACAATGGCATACACTGAGGTGTTGTCTCCAAATTACCCACAGAACGGCAGGAAAAAATAGATTTTTACAATGGCATACACTGTTTCTAACTTTCAAAATGCCCATGAGATGGTAGAACATTATTTCATGACGTGCATTTTTGTATTTTTCCAAAGATGCACACAAAATGACAGAGGACAGCAACTTTTCATAACCACATGCCCTTAGGTATTATTTTCAGAATGCACACGCTATAATAACAAAATAATTCTTTATTCCCTGTGTTTGGTTCATCCAAAAATGCCAACCAGATGGAAGCAGAGAATGAGTAGTCGTGAAGCTACACCTGGGTGTTATTTGCCAAATGCCCATAAAATGGGAGCAGAGAAGCACTTCATGACATGCACTCCTATATTTTTCCCAAACTGCATATGAAAATGGCAAACTTTTCATAATGTCATACCCCTGGGATTATTTTCAGAATGCACATGAGAGAGCAGCAAAAATAACATTCAATGACATGCTCTGTGGTGCCCATCAGATAGCAGCTTAGAATGATAGTTCATAAACATAGCTCCTAGGATATTTCCCCAAAATGCTGACCAGATGGCAGCAGAGATTAATTTTTAAATAACATTTGGGGTGTAGTTTCCAAGAATCATGGGGGAGTGCGGGAAAATTTTTTTTCATGATGAAATACACATAGCTTTTATTCCCAAAATGTCCACCAGATGTGACCAGAAAATAACTTTTGTATTCTTGAATCATTTCCAAGATGAACACAAGATTCAGGCAGAAAATAAATTTTCATGATGACCTACACTAAGGTTATATCTCAAAATGCCCACCTGATGGCAACAGAAAAATTTTTTTGATGACATACACCTGGTATAATATTCAAATACACACGAGATGGCAGCAGAGAACAGTTTTCATGACGTGCACTGCTTTGTACCCAAGGATCGGACCCGATTGCCAGCTGCCAGATTCTGGAGGTGAACTTTGGACCTGAGACCCTGTAAATAGACCCTGGATCCATAACTGGACCCCAGAGCCAAACTGATGGCAGTCCCAGGACCCCAGAACCAGAACTCCAACTCTGATTCTAACTTCTAACACTATCCCAGACCCTAGACCCTGAGCCCATAAATGCCTAACATACATGAACATAAAACGTTGCTGTACAAGATGTGAGGTTAAATCAAGCACGAGAGTCCTGTGACTCTCTTTTCTCTTTGTTTCTGCCTTATTTGATTTGGAAGCCTGTGAATTTTAAGTGGTTTAAAATAATCTAATCTAATTGGAATCTTCCTCATAATTGGCATTGTAATTTGAGGTTTTCGATTCCTCAGTTGCTGCAACAGTTTCATATGACACTAGCCATAGCTGCGGTTTAGCCCATGTTTTGTTTTAGAGCTCCCAACCTAACAAGGACTAGATAGATATTCTAAGACATAAAATTTCAGGTTGTTGTGAAGAACTGTGATGTGCTGACATGGTAAGGATCTTTACCTTATGCTGGCCTGTGTCCGATGGCTGTACATCTCTTCATCTGCAGCGGCATCACAGGAAAGTGAGGTGTCCCAGAGATGAGTTGATCTTGCTCACGGTGCCAACAGCAGAGGAGAAATACACTTTCCTTCACCCTCAAGCTCTCTTGTCAGGTCTAATAATCAAATAGATGTGAGAAAAATTAGCACGAGAAAATAATGCAATTTAATACATCCATATGTATGAGAACCCCACACACGTGAGAATCAGAGACTCCACATATGTGAGAGAGAGAGGACTACAATGGAAACTTGGGCACGAAGATCTTTCTTGAGCTAGGGATATGGTAAGGTGCCTGGGGGGTTTCAAAGGGTCATTGCAGGATGATAAGAACAGACATTTCTTACACATTACTTTGCCCTGCCCTGTAGGTGGGTCAAACGGAGATGATGGCTGATGATTTCCTATTATATAGACAAGGCCCTCCATTTGAATTGTTCTGGATAGATAAAGGGTGGGGCAGTAGTTTCTCTTCAGTCAGAAGATAAACTTTCACCTGGAAACAATCTGAACATCTCTGGGTGATACTTCTGAACTCCCACACCTACATTTAAAAATGACTGCCACAGGAGGAATAAGATGATCTAAAAGAAGAGTTGGAGCCAAACTCTTTCTGGCTGGAGAAAGAAATTAAGTTTACCTGTGAAAATGTCTAAGGTTTCCTCTTAATTTTTGTGGAAAGGCATTTACGATTTGTATTTGTCCTTGGCGAGGGAGCCTTGGAGACACAGAAGCAGTTTTTTGCTCTCGAAAACACTCTAGACATCCATGTTTCTCTTTAGTAGATTATTATGAAACCATATTAACTTATTCACCTATAACCAAAGTGACAAAACAAAACCTCGGTTCTTAGGATTGAGGAAATTGTCTCTTAAGTCTCCGAGCACTTGATTAGACAGAAAACTATTGTAAGAAAGCACTCTTTGATTTCTAGGCAGAAAACTTTTCATCTCTTATCTGGAGCAGAAGGACGCCTGAAAACTTTATCCTTCTAAAGCAAAAATAAATAAACTCTGCTAGTACAGAAACTTTCTTTTGATATTTAAATTTTGACTTGTTAAACTTATTCCAATCTCATTCACCTTAACTGTCGGTAAAATTTCCTCCCCAAGATGTCTCCTCACAAACCCCCTACAACACTTCTTTTCAGATTTTTTATCCAGTTTCCCTCGTTCTCATTCTGCAAGAAACAGCCTTACATTAGGACAAAGGTAATTTTCTTTCCACCAAAACTCACATCTTCATCGCATCCCTTTCCCTCCCCCTCTTTTTGAATTCCTCCCCACCCCGCTTCCACTCTTGACCTAGGTTTGTGGCCAGTTCCCCTTCAGAGATGGATCTCTGAAGGCAGTGTCTCCTCCCACACACTAGCAGCATGCACAAAGACTGGGGGGGAACTGGTGCAACACCTGGGGAGGGAACCAAGAACCTTCTGCATGTAAAGCAGATGTGCTGACCATTACACTATGGAGCTGGCCCCCAGCTCATCCCTTTTTTGTAGCTGCAACGTATCTTGCTTTTCTTGTACAGTTGGTTTCACTTTTAACTTTTACATTTGAAAATGTAATTACATATTATAAATCTCGACCTTCAAAAAAAGCCTTTCTAGTGAAAACTGCAAAGCAACTATGACTGTATGTTACAGGGATATTTAGCTACACTCTAACCAATTTAGTAATTTCTACATATATATTTCCTCATAGCACAAAATTTTTAATGTTCCACAAGACGTGTATGCTGCAGCCACAAGGCCAGGATGTTTGTCGCATTAAAAACTTAATATTCAGCAGATCAGAGTTTGGAATAAGGAAAGATTTGTTTATCAAGATGGCACCATAATGATGTGGCTGCTGGAAAATCACTGCTTTAAATTTATTAGTTGCTGGAAATTACTGTTTGTCTGTCGCCCGTGGGAACATAGGCTATCACCCATAGGGACGTGACATTCTAACAATAAGCTTTCTGCTTCTGAACCCCGGCGTGCACAACCTACCAGTGGGTTGAAAGGTAATAAATGGACAAAAAATATACTTCTGTGTTCAGACAGATTGAAGAACGAGGTTCAGGGCTTAAAAACTCTGTGCCTCCACTTTTCAAGGCTGCTTAATGGGGGTCTGCATGCCACCGGCAGACCCAGCTGGCTGAGCAGAGACTGTGTTTCCTGTAACTCACTGATCTCCGGGGGTCCGTGTGTCTATCGGGGGCAGGCGGCCACCATCGGGGAGCTTTTGATTTTTCAGAAATTCGACTGGGAAGGCCCCTCACGCCCAGGGCTCTTTTCCCCAGGTGGGAAGGGGTGAGGGAGGAGGAGAAGGGGAAGAGGAGTGGTCTGAGAAGAGCGCGAAACCTCCAAATCTCTTTTCACTCGGGACTCGCCTGGATTAGCATATCTATGGAAGGGGCTGGTAGCCTGGGGAAAGGCCGGCTGGAGCAAGGGGGAAGCAAATCCCATTACCTTTAGACAGACACACCCTGATGTCTTTAATCCCTCTGTACCATGAAGCAGAAACTAGACGCGCTCACAATCAGGGCTCTCCACCCTCACTGCCTCACACCCGCAACAGAAATAAAATAAGAATTTTCTTCCCCGCCCCACCCCCGGGCCCTCTAAGGACGGACACCCCCATCGTCCCCCCTCAGCACCCCTGGGACACAAAGCTCCTCCTCACCTTTCCTCCCGTGCCCGTCCGAGCCGCAGCTCCGGGGTCTGCAGAGTCCGGGAGCCGCCTCGGCGCCGCGGAGCCTCCAGCAGCCTCGGGAGGCTCGTGGGATCCCCGAGAAGGCGCAGCCGCGTCTGCGCGCACGAGAAGCGCCTGCCCCACGTGGGTCTCGCCGGGTCACGCAGAAACGCGAGGGCCCGTGGGGGTCTCTTGACCCCAGTAACCAGCCTCAATGCAGCCTGAAGCCCGGACACCGGTGCAGGCGGGCCCCGCGCTAGAGGAGTCCGCGCCGATTGGCGGATCCACCCAGGACCCGCTCCTCGGCTCCTCCCCTTTGGCTCTCAGCACCTGTACGCACCCCAGGGTCTCACCTCGCCCTGGCAGACTGACCCAAACCGCCACCTCATTTATCCTAACCCCCTTCGATTGGACGTATGAAGGCCGTGCTGTGCGTTTCCCCGCAGGTCCACCCCATCCTTTCTCATTCACCTCTGCTTCCACCCACACACCCCTGGAGCTCAAGCCCATTTTTTCTCCTCTGTGGCCATCACTGTAAACCATGACAAAAACCCTACCTATAATGCTAAACTAATGTTGGGAAGTGGCAAGAGAATTTTCAAATGTTAAATCGAGCTACATTCTGAGACTACAACATGCTCATCCGCTCTGTGGTCAGGCCATGAGGGTACCTGCAGAACAAAGGAAGATTTCTGCTGGAATTGCTAGCAACCCTTTCCCACACATGTAAAGAGGAAACAGGAAAAACAGAGTCTTTAAGTGTCTGCCCTATGCAAAATAAAATCTTTCATTCCCTGTGTCTAAAACCATAGATAATCTGTGGATTAATGACTGGGAACTGCCAGCAGGCTTTTCAGGCTACTGGCTCTCATCCTTTCTCACTGTTTGTCCTTAGCAAAGGAAATGGATAAAAAACTCTTTAAACTGTAACTCATGGGAACTAAAGAATGTTATAAAAACTGGACTTCCCCACAATACACGGGGTTTTTTCCTTGTCTTGGCTTTTTGACTTTGCTATTTACACTCTTTGCTTTTCCCCTTTTGACAATAAACTTTCCTTTTGATTCTCACTATGGTGTGAAAGATGAATTCTTTCTACACTTTCCAGCAAAGAACCTACTCTTCTCTCAGGGGAAGGGTTGGTCTCCTCCCACTCCGGGAAATTTGCCCTGTCCTGCATCAAAACTGTAACCATAACACAGTACCCATATATGATAACCGTAAATCATAACCAACATAAACATAACCAGAAACCCTAAACATAATCCATAATCTATCACCAAAAACCATGGACTACGCATAACCATAAACAGTAACCGTAAGCCATAACCAAACTATAACCCATAACCTGAAGCCCTAACTCAGCCCCAAACTCCATCCCAGCCCAAATACTGATCCTAGCCCTCTAAACCATTAACATCTTAGATACAGAACTTCCCAAAGAATCCAATAAAGTATTAGAGCAAGCAAACAATTGTGGCAGGACTAAATAACAGTAAGCCACAATTTCTTTTACTTTTGTATGTGAGCAAGGAATAATCTTGGGAAGATTTCAAGTAAACAATCACATTTGAAATAATGTCAATGTTAATAAATATTTTTAAATGGATTTAATCAAACTGCAGGATTCATACACTGACCATTGAAGCCATTTCATAGTGATGGAAAGAACTAACACTGTTTAGATGGCAACAGTACATAGTGGATGCCCAGATTCAACATGATTCCTATAAAAATTCACAGAAGCCTTTGGGGAAAATGTACAAGCTGATCCACTTCTACAAAACCTCAAGGGACCCCAAAGAGCTGCAATAGTCTTCAAAAAGAAAATCGTAGTTAGAGCCTCATACTTCCCAATTTTAATTCTTCATATAAAGCAACAGTGATTAAAGCATTGTGATTCTGACATAAAGAGATACAGATAGATCAATGAAACTGAATGGAAAGCCCAGAAATAAACCCACCCAGCAACAGTCAATTGATTTTTGATAAGGGCGGATACCATTAAAATGGATTAAAAACAAGGTATTTTGGAAAAAGGAGCTAGGCGAGTGGCCATACACATGAAGAGAAATGAAATGGGACCTTGACCTCAAAAGTTAATTTAGAAAATATAAAAAGGCTTAAATAGAGAAGGTAAAATAAACTCTCAAAGAAAACATAGATAAATTTTCATGACCTCAAATTTACCAATGGTTTCTTAGAACAGACACCAAAGACAAACAGCTACAGAAGAAATAAAAAAAAAATTGATTTCCTCAAAACAAAAACCTTATGTGCATCAGAAAAAAAAAAGCTACCCAGAAAGTGAAAAGACAGGCTACAGAATGAAAGGAAATAGTTGCACATTATATCTCTGATAAGAGCCTGTTATCTAAAATAAAGAACTTTTAAAATTCATCGAAATAAAGACCTACAGGCAGATTTAAAAATGGACAAGTGACTTGATTACATCCTTCTCCACGGAAGACATGCGATTTGACCAACAGGCACACGAAAAGATGTTAAATATCATCAGTCGTGATTGAAATGCCAATTAAAACTACAATGTGCTACTCCTTCACTCACACTGGAATAGCTGTAATTGAAAACTCAAAAAAAAACAAACATTGGCAATGATACAGAAAAATTGGAACCCTTGGAGGTTGCTCACGCAGGTGTAAAACTATGAATGACCACCACTTAATTTAAATAATGAAACTTTAAAAGTTTCAGCTCACCAAAGACACCTAGAAAAACTGTTAAATGTACATGTACAAATAATTATTGCTAAAAAGTTTACCTAAAAACCTTTATTAGTATCTATTTTATTTATAAGTTAAAACTATGAGATTGCAAGACAATTATTATCTTGTTTTTCTTGGTACTTTGTATATCAAGCTATGTTCTTTATATACTTTGTAACACAGCTAACAGAAACCATTTTTGTAGACCCAGCTAAAACGTATACAGTTTCAAAAACCATGTCTGTGTAATCCAACCAAACTTCAGCCAGCTTTGACATCAAATATTGTCTCTGATCATATGATCCTGAAATGCATTTGTGTTTGTTTCTATCTTCTTTCTTAATTTATATCAGCATTTAATTCCTTTAAGCCAATCAAATATAAAAAACCACTAATGGCAATCGGAGACAAAAACAGCCTGCCACACGTTATATAGACAAACACAAAAGTTTCACAAATAGAGATGAAAACATTAACAGAATTATTAATGATTTCTGAGAACACCCTGATGTCTTACCAGTGAAATGGATGCTTGTCATGAGACTTCTATAAAACATTTTACAATTGAGAGTTTTTCCAAATCAAAGAATCCATAGTCTGCCAATTAATGGTAGGATTTTAATAGCCTTTCTACAGTTTTACTAAATAAGCCAAAGGCTTTCTGTTTTTATGGTATTTCCTTGTTATGTCAAATGACAGAAAAAGACACTGAAAAAAAATGACCTTCTCTAGAATAAAAGTTTCAATAAATAAAATGAGGAGTTGCTAAGTCCAAGTGAGAGGCTGAACAGGGAGTTCAGGGACATTGCCTCCCCCCTCCCCCTGGATAAGGCTCTGGAAATTTTTCCTTTCTTCAGACCTCCCCTCTTTAGCCCCTGAAGAGGTAATAAGCCAAAACCGGTCTTCTTCAGCCAAGATGCCATCTTTGGACAAAGCAGAACCTTTGGCCAATTATAATATCTTTATGATCTCATCCACATTGCATATACTGCAGCTCCCGTCATGCACCTGCCACTAACACAGTTCCGGGAACATATGAGAAAGAAAAGGCAGAAAACCAAATTCCCCGCCTAATGGGAACAGACAACAAGGCCAGGTCGGCACCATGATTCTCCAAGGTCTCCCTCCAGCCACTAAAAATTTTGCTCCACTTGCTTCTCAGCTGTGAACCAGCCTTCCTGTCCAAGGGCGTGCAAGGATGATGTAGCGAGACTGCACACCGATGTTTACAAGATTGGAAGAGTCCGTCGTCATAGTAAAGAATATTCCGGTGACGAAACGATGAAAGGAATGCGCTTTCTGGAATGCTGCACCTCTCATGGCTTGCTTGCACAACAGTAATTTCGGCTGAACACAGAGCTGTGAGGAAGACTTTTCCAAGATTTTTTCTATTCTGATTAGAGGTGGTAGCGAGGAAATTAAATAGTGATGCAAAGATATATTAAAAGAACTGGAACCAGATTCAGTCATGAAAACATTTTTACAAAAATTTATTTAAAACTATATAAAACAGAGTTAAAGAAAATTAGAATTATGAGAAGTACGGTTAGTTATGGTACAGTATCGAAGTTTCAGCAAGATTTTATACCTGAGAGAAAAATAATTGATTTCAACGTCATTCATCTTGTTTTCATCTTGATAGTCATGGATATTTTAAAATTTTTTCCTTGAGGTGCGGAAATTGAGCTGGAAAATGGCTCTTTAAAAGTGGTTGTAATTGCTTTCTGCGATTTTTAAAATTTGTTCCAGAAGGCAATAAGGTGGGATGAAGAGGTCTCCTTAACTGGAAAAAGACAGAAAGAGAGGGAGACTCATGAAGGGTAAAGGGTGGAGATGCAGGGTGCGAGGCTGCTGATGGAGGAGAACAGGCTGCAGACTCGCACGATGCGAGTGTCGTCTGCTGGCCTGGAAGGCCAACAGTAATAGAATGAAGGAGTGATGGGGAGGAAGGGAGGGAAGAGAGGGGCAAGGGTCGGCCACGAGCAAAAGCTCAGACTTGTCAGAGAGTGAGGACGTGAATAAAAAGAGCACACGCCGAATCGAGTCGGATATTGGTGGAGAATGAGGTAGCTGGTCGTACGGTGACCAAAAGGGGCAGAAAATGGAGCGTGTGAGGTGTTTAGCTGCTGCCAGCCCATGTCCACTGACTCTGTGTGTGTGACCTATGGGTTTGGGGTCTTCTGGGAGTAGCCCTGGCTGAATGTTCACTGTTTTCCCGGGTCTTCTAGATCCCGAAGTTCCTCCTGAACCTGAGAAGGGCCCCAGCCTTGGAAAAGACACCTTATGCCGGAGGAAAGCTGAGGAACTCTATCCCCAGCCCTCGAGACGGGTGCACTCGCCGCAGCTCTGCACGGAAGTGGCTGCTCTAGCCACGCTGCCCTACAAGCCTGGGGCTCGGTGCCTCTTGCAAATGCTGCACCTGGACTGCCCACCCCAGGGACCCTTCAGCCCCAATCCCCAGGCCAGAGTCTGGGACCCCAACACACTCTGCCTCCCAAGCTCTTCTTGGGGACTGCAGTCTGGACCCTGCAGGCTTTCCTGTGGTCTTTTTATGCCCAAGCTTTTCGCTCTCAGACCCGGGCTCCTGTCGGTCTGGTCCTCCTGAGCTACCTGCTTCACGCCGACTATTTCTTTGCTGTACGCGCCACTCCCCCCGGATGTGGTGACTCATGGAGGCTCTCTAGGCACACTGTTAGTTGAAAACCTGCCCAGGGAAGGGAGGGAGCCAAGGAGCGAGGGTGGCGTAAGGAACGCAGAGGTCTCAGCCAGGCGAGAAGTCACTTGATTCAGGGTGTGCTGAGCTTTGGCCAGGTTTCACCTTGAGGACACCGCATTCTAGGGGCAGCTTCCAGGGCTCATAGGACTGCACCTGGGGCCCGGCTTTGGGTCTGACATGTTCTTTGTTGGCTCAGAAGGCTTTGGAGAGAGATTTCCAGGTGATCTCCACGCACGCGTTTCTCCCAAGATGCACACCAGATGGCAGAGAGCGAACCTTGTCGTGCTGACGTCCACCTGGTACTATCCAGTTGCACACGAGATGGCAGCACAGAAGAACCGTGGTCACCTCCACTCAGGTGTGTGTCCCAGGTTCACACTAGATGGAAGAGAAGAGTGCCCTGGTGACCCCCACTGAGGTGCTACACCAAAGGAGAAAAGAAGATGGCATGTCACGCTGACATGCACCCAGCTGCAAGTCAGGCCGCACGCCGGATGGCAACCGTTACCACTTTTCACGCTCACGTGCGCTTGGGTGTTACTCGAGAGGTGCCACGGTGACAGCCCCGAATGGCGTTTTCTGATGATGCGCGCCTGGACGGTATTCCCCCCGTGCCCACCACACGGCAGAAAGGAATCTCGTGACTTGCGAGCGTGTCATTCACAAGATGCGCACGAGCCGAGGGCGGAACGTTTGTCCTGGTGACGTACACCTGCGGGTTGGGTTCCACACGCCCTTGAGGTGGCATCAGAGACAACTATGACGTGCACGGGGATGCTGCGCCCCGATGCCCAGCAGACGGCAGCAGAGAGGACGCACGCGGCACCTGCCACACGGAAGGGGGGGAGCGATGACACTGTCTGCGACGCGCCAGGGGCTCCTCCCCAGATGACCAGAGAAGAGCACGGCCCCGCCTTCGGGCCTGGCCCGCTCAGTAAGATGGGAACCCAGCCCCTCCGCCAGCACGGTCACTTCGAGATGCATCCTGGTCCAGGCCTCCTCTCCCCTCCCCCTGCCGTTTGCCGAGGGCGGGAAGTTGCTCCCCATTTCACGCACCTTTACACCGACGGCTGGTTCCAGGTCTGCGTCTGGGAGAGGACGCTCACACAGGATCCTGGACGAGCAGACGGGTCCAAACAGTCCTTGCGGCTTCGGGCTGAAACTCTGCGCAGAACCGCATGGTCCAGCTGGCCATGGACTCACCCGAGCTGCTTTAGCTGGGGAGGGGCACAGGCCGGAGGGAGGAGGTGGCCCCGGCCCTCCGAGGAGTACAAGCAGCACCAGAGCCCTATAAGGACGACTCCCCGCCTCCGTTCCCTGCCGGCCTCGGCCTTTTAAACCCTGTTCCCCTTCCAGCCTGACCACTGGCCCGCTCCTGCAAAAACAGGCAAACGGCCCTGCATCGAGCCTAAAAACCTTTGCACAAAGGAAACCATACAAAGGGGACCTACAGAACAGGAGAAAATAGTTACCGATCTTCAGTCTGAGAAGCAGTTGGTAACCCAAATACTTAGAGACCTGCTACAAACCCACACAGGAGAAAAAGGAACCCCCTTAAAGACGGCAAAGGACCTGGTTAGACAACTCCCCAAGGAGACACACAGACGGCCACAGGCACTGGGAAGGTGCTCGAGGTCTCGGCCCCTTAGAGAAGTGCAAACCCTCCCATGAAGAGGAGTGGCCCCGCTGCCACAGGGCGGCCACTCTCAGGAAGTGGGGCACCACCCTCCACGAGGTTGTGGCAGGCGGGAGCCTGGGGGGACTGCGGCGGGGCTGTGAGACGGGGCGGCCACTGAGGACGACGTGTGGACGGTCGTCAAAGAGCTGAGAACAGAACTCACGACCCGTGATCCCGCTCTGGGTAGTTTCCCCAAAGAACTAAGAGCAGGTCTTGGGGAGACATTTGCTCGCTCACGCTCACTGCAGCAGGTGGACCAGGAGAATGTGGGCGACCTGTGCAGTGGGACATCACCCGGCCATGAAGAGCGAGGAAGCGCTGGCACACGCCAGCACGCGGTGGACCTGGAGGACATTGTGCTGCATGAAACAAGCCAGACACCACAGGACACTCCTACAGGACGCCACTTGTCGGGACCCCTTCTTTGGACAGGGGGCCCACTGTGCCACTTGGAGGGAGGGCTACAGAAGCGCCTCCTGGGTCAGGCGTGGGCCAGGCCACTAAGGGGCCCCGAGGGCCATGGAAACTGACCAGGACAGCAGAGCCTTGGGAACAAGGCGGGGACAGCACTGGTGTCATCCACGGCAGGCCCTGGAGGGCTTCAAATGTCCTGGGCGAAGCAGGCAGCGGCCAGCAAGGAGTCCCAGCCGACCCGAGTGAGACCAAGCTCCTCCTGCAGGTCCCGTGCTTTCCTGCAGCGGGGCAGGCCCCCAGGATCCTGCCAGAGGCCCCTCAGCGCACTCGACATGCAGCCTGACAGAGGCAGGAGACAACCCGATTCCCGAAGCATGGACGAGGGACAAATTAGGGCTCTGGTCACCAGTGGGAACCCAAGGCCGGGGCTCCAGGGCTGCTGACGTGGGGACAACGTGGGAGAGGCCCCTCGACAGCTCCAATTTCCCTAGAGGAACCGAGGCTCAGAGGGACAAGGGTCATGTCCAAGGTCAGGAGGCAAGGATGGCGGCCCAGGCAGCTGTCCCAGGGTTAGAAACAGGCCTCGGGGATCTCCAGCAGGCAGGTCAGGTGTGGGTGATGGGGAGCCTGGTGGAGACAAGGCTGGGTGGAGACACTGGGGGTGCTGCAGGGGTGGATGGAGTCGACGGCGATGGGGCAGACTGAAGGACACTCACGGTGGGGACAGGCTCCAGACGGAGGGACACCGACAGTGGGGACGGGCCCCAGGAGGGAGAACTTTCACAAACGTGGCGGTTAAGACGGCGGAGTGTGCTCTCCTGCAGCCCCAGAACTCGCAAGGCCAAGGTGGGGCTCACTGGGCTGGATTAGACCTTACTGCCCGGAGCTGAGTGGAGCCCGGGGGTCCGGAAGCCGTGCCCACGGCTGCAGGTGTTGGGAGTCCGGGGGGCGGGGGCGTCAGCGTCCGGGAGCTCCCTCCCGCCCTGGCTCTAGGCTGTGGGGGAGACAGGACAGCAGGAGGCCCGTGAGGCTCCCTGGGAGGTGACCTCCAGGGAAGGAGGGCGGGAGGGAAGCGGGGAGACGGGGTGGGGGGAAGGTGTGAGGAGGAGGGGTCAGGCCGATGGCTGGAGGGAAAGGGAAGCCGCGGGGCTGTGTCTGCGCCCTGAGCGATGCCCCCACAGGAAGAGGCGGCCCGAGGCCACCTGCGGGTCCGGGGGAAGGAGAGAGCGTCCACCGCACAGGCCCAGGCCTCGGAGCCGCCCGGACGCTGCCCTCTGCGGTCCAGTCCTGGGTCCTGTCCACTCTGGCCAGCGCCGGGACGCGCGTGGGCGCCGCGGGCGGCGGGGCAGGCGGGGCCCCGGGCTGGACGCGCCCCGGAGGCCGCTGGGGCTCGGGAGGCGGCCCGCGGGGCGCGGCCGGGACGAGGGCCCCTCGGGCTGGGGGGGGGCGGCTCTGCGAGCACGGCCGGGCCCCGGGGCCGCAGGACGGGGCGATCGGAGGGGGGTCAGTCGGGGCGTCGGGTCAGGCCTGTCCCCTGCGCACGGGGCCCCGGGCTCACACTCGCGTCCCCGGACCCCCTGGTCCCTGCCCGAAGCCCCGGTGGCCCCAAGCTCTGCCCCCCGGGCCCACGACCCGTCCGGAGGGTGCGGCGCGCGCGGGCGGGGCCCTGGGGACCCCCGCCTCCCGCTGCGGCGCCCGCCCCGCCCCGCGGCCCCGCCGGTCCCGACCCGGCGGCAGCTCCCGGCGCCGGGGGCGTGGCCAGGGTCCCGGGGGGGGGCCGAGGGCCGGTCCCGGGGCGGGGCCGAGGGGCAGGGGCGGGGCCAGGGTCCCGGGGGCGGGGCCTGGGCGGTCCAGGAGGCGGGGCGAGCGTCCGGGTGTCCAATCGCGGCGCAGGGCGCTGGGGGCGGCGCGTGGGGCCCGGGAAGGGACCGGGAAGGGACGGGGACGGGGACTGGACCGGGATCGGGACGCGGCGGCGGCGGCGCCGTGAGTGTCCCCGCTGCGGGCTCGGGGCGCCGGGGGCCGGGCCGGGTGCTGGGTCCCCCCCTCTCCCCACCCGGGTGCGCTCCTCTGGCTCGGGCCCCGACCGCGCAGGGGCCTGCGGCCCGCGGAGGGTGCAGAGGGGGGGACCCCACTTCCTCCTCCCCCCTCGCCCTTCCTCTCCCCCGTGCCCGGCGCCACCCTGCGCGGCGACAGGTGCGCCCGGGCCGGGGCGCTGACCAGGGTCCGGGGGGTGGACCTCGGGGCCGGGCCGGGGGCGCCGTGGTGTCCGGGGAGCCCCGTCCCGGCGCGGGCGGTCGCGGTGTCGCGGGCCCCGGGGCGTCCGGACCCCCCGCAGGGACGTGGGCGTCAGAGGACCTGGGGGTGGTGGGGCTTGTCCCGGCCCGCGGCCACACCTGCCCGGTCGCGCCGGTCAGTCCCGCGGCGACAGGGCAGCCACAGGGCAGCGACAGGTCAGCGACAGGCCAGCCTTGTCCCCGCAGCCTGGACGCTGAGACGAGCCGCCTGGCCCTCGCGTGGACGCCACACGCTGCGGTCGTGACTGAGGGACCCGCGACAGCCTCCGGCCTCCGGCTTCAACGGCCGGTCCTCCCAAGGCGACTGGTGAGTGTGTGTCCGGGGACCCCTGCGGGCAGAGCCTGGCACCCCGACTTGGGGGCCCAGCACAGTGTAGACGAGGCGCTACTCACGGGGTCCCAGGTGGCACCCCTCACGTTGGGACCCCACACCCCAGACCCTTCCCTCGGTCCTGGGGGGTCGGTAGTGACCACACGGTGAGCGGTCCCCTGAGAAAGCAGCTTAGGGGTCCCGGGTGTCTCTGTGTCTGTGTGTCTGTCCCTCTGTCCCCGACTGTCCCCACACTCCCAGCCCCGTCCCCCTTCCCCCAGGATCACTGAGGCTCTGTTCTCTCGAGCCACGCCCCCGTGCAACCAACCGGCCGCTGTGTCCACTCTGTGCTGACCGCTCCACCCGCTCCCTGCCTCCCGCCCCACCGGCCGCCTGTGATGAGTGCACAGACCAGCGCCACCGGCGGCTGCCCCTGCCTGCCGGGACCCTTGGGCGCCAACGCGGACTGGATGGCGGCGCTGAGCCCGCAGCTGTGGGACGTGCCCCTGCACCAGCTGTCCATCCCAGGTGAGGCTGCGTGCGCCCCACGGGGCCGCGGGCTGCAGGGGGGTCCTGGGTGCGGAGGGCCACTTGTGCACGTACACGCAGACACACGCACACACATGACTGCGAGGGGCCGTGCTCAGTGCCTGCCTCGTTCTGATGCGGACGGAGTGTGGGGCCACCCAGCAGAGCGTGGTGTGCGTGACCGCAACGTGTGGGGGTTCAGGGGACGTGCCCTTGGCCAGTCTGTCCCAGTTTGCGGACGCCCTGGGATCTTGGCCCCTCCTTCCGCCATCATCGTCCTCCGTTTGAGGTCGGCCATGTGTCTGCGCTGGTTGCCTGGATGGCCCAAAGCTGGGACAGACCCCCAGGGACTCCCTGTGACGAGGACCCGCTGTGACAACTCACTGTGCCAAGAATGCGCTGTGACCAGGACGCGCTGTGACAAAGACGCGCTGTGACGACTCCCTGTGACAAGTATGCTCTGTGACAAGGATGTGCTGTGACGGGGACTCCCTGTGACGAGGACGTGCTGTGATGAGGACATGCGGTGGTGAGGATGTGCGGTGATGACTCCCTGTGACGAGGATGAGCTGTGACAGGGACGCGCTATGACGAGGACGTGCTGCATTGAGGGCTCACTAGGTGGTTTGGCATTTTCTCACCAAACCGAAGGGCCTCCCACTCCAGCCTGCTTCATTGCAAAAACCGCCACCCGCGTCGGCCCAGGACAGATGCTCGGCGCGGGCAGGACATACGGTGACGGAGTAGGGGGCGGGCACAGGGAGGGGCGCCCGTGTGCGCCGGGGTCTCTGCCCGAGAGGCCGCCTCTCGCTCTCCTGTCGGCTGCGACGCCAGCGTCTCCGGCCTCCGACGCCCTGAGCTGCTGCGAGTCAGGGCCGCCTGTCACTCATGGACGCTTCGGACACACGACTGCTGTTGTCACCGCGACGTCGGCTTCGCGCTGAGCTTCTCGCGTTGGGTCCGTGGCCCTACTGAGTGCCGGGCTCCGGGCCCCCTGCTCTGGCAGCTTCGCCGACGCGGTGCCACCGGCCGTGGCCGTGGCGGGCGCCCCAGAGGCCGGAAGGGGCAGGACACGGCCCGATCCCAGAGCCTCCAGAGGGCGCCCGCCCCGGACACGGAGTCTGGGGCCCGAGCAGAGTTCAGGTCCAGGACATGAGGGGACACAGGCACCCGAGTTCCTGGGTCCCGGCCGCCGCAGGCCACCGGCACAGCCTCCTGCACGTGCCGTGAGGACCCGGGGCTCGTTCGCGGGGCCCTGCAGGCCTTGCACCGCCGACCGCTCCCGTCGAGTCCCACCCTCTCCAGAGGCCACTGCGGGGCAGAGCCCCAGACGGTGCTTCTCGTCCCTCCTCTCCCCCGGACCACCCCCCGCCTGTACCCTGTGCGTTGACCTCCAGCCCAGGACGGACCTGAAGGCCACAGCGGGGCCTGCCGTCCACACGGGGAGCTCAGAACTCCAAGGGACACGGACCCAGCGGAAAATCGGCCCCACGGCCAGACGGGGACTGCGAAGGACACAGCCCAGTGACCCGGAAACCGTGAGGACGTGGCCACCAGCAGCCGTGACGGAGTGCAGGGCACACGCACCGATGCCCCCTCTGCTTGCCACCAGGAATGTGGGGGTGCAGCGTCCTCTCCAGGGGACTCGGGGACGGTTGCTGGCCGAGGGCCGAGAACTGTGAAGTGACCGCCCTCCTGCCACCAGGCCAGAGTCCAGGGCCAAGATTTAGGCTCAGAGGAGAGAGCGGTGGGCGTGCGGCACGCACATGTACACACGCTCACACACGAGACACTCAGGGTGGCGGCCCCCACGCTGGGGACGAGGAAGGTGCCCACGTCCAGCGACCGCTGCCGGTCTCGCAGAGGCCACACCAGAGTGGACAGTGGCTGAGACAGGGCCGGCTCGCACGGTCCTGGCGTGGAGAACGCTGACGACGCGTTAGGGAACTGCGGCTACAGCGCCGCCGTGCGATCCCGTCGGTGCGACACGTGCACACGTAGACGTGCACGTCAGTGGGTCGGTCCCACATGCACGCGCGTGTCTCGGGGGAGCGTTTGGGTCTGTCCTTGGCCACACGCTCTCACGTTTTGGGGCCCGAAGCCGTCAGGGCGCGCGTTTTCTGTGGCCCCCACGGTGCGAGGCGCATGTCGACGCGTTAAACCACGGACACCCGTCGCCCCAGCCCCTGCGTGTCCACCCCAGCCCTGGCGTGTCCGCCCCAGTCCCCCGTGTCCGCCCCAGTCCCCGTGTTCGCCCCAGGCCCCGTGTCCGCCCCAGGCCCCCCTTGTCCGCCCCAACCCCTGCGTGTCCACCCCAGCCCCCTGTGTCCACCCCAGGCATCCCATGTCCGCCCAAGCCCCCCGTGTCCGCCCCAGTCCCCCGTGTCCGCCCCAGCCCCCCGTGTCCGCCCCAGGCACCCCATATCCGCCCCAGCCCCCCGTGTCCGCCCCAGCCCCCCCTTGTCCGCCGCAGCCCCGAGCGCAGAGCGGAGGCGGGGGGCTCGTGGTGGACTGTGCCCTCCTTTGTGCCCAGGGAGCCACGACACGATGACGTACTGCCTGGACAGGAAGTCCCCTGTTTCGCCCCGCGCGCCCAGGCCGCTGCGGGTGCTGGCCAAGGTCGTGCCGTGCGTCACGCGGCCCGTCGTGCTCAAGTGGTCCGTCACGCAGGTGAGCCGCCCACGGGGCACGGGAGGTCCCGCCCGCACACATGGGGCCACGCCGTGACCTCCCGCGTGCCCCACTGCGTCATGTCCCCGACACCCCGGCCCTGGCCCGGCCTCGGGCTGGGAGACCGGCCTCGGTCGGCTTCACACGCCTCCGGGAAGGCTCAGGGACCTGCCACCAGCACGTGTTCCAGCGAAACGGGGGCGGAGGGTGTGGGGGCGGCGTCTGCTCCTGCATTTCCCATGGGGGACTCGCCCCCCCTTACAACCCGGGTTCCCTGCAGCCCTCCCCGGTGCCGGCGGAAACTGGGGCCAGGGGGCCGGGAGGACGGCCCCCCAGAGCCTCAGGACGGCCCAGGCTGTGGGTGGGGCCTGGGCACCTGGCTCGTAGCCGGGTGGTGGCCTTGAGGCGGGTGCCCCCGGGAGCAGTGTGCCCCCAGCCCTCCCCCCGCCTGGGCTGCGGGTTCCCGGCCCCCGGGACTCCGCCTGCAGCCCCGCGTCTGTCCCGGCCCTTTGCTCTGCATGTTACTCACGGGGCTGCCACCTGACGAGGCGGGGACCAGGCGGGGAACTCGGGGAACCGCATTCCTCAGCCCCGTCAGGAGTGACGCCCCGCGGGCAGAGGGTGGGGTGCAGGCAGCGGCAGGCAGGACTGGAGGAGCCCGGGCGCTCGCCGTGGGCGGCAGGGACTGGGCTGGGGGAGGGAGCCTCTGGGGTCTGCGGGTCCCCGACTGCGGCAGGGTCAGCCCCGGCCACAGAACCGCGTCGGCCTCGGTGTCCTCCTTACACGGAGGGACCCCCCGGCCCTGTGCAGCTGCAGCGGGCGATTCGCCCCCACAGGGCCTCTGTGGCCCTGGGGCTCGGGGTCGATGACCACGGGCCGACCGCGGCCACGGCCCCGCCACCCACGCACCCGCACCAACACAGAGACACATGCACAGCCTCACGCACGCACAGCCTCGCGCACACGCACACCCGTGCACGCCGGGCCCCGCGTACCCACGCCGGGCGCACAGTGGGCCTCTTCGCTGCGCGGTCCGAGGCGGGTGACCGGGCAGCCAGGCCCCTGGGGAGCGCGCTGCCTCGGTTCCTCCCGCGCGTTCCTGTGCGGCGAGCACCGCCCCTCTTCAGCCTGTCGCCGCGGGCGCTGCCCGTTCCCGCTCTTCAGTGAGCGGGACACGATACTCCTCTCTTTTTGTTGTTTTTGCTTTTTAACTCGTTCACGTGCAGCCCGCGGTACCGCGTCGTCTTCCTTCACGTCGCTTTTGTGGTCATTTTCGCTTTTCGCGAATTTCGGGTTTTGCTGCTTGATGTTGCCGTCACGTTTTCCTCCTCCCGCTGTCGGCGCGATGGGGGCAGCGGTCTCGTCTTCCGTGACTTGTCCCCTCTGCACGTTACTGTGTGGGGCGGCCCCTGCCCCGCACCGCCCCACGCACCCTTCTCGTCCCAGTGCCGTCTGCACGTGGACGGTGCCTGCAGGGGCTGACCCCTGGGCGCGTCCTGGCCTCCGAGGGCCCGGGTGGGGTGTCCTGGAGCCCAGCCTGGGGCTGCCGAGGCCAGAGGTGTCCTCCTCTGACCGCCCGGGGAGAGGGTGACACAGGAGCCTGCAGGGGGGACCGAGTCCAGCATCAAGGCTGAGGGGCAGTGACTGCAGGGGCGGGTCGGCCTGGCCGCGTGCGTCCCCCGACGGCCCGCGAGGGGCTGGCCAGTGTGCTGGGGAGGGCCGGCAGCCAGCGCGAGGCCGAGTGCTGCCCGAGCCCCGTCCGGCGACACCTGTCCCCGCCCACAGGCGCTGAACGTGACGGAGCAGCTGGACGCCGGGGTGCGCTACATGGACCTGCGCGTGGCACACATGCTGGGGGGCTCCGCCAAGAACCTGCACTTCGTGCACACGGTGTACACGACCGCGCTGGTGGAGGTAGGCGGGGGGCGGGCACCCACGGGCTCCCACAGCCGCCCACGGCCGCTCCGGCAGCACCTGCCGGCTCGGGCCTGACTCTGCTGCTTCTGGGCCCCTGGCCCCCGGGGCTGCCACCTCGAGTGCAAGTTGGTCCCGGTTCGTCTTCAGGCCGTTCCCTTGGCCGCTGGGCGGGTCTCGGTAAGATCTGGGTGTGACCGGCCACCGTCTGCCGGACCCCGCCCTCAGCGCCCTGTGCCCCCACAGAGCTTTGGGGTCTGGAGCGCCCATCATGGGGACGTCACTCTGCACGTCACTGGCTGGCGCGGCAGTGCCCCTGGAGCTCCCGGCCCGGCATTTGCCCACGCAGTGCCCGCTGGAGGGCACGCACACGCTGGAGGGCACGCACACGCATGCACACGCACGTGCACACGCACCTGCCTCTCCCCAGAGCCGGGGCAGCTCGCCCGTGGCCACCTTGGCGGCTGTGTCCCACGAGGGCAGCCCCGTCCCACGAGGGCAGCCCCGTCCCACGAGGGCAGCCCCGTCCCACGAGGGCAGCCCCGTCCCACGAGGGCAGCCCCGTCCCACGAGGGCAGCCCCAAGCTTTGTCGCGGCTGGTTCGGGCCCGACCCCGGGGCCGGCGCGTGGCTGGGAAGCCCCTCTGACAGGCGGGGGGTCCCTGTGCTCCCCGGCCCCTGTCCCCTGTGCAGGACACGCTCACGGAGATCTCGGAGTGGCTGGAGAGCCACCCCCGCGAGGTGGTCATCCTGGCGTGCCGGAACTTCGACGGCGTGACGGCGGACCTGCACGAGTACCTGGTCTCCTGCATCAAGAACATCTTCGGGGACATGCTGTGCCCCCGCGGGGTGAGGCACCCCGCGCCCCGCGCCCTCCTCTCCTCAGGGAGCAGGCGAGGTGACCTCGCAGCCCCACGTGCTCCCGACGCCCCAGTCTCGAGGCCGACACGACGCTCGTGCTGGCGAAGCTGCTCACGGGGCCTTCTAGATGCTTCCCTTGACCTGGGGTCAAGCTCGGGGCCCATTGAGAAGCGGGGGAACCGCATCCGGTGCTCCGTGGGGGCGCTGAGCATCGTGTCTGTGGGTCTGCGTCCTCACCCTGTCCTCTCACGGGGGCGCGGTCCCACCGAATCGGGGCCGCCTGGGGACCTCCCTTTACCTCGATCCCCTCTGTGCGGACCCGGCTCCACGTCCACTGGGCTAGGGTCAGGGCCGCCCTGCCCCGTCACCGTCTTCCCAAGACCCCGTAATGCGTGCGACCGCTGCTGTCCTCTCAGCACCCCGTACCCCCTCCCCTCGCCGTCCAGTCAGACCCCCCGCACCTGCTCCCTCCGCAGGGGCACCCTCACCCGCCTCCCGCCTCCTGCAGGAGGTGCCGACGCTGCGGCAGCTGTGGGCGCGGGGCCAGCAGGTGCTCCTGTCCTACGACGACGAGTGCGCCGTGGGCCGGCACGCGCAGCTGTGGCCCGCCGTGCCCTACTGGTGGGGGAACCAGGTGAAGCCCGAGGAGCTGGTCCGCTACCTGGAGCGCATGCAGCGCTGCGGCCGCCCAGGTGCGTGCGCCGCCCGCCGGGGGGCCCCGGGCTTGCGGTGGGGGGCGTGGACGCGGCGTGGGCTGTGCACGCGTGTGCGGGCGTGAGCGCGGGCACGTGCATGGAGCCGCGTGCACCTGTGCGTGCAGCACGCACACCCCGCCCACGCGGACATCACGTGCGCGGCCCTTCCCACGCTGCCCCGCCTGTCTCCCGCTGGGTCCTCGGGCCGGTGGCTGCTTTCCTGGCAAACGTGACGACGGCCCCGGTCATGGCGCTGCCGGGCTCGCGGGCTAGCTCTGCCGCCTGCGTCGGCCCGAGGACAGGGCACTTTTCCGGGTCGTGGTGCCGTCCACGTCATGGTCACAGGCCTTCCTGGCGAGGGTGACGCGTGAGGGCGTCAGGACGTGCACACCCACGGGGACATCCTCCCCCGTGACTCGGGCACACCCGGTGCCGTCACACTCCGTCTGGGGGGCAGAGCGGGCACAGCTTCCTGAGGGGACGCGGCGGGCGGTGGGCGGCGGGCGCGGGTGCGGGCCCTGAGCCCCGACCGTCCCCGTTGCCGCTGCAGGCGGGCTCTTCGTGGCGGGCATCAACCTGACGGAGAACCTGGAGTACGTCCTCACGCACCCGGCCGCGTCCCTCAGGAAGCTGACGGTGCCCAGCCTGCCGTGCCTGAGCGCCTGGGTGCGGGAGCAGAGCCCGGGGCCCGGCCCGCGCTGCCTCAACATCGTGGCGGGCGACTTCGTCGGCGCCGGCACATTCGTCAGCGACGTCATCAGGCTCAACGACAAGCTGCTGGGCTGCTGAGTGGACGCTGCCGCCTGCCTGGATGCGGCAAGGCACGCGGGGCCGTGCGGCCTGGGGGAGGGTCCCTCGGCCGCCCTGGGCCCGCCCTGGGCCCGCCCCGCAGTGTCACTGCTGTCGGGGTGTGTGGGGGTCCCCGCGCGGGCCGGTGATGGCACTGGCTGTGCCGCCGCTTCCTCACGGTGGGGACAGGGCTGGCCTGCGGCTGCCCACGAGGGGCGCCGGGTGTCCCCGGCCAACGACAGGCTGACAGCCCCGGCCGCAGGAGCCCTGGGTGCGGCGTCGGACGGAAAGGGCTGCGCGGTGGGAAGCGGCGGAGGACGACGCGGAAACAGCGGGACGACTGGCTCGTGGTGTGGGCACCTGAGGCCTGTCCACTCCCCCCAGCTTCCGGGCGCCACCGGCCTCAGGTTTTACTGACCCGGAGGGACCCAAGGGACACAGGTGCACAGGACGGCGCTGGGCGCAGGCCCTCGCGCATCCCAGGGCCCCGGGACACCCCCTCCCCGGGACAGAGGGACACAGGTGTCCTGCACCGACCGGGCCTGGCTGCCACGTGTCACCCCGGTCTCGGAGCCGAGCCCTGGGAGCTCACACCTGCCCCCTCGTGCAGCCACCCAGGTCCCCGTCGCCTCCTTGCTGCCCCTGGCACGGCGCCCAGGAGCGGGCGTGCTGCTCAGGGGCCGGCACGGGACACGCCTCACGGAGTCTGACGGGATGGCCACTCGTCACGGCAAGTCCAGCCCACGGTCGCCTCGGACGCATGTGGGGTCGTCCAGTCCCAGAGAACACGGAGGAGCCACGCGCCAGGCGTCACGGGGTTCACGGGGCTCCCAGGGCCTGTACCCGCGCTGTCGGGCGGAGCACCCCCAGGACTGATTAAAAACGTCACACGGCGCCGCGTCCTGTGTTCCCTTCGCCGCCATGGGACTCGCCCCGAGTCCAGTGCTGTCCCCAGCTGCCCCGTGGGGACGCGAAGCAAAGGCTCGAGGTTTCACTTTAAAGGGGCGTCCCCGACACACGTCTCGGCGGGACGGGCTGCTGGTGGGGCCTGGGGCTGAGCATGCACCGCCCTGTGCCGCGGGGACCGGGCTTGCTCCTGCCACGTGTCCACGTCGCCCAGCGGGCTACGCCTGCGCTGGAACCACGGCCACGGTGGCCGTCGCAGCTCTCTGCCCGCCACCCCTGTCCCACCCCCCGTCGGGGACGAGGTGCGGCACCACCTCTGACGACTGCCTCCCTCCCGCCCACCTGGGGCTGTGCCCAGGCCCGGGCCCCGGTGGGCACAGCGCACCCCGAAGCTGCAAATGGAAGAGCCGTCTGAAGAAACGGGGTCTCAGGAACGAGGGGTCTTATTCCTGCTGTCCCCCCGGGAAGCCGCAAACTCCCTCTGGACCCCCTACCTTCTCCTGACCTTCGAGCCCTCCCTGGGGTCCACGAGCCCCAGCCTCCACACTGGGGTCCCCGAGGCCCGCCTGGTCCTCCACGTCCCCCGTGCCATGCCCCTGCAGTGGTGCCTGGACCCCGAGGTCAGCAGGCTGCGCCTGAGACGACCTTGGGGCTGAGGCGTCCCGCCCCTGAGTCCTTGGGCAGGGCCTCCGGGAGTGTGGAGGGGACAGAGGGCAGAGGGCGGTGTGAGGAGAGCAGGGGACAGAGGGCAGAACCCCATAGCCGCGCCTGCCCCTCCTGGCCGGACCAGGAGGCCCTGGGGGTGGAGCGGGTGATGCCGGGAGGAAGTGGATGTCCCTGGTCGGTGGGGAGCGGCTTAGGGGCCTCGTGGGAATGCGGGACGCAGGCTGGTGGGTGGTTGGGGCTGGACTCCGGGAGCCCGGGGGCACCCACACGGCCCGGCGGGGTCTCCTCAAAGCCTGGCCCTCGGACCCCGGTCCCTGTGTCTCCGGGTTCTGGAGGCTCCAGCGGTGCTGGCCTCCGGGCCCGGGCCCCGCCCGCACAGCCTGCTCCTTGGCTTCCCCACCCTCGTGTGACTCAAGCCGGCGCCGCCCGCACACGCACACGGGGCTGCGCCCCCCGTCTCCCCCCTCCGAGGTCCCTGTGACGCGTGCGCCCAGCGCGTGCTGCCGGGGGCGGGCAGCGTTCCTCCGCCCGGTAAGGTAACGACTCACAGGCTCCGCGGATCAGGACAGGCCGTGTTTGCGGACGTGATCCCGTCTACCACGTGGGGACAAGGACATGGGCCCCTGTGGGACGCCGCCCCGCCTGCCCAGCTCCGCTAACCAACAGTGTGCGCGGGGCGGCCGCGTGCGGAAGCCCAGCCGGGGGCGGCGCGGGAGGCCGCAGGCTTGGGGACAGCGTGCGGGCGGGGGCGGGCTGCGGGCGGCCCCCCCCCCCCCCCCCCGTCTGAGGAAACAAGGAGTGCGCAGGGCCAGGGCGTCTGGGGAGGCCACGCACGTCCCTCCCATCCCATCACTTTCCTGTTATCATCATCGAGGGACAAAGTCCTAGGACTGCACAAGGCACACACCCGGGACACGCCCAGGACAGGGGAACCGGTCTCAGGGGAAGGGCGGGGCGGACCTCGTGACAGAGGGCAGGCGGGAGGGCGCACCCCGTGCACGTGCGCGGCTCCCCCAGGACCTGCCCCTGCAGGACCCCGTCCCCGGGGAAGCGCCATCCGTGGAGCCCTGGGTCCGGCGGCCAGTGCCACGGGCCAGGGCGTCTGTCCTGGAGCCCCGGCCTCCCTGGCACCCGGGACGTGTCCAGCCTCTGTCCGGGGCCGCCTCGCTGCAGGACGTGACCCCGGTGTCCGCGACGCCTGCAGCTGCTCGCTTTGTGCGGTGCAGACGAGTGAGGCGGGAGTCGTGCTGGGGGGGTCCGCCTGGCTGCGCCTGCGAGACGCGCGTCTCCCACACCGCGTGTGTCCCACGCCGCAGGTGTCCCACGCCTCGAGTGTCCCACGCCGCAGGTGTCCCACACCTCGTGTCTGATGCCATGTGTCTCCCACGCGTCCTGTGTCTCAGTCTCCTGCTGGCCGCCGGCCACGCGGCCACGCTGGCTCCTGCTCCATGGTGACGCGCTCCTTGTTGCCGCCTTTGTGAGGAGACGCGGCTTGGGGCTTCGTCAGTTGCTCTGACACTGGGGGAGGAGGGCGTGGCCAACCCCAGAGGCCCGCCGTGCGCGGCGAGTGTAGGGGGACCAGGACGCTGGCTCCCAGGGGGGACCGAGCTTCTCACGCGTCGTCGCTGACACCTCTGGAGTGCACGCACAGACACGCCGATGGTCCGCCACCCCAGAACCCCAGAACCGCCGAGCAGACGCTGCTGGGGCCCGCGGGGAGGGGGGACCCCCGGCCCCGTCACCCGGGAAAGAGCTTCAGGAAGCGGCCGTGGGCTGCGGTGCTGATGACCACGGCCACGTCGGCCGCGCCGGCCTCCGGGACCACGTGCACCTGCTGCACGACAGCCTCGCGGTGCAGCCAGCTGGGGGGGGAGAAGAGGGGGGCTGCGGCCTGACGGGACCAGGACCTGAGGCCCTGTAGCCATGCTGGCCTGGCCGGGCCGGCACGGGGGTCGCCCACGCCGACGGGCCGCCCAGGAACACCCAGCCCCCGCCACCCCCCTCTGCCCACGCTCCCCCGTGCACCGCCCCCCCCATGGACACACCTGAGCTGCGGCCCGGCCAGCGGCACCCGCAGGGTGAGCGTGCGCCGGCCCGTGGCCCTGAGCACCGCGGCGTCCAGCGCGGCCCGCAGCTCCTGCAGCCCCAGGCCCTGCTGCGCGGACACGGCGAGCGCGTGCGGCCCCGGCGGCTGGAACCTGCGGGTGACGGACCCGCTCAGCTGCGGGTGACAGTGGGTCCCACGGAGACCCCGTCCCGGGACCCACCATGACCGCCTTGGGGCACCCCGGGGCGCCGCAGGCCCCGCCACACGACGGCAGCGGGAGAACCTTGGAGTGCGGGGTGCAGGGTCCAGGGCACCCCTGGCCTGGGCCGCCCACCGCGGGTGCGTGGTCTGCAGGAGGCAGAGGGCACTCCGCCCGTCCCCCCACCCCAGGGCCCGGCTCACCCCGGCACCAGGTCCGCCTTGCTGTGCACGTCCAGCACGGTGTCCAGCAGGGCCGCGGGCAGCCGCAGGCCGCGCAGCGCCGACAGCACGTGGGCGCCCTGCTCCGCGCTCTGGGGGTGGCTCGCGTCCCGCACGTGCACGATCACGTCCTGCGGGCCGTGGGGACACACGCTGGGACATGGGGCCGCCAGCCCCAGCCCGCCCGGACGGCCGCCCAGGAGTAGGACGGCTGCCGGTCCCCAAGCGGGTGGCAGGTAGGGACTGGGGTGGCTGGGACCGAAGGTGGGGGGCGCCCCGCTGCCACAGGGCCCGTCCCCAGGACTGAGGGCCGCTGGGGCACCACGGCCCCGGCCACAGTCCTGGTCGACCGCCCCGGCGGCCGGCGCTTCCGCCGAAGCTTCGGGCTGGTCGCCCTTCTCAGGAATCTTCCTTCACGTTTTAAAGATTCATTTTTCACTAATTTCAACCATTTCACACTGGGTCCTCGTGCACGATTTTGAAAACGAAAAAGCCACGTGACGTGGGCGTCATTTTGGAAAAACTTAATTTTTAAAGTTTTTTCAAAAACCCACGAAGGCCCTGCTGTCGCCTGGGCCTGGCTGCAGGCGACTGTCTCCACCTAGTGGCCGGCGCAGGTGCGTCCCCCACACTGCGCCGCAGGTGTTCCCGCGTCCCCAGCGGTTCCCTCACGCCCCTGCTGCTCCAGGAGCCACCGCGCACCCGCCCTGTCCCCCGCACTGTCCCCCGCACCCGCCCTGTCCCCCGCGAGCGGACCTGGCCCCGCACCGCGCACTCACCGAGCGGGCCACGTCCTCCAGGGTGGCGGAGAAGGACTCGATGAGGCCGTGGGGCAGCTCGGAGAGGAAGCCGATGGTGTCCAGGTAGACGACGGTCAGGCCGGAGGGCAGCGACCCCGCGTGCGCCGTGACGTCCAGAGTCGCAAACAGCTGGTCCCGGGGCTGGAGGGCCGCGTCTCCCGTCAGCGCCTTGATCAGCGTCGTTTTACCTGGAAGGTGGGGACGAGGACACGCGCTGGGTGAAGCCACCACCCTCGTCCGACCCCCGGCGCCTCTGGCAGGGGCGGCCGCGTGTCCCTGAGCTCAGCGTCTGCAGGGCCCGGGGGATGCTGCGTGCGGACGGCACGGACACGGCCGCTGCTGTGTGGCCTTGGGCATGCGGGCCCGGCCCAGGGGTTCGGGTGGGGGGGACGGTACGTAGAGGGACGAGGGAGTCCAGGCACGTGTGCTGGGTGTGTGTGTAGACGAGGGGGATGGTGGAGAGGGTGGTGCGGACAGGGGTGTTGGTGCGGACGGGGGGAGGGTTAGACGGGGGTGGGGGGAGAGGACGGTGGAAGGTGTAGAACGGGGAGAGGCTGCAGACGATGGACCCAGCGTAGACGGGGGTGAGCAGACAGTGGGGTGGGGCCCGCGGCGTGCGGTGTACACGGGGGGATGATGCAGACGGGTTTATGGTGCAGAGGGAGGGACGGTGTAGACGCGCGGAGCTGTGTGTGCCCGAGGTGGCCCCAGAGGACGTCCCCTCCGCCCAGCTGTCCTGACAGAGTGGACCTCTCTGAGCAGCTGACCCCAGTGCTCGGCTGTGGCCAGCTGACAGACACCCGTGGGTGGCCAGGGCCTCCCTCTGCCCCAGGGGTGAATCCGAGGTGCTGTGTGACGTGGCGTGACCAGGCAGGACAGCTCGGCCTGCACGCACGGGGGTGCGCCCAGCACCTGTCGCAGGCTCCCGCGTCCTCTGGGCCGGGTGAGCTGCTGGGGCCAGCCAGACCGCAGCTGCCACCTCGGAGGACGCCGTGCAGCGGGGGGCCCGGCTCTCCGTGTGGCAGGGCACCAGCCTGGCCAGCAGGTGCGGGCTCACGCGTCTGGACCTAGGGCCCCGGAGCTGAGATGCACCACGGGGTTCTGCTCCCCGTTTTGGGGAAAGTGACCCTTGTGGGCGCGGACACGAGCTCTGGGAGGACAGGGAGCTGCCACGTCACAGCTGTTCTCTCGAGCACCCGGGGAGGGGGGCTGGCGGAGCTCAGCAGGTGCTCGCTGAGCGGACAACGGAGGCGGGTGTGATCGTGGGTGCTGCGCGCTGACCGCAGGGTGCCCGTGACGTCGGGCCTCAGCGCCTGCACGAGCAGCCCTGAGTCCTGCCCCTGCACGGAAGAGGCCACCCAACGAGCGTGCTTCACGAGGCTCGCGGCACCCCGTGGCGTCCCCTCTCACAGAAGCTTCCAGGAGCCTGGCTACTGGACGTGGGCTGGAAAACGTCCGTCGGAGAGGCCGCCCGGCCCACCGTCGGGCACCAAACAGGCAGACCGGCTACTTGGCTGGGGGCCAGGGGCCCCAAGAAGCCGCAGGCACAAGGGTCACCCGCTCCCGTCTGTCCTCGTCACCCACCAGCCCCCGGGGACCGCGGCAGCCCCGTCGCGCTGGCGAGCGGCTTCTCCCAGCCTGTGCCAGCCCTGGGGGGGCCCTGCCCCTCCGGCGCCGCTCACCGCTGTTCGTGTAGCCCACCACCGACACCACCGGGAGCTCCCGCCGCCTGCGCTGCGTGCCCAGGAGCCGCCTCTTCCCCCTGAGCCTCTCCAGGGCCTTCCGGATCTTCGTCTCCTTTTCCTTCAACAGACGCTGCTGCACCTGCAGGAAGGACTCCCCTGCGAGCGCCCAAGCGGTGAGGCGGTGAGCAGACGGCGGGGGGGGGGGAGCTGCACAGAGGCGGCCCCAAGCAGTGCCCCCGACGCCTGTTCTGACCCGGCTCTGGCCAGCGGAAGGCGGCCGTGCCTCCCCCTTCTGCCCTCTGAGGCCACACGGGCTCCCCTTTACTCGCGGGAAGCAAGAGCCTCAGAAGGACCGTCCCCCCATGTCCACAGTGGGCTGAGCGTGCCCCGAGGTCGTGTCCGTATCTCGGCCCCCCACCACCCCCGTCCGTAAGTGGGACTGTCTTTGGAAATGGGTCTTTGCAGGTGTGACTAGTGAATGATGAGATGACTCCTCCTGCAGCAGGTGGCCCTAACCCCAGGGACAGTGTCCTTATAAGAGACAGAAGAGGGGACACAGACACGAAGGAGATGGTGGCAGAGACGGGAGGGATGTGCCACCAGCCCAGGGACGCCCGCCCCTGGGGCCTCCGGAGGGCGCAGTGAGGCCCTGGGACCCCTGGATGTCACACTGCTGGTCTCCAGGACCAGGGAGAGAAGGAATTCGTGATGTTCTGAACGCCCCCCCCCCCGGGGAATGCCCATTTGTCAGCACCCACTGCCCAGCACACCACCCAGATCCCTAGCTTGTTGGATGTGGCTGCAGAAGGAGCCTGTGAGCAGCCCTAGCTCCCCCAGGACCTTCAAGGGATGCAGTTCCCTTCCTAGAGTGGCTGCCGTGACATCCCCCCTCCCAGCACCCACGGACAAGACCTTGGGATGTCACCTGAGCCCATGATGTAGCGAGAGCCCCCTCCTCGTCTGTCCGGGCGGCCAGGGTCGTTTTTCAGGTTGGCCCTGGTGTGGAAACAGGACATAGGTGACAGAGCGGACACACGCGCCCATGCCATGACCCCACGAGGGCGAGAACAGAAGCTCGGTGGGGACTCTGGATGGGGCACTCGTGGGCCTTCACGTCAGGGGCACGGGGCGCCGCACTGCTGAGGTCCCCCGTGGGTGCTGAGCCCCAGCGGGCATCCAGCAAGCTCATCTGCCAGGAGGGCACGGCCAGCTACGTGCTGTCGTCGCCACGCCCCGAGCAACAGTCAGTCACGTTCCGACAGAGGGTCGTGCTGTCGGAGGCCCTGCGTGAGCCAGCACCTGAGGACGGGGAGCTCGGCCAGAGCCACCTGCAGCCGCGCCTCGCTGGTCCGGGCGTTGCAGCGGAAGATGTGCAGGACCACGGTGAACCGGTCGAACACCTGCACGCCCCAGGCGGCCTCCAGTTCTTTCTAGAAGGGAAGGGAGCGTGTGAGGCCCCGCACCGGGCGCCCAGGCCCGCGGCAGGATCTCAGGGGAGGCGGCACCCGCCGCGCTCCCAAGACTGTGTCCTGTCCCTCAGACGGGAGGCTGCCCGGGGCCTCGGCACAGAGGGTGGATGACAGAGAGTGACCCCGAGTACCTTGGTGGGCGCCGACAACCTGTCCACGTTCAGGAAGACAGCCGTGACCTCCGCCAGCCCCCTAATTTTCTCTGAGGGAGAGAGAGCCGGGTGAGGGGTGGCCCGTGGGGCAGGACGACCGTGCCCGGTGGCTGGCTGTGTCACCAGACTACGAGCACGGCGTCCTGGAAGTCCGGGTCGGGGTCAAGGAGAGTCCCGGAGTTCACGATCCGGACTGTGGCCTGTCCAGAGGTCACATGACCGCGTGGGGACTGAGTCTAGGTCTTGGGGAGACAGACAGGCAGCGAACAACCCTGGTGCATGTGCTGGGCTCGCTGCTGCTCAACCAGGGTGCGGGGTGGGGACCGCTGGGGGTCCCGGCGAGCGGGATTCAGGGGCAGGCCCGGGTGCTAACAGGGAGGGCTGAGCGCCCCGGCCGGCTCTCACCCCAAACTGCCCGCACCCCAAGCCTCGCTGCGGCTCCCGCGTGGGTGGGTGCCCGGCTTCTCCTCCCACCTCAGCCCCACCACTCGGCGCTCGTGGGCCCGTCTCCGGGCCGCCTGGTCCTGCCTGTCCCTGTTCGGGGCCGGAGAGAAGGACGGCCGTGGGCGCCCCGCGCACCTGTCAGCTGCCGCAGGGCCCCCGAGCTGAAGACGAGCCTCCGGTCGGGCGTCCGGGCGGGCACCAGCAGCGTCGCCGCCAGGGACCAGGCGTCCAGCGTGCGGACCAGCGCCCGCGCCTCCGCCACCTGCCACTCGGCTGCGGGCAGGACGCGCCGTCGGGGGCGGGTCAGGGGCGGCCTGGGGCGGGGGCGCGGGCTGCTCCCGGTCCCCGCGCTCAGACCTCCTCCTCGCGACTTGCGCGGCCCTGAGGGGCCCCCCCCACCCCGAAGCCCGCCCCGCCCGGGGGAGCCCCGCCCCACGAACCCCGACCCACGAGTCCCCGCGAAGAGCCTCCCGGCGTCCCCGCCCACCAACCCCCGCCCCCGACTCCCCGTCCAATCAGCGCCAGCCATGAGCCCCGCGTCCCGTGAGGGCTAACCCCAAAGCCCCGCCCACCAGCCCCGTCCCCGCCCAATCAGCGCCAGTCCCGAGCCCCGCCCCAAGCCCCGCGTCCTATGAGGGCTCGCCCCAAGCCCCGCCCCCCGGCTCCTGGCCCTATGAGGGCCCGCCCAGGAGCCCCGCCCCCGAGGCCCCGCCCCGGTCACCTGGCGCCGGCGCCGGCCTCCCGGGCGCCCCCTTGACCTCGGGGTGCACCAGGCACACGCGCTGCGCCCCGGGCGGCAGCAGCGGCGCCCCCCGCAGCAGCTCCTCGTCCACGGCCTCCTCCTCCGGCTCCTCCTCCTCCTCTTCCTCCTCCTCCTCGTCCCGCCCCGCTCGGCTCCTCCGGCCGAGCGCGCGCGGGCCCCGGGCCCCTCCGCCCGGCCCCTGCAGCGTCCCGGGGTCCGCGGGGCCGCTGGCCGCCCGCGCGCGCTCGGGCCACGGGGGCAGCAGCAGCGGCGCGAACCCCCGGGCCCCGCGGCCGCGAGCCGCGCGCAGGAGGCCGGTCCCGGGGCGCGCGGCGGCCCGCAGGGCCCACATGGCGGCGCGGCCTGCGCCGAGGGGCGGGGCCGGGGCGGGGCCCGCGCGCTCCCATTGGCCGCCCGGAGTCACGTGCTCGCCGCCGCCCCCGGGCGCGAGTGGGGGCGGCCCCGCCGGGACGCGCATCTGAGCGCGGGTCCGGGTCCGACTGGGCCTCGGGGGGGCCCAAGCTCCGGCCTCGGGTCCCGGGTCCGGTGGGGACGGTTCCGAACGGCGCTCGGGCAGGGATTGGGCCGCGCGTGCTCAGTCCGGGCCGGTGGCCCGAGGGGGGCCCCGCCTATCCCCGGGGGCTCGCACCCGGCCTCGAGGGTCCCTGGGGGTCCGGGCCGGCCGCCCGGGGCTTCGGGCCCCACTTCGGGTGCTGGCCCCGCCCCTGGGGCCCCGGCCTCACTTCGGGCGTCCGGCGCCGTCCGCGGGGGTCCCCGGTGCTGGGGTGTGGGCCGAGGAGGCGCCGCCAGCCCGATGGCCTCGGGGGCCCGCCCCGCCCCGCCCCCGGTGCGGACCCCGCCGGCCCGAGGTGGGGGGACCGCCGAGCCCGCGGCCCGGCCTCCTGCGGAGCGCGCCGCCTCCACCAGCGCCCGCCGCTGCACCACGACGCCCGAGACCGCGCCGTGGCCGAGGCACGTGGGCGATCGTGTCCATGGAGAACGCGGTCCCTGGTCTCCGCGAGGCCGCCTGGGGCGCGTCCCCTGAGGTGCGGGTGCAGGCAGGGGCCCCAGAGGTCGGGGCGGAGCGTGCTGTGGTCCCGTCCCGCTGGCGGCCCCACCTCCGCACTCCACCTCCGGACGGGGTGCTGCTGTGCCGTGGGGGGCAGCACAGGGGGGCCGAGGGGTCCCGAGCACTCGTACGTGGGCCTTCGCGGTCCTCGGCCAGTGCCCATCGGGTTCCTGCCCCCCAAGCTGCAGCAGCTCTTCTGGGGGGCAGGGCAGGAACGCTGCTGGTTACAGGGTGATGTACTGTTGCTGCTTTGTTCCTGACAGTGTCCCCGGCTGCGGGCAGAGGTGACATTTTTGCTGGGAGGTTCCCATCTGCGGTGGGATGAACCCACCTACGTGGAACCCAGAGATTAAAGGGCTGACTGTGTGCGTGTGCATAAATGTTTATCCGGAATGGATTCTCACTGTATATGTGGTTTTTACATTTTTAAACTTAAACTGTAACCCGAACGTACTTCCAACAAGTGCGTGTTTTTGGCTTCCCACCATGTGACCCGACGGACACTTTATAGTGAATTTTACGCTCCTTCACATTTACCAGATGCACGTTCACATCTCATGAGACCTGACGTTGCCGGGGCTGGTCCACACCGGGTGTGGCTGTGCTTCGTAGGTTCGCGCTGAAAGTCAACCACAGCACTTCCTGGTCCCAGATTTGAAGGGGGGGGGATCGCTAACACGTGGACCAGGTGCTCATTTTGGCTTCAGACAAGGGAACCTTTTAAGGCTGGGGGAAGGGGGCACAGCCAGGAGCACGCACGGGGAGGGGGTGCTGTGGAGGAAGGGGGCTGGGCACTGAGTGGGGACCAGGAAGGAGGGGTCACTTGGTGAGGATGTGTGGGGCCTGGGGGTGGGGTCACCCTGGAGGAGGACATGTGGCTCCAGATGCAGAGTCCCCAAGGTGAGGGCACCAGGTGAGTGTGCACATGTGACCCCAGGTGTGAGGACTGGGAGGTGGGGCCACCTGGTGGGTGAGGACGTGTGGCCCCAGGGGCAAGTTTGTGGGGCCACGTGGTGTCACCACCTTTTTCCGGGGAAGTCTCAGGTCCAGAACAGACCCCAGGTCTGCTGCTGCCCTGCAGCATCCCCTGCTTTCTGATTGCTCCAGAGCGTGAAGGCGGGGTGCTCTGACCCCGCCCTAACCCTGTGGCACCTGTCTCCTGTCTTAGGTCCTGTCCTGCTCCTTTCCGAGGTCCTGTCCTCCTGGCATGGGGACAGGGACTGTTAAGGGGCGTGGGGACAGGGACTGTTAAGGGGCGTGGGGTCTGTGTCCTGCTGTCATTGGGGTGGCTGCCGTCCGGGGTCTGATGAAGGAGCTCCGACAGCACCGCCCAGGCCCGTAAGGACGGGGCCCTGTGAACAGAGGGGGTCGGGGGTGACGGCCGCAGGTGGGGACCCTGTGCCCAGAGGTGTTTGTGAGCCGAGCGGCAGGAGCCTCGCACAGTCCTGACAGAGGGCGGTGGAGTCGGAATCTCAGCGAGCGGATGTCGTAGAAGCGTTTGTCACGCATGTCACGTGGCGTTTACGGGGTTGGCCCTGTGTGTGCGCGGCAGCCCTGCCTGGGGCGCATCCGCGGTGTCGCCAGCCCCCGGCAGCACCCCAAACCTCTGTGTCTGGTGAAGCTGATTGCCCCCCGCCACGGGGTGCACCCACTGCGCCTCCCTGCCCGGCCCCCCGGGGCCCCACCCCCACCTGTGCGGCTCTGGGTCCCCTCTGGGGGAGGGGGGAGTGCAGCGTCCCGCAGCCCGCCGTTCGGAAAAGCAGACGTCCGTGCCTGCAGCTAGGCCTGGTCTGTGGCTGTTCAACCCGCACTGTGGGGGTGCAGGGTGCACCTGGGGCACATGGTGAGGACCCAACCCACCCCTGCCACCCTGCGGCCACTTTCTTCTCCCAGGGCGACGCCTCCCAGGGGACTCCCTGCGCCTCTTCTGCTTGCTCAGCGCTGGCGCCGCCTGCCCCAGCTGTGCGGGGTCGGGGTCCCCAGGAGGCAGGCCCCAAGGGGCACGGCCTCGGGGCCTGACAGGTGCCGGGAGCCCCGCGCACCGACACCGACTGTTCTGGGCATCATGAGGGCCCCAGCGTCCTGAGGGCCGGATCGGGAGGGCGTGGGGGTGGACCCGGGACCCCAAGGGCCCGGTGGTGTCCAGGCGGGCGCGGGCACACGCCGCCTCCCTTGGTTCTGTGTCTGGACGCAGGAAAATGGCTTTCACCCGATCGTGAGACCGGGAATCTTCCAGAAGGGGTCCAGGGACGATGTCCGGGAGTCCACGAAGCTGCCTGTGCCCCCGCCCCCGCCGGTCAGGGTCTCTGCGGGTCAGTGGGCCATCCCTGCGGGTGATCCCTGTTGGGTCCGCACACTGGCTGGGGGCCGCTCCCGAGGAAAGAAGGGGCCGCGGGCCAGGCTATGTCTGTGTCGCGTGCTGCCCGCCCGGTGAACAGGGCCTGTGGCTGAAAACCCTTAAATTATTTATTTCAAAATACAAACGTGGCCTCAGGAAGCGACCTTAAAGCTCTCTGCACAGCAAACGGCAGCCCACGCCGCGCCGGTGCGCACATTCGGGGGGCCGAACGGAACGGGACGGGGGCGCCCCCCCCACACTGCGTGGGCCGTGCGTACCCGCCCGGGCCCGGAACGCACAGGCGGAGGCGCCAGCTCCTGCGGGCTCCCGACTGGGGAGGCCCGGAGTCCGTGCGGGTCCCCAGGCCCACAGGGGGCCCCGGAGAGGAAACCGGTCCCCTCGCGAGGGCCTCACCAGCATGTGGCGCGCATCCGGGCGCAGCAGGGACGCTGGGCAGCGGAGGGACGTCGCGTCAGCCTCGTGGAGTCCAGGTCGGTGGGACAGGCCTCCGTGACCCCCTCGGACCGGCCTCCGTGTGCAGACGACGCCGGCCGCCCGGCGACACGCCTCGTCTCCTGCGCGGGCGCCACCGCCGACCTGCTCTGCGGGTTTCGGCACAGCAGCCGCCGCGCCCCGCGCGCTGCCGCCGTCACGAGGGCGGCAGGTCGTCGTCCCCGCACGCATAGTCGTACAGGTCGACGGAGCCCAGCGCCGACGGCGCCTCGAAGAAGGGCCTCTGGGCCAGCGGGGACCGCCGGGCGCTCAGCTTGTGCTCCACAGGGCTGAGCTCCGCCTCGTACCTGTGGGGAGCGGGGGTGAGATGGATGTCCCGGGGGCACGTGGGGGGCACCTGAGGGGCTGGGATGGCAGCCTGGGCCCGGGGAGGCGCCCCTGCGGTCAGGCCCACGGGGGAGGGTGCCCTCCCGCCCCAGAGGTGCCCCCGGGCAGCCGCCGCTCCGGGCCCAGGGCACTGACTGCAGGACCGGACGCAGCCCTGCTGAAGGCCACCCACGGGTGACGCGCAGTCCTCCGCACATGCTGCCAGACATGGGACGGAAAGGACGGGAGGTGGCACCCTGACACCAGACGACGCCGTCCTAGGTCAGCGACACGGAGTTCTCGCACACGGGAGCCGGTGACCTCAACGAGCAGGTCACACGTGTTTCGTGTAGGAGCCACAGCACGACGAGGGGCGCGACCCAAGGACTGCCAAGAGGGTCACCGCCAGGCACTGCTGCACAGGACCCGCCACGCTGGCCAACCACACGCATGCCACATGCCCAGAGTGGGGACAGAATTCACTTTCCGAGGTCTGAGCACGCTGGGCAGCGCTCACGGGGGTGCGCACAAGGCCCCGAGCCCAGCCCGTGGCTCGGCCACTGCTCCCTCCTGAGCCCCGTGACTGCTTGTCGCCCGCGCTGCGGCGACGTTCCAGGGCGTGCCACAGCAATGTGCGCAGAGTGATGAGGACGGGCTCCGACGGTCCTGGACGGTGTGACAGCGCACGGACAGGAGACGGGGACAGCGCAGGGAGCAGCCCCCAGGCCCGGAGAAGCGCTTCCAGGACTAGCGAGCAGGTTCCGACCGGGTGCGGGACGGCGCATGGGCGCACCGGCCACCGCGGGCCGCCCGTGGGCTGGACCGGGACGTCGGGACGTGCCTTTCCGCACCGGGAATGACGGGCCGTGCGGGGAACAGGGACATGGGCTCACAGCGGGGCCGGCGGGAAAGCGCCACCCATGGCCAGGGCTGAGGAACACACCTGCATGTGACAAGGGACCACGGTCCCCGCACGCCCACAGCGACGCCCTCTCAGACCGTCACGGACCCGCCGTGAACAGAGAGCACGGACACTTCTAGAAGAGTCTCCGCAGCTCTGGGTCAGCCGTGGCTCCTCAGACGGGACACCGAGAGCCCGGAAACAGCCGACCAAGCGACACGGGCGCTTCGTCGCAGTGACGAGACCACATGAGAACGCAGAGGCGTGAGCGACGGGGCGGGCCGACAGGGCACGCGGCCCGCGGACGTGTGTCCAGAGGACACACCCTTAGGGCGCAGCCGCCACACAGCAGACGCGTTCACCTGTCACGGGAAGTGGCTTTTGGAAAACACAACAACGAACCGACCCGAGATGAAGAACGGGAGACGAGGTGCTTCACCCGGAACACGCGTCGGTGCCGGTGGACAGGCACCGCAGGGACCCGCCGGCACGTGGGACGCTGCACCGCAGCGGCGCGGGGAGGACGCACAGCAAGGGGACCCTCCCCGGGGCCACCGGGGACGCGACGCGGTGCCGCCGGCTGAGAAGGAGTGCGCAGGCGCCCCTGCGGGCGCAGGCAGGGCACACGGGCCTCGCCCACCACACGCCCACGCCCACGGGAGCCACACCCAAGGCACGTCACGGGGACACACGGGACACAGCAGGCAGGTCCTACGGGGCCAGGAGCCAGACTGGCACAGCAGGGCGGACGCTTCCCGGTGGCTGTGCCCTGTAACGTCCCTGAAACTGGAGGCGGAGCCACGCCCACGCCACCCCACAGCGAGCACCGTGTCACCAACCCGGGACGTGCAGAAGGAGGTGCCCGAGCTCCTGCCGAGCCTGCACCCCCCGTCCCCACCTCCCGCCCGGCCGCCCCTGCACCCTCACGTGTCCCCACTCACCCGTCCTCCCAGGGCTCCCCCGCGGCCTCCTCGGCCACCAGGATGTCGTACTCCTCGGCCGCGTACTTCTCCCAGTCGGACAGCTCGGGGCCCTCGCTCTCGCTCTCCTGCGCCACACGCGGGTCAGGGCGTGCGCGGGCCGGCCCCGCGCCCCGGCCCCTCGCCCTCCGAAGCTGTCCCCCCGCGCCCTGGCCCCTCGCCCTCCGAAGCTGTCCCCCCGCGCCCCGGCCCCTCGCCCTCCGAAGCTGACCCCCCGCGCCCCGGCCCCTCGCCCTCCGAAGCTGTCCCCCCGCGCCCCGGCCCCTCGCCCTCCGAAGCTGACCCCCCGCGCCCGGCCTCGCCCTCGAAGCTGTCCCCAGCGCCCGGCCTCGCCCTCCGAAGCTGACCCCCCGCGCCCCGGCCCCTCGCCCTCCGAAGCTGACCCCCTGCGCCCCGGCCCCTCGCCCTCCGACACCGCCCCTCGCCCGCCCGGCCCGGCCGCTCACCCTGAGCAGGGACGCCTGTTCCCTCTGCTCGTGGTCCAGGTACTTCTCGATGTTGAAGAAGGTGTCGAAGAAGACGTGGGCCAGCTTGCAGCCCTTCAGGTCGCGCAGCGTGATCTTCCCTGCGGGGCGGAGGCTTCAGGCAGGGCCCCGCGCACTGCCACACGGGGGGGGGGGGGGGGGGCCGGGGGGTGCGGCCAGGACCCGACACCAGCCGACGCGGAAAACCGATGGAGGGGGTTCCAGGCTGGCCAGACTGGGAGGTGCGGCCGGTGGGGGCGGGGACGGGTGGGGACGGGGTGGGGCAGAGTCCTGGGGTCCCGTGTGCTCCACCGCCCAAGCGGACACAGCACAGGCAGGGGCAGGGCTCCGGCCACCAGGGACACGCACACGGAGACCCTGTGCGGGAGGGACCCGGGACCCAGAACCACTCGGCCACAGCCACACCAGGACCCCGGGGCCGGAACGCGGCGCTGACTGGGGTGTCCAGGTTCAGAGCCCGTCTCCCTGTCCCTTCGACCTCCAGCGTCCCCCGTGTGCAGCCCTCGGCCTCCCCTTGTGGGGGCCTTCTCGGGCGAGGGGTGTCCGGGCACCCCTGGTGGACCTGGCTGGGGACAGCACAGGGCGGGGACTTGAGCTGCCTGGGGACAAGGCGCAGGGCCGAGTGGCCCACGAGCGCAGCAGCGTGCCCCACCCCGGGGCCCCAGGCTCGGTGTCCGTGAGGAGCGATCCTGGCACCGAGGAACGGGGGGGCATGGAAGCGGGGTCAGGGACAGGCACGCTCCTGGCCCGGGGAAGGTACGTGTGCCTGCCCTGCAGGACAGGATCCCGTCCGGGAGGGCGGAGGGGACAGGAGGAAGTGGCACTCGCCCTGAGCCGTGTCAGAACGTAGGGACCGTCCCGCAGACGAGGGGGCTGAGGGCCCGGGAGCCGCCCCGGGCGCCGTCTCCGGCGACAGGACGCCAGGACGCTGAACGAGCCTCCCCGAGGCCCCGCCCCGCCGCCACCAGGGAGCAGTGGGAACAGGCGTCGCACTCAGGCGGCGGCCGCTGCGGCCGTTACCTTCGTCCCGCGGCTTCACCAGGTCCAGCATCTGGCAGAGGCAGTCCTCGAAGGGCAGGGCCTCGATGGCCATGCTGTCCAGCCGGCGACACTGCTCCTCGTAGAAGTACTCCAGCTCGAACATGGACAGCGCGCCGTCGCCGTCCAGGTCCATGCAGCGGAACCAGTACTCGATGCTGCGGCCGCGGCGGGCAGGGCGGGCCCGTCAGCCTGGCCGCTCGGCGCAGGTGCCACCGCCCGGCCAGCTCCACCAGCCAGGACGGCTGAGGACGAGGCCCCGCCCGGGACCCGCGCCATCCAGGCCTCTGCCTGGGACTGACCCCCCCGCACGGTCCCCGGGGAGCGCGCCCCGCGGCCCTGCGCCACCGGGGGCCCGGGACGCCGGCCGACACCCACCTGGTCGGGGTCTTCTTGTCCTCCTCGGAGATGAGGAACCAGACGAAGTCGGCGTAGCTGATCTTCCCCTCCTTCTGCACCTTCCGCCCCCTGCGTCCCGGCCGGGATCGAGAGACGTGTCAGCGGCAGCGGTGTGAGGTCGCAGCCCCCTGCCCCCCTCCTGTGACGCGCGTGTTCCCTCACGACCTCAGGTGACAAAGGTGCGCCCCCTCACTTGTGACCCCGTGACAGGTGTGTCTTCCCTACGAGCGGGTGTGGCGGCAGCATGGCCCCCCCATGGCCTCACGCGACCGCGCACGCTCAGAACACAAGTGTGCGTCGGGGTGTGCGACGGAACTGGACGCACGCACAGGACGGACGCCCGTGGGACCCACGTACCGCGTCACCGCGCCCGAGAAGATGCGCTCGATCATCCTGGTGGATATGGCTGCGGAGGAGAAGGGCCATGAGCCGCCCGGGCCCCACCTGACGGCGCAGCCTCAGACGGCCCACGGGCAGCACCCGGGACCCCGAGCTCCCGCACTGCCACCCCGGGCGCTGCTGGGCCTTCCCGGTCCCGGTCCCGGGGGCCCGTCAGAGCCACAGGTGCGAGAGGCCGACCCGGGAGCCCCGAGGTGGGACCGTGGCACACGCTGCGGCCCCGGCCTGAGATGCTGCGCTGCCGGCCGCCCTCATCGCGGACGGGAGCGGACGCATGGCCCGCGGGGAGGGTCACGGCGTTCCCGGGCCGGGCCACCACCACGGGGACCCCAGACGAGGCGGCTCGGACGGCAGAATCTGCCCCTCCCCGTCCTGGAGGCTGCACGTCTGAGGTCAAGGTCTCGTCAAGGTTTCCTTCTCGCGGGGCCCCTCTCTGGTGCGTGGACGCCGTCTCTTCCCGTGTCCACACGCGGTCGTCCCTGTGCGTGTGTCTGGGGCCTCACCCCTTCTTCTTACAGGGACACGGTCCCACTGGACCCAGGCCCGCCCTGGCGACCTCACTGTGCCTCCGTCCCTGCTATAAAGACCCACGTCCACGCCCCGCCACGTTCTGAGGTCCTGGGGCGACGGCTCCCTCGTACAGACTTCGAGGGACGGAATTCAGTCCACAGCTATGCCTGCGAGACGGGGAGAGGACGACGCAGCCTCTCCCCACCCCCATCGCCCCAAATCAGTGAAGGGCACTCCCGATGGGAAGGGCCGGTGGTGTCAGAGGCTGAACCGTGTCCCCCAAAGAGACACGTCCGCGTCCTGACCCTCAGGACCTGAGCACGGGGCCTCGTGTGCAAATAGGGTCTTTGTGGACGTGACTAAGGGAAGGGTCTGAGGTGAGTCCTCCTGGAGCAGGTGGCCTTATGCCCAGGGACAGTGTCCCTATAAGGGACAGAAGGAGAGACACAGACACAGATGCTGAAGAGAAGCCATGTGGACACGGAGGCAGAGACGGGAGGGACACGGCCACCAGCCCGGGGACGCCTGGGCCCCCAAACACTGGGAGAGGCGGGGGGGACCCTCCCCTGGATCCTCCGGAGAGAGTGAGGCCCTGGGACCCCTGCTGTCACCCTGCTGCTCTGAGAACTGGGGCAGGACGCACTCGAAGACTGCCTCTGCGGGCCCCCGTCACAGCGCCCATCAGTAACAAGGCCGGCCGGCAGGCCGCACCCAGGGGGAGCCCCCCAGGCCGCGAGGACAAAGCCCGTGCTGCCCCCAGGGGTGAGAACGGCACGTGAAGGGAGGGACACACCCCGCACCCAGGACTTGGGTGAACTGGGCTCATCTCGCAGAAGTGGCATGAACCTGGCCGGCGGGACAGTCCCCGATACCCAGGGACAGACCAAGGGGACCTGGCGAGGTGCCCCGGCTGAGTGAGCGGGGACCGGGGTGCGTGCCCAGGCCGGTGAGCGGGGGTCCTGACAACAGGCGCGCGCTGGCTCCACGGCTGCCCGCTGCAGGCCCCGTGTCCCCGCCGCGTGTCCCGTGTGTCCTGCGCAGGGACCCGAGTGCCCGTGCACCGTGGCACCGTGTGCGCTGTGTGTCCCGTAACCACAGGCCGCAGGGAGGGGCGGCGGGGAGGACGGGGCGGCTGCGAGGCGCAGGCCTCGACCCCGCGCAGGGCCGCGCTCACCGTGGTCGTTGTGCCGCGCCAGGTCCTGCGCGTCGATGAGCAGGTCGTGGTCCGTGTCCAGCTCCCAGAACTTGCAGTAGATGACGTAGAAGTGCTCGTAGGAGAAGAACTCCGTCAGCTGGTTGATGTCCGCCTCCTCTTCCAGCAGCGCCACGTTCTGGGGGGAACCGAGACCGGCCTGCGGCCTCTGCGGGTGCCCCGGGGACCCCGGGGACCGGGCGCGGGCCGGCGGGGCGCGGAGCTGGGTGGGACGTGCCCGAGGGGCCGGGTGCTGCCCCGCGGTCAGGGCTGCGCGTGGGGCCAACGCTTGCGGCACGGAGGCTGCACGGCTGGGGCCGTGGGCACGGGCGGCTCAGCGCCCGGGCTCGTTCCCGGCCCGCACTGAACCTGGGTGCCGGGCTCCCCACCCGCCCCGTTCCCGTGGGCCGTGCCTCCTGGATGGGTGGATGCGTGGATGCGTGGACAGACGGACGGATGCGGGGGCCGTGCGTGAGGTGAGCCAGGCTGGGTGACAGCGTGAGCACGCGGCCTGACGAGCAGACGGGTGACGCGCGGAGGGACGGAACGTGCCCAGGCGGGGGACGCGTGAACGATGGACGGGAGCCCCGCCCCTCGCCGGCCCACCTGCAGGAAGGTGCTCCTCCGCAGCTCTGCGCACGTGATCCTGCCGGACCAGGACCGGTTGACCGAGTAGAAGATCCTCTGCACGACCTGCGGGAGGGACAGGGCTGTCCGCGGCCGGGCCGCCAGGCTGCAGGGCCGCCCCGTGGCCGGCAGAGGGCGCCCGCCCCACACGGAGGACACGGCGCGCCCGGCTGCAGGCGGCACCAGCGCAGGAGGGGCCGCGGGGGCAGGGCTGGGGCCTAGACACAGTCCCCGGGGGCGGGAAGTCCTCCCAGCCAGGGGCGCTTAGACAGAAGCCAGGACGCCCGAAACCTCCAGACACTGGGCGTGGGGTGGAAGGCTCAGGGTCACGGCCCGACACCTCCCACGACGCAGTGATGCCCGGTGCACGTGCAGGGCCCGGCAGAGGAAGATACCCTCACCTGTCCCGTCCCAGGCCGGCCCCTCTCCTTGCTCGTATTAGACATTCCCTCCCCGTCCTCACCCGGGATGGCCCCCCACCCGTCCTCACCTAAGGGGTCCCAGCCCAGGAGGCCCCTTCACGTGTCCCTGCGCAGTGGGGACAGAATGTGCACGTGGCGCGCCCCACACACCAGCACAAAGCCCCGTTTACGATCAACACGGGGAGCTGCCGGTGCAGCGACCGTGACAGGGGGGCACAGAGCGTGCGGCCCCACGACACACGGGCTCCGCACGTGTGTACCCTGTGCTGGGGGACGCCGGGCGCTCCCAGCCAGAGCCCACGGCCGAGGCCGGGCGGCCACAGGCAGCACGCTGTGTGGGCCGGGTGTGCAGGCGATGTCCGGGGACGGGAGAGAGACCTGTGTCCCGGGCTGTGCTCTGACGGGAGGGCCGGGGGCAGGGCCAGGCCGTGCCGTCCGCCGTGTCCCCAGGGCCAGCCAGGGCGCAGCGCACGATGCTCGCAGAGCGCGGTGACTCGGGGACCCCCGCGTGGGCTCCCCCAATGCTAAAACGTCCCGTGGGGGAGCGGCCCCAGGCCAGCCCTTCTGGCCGGGGGCCCGGGAGAAGGCAGGGTCTGTAGCACGTCGCCCTCACGCCTGCCCCACACCAGCATGATGCTGGGGGGGGCAGCGAGGGCCGCCAGGCGGCAGTGAATGCGTCCACTCGGTGCCCGTCCGACCCGGCCTCCGCAGCCCCTGGCGCGGCTGCCAGAGCAGGGCCCGGCGTCCCGTTCCCGGGCGAGCACCCGGCCCCCCCGCGGGCTGCCGGCGGCGGGCGCGGTACTCACGGTGGTGATGTAGCGCGAGTGGAAGTCCGCCGCCTCCTTCAGGAAGGCCAGCCCGGGGTGCGTGTCCACCACGTCCTGCACACGGGCACGGCGGTCAGCATGGGGCTGCGCCTGGGCCCCCGGCCCGGTCTGCGAGCGCCAGCCACACTGGGGGCCACGTCAGACATGCGACGGCGGCCAGCCACCCCCACCCCCCCGGGCCAGGACACGCCAGCGCCAGAGCTGCCGCCACGCCTCTCGCAGCAGTCACTGGACACACGGACGCACGAGGACCGACGTGCGGGCCACGCGGAACTGACACGGCCTCCGCGACGGACCGCCGCGCCACGGGGGCCCTCACACCCCGCGGGGGCGGCGCTGTTGGCTCCGGGCCCTCGTGCTGACGGGTGAGCGTCTGGGACCCCCATCGCAGCCGCTCGACCTCCTCCCGGGGGGACGCAGGCACCGGGCGATCCACAGTGGAGACGCGTGGCAGACGCCGGCTCCCGCCAGGGCCAGCCTTCCCTCCGTGTCAGGCCCTCCCCGGCCCACGGGGACCCGGAGCAGGAGTGTCCCGCCCTCCAGCCCGTGGGTTGGAATGAATGGCCGCTCGTCACACCCGCTTCACGGGGGGCGGGGGGGCACCCACCCCGGGAGGCGGGGTCGGACTCCAGGTCCACGTGGTGTAGACGACGGGGTGAGGTGCGTGCCGTGTACACAAGGGGGTGCGGTGCATGCAGTGTGGACAAGGGCACAGCGAGGTGCGGGAGGTGTGGACAAGGGCACAGCGAGGTGCGGGAGGCGCAGACGAGGGCTGAGGTGCACGCGGTGCACACGCGCGCTGTGCCTGCGAGAAGGCGTGAGGTGCAGACGGGAGCTGCACCTGCGGGAAGGGGTGCGGTGCGGGCCGCGTACACGGGGGTGAGGGGCGTGTGGTGTACACGGGTGGGTGCGGTGCGTGCCGCGGAGACGGGAGCTGCGCCGGCGGGAGGCGTGCGGCGGCCACGGGCGCCGTACCTGCAGGAAGGGCACGAAGTCCTCCTGCACCAGGTAGTTGCAGCCGGGGCTCATGAGCAGGTGGACGAACCGGGCCGCGTCGTCGTGACAGTTCTGCAGGACCCTGGAGGCACAGAGGGCGTCGCGCGTCCTCGCACACGGCGACCGCGGGCTCGGCCATGTGGCCTGAATGGGGGGTGCGGGGGCAGCAGCGGGACCGCAGTGTCCGCCCCCTGTGCGCCCCCCGCGCCCCGGCGCCCCCAAACTCACTTCCTCCACATGGCGACGAACTTGTGCACGGACACGGAGCCGGTGCGCTCCCCGCCGGCGCCACAGAAGAGGGGCCCCTTCCAGTAGAGGGGGCAGCCGCAGGCCTGGGGAGAGGGGGGGAAGGGGTCAGACACCGGGCACCGCCCCCGGCACCCACCGCGAGGTCCCCTGCGCCGCAGCCGACGGACAGCACTGGGGGAGAACCGCGGAGCCCCGCCGCGCCCCCGGGGAGGTGGCACGGGCTTCTGCGGCTGTCCCACGCGATGCCGCCGAAGGGCCAGGGCTGCTGGGACAGGCCCGTCCCGGGTGGGACACGGTCGGTCGGCAAGGACACCGGGCAGGTCCCCGAGTCTGGGAACGAAGCAGCTTCTGAGCACCCACGGGTGGGACGACGACGAGGAAAACTGGAGCCCTGGGGATGCGACAGCCGCCCGGGCGCACCTCCGGGAACGCGGCTGTGACCGGGCGGCCTTTCCCCGCGTCCCGCACGTGCCCCGCGTCCCGCACGTGCCGCGAGAAAGGAGGCCGCCGTCCGCGCTCCGACCTCCGACAAGCAGAAAAGACGGAAAACACAAAGCGCCGTGGAGGACAGAGCAGCAGGTCCCTGACACCCGTCGGCGCTAAAGCCCAAGTCCGCGCCGCGGAAGGCTCTGGACAGCGCGTCCCCCAGCGCGGCTCTCCGAGGGCGGAGGAGACACACAGCGCCGGCGTTGGCGGCCGTGTCAGGTCCCAGGGCGCGGGCAGGCGGGAGGCGGATGCCGCGTGCGACCCTGAGGCCACGGGCGCAGCTGCCGAGGGCCTGATGGCTGGACTGGGCGTCCAGCGACCCGGACTCGGGAGGAGGCTGAACGGCCGTCCCCGGCTTCAACGCGAGTTCCCCGCAGCGGGGGTCCCCGGCGCGGAGCCTGTGCGGTGACGGCCGCGTCCAGGGAAGACACCGCTCGGACGCAGACGCCGCCCAGGAACGCACACAGGGGCGGGCCCCGGCCCTCGGCTGAGCTGCACATCCCGGGGCCGAAGCGGGCCGAGGCGACGAGGAAAGTCCCAGCCCAGGCCCCGCTCGCGCTCGCGCACGCAAACCCCCCGCCAGCGCGCGTCGCCGCGCCGCGTTCGGCGGGAGACAAAGCCACCGCCACCGCCGCAGACCGGGCAGGCAGGGCCGGCACGTTCCGACGACACCGTCCAGGGTCTGACGCTCACGCCGGACGCGGCGGCTGTGACTGTGACGCTGCCTCCCGAGCGCGGCAGGAGAGGCCGGCCCGGGGGGCCGGGGCGGGAGAGCTGCCAGACACGGGGAAGGCGCAGGTGGGACAAAGCGGGAACCACCGCCCACGCGCTGGCTCCGAGCCACCGGGGAATGGCACTCCTCACGGTGCCTGCCGCACGTAGATGCCCCAACGCGCCGCCCCACACACGAATCCAGCCCAGGACGCGCGGGTGGGGGCGCCTCGTCGGGCACGGCACGGAGAGCGAGCGTGTGGGGCCCGGTCCGCGGGGACCCGCCCCGGCGCGTCTGCTCCCGCTCCACGCGTGGCAGCCGGGTGACGGGGCTGCCCTCGTCCCCCACCCGGCAGGAGAGAAGCGCGTGAGGAAACAGGAGGCAGCCCCGGGGCCCCGGCCGGGAGACACTCCGGGCCACCCCGGTTCTCTGGGGGCCTCCGCGGAAACGTGGCAACGGCTGTGACCGCCGGAGCCCACCCTCATCTGGACACCGGCCGCGGAGCAGCTCCACCGTGGACCTCGCAGCTCAGACAGACGTCCAAACCGCCGACCAGCGCGGCCACCAGAGAAAGCGGGGGGACGCGACTGACGTGGGTGGCTGTGTGGGGGCAGTGGGCGGGCGGGCGGCGGGGACCGGCCCAGGGCCCCAGGCCGAGCCAGGAGCGGGAAGACCCGGGGGCGGCGCGTCGGCACTGCAGAGGCAGCTGTGAGGGAAGCCCCCAGACGTCCCGGAGGGCGTGGCGGCAGAAGTGCCGTCCCCACGGGGCCTGGGCACCCCGCAGCGCCGGGTGCGGGTGGGAGGCCGGGGCGCACCGTCAGGCAGTGGCGTGGAGACTGCCCGTGCGCACGGCCCGCGCCGTCCACGGAGGCAGGAACGGAGGGGGTGCACGCCGCCGGGGTCACGTCCCGGGCACGAAGCGTCAGCCTGGCTCCGTGTGCCCTTCCCCACGCGTCCGTGACCCACCACGAGGCCGAGTCGGACGTTCCAACGCACGCTTCAAAGGTCACGAAACGCCCCAAACCTTTCCCACGGAGTGAGACCGACCGCACGGCCGCTTCACGGGCCCAGACCACGGAGCAAAGCGAGGGCTGCCCGGAGGGACACGCGGCGACCGCCAAGACGGTGACCGCCAAGACGGCTCGCGTACCAAAACACACCGGGGGCGGGAGCGCACGCTGCCGCCCACGCCGGGGAGGAATCAAAGGCGTGCACGCGCTCACACGCGTGCGGGCCGGCACGCGCGTCACACGCCAGCAACAGAGACCCCAGCACTGCGAACCTCTGCCCCCCGCGGGGGTCGGAACCGGTGCTCGGACAGGATGGGACGTGGACCCCGCGGCGCGGGCCCGCCTTCGGTTCTGACCTAGACACCACGCGCACTCCCACCCACACGCGTGAGAAAGCGCCGTCCCTGACGGAGGGGAACCCTGCCCCCGCACGGGCTCCGGCCCGGGCTGCCCCGACCCGCACCGGGCCAGGAGCGACGAGGAAAGGGCCAGGACCTCGCCCACGCAGAGGCACGCGCCCTCAGCGAGCCCCCGCCAGCGACCCAGCGGTGCACACGAGGTGGCGCCACGCCTCGGGGGTTCCTCCGGGGGCGCAGGGCTGCTCCGTGCTGGAGCCCTCGGCGCCGGCGCACGTGCCCCGGGACGAAGGACGGCAACCCCGGGCCAGACGTCGTCGCTCCCCGACACACGCAGAGCGCGCCTCAGGGCGCCACAGCCCTCCTCGACGGAAGCGCTCGGCAGACGGGGACTCAGTTGGGGTGCCGTGAGCGGAGTGCAGGAGGGTGACGCCACTGCCTGTGGGGCAGGAGCCGGGCGGACCCTACACGCCCCCCCCAGCACCGTGCTGGGTGCCCGCCGGCGCAACAGAGGCGACGAGGGCGCAGGAGGCGCCCGCGGGGAGGAGCAGCTGAAGCGAGTCTTCCACGGGCGACGAGGTCTCGGGGGCGCGCTGAGGCAGCTGGATGGGAAGCGGGATGGGACACAGGGCGGGGGCGGGGGGGCACAGGGCCCGCAGCACAGGTGACCGTGCCGCGTCCGCGCCTCGACGTGCCTCCCGTGGGCGCACTTGCGGGAGGACACAACACACTGCGCGAAGCGCGCACAGCGTGGGCCCTGAGCTGCCGCTGAGAACCGCACGCGGGGATGCAGGGCCCGTGCTCAGGGCCCCGGACGCCACCCCCGACAGCGGGACGCGGGTCACGAGGTGCAGAGACAGGTCCACCCTGCCACGCCCGGGCGGGTGGGATGGGAAAGTGGGCTCCTCCGCCCTGAGGACGGAGGTTCACGGAGCTGCTGCGCGCTCAGTGTCGCAGCCGCGGCGACCGCACGGGCGGCTCCTGCCGGACGTCAGCACGGGACACGCGAGCCGCGCGCGGCGCACGCACCCTGGCCACATGGCCCATGTCGTCCATGGTGGCGCGCTCATGCGGGAACTGCGCGAAGGTCCTCTCGACGGCGGCGATGGCGGCCTCCACGTGCGCAGCGCCCTGCGGCCGGCCGCGGGGGAAGTAGAAGGCGGGGATGCTCCGGCTGCTGGCGGGCGGCAGCGGCTCCTCCTTCCTCGCCTGGACCTGGAACGAGCAGGCGACAACTGCGTTAGCGCCGGGCGCGACACCAGATTCACGCTAGGCCCGGGGGCGGATGTGGGGTGGGGGGCCACGCCGAGCCCGACCCTGCCGAGACGTCCCGCAGGCCCGCGGGCCAACGCGTCCCAGCGCCGCGCACGAGGCCACCACCTGCCCCTGGCCACCGCCTGCGACCTCCGCCGGGCCTCCCGCCACCCCGCCTCGCGTGGGAGGACGCGCCCCGCAGCCCCCCGGGGGCTCAGGGTCCCCCCAGGGGGACATGGACAGGGCCCCCCTGCATGGGACGCACGGCTCTGCTCCTCGCTGCCATCACACGTCCCAGGGGCTCGCGTGTGCGCCTCCCCACGTCGGACGGCCCGCCCGGGACGGAGCCCGCCCTGTGGTCCTCCCGTCGCCCGCACGTGGGAGGGAGCGTGGAGCGGTCAGCGTGAGGCCAGCGCCACCTGGACCCACGGCCGACACGGCTGTACTGGCTGCGGCGTGAGACCCGCTGGTGGTGGCCGCCACGGCGCACGTCGCAGACGGGGTGGCTGGTGCCGCGGACGCCAACCCCTCCAGCCCGCCCGGGGCCCGAAGCTGCCGCCCTAAGTCACAGCTCAGGGACGCCCCCTGCGCACCATACATCCGGTCAGCGCAGACGGGCAGTGACGGGGGGCACGGCGGGTAGGGGGTGCCGCCCGGACCGCCCGGGCACAGGAGCCCCAAGTCCTGTCCGGGCACAGAGAGAACACTGGAGCGGGAAGCGCAGACGATGGGGACCCGGGCGAGGAGCTGAGAAGGCCGCCTGTCCCACGGGGACGGAGCAGCCACGGGGCTGGCAGCGGGTCTGACGGACACGCAGCCGCACGGCGTTTCTCTGCTGCTCCGACAGCGGCCCTGGCCGTACCCGCTGCCACGGCAGGAGGGCTACCCCGGATCGGTGCCATGTGTCCCCTCCTACGCACTGGAGACGCCCCTCCGGCCCCCACTGCCCCTTCTCGGGAACTGCCCCCACAGGTCACCGGGCCGCCCTCCACATGGGAACCCACCCCGAGCGGCACGGGCGCCCCGGCCGGGCCCACGCCCCGGACCCCGCCACGGAGCTGAGGGGACAGCGGCAAACAGCAGGCCGCCGTGGGCACGGGACGTCTGCGGGCTTAGTCCCGGGACAGAAATAGCCCGCCGAGCGGCACAGCTGCGCAGGGACATTCCTTCCCGGCACTCGGGACACACTGGCAGCTGGCCACAGCCGGCCGGGGAGGGGGCTCCGCTGATGGCGGGAGCCAGGGCCCACGTGCCTGCGTCGCGTGGCGGGACGCCGCAGCGACCCCGAGAGCCGCCGGGTGTGCGTGCGGGGATCCTAGCGCGGCTCGGCCTGGCGGGTGTCCGTCCCCGAGCCCTGCTGCCCCGGGAGCGGCTCCCCCGAGCAGGGGTGGAGACGACGCCGGCCTCAGCGCTGTGTCTGTGCGGGCACCGACGCGTCCCGACCCCGGAGTCGCAGACGCTCCCACGGGCCCCCCAGAGCACGCGGCGCTGACGCGCGGGAGCAAGCGATGTCCCCACGAGGAGTCGGCGTCTGGGGCGCGGAGAAGCCCCACAGCCGGGGCGGACCCCGCCGCGGCTCCAAGCACACAGCACGGGCAGCGGCCCGCCGGGGGCCGGAGCGCAGGGCCCGGGCAGGCCGGTGGACGTGCCGGGCAGGGGCCCCACGCTGGGCCCCCGAGGCCAGCGGCAGACCCCGATGCCCGATGGCCTGGCCTGGGAGCTGCGCCCAGCGGCACGAGCGTTCACGACGTGTCCGGCGCCAGTGGGGCGCGCCCTGCCCTCCTCAGGGCTCTTCTCGGCCCCACGGGCCCCGTACACCGGCCGGGAGGGGGTCTGCCACGCCATGCGGACCCGCAAACACCGCACTGGACGGCTGCGCAGGGCCCCCGCCTGGCCCGGCCATGGGGTCGGCAGCTCCGCTGCATGCCCGACGGGCGTGCGCCCAGAGCGAGGACAGACACAGGTGTGCGCCAACGCCGTGTTCCCGCACGACGGGCAGGACACGGCGCCGGGGAGCGTGAGCCAGGCGTGCCACCAGCACGCGGCTGATGGCGCGTGGCGCAGAGGCACCGCGTCCCCAGCCCCACGGGCAGGGGCCCCCTGGGGTCCCGGAGCTTGCCCGAGGGAGTGTCCACGGCTCCTGGCACGGGGCTGGGACCCTGCGGGGCCCGAGGCCGGCTCGGCATTGCGACCCCGCCCGGTGTCCTGGGCAGCCAGACCAGAGGCCTGAACGAGAAGGGCCGTCCTCTTCGTCCCCTGCGTCTCCGGGGCCCCGGCCCTACAGAGCGCACGGTCTTCCCCGAAAACCTCCGCTGAGACGCGTTCCTGACGAGGAGCGACCCCTGGGGAAGGGCCTCTAGAACGCGTTTCCCCAGAGCCAGGTTTTGCCACGAGCACAGCCGTCCCGGGATGACCCGGACCCGCACGAGCGGGTTCCGGAGGCCCCGGGAGCCTGCAGGTCAGGCCGGCGGCGGAGGCGGGGGCGGAGGATTTCCGACGCCACCGCACGTCCTAGCGACGACCGCACGGGGGACACAGCTGCCACACGGCTTCCCGCTGCCTAAAACGGGCGCCTCGCGTCACGCGCCGCTTCTGGGGCCTCAGAGCGAGACGAGTTTAAACAGTTTCCTTGGGAACGAAACACACAGCCGTGACCCGCGGGGACAGCCTCCGAGGCCGCGGCGCAGAGGACGGAGCGCGCAACAGCTGCGCAAGCCACAGCGGGACGCGGGAGGATTCCAGGCGAATGTCAGCGAAAGCGGGTCACCCCCCCGCCCCGCCGAACGACCCGGTGGGACTCGACGGGCTTTTCTCTTTTCCTTTTTGGCCCCGACGTGCCTTCCACTCTTTGCAAAGAAAGCGGCGAGTGTGTAAAGTGCCAAAGTCTAGAGCGCGAGACGCAGGGCGTGCGGGGGTGAGCGAGAGCCCCGCTCCACGTCAGGGCCCGCGCCGGCCCCGGGGTGGGGGCAGGGGGGCTGCACAGCCACAGCCTCCGGCTGGAGGGAGTGCAGGGGGCCACGCGCAGGCTCGCCCCCTTAAACGAAGTCACAGAACACGCGAGGCACAGACACGAGCGCCCGCTGCGCCTCTCCGCGTACCCCTGGGAATCACGGGCAAGTTCACAGGTGACAGTCACTGAGGGCCCGGGACTGTCCCCCTAGCTGGTGGGCCGTGCGGAGGTCTCCAAAGCAAGTCTCGCAGTGCGTGAGCTGGCCGCGCAGCGCCTGCGTTCCCGTGGCGACGTGGGTGCCGACAGGGTCACCCGGCCGCGCCGACCACGCCGCACACCCGACCACACCATCCCAGAGACCCCCCGCCCGGCCAGCGGCCACGCGCCGCGAGCTCTGTCGACGGGCGCCGTCCCCACACCTCCCAGCGGCTCGGGCCACGGCGGACAGCTCGGCCGTCCTGCGGGCGACCCCGGCCCGCACCCCTGACTGAGGTCAGCTCCCTGGGCACGCGGCGGGCGCCGCGGGCTGGGGCCGGGGGTGCTCTCTGTGAGGGACGCTCCCGCCCATGGCTGGGGCCGAGCGGCCGACTCGTCGGCGGGCGGGGGCTGTGCTGCGAGCAGCACGGGCAGACCCAGGACGGGGGGGGGGAGCCCCAGGAGGTGAGCAGCCCCCGGGGCCCGGGCCCCTCGCCGGACGCACCTGCTGGAAGGCCTTGAGCCTCTTCTTGAAGCGGGAGGGCAGCACGAAGTCGCAGCCGCGGGCCAGCGAGGCCAGCTCCTGCCTCAGGTCGGGGTCCTGGCGCAGGGACAGGTCCCTGAGCCGCATGTCGGCTCGCATGGGCGGGCCCGGCGCCACCCTCCCGGGGCTGCGGCGGCCGGGGCCGGGCCGGCCGGTGGGCTCGGGGCGGCAGCGGCGCGGCGGGCGGGCCTGTCCCGGCGGCCGGGCTCAGCGAGCTCCGTGCCTGGCGGGCCGGGCGCTCTGGGGGCCGGGCCCGGGCCACTCGCATTCCACAGGCCGCGCAGGGCACATGGCTGAGGGCGGGGGAGGTGGCGGGCCGAGCGGAGCAGCTGAGCCGTGAGCAGAGCGGGGCAGGCGAGGGTCACCGCCAAGTCCCAGAGCCGTCCCCCTCTGCTGCAGGGAGGGGGAGTGAGGCCCCGGGGCGCAGAGCACAGCCGGCCGCAGCTCCTCGCAGGCGGGGGAGGCGATCTGGGGACACCTCCCGCCAGGTCCCCGGAGGAAGGGGACCCAGGCGAGGTCCTCAGAAGTGGGACGGGTCCAAGGCGAAAGGGAAGCTGTCCAGGGGGACCTGGCACGGGGGGACCCGCACAGAGCGTCGGCTGGCCGGGGGCGCGGACGGGGCCGGCCGCTGCTCGCTGCCTGGAACACGCAGGGGGGCCTGCGAGCACGGGGCGGCCCTCCCCCACGTCCCCAGCGGAGGGGCTCGTCTGCACAGCAAGGGCGCGCGCGGACGGGACACTCGGCCGGTCTAGCCGGGTTACACGGTGTCGCGTGGGCTACGCGGGAGGCGACCTAACCACGGTGACGCAGGCTCGGGCGGATGACGGCCGGTGGACTCACGTGGCATCGTGGACGTGCCCCCCCCCAGCTCCGGGCCTCCCCACACCTCCCCCAGGGAAGGAAGAGGCCGTGAAGGCTGAGGTTTGGGGCCCCGCTGGGGGCTGCCGGCTCGAGAGCTCTGCCCGGTGGGTCTGGACACCTGGACACCTCTCAGCAGTGACACAGGTGACCCCCGCGCAGCAGCAGGGCAGAGCCCCGGGACCCAGTCTGCACCCGCTGCCACCCACTGCAGGAACAGGAGCCTGCGGGCTGCGCAGCAGGGACAAGAGGACCGGGCACTCGGGGACCTCCCACGCCCGCCCAGACGGAAGCCGGTAGGTGGCACGTGCACCCTGGGCGCGGGGCTCTGCTTCTGGCAGCAGGGACACGGGAGGGACACGGGAGGGAGCTCTCCAGGGGGCGTCCCCGTGGGTGCCCCACGCTCACCCCCTGCCTCCCAAGGACGGCCCCGCCCCCTCAGGCGGCCCTGCCCCTCGGACGACATCCCTTCCCTGTGCCCCGCCCTGCCTGGCACTGGCCCCCCCAGCAAGTTCACTCCCAGGTGTGTCCCCAGCACGGGGGCCACTGCACAACACGGTCCCGCGCCCTGCGGGGAAGCCACAGCGCGGTCAGCGCTGGTTTAGGGAGCCAACGGAGACGCAGGCGTCCGAGGACACACACGCCCAGGAAGACCCTGCGTGGCCCACAGCCCTCCGGCAGCTCCGCCCGCGGCCCCTTTGTGACCCAGGCCCACGAAGGGCCAGGCAGGCCTTCCTCCCCCCAAATCACAGGACCCCAGGGACGCCTCGACGACCGCTCGCGGCCGCACTGCCGCGTGGTCTCCGGCAGGTGGACTGGCCGGCCCTTCCCGGCCCAGGAGCGCAGACGTCCAAGGGGAGGCCTGGACACCGACGGGCGGCAGGGACCGCACCCACCTCGCCCTCGACCTTTTCTCTTCCAGCAGCTTCCGCTGGAGCACGGGCGCGGGTTCCCTCGGGGCCTGTCCCCTGTGTGCACTGGGGTGGGCGCCGCATGTGTCACCCCCGGCCCCCTGCGTGTCCCCTGGGCGTGCCGCGCAGCCCGCCTTCCAGGGGTGCGGACGCCCAGCAACGCCGCGACCCCTCAGGGCAGGTCGGCAGAGCGGTGCCCGCCCCACATGCCCCGCGCTCCCCTAGGCTCCGCGACCTGGGGCCTGCCCGGCTGCAGGTCCGCCTTTCCCGGGCGCCACCCAGCTGGGCTCACGCAGGGCAGGGCGAAGCCTCCGGCAGGCCCCCCGCCCCTTCTCAAACTCGTCAGGGACTTCCGGCGGGTCCCCCTGCCCGTCCCCGTCGTCTGCCCCCACACCGTCCTCCCCACTGTCCGCCTGTCGTGCAGGACTCTGACAGTCGACCCCCCCAAAGTCAGTCAGAGAGGCCAGGGGTGAGGGGTGCCATCAGCAGGGTGCGGGGTGGCACACGAGAGAGGTGCGTGGCCACAGGGCAGGGCTCGGCACCTGCTCAGGCCGCCCAGCTCCCCGCTCCTGGGACGGGCCAGGCCAGCGCCGGGGCAGCGGGCGGCAGCGCGGCCTCTGATGGGCACCGCACTCCACAGGGCGGTGGTCACGTCCCCTCGTCCCCTCCAGTCCTTCTGGAAGAGGTGCTGTTCCTGCAGCCGGAAAACACGGCCGGTCCTCCTCTGCAGGCCTGTCGCCCGCCCCCCAAGGTGATTCTGCAGCCGGTACCCCGAGGGGCAGAGCCTGACCCACCGACAGCCCCGGCTGGACAGGTGACCGTCCCCAGACGTGCCCGCCTGCAGGGTGGCGGGCGGAGAATGGAGTGCACTCGCCCCTGCCCTGGGTGGTCCCCGCCACGAACAAACACGGGGCTGGGCATGGGTGTGAGCGCCTGCTCGGAGCGGAGGCGCTGTCCCCGGCCAGGCGTGGACAGCCACCGAACTGCCCACGCAGTCCCATCCGCGGGCAGGCGCAACCCATAGTACGAGTGGTCTGTTACGTGGCGAAGATGACTGGCACAGCAGAGGTGGCGGCGCGACCAGAGCACAGGGGGCAGGCGGTGAGCAAAACTCACGGAATTGGTCCAGTGGCCACCGGCGTGCGGTGCCACCGGGTCCCCTGACACCACGCGCGGGCTCAGTTCCTGCAGCTCCGGCGTGTTAAACTGCAGCTCACACGCATGCACCGACGGCAACGAAGTCACCCGGACACGCCGTGAGACACAGCTCGCTTGTCCCGTCAAGGTCCTGCTGCAAACCGGAAGCTTCCACCCGCAGAGAAGGAGGAAGCCCCTGCCCACGTGTGCACCCTAAGCAAGACCGGGACAGGCCCCCGTTCCTCCGACTCTCAGGGGACGAGGGACCGCCGGGACCCGCGCAGCACACGCCAGCGCTCCCCGGAACCCGCTACGCCTCGGCTGCGGCAGGGGACACGCCTCCTCTGGGAAAAGCCGAGCGCCCCGAGCCTCGGGACTCCTAAGCCGGGGCCCCTACGAGGACTGAGCAGGGACTAAGCCAGGACCAAACCAGCACCAACCAGGACTAAGCCAGGCTCCTGCCAGGCCCGCCCCAGACGCCCGACCGGGAATCCCGCCCCAGGGCCCCCCTGCGACAGCGCTGTCCAGCCCGTGACCCTGCACCTGGGAGCCAGTCGGGACAAGGCTCCAGTCAACCCTCTAGGCCTGAAGCCAGGGCCAGGTGCAGGGCCCACAGGAGCCTCGGAGGGGCCCAGGGGCCGGGCAGGAGCGGGGCTCTGGTCACGGAGGGGGCCTGGCGGCCTGTGCCCTGGGCCCCCAAGGGCCCTTTGTGCAGCCCACGTTCGGCAGGCAGGCGGGGCTCAGGAGACGCAGCCCCGGGCGGCCCTGAAGCGGGTCATCCTCCGTGCACCACCAGGCAGTGGGGCTGACGCGCCCCTGGGGAGTGGGTCGCGGTGGCCGTGAAGGCGGCGACCTGAAACGGCCGTCGTCTGCGGAGGGGAGGCCTCCCCGGCTCGGAGGGCCAGGAGGAAAGGGCTGGCGATCGCACAGCCACCGCGCCCTCACGGGGACCTCGGTGGCTGCACAGAGCAGGGAGGGCGGGCACTCACAGGACCGTTTCCACGGCCGCGGACCTCGCAGGGACGTAAGAGGCGCCCGGGGTGCTCTCCCTCCCGTTTGCACGACGGGTCTGGTCAGCGCGGACGTGAAAACACGCGGCGACCACCGCCGAGAGGCCGAGGTCTCGTTCACAAGCGTCCCGGATCCCCACACTCCAGGCCCAGGTCCGTGTACCCACGGGGACGTCTAACCTCGCTAGGTACGTGTCTGTGTGCACACACGCGTGTGCGCATGGGTCTGCGCGTCTCCGAGCAGCCCAAGCCCGACGCTCCAGAACGCAGAGCCGCATCTGGGTGACATCGGGGGTAACTGAGCCCCAAGACTGCGAGGAACGAGACGGCCAAGTCTGGGTGACGAGCGGCAGCGGGGAGGCGTGACCTGCGTGCGGAAACCACCGCCACGTCGCCGAGGGAAACTGCGCGCCCTAGACACAGCGGACACGCGGACGTCAGAGGCCACGTAGGCAGAGCCGGCGCTGCGGCCCCGGCCCGCCACACGCGGCACGAGACCCCGAGTGCAGGACGCGCCGGGCAGTGGAGGGGATGGCGCTACTACTCAGCGGGTGACAGTCGGGAAACGGACCCCGCGGGTACGGCCCACGGCAGTTTGACGGTGGCCGCGGCTGGTGGGGTGGGAAACGGGCCCCCTGGGGACCAGTGCGGGGCTTTCACGGGCTTCAGCTCCACGTTTCTTCCCTCAGGCACAGCGCTGCAGGGCCACTCCTGGGTGGCCTCCCGTCCACCGCACACAGACCTCGCGCTGTCCTCGGCAGCTTTACGCACGGGGACGAAGAGCAGACAGCTCTGGGCGGAACCCCAAACACACTCGGCCGAGTCCGACGTCACAGGACACGAGACTCTGGAAAGGGACCGAAACTGGACGCACGGCTGCCTGGGGCCCAGGGGAGGGGTCAGGCCCGGAGAGGATCGACCGTCGCTTACTGAAAGCTCTCGGGACGTTGCAGAGAAAAATCACCCTTGCCCCAGAAGCGGACCGTCGTGCGGACCTCCCGCCTCGTCGTGGGAACCGCAGACCAGGGAGGCGTCTTCCCCCGCGTCCTTCCCGACACGACTCCCTCCCTCGCTCACCCAGGGCCGGCGCGCTGGGCCAGGCTTTCACCCATCTGTCTCGATGGCCCCACACAGCAACTGCGTGAACCTGGCCGAAGCAGCAGTCCCGTCCTGTCACCGGCCACGGACTGGAGTGCGGACCCCTGACCGGAGGCGGCACCCCGGGCCGTCCTGCAACAAGGCCGCCGGGCTCGTCAGCCCGCGCCTGCCCAGGCTGGTCTCGGCAAAATGCCTGATGTCACACTCGGAGCAGACCCTCCTGTCCGCCCGCTACGCGCAGGGCAGACGCCCGGGGCACAGCCCCCATCCTGCGCCCGGGGACCTCGATTCCCTGGCTCGTATCCGCCCGCCTGAACGTGCGGCACGGCCCGGAGCCTTCCCACGCCTCCCTGGTGCCGCTGCTCCCAGAACGGAAGGCAGGACACCCCCCCGGACGATTAAGACCCAGCCCACGGCCCAGGCCTGGACCGAAGCGCAGGACCGCGGGCCCCGTAAACGCCGCAGTCCTCAGAGCGTGCACAGTCCCGGGCCACGAAGCAGTTTACCTTTAGGCGGAGCTGGGCTCGGTCACTGAGACACCGTTAACGACCCGCAGGCAGCTCAGGACGTGAGAACCCAGCCATGCCGGTGAGGGAGGGTGCCCTCTGGGGGTGGGAAAAGTGTCAGAGCCGAGGAGCCCTCTGAGCCGGGAGCCTGCCCACGTACCCCCTGCCGGGACACTGCAGGGGAGTCAGGGGCCAGCCCCGAAGCGCCAGGGTCCTGCACGTCGTGAGAAACGGCCCGGGCCGCCGCTCAGGGACAGGTGCCAGAGCAGGCAGCAGGCCTTCCTGGGGGCCAGGTGAGCCTGTCTCTAGGCTTATCAGGGTGGTCTAAGCCGGGGGGGTCTCCCAAGCTCCCTGCACGTCCAGTTCTCGTGCTCCTTGGAGAATGACTTCGTGGCAAGTGTCCCAGACCCGTGAGGATGCGTCAGAAGACGACCAGTGTCCCAGAGCCCCGTGACCTGTGTTCGGACAGGTGTCCACGCGCAGTGTGCCCTCCCTCCAGGCCCCGTCCGTCTGGTTGGCAGACGGACAGACTGAGTGACCGTAGCAGGGCCGCTTCGTGAGCCGCCGCGCGCCGCCGGTGGGACGCTGCTGCCCCGGAAACACTGGGAACGTCGCGGGGACGGTCCCACGGAGCGGTCCGGCACAGGACACGCGGCGCTGAGGGTTCCCGCGCAGCAGGTGCAGGCCCCGGGCCACGACCGGGAACGGGCGCCGCCCCGGCCGCAGGGACCCTTCTCCTGGACACCGGGTCGGGCCCCCGGCCTGCAGACGGGGGTGGGGGCCCCGCAGGGCCCGCCGTGGGGCCGCCGGGAAGTGGCCGGCGGGGAAGGACAGCACCGGACCCGGCGTCCGGCGGACCGCGTGGGCAGGTCTGCCATCGCAGCCTCCCCCGCCCCCCACAGGTGGGCGCGCCCCGGCGCCCTGAGCAGGTGCGCGCGGGCGCCCCGGGCGCTCACTCACCGGTCTGGGGCCCGCGGAGCGCCGCGGCCCTCGGACGGGCGGCCCCGGGCGGGGGCTGCAGGCGGCGGCGGGGCCGGCGGCGGGGGCGGGGCCGGGCGGCCCGGGGCGGCGGGGCCGGCAGGCGGGGGGCGCGGCGGCGGGCGCGGCGGGCGGCGCGTCCCGGTCCCCGGCCCGGCCCCGGGCCCCGGCGCCGGGCGGCGCGCGCACGCTGCGCAGGCAGTCCCGCAGCATGCTCTGCGTGCCCGCCTCGCTGAGCCAGCGCAGGAACAGCTCGTCCACCTTCATCTTCAGCACCGGCTGCAGCGCCTTGCCCGGCGCCATGGCCGCCGCCGCGCCTCAGGGGCTGGGGACGGGGGGGCGGCTCCCCGCGCCGCCCGACGGCGGGCCCGGGCCGGGGCCGGGGCAGAGGGGCCGGGGTCCGAGGCGGGGTCCGGGTCCCGGCCGAGGAGGACGAGGAGGACGAGGAGGAGGAGGAGGACGAGGAGGAGGAGGACGAGGAGGAGGACGAGGAGGACGACGAGGACGACGACGAGGGGGCGGGGCGCGGCGCCCGCAGCTTCAAACCGAGCGCGCCGGCCGCGAGCGCGCGCACCGCGGGCCGCGTGCGTCGCGCGTCACCGCAGCGCGTGACGTCACCGCGCCGGCTCGTACGCCTCCCCGCCCCGCCACTCCGAGCCGACGCTAACGGCCGGGACGCGGCTTGGGGGGACGTTCAGCGTCTGGGCGTGTTAGGAGCGAGGCGACACCGGGGCCCCGAAGGGCCGAGCATGCGCGGTGCGCGCCCGCCCAGTACGCACGGGGCGCGGGGCCGCGCGCGAGGGGAGGGAGCAGAGCGGGCGCGCGTGCGCAGTGCGGGAGCTGGAGGCCGGGCCGCGTGCGGGCGGAAGCAGCGGAGCGGGCATGCGCAGTGCGCGCCCGTCGTGCACGCGCAGGAGGCGGGACCTTGCTGGGGGGAGGGAGGAGAGCGGGCGCGCGTGCGCAGTGCGCGCGCTGGAGGCCCGGGCGCGTGAGGGCGGAAGCAGCGGAGCGCGCGGGCATGCGCAGTGCGCGCCCGCGGAGCCAGTGCCAGCCGGGATCTGGGGTTCCTAGGCCAGGAGGGCCCCGCTCGCGGCAGGTCTTGTTCGCTAGTCCGTGAGGACGGCCGGGAGGCTGCGACCCCAAACGCCGGCGGTCAGGACGCGCCCGGACCGCCGTGCTCGTGGCGAAACGACCGGGTCCCCCTGGACGGGGGGAAGGACGGACACGAGCTCTGGGCCGGGGCCGCCTGCGTCGGCCTCCGTGTCACGGACGGAAGTCACACGCACGCACGCTCACACGCACGCACACTCACACGCGCACGCACGCTCACACGCACGCACATGCACGCACGCTCACACGCACGCACATGCACGCACGCGCACGCTCACACGCACGAACATGCACGCACGCTCACACGCACGCAGCACGCTCACGCACGCACGCTCACACGCACGCTCACACGCACATGCACGCACGCTCACACGCATGCACGCAGCACGCTCACACGCACGCACATGCACGCACACGCACGCACGCTCACACCCACGCACATGCACGCACATGCACGCACACGCACGCACATGCACGCACACGCACGCTCACACGCACGCAGCACGCTCACGCACGCACGCTCACACGCACGCTCACACGCACATGCACGCACGCTCACACGCATGCACGCAGCACGCTCACACGCACGCACATGCACGCACACGCACGCATGCACGCTCACACCCACGCACATGCACGCACGCTCACACGCACGCAGCACGCTCACGCACGCACGCTCACACGCACGCTCGCACGCGCACGCACGCTCACACTCACGCACGCTCACACGCACGCACGCACGCTCACACGCTCCTCCTTCTGTCTTTGCTTTTGGCGGGTTTTTAAAATAAAATGCATCAGAGTTTTCCCTCCGGTTGCCCCCTTCAGGGATCCCGTCAGGCCCTCTGAGCCGGGTCCCCCCCGCCGTGTCCGCACGGCCGCCCTGACGGTTTCCCCGCGGGTGTGTAACGGTGCCGGACAGGGGTCTGCTCCGTGACACGCCACCCGCGCGGGGTCCTGAGCGCCATCACCCAGGAGGGCCGCCGAGGGACGCCTGCTAATTGGGACGCAAAGGCCGGCGCGGGCGGCGCTGTGATCCCTGCGGAAAAGCAAACACGGCTCGGGCTCTCCGGCCTTCTCGCTCGCAGGCACCCGTCGGGGCACAGACGGGCCTTTCTTTCACCCTGGGCCTGTCAAAGGGCTGCCTGTCCCCAGCCGTTCACCGGTGCGGCTGGGGAGCGAAGGCTGGGTACAACACGGCCTTATGCGCCCGGGCGCCGTGGGGGGGCCGGAGGCCGAGCTTGTGTGGCCTCCAGCGGGACAGAAATAAACCGCGGGACAGAAACAGAAGGCGGCTTCAGGATGCCCGCTCCGGGGGGACCCTGACGGGTACACAAAGAGCTGCTATGGGGCCCCGAGACGGCCCTCCCTGCCGGCTGCAGCAGAGACAGCCCTGCACGTTCCATCTGTCTGTCAGCGGGGCCGAGACCTCCTCGGGACACCATCCAAGGTGGTGGTGGGGCGGGCACGAGGGAAACCGGGGTTCTGGAGGCTTATGGTGGGAGGAGGGCTGAGGCCCCGCTGGGTGTCATCCGGGGTGGTGCGGAAGCAGCGGAAGAGGAGTTCGGCAACTCTGGTGTCCACGTCCTTTTGGGACCGGCGGGTCTCGGTGCCGTGCATGGAGTCCGTCTCCGTCGTTTCGCGTCCCCGTGTTTATCGGGTTCGTTGCCGACTGGACTGATTTTCCACGTTTGGTTTCTCTCCGCGTCCGGCAAGCCTTCCCTCCGCGCGATCTGAAGGTGGCGGACTTCGCTCTTCGCGGTGCCATCCGCCGTCCACTGCACGGCGCCCCGCACGTGCACGCTGTGTCAGAGTTCTGCGTGTCCCGTTAGCGTCACCGAGACGTTTCCTTCTCACGATCCGGTCACCCCGGCAGCCTCTTCCTCTGGCCACGCGGGCCGCTGAGCCCCTGCTTCCCCCTGATTAAAAGCAGACCGGTTTTCCGTGATCGGCGTCGAGGGGCAGCACCACGATGGATCAAATGGCCTCGGAAGCTTTTCCAGCCCAGACGGCCTGATGGCCGTCCCGTCTGCGCTCCGAGCTCCTGCAAGCGGGACAAAAGGGGGGGGCGGGGTGTTAGACTTCCTGTCTGGGCAGCAGCATTTCGGGTAGAGCGCCCTGTGGACTTGCTAATTGAAAACAAACAAATGCCATTTTCTTAGCACCCATTAGGCTGTGTTTCAGGAGGGCGAGAGTGCCGAACGAATCCGGAGAACCGTGAAGCTAATTTATAGCATTTCTAACCAAACTAAAGAGAACCGAAAACTCCCAAGCGCTAAAAAAAAAAGGAAAAGAGGTCGGGGCCTGACCAAATGCGCCAGTTCGCCGCAGGAGGGTTTTATGTACATTTTCTAAAAACGTATTCGTGACGGGCCTTTCCGGCGTTCACTGGTTCTCTGGATTCGGCCTGCACTTTGAAACAGTGACGGGGGTGGGGGGGGCTCAGCAGTTCAGAGGTCACCGGGCTGTGTGGCCCCCCGACCGCTGCACCTTCGTGCGTCTGGGCCCGGCCGACGGCCACGACTGTCGCCATGAGCGTGCTCGCCTGCATCGATCACTTTTCTAATCTCTGTGCCATTTGTGTGTCGGGCTGGGGTGCAGCCCTGGGGCTTCCGCGTGTGTGCGGGAGCCCGAGGAGGCGGATGAGTGAGAGTGTTCCCGATGGCGCAGATTCCACAGTCGACTGGGGCGGGAGAGGGAGTCATGTAGGTGGTTAATGAGCAGTGATGCGCCACGGTACAGCGCTGCGCGGGAGGAGGACGGCGAAGCCTACCCAGGAAGGAGGGGCCGACTGGGGCGGGGAGGGAAGCTCGGGGAGGGGGCACTGAGGGGTATTCTGAGGGTGATGACAGCGGAGAGGGCGTGCGTGCCGGGAGCCCACGGGAAAGGGAACCAGGCGGGTCGAGGCTCTGCTGCGAGGGCTCCTGGACCAGGCGAAGGCATCGGACCGTCTCACGTGCGAAGAATGAAGTTAGGACGCGGGGAGGCCGGTGCCGCGTGTTCCGCTGTGGCGAGATTTGGGTAAGACCAATGCCTGGGGTGGTCTGGGGGGTGGCAGGTGTGCCCTGCGCACCTGTCGCGTCAGGGAAGGCGCCGCCATCCCAACCGCAGGCCGGTTGTCACCCGCCGCCTCTGACGGATTGCCTCACGAGAGGGACGCGCTCGTCAGGAATGGGCCTGCTTGCGGGCGGGATGTGGAGAGGAGGCAGACGGCGCAGAGACGGCAGGGCGGGACGACGAAGTGCATGCGCCTCCGTGCGTCCACTCAGAGGGGCGTGCTCTGCGACGGGGTCTTGGGGACAAGGCGCTCAAACGCCGTTGTGGAGGGGTCACAGTCGAGCGGGACGTTCGCCTCTGGCCGTGAGGATCTGGGGGACAGTGGGGCTGAGGATGCCGTCTGACGGGGTTTTCCCGGCCGCCGTCACGGACTGCCACTCGCTCGGTGGCTTTGAGACGTCCCAGCTGCGTCCTCTCACGGTCCCGGAGGCCGGAGCGGAAAACCCACTTCCCTGGGCGGAAGCCCAGCGCGGGCAGGGCCGGTTCCTCTGCGGGGCTCCCGGGAGCACCGTGTCTTGCCTTCCCAGCACCCAGGGGCCCAGGAGCTGCGGCGGGAGCGGGAAACAAGGCCCCAGCCCGCTGCGAGAGGCTGGGACCTCCAGGACCGCGACGGCAGCGGGAGCAGCGACCAGCCCCGGGTGCCTCCTGCCCTCGCCGCGCAGGACCAGCGTGTGCGCGCTGCGTCCCCGTCGGCAGGCGCGGGGCGGGGATGCGGCCTCCCGCACGGCCACCCACCCCGCGGGCATCTTGCCTTCCTTAAACGCAAGCGCCGCCGCTCCCCGCCCGTCGGAAGTGAGTCCTGACGCGTCTTGACAGATACCCCTTTGTCCCCCGCGATGCTCGCTGCCACTTGTTCGGGAAGATAAAAGGCGCGTGGCAACACGCCCCCTTTTCCATTTTCGTCTCTAATTGAATTCCCTCCTGACCCCCCGCTCCCCCTCGGCGCCGCTCCGGGTTCTGATGATCAGGAAAGGAATTTTACATTTGGATAATAAAATTTCCTCAAGTGCCTGCAGCCACCTCCAACTCAATTTCCTGTCCCCAGGGACAGTGTGTATTCTCGGAGAGAATCAAATTCCTTATTCATAGGGAAAAAGTTCCAATTTAATCTGAATATTCAGCGCCTCGCGCCGGGCAGGGTGATGGATGGCGCATGGAAACGCTCCTGGTGCAGGTAATCAAGTGGCAGGACGCGCGGGCGCGGGGCCGGTAATGAAGTCCATTCGATCTTGTCGCGGAGCGCGGAGCCGCACATTACAGCGCGGCGCGCCCCTGACGGCCCCATTTCGGAAGAAAAAAATTAAGAATTAGGAATTCACGCACGTGGGCGCATGTAAAATGCAACAGCTGCGCGGAGCGAGGGTGGCGGCCACCTGTCACCATTTACGGGGACAAATGTGCAGCGCGGGGAGCGGCCCCCGGGCGAGAAATGAGCACAGGCTGGCTGCCAGGCCCGCCGTCGGGGCCGCGTCCCCTAAGAAGGATTCGGGGACAGGGGACGATTGATCCGTCCGCGGCGTCGGAGAGCGATGAGCCCAGAGCAGTCGGTAAATCCTGCTGCGGGACACGGTGCTCCACGCGCCGGGGCCCACGCATGTGGCCGACACCGGGGGTGGGAGGCCTGTGCGGGCCCCGGCGTCCGGGTGTGCAAGTGTGCGGGGTCCGCACGCAGCGGCTGAAGACGGGTTCGGGGCCTGGACCCGGCGGACCTGGCTGCTGCTGTTTGATTATTTGAGAAGATGTTGGGGACGTGAACGAGGAGTCACACGCACGAGGCCCCTCGGACAGGGAGCGGAGCAGCCGTCCCATGGGAGCTGCCGGCTTGTCTCGTCCTCAAACCCTCGGGACATTAAGACGGGACAGAGTCACCTTTGGACGGGGCCTGGGGGACCTGGCGCCCCAAAGACCTGTTTGCAGGGGGACGAGAAAGCGGGTGTCACGACTCCTGCTCGGGGGCCCCGGACTGAGGAGGAAAGACTGATTAGGGTCGGTGTTCCCGTGTCACGTGGTCTGCGTGGACATCACGCCTCCCTCTGGGGACGCCCCGTCCCCTCCCCTTTCTCACGGACACCCACGGCCTCTGTCCCCGCATCGGGGCCCTGTCTGGGTGTCGCCCTGAGTCCACGCGTCCCGAGCAGCCGTTCCCGGTGACCTCGGACCCTCGCTTGTCGCCTCCCGTGTGGAGGGCGTCCCCGTCGTCGGTGCGCGGGGAGAGGCGGCCGGGCGCACATGGGGGCCTTCGTTCCCTCTGGCCCCACGACGCGGCGTGCGGTGCGTCTTTCGGGGGAGGAGAAGCCAGCGTGCACGTGTCCGAGTCCAGGCCCGCCGTGACCTCGCAGGGACGCGGGGTCCGAGAGCAGACACGGGGAGCTGGGTGTCGAGTTTGTCCCCTCCATCCTCGCTGAAGGGGAGACGCTTCGGAGGAGGAGCAAGAGCGCCAGCGAGCTGCCCCGGCAGGGACGCACGGCCTCCTGGGTGGCTTCTTACGACGGGGGAGTCCGGTTTCCTGTGACGTCCCGGGGTCCCAGGTACCGAAGGGGGGTCAGCTCCGCCCTCGTGGGCCCTGGACGGGAAAGCGGACTGCTGGCCACCCCGCCGCGGGCAGGACCGTCAGGCTGAGGTGACCCTGGTGGGGCCGTGTCAGCCTACGACCTGGCAGGCATCCCTGCGCGACCTTGAGATTCCCCGACCCCCGTCTGCTCCCAGACTTGACCTCCTGGTGACCCGGTGGCCTCGGTGAATCTGACACGTCCCCTCTGGGCCCGCGTCCTCCTTGGAGGCCCTGCCCCTTCCGAAGCCGTCCCCTGGAGGGTCCTGAGCAGCATTGATTGAGCCAGCACGGGGAGGCCCTCAGACCGTTCCGGAAGCTCAGAGAAGGTTCCGGGACGTTCCCTGGAAACAGGGTCTGTCCGTGCAGGTGTGATCCGGGAAGGGTGCCAGCTGAGTCCTCCTGGAGCCGGTGGCCCTACACCCGGGGACCGTGTCCCTGTCACCACTCAGGTGCTCTGGGCACGCTCCTCCCCGGAGCCCACATCGGCGGGTCACCCCGTGCCGGCCGAGAGGGCGTCGTGGGAGCAGGGGTGACACGCGGAGGGAGTCGTCGGTGTTCAGGGGGGAGACACAGGGGAGTCCCGGCGTCGTCCCTGTGTCCCCAGCGTCCAACGCTGACTCGCTCAGGGGCGCGACACAAATCTGCACTGAAACTGGTTCCGGAACAGTCTGGGCTGTGGGGAGTCTGGGAAGTGACAGGAGGGACGTCTGTCGTTGCACGGGTCTCAGGAGCGTGTCCTGGGGGAGACCCCCCGTCCCCCTCGAAGGGCACGGCGTTTCCTGGACGACTCTTCAGTGCTGGTGGGACCGTGGCCACGGGACTTCGCCGTGACACCCTTTTCCCCTGGACTCGAACGAGGCCGGGACGCGGAGGGCCCCGCACGCGATCCTTCATCCTCTCGCGCGTCAGTCAGCACAATTTCAGCTCCGGTGGCACTCGCGTTGCCCCGCTGGTGGCCCGTATCTCACCGGGACTGTCGCCGTTAAATGCCTTTTTAAAAAATGGCTCAGCGGCCGAGGGCCAGGCGGCCGAGGTTGGGGATTGGGACGATCCGTTTCACAGGAAAACCCGTTTTTCCTCCCTGACGGCAAACGTCAGAGGGACCGCTCGCAGGGAACGCGGGCGACACAGGCGAAGGGAGAAGAAAGCGAGCCCCGCGCGCCGCGGTCTGCGCGGAGACCAGGCCAGGGGGCGGGTGCTCCCCCGTCCAGGGACAGACGCGGACACGAGGTCACGCCGCGTGGGCTTGCGTTGCTTCCGTTGGTGTGGAACAGCCGGCACGGCCGTCCGCAGACAGGGACGCCAGGGCCTGGGGGAGGGGGTGACTGTCCAAGGGGGGACAGACCGCGCCCACCTCGATCCGGACTCCTGGTGTCCACCGCGGGAGAGGGCGCGTCTGCGGTTTGAAGGCCAGGCCCCCGGTCACCTGTCCCAGGACGCTGACCGTGGGGACACCGGGAAGCGACGCAGAATGTCCCCCCGATGGCCGTGTGGGGGCAGACGTCCTGCGTGACCTTCTGAGGCGGCAGGGCGGGGTGTCCGCCGACAAGGGCCAGCAGAGGCCGGCCAGATGCCCCAGCCCCGTGTCTGCCGCCGCCGCCCCGGTGAGGGGGACGCCCGAGGCCCTGCCCCGGGAGCGTGCGACTCGGGTCATTCCCGCGGCTCTCCCTCTGGCCCTGAGCCCGCGCGCCCGCGGACAGCGGGGAGAGCCGGCCCACGCGGCGTCACGGCGGCGGCGTGCTCGCTGCGGAGGCCACGTGCTGGGGGGAGGGTGTCCCCCAGGAGCTGAGGGACACACAGGGAGGCCCCTCCCGTGGCCGGGGCAGCGGGTGAGCAGACTCTCGCTCTGTTTCTGGCCCCGCACACGGCCCTGAACTGCGATGACCCAGAGCGTCCTGCGCGGGCCTCAGGGCACCTGCCGGCACCGCCCGCCCTGTCACTTGATGGGGCCGGACCGACGGCGCTGTCTCGGGCGGGCAGGAGGGCGGCTGCCGCAGGACGCCGGGAGGCAGGGCGGCTCCGGGACGACAGGGCCGCGGGCCCACAGCCCGCACTCGGCCCAGGGGCGGGCGGGGAGCTGGGGCCTGGGGCCTCCACGCAGCACAGCGCGGCCGAGTCCCCTCCCAGGGCGCACGGTTTTGTGTTTGTCGTGAGGGGCTCGCGGCGTCATCGCGCTGAGCCCCGGGGGGCCCGGTTCCCGCACCCTGCGGCGTGCCAGCTCCCGTGGGGGGGGGCTGATGCGTGTCCCGTCACCCGAGGTGCTGCCGCGACGCCACACGTCTGTGTCCCGGCCCCGGCCCCCTGAACGCCGCCCACGCCCAGGCTCAGCCCTGGCCGCACAGAGCGGCTCTGGTCAGCGCCCGCAGACGTCCCCTCTCTGCGTCCCGGCGCCAGTGCCCGGTGACAAGGGGCCGAGTGGGGGCTGATGTGTGCATCGTCCGGGATCGGCGGCGCCCCCCGGAGCCGCGATGGGCCGTGAGCTGCCCGCCGAGGTCCAGGCAGCCGCCAGACACTCCTCCATCCGGGGCCTGGTGGGTGCCTGACCCGTGGACGGACACGGCTGTCCTGCAGGTGACCGGCACCCTTCCAAGGTCAGCGCCACGGAGCCTGGGGCCCCGGGGCGGGGGTCTGGTGGCCGCGGTGCACACCGACCCGCGGCCCGGCCCGTGACATGCAGGCCACACGCGTGGTCACAGCGCCCGAGGCCTCCCGATGGGACGCTTCCGCCCCTCGCAAGGGGACGGGGGGCGGCGGCCACACTGGGAGGTGCAAGGTCAGCACCTGAGGGCAGGAACCGCGGCCCCGTTTGCCCAGCGCAGCCCGGGCCCCAGTGCCAAGGTCGAGTCCCGGCGGTGAAAGCTCCTCGTCGTCTCCCTGCGGCTCAGGCCCGAGAGCGTCCCACCGGAGAGGACGCCTTCGGCACGCGGGCGGGACCGCGACGTCCGGCCGCTGCGCGTCCCTGTGTCCTCTGTCCCGTCAAGGACAGTCACCAACGACGGACGGCGCTCATCCCTGACACGGACGGGACGTTTCCGGCCACGACGTCGGTGTTTGGGGCAGAATCACGGAGAAGCCGGGGTGGCGGGGTGCTGGCGGGGGAGAGGGGCCCGTGTGGGACGCTGACTGTTCCCCGAAGAACAACGAGCCGCGCCCCGCAGCTGCCGCAGGCCCCTCTCAACGACGCGGACGCGTTTAATCAACGGAAGAATTTTTTAATCAAGCCCTGCAACGGGACGTGCACACGTTCCCGCGGAAGCCGCGCCCCGACAGCTCCCCGTAAAGCCGGCGCCGCCCCTCGGGCCGCCGGGAGGGAGGAAATTGAATCCCCGACCCCGCTTTTATTGTCCTTTTGTTCCCCCTCCCCCCTTTCCTTCGCGGCCCGCGGCACAGAGCATCTCCGGGGCCGCAGGCTGAATGGCGTCATTGTTCCCCTCCCGCCCCAGACGGAAATGTGGTTCTGGTTCGCGGAGGCAGCGACTGCAGACGGCGCTCCCGGGTTTAATGGGAAAAACGTCCACCGGGAGCGGAAGAAAGCTCTCGGCGACCTTGACGACCCGCCTTTGATCTGAGCGCGCGGCCGCGTCGTGTGGGCGCAACGTGCTTCGCAGCGGGACGCGAAGAGCAACCGCGCGAGCCCGACGGGGCGGCCGCGGCCCTGTCCCGCGTTTCCCCGCCGCGTCCGCGTCCCCACGCGTGGGGCCTCTGCGTCCGCGCGGCCTCGGGACAAGGGCGCGCGTTCCTGTCGCTCCGCATCACGGGCGCGTGTGGACGAGGCTGTGCTCCGGGAATGGGCGCCCGGCCCGGGGCCTGCTTCTCCCTCGCGGTGGCCTCGCCGCAGGTCGTTTGCTCTGGAATCCCCCTCGGGGCGACCTCACGCCGGGGTGCGGGCCCGCGGCCTTCCCGGGTGGACGCACGAGGCGGACGCACCAGGGGCCGTGCCCTCCGGGACCACGCGGCTTTTGCCTCGAGTGCGGGAACGTCCCTCCTCGTCCCAAACGGGTCAGGCTCCACGTGTGCCCGGACCGAGCTGCTCCGTCCCTTCTCCCCAGGGGAGACGCCGGGGGACACCGGGAGGAGCGAGCTGGGCCTCTCCGAGGCTCTGGGACGTTTCCCGGGCCTCGCGTGCGTGGGGTCCCCGGAGACGGACAGACGGACCCCTGGCTCCTGGGGTGTGTGGGGGACCCCGGGCCACCCCATGGGGTGGGAGACTGAACTTCTCAGAGGAAGGGGCCGGTCACGCCCCGTGTCCCCGTGTGCAGGACGCGGCGTGGATGCAGCTGCCGAGGGCGTCGGGGTGGGGGCCGCCGTGACTTCCGAGTCCGGTGCTTGTGTCTGTTTCCTAAAGTCGTCGCCGTCGCACGGCGTCTGGTGGACACGTCACCCCGACACGCGGACGTGCGGGGAGACGACGAGCGGACGCGCTTCATCCTCCGAACCCTGTTTCGCTGCGGACGCGGCCCCCGTCCGTTCATTTATCTCTCACCCCCACCCCCATTGTCCACCTGTCGTCTATCGTCCGTCCATCAGTCCATCCGTCCACCCCTCCACCCCTCCATCATCCGTCGTCCACCGACCCGTCCGTCCGTGCACACTCAGGCCCCACAGCCGTCGTCCACGGTCGAGGAGCTGCCACGGCTGAGGGGGCCCGGCGGGGGCTGTGCACTCGGGCTCCTCTGGGAGGGACGCTGTGGTCACAGGAAACACTTTTTTGTGTTTTTAACCTTATTTCTGTGGAGGCGAAATTCACGTAACGAGAGTGGACCCTTTCGACGTGCGCACTTCTGAGGCCTTCGTCGCGTTCGCAGAGTCGTCGCCGGTATCGCGGTCCCAGGCGCTCACGGTCCCCGGAGAAAACCGCGTGCCCGTGACCGGTCCCCCGAGGCACCCGCCTCCCCCGCCCCGTCCGCGGACGCCCGCCCTGGCTGGACACGGCGTGTGAAAGGGGTCCCTTGCGCCGGGGCCTGCTGTGTGTGCGGCGTCTGTCACCGAGCTCATGCGCGTGGCAGCGCGTGTCCGAGCCCCACTCCTTTTCATGGCCGAGTAATATTCCACCGCGTGCACGGACCCCGCCTGTGTGTCCATCCATCCCCCATCCGCGGGCACCTCGCCTGCTGCCACCGTTAGCCTCGAGGTGGGGGAGGGTTTGGGCAGCGGGTGGGCCGGCTCTGGGGTGGCAATGGGCAGAGGGCGTCACGCACCGGGCAGTGGACAAGGGGCAAGCTGTGGCCGGATCCGGGGTGCGTGTCAGAGACGGCCTCCGAGTGTGCTGGGGGGTGGGGTCAGGGCATGTGCCCTGCAGAGGCGTGGATTCATCCCGGCACCGAGCCCCTGGTCCCCGGTTCCGACCGATGGCGCCTCCGTGGCCCATGCACCCACGCCACGCCCTGTGCCCCAGGCCAGGCCTCCAGGCAAGGTGCCCGCAGAGCTGCCGCCGCGGGAGCCACGTGACCTCAGCCTGCGGGAATGTGACACCCTCTGTCCAAATTAGAAAGGACGGCTCCCAGGGGCGGGGCCGAGTGACCGGCCCTGTCCTCCCGGCCTTGTCCTGTGTCCCGCCGTCTGCTGCTCGGGGCAGGGATCCAGCTGCCCCCGCGTGTCCGGTCGCCCTGGGGACCTGGGCGGAGGGGGCTCGGGCCCTTGGGGTCCCGCGTGAGGGAACAGGATGTGCGCGCGTAAGGCCCGCCACCCCCGCCCCCGGTCCCCAGCTGTCGCTAAGCTGTTTGTGCGGCTCCCGGGAGACACCGGGCCAGAAATAGCGGGGTCGGCTGGGGCCGCGGCGGGTGTGGCCGCCACTGGGCGTCCACAGCGAGGGGTCAGCCCCGCCTCTCTAGGTCCCTGCAGGGAGGGACGGGTCCTCCGCGCATCACGCAGAGCCTGGCGACGCCTCCCGCCCAGCGTTTCTGAAAACCCCGTGGGGACGAGTTTGGTGTCTGCGCCTTTAGGACCGCGGTTCCGGGGTCCGTCGTGGTTCCGGGGTCCGTCGGCCTGACGTGTGGGGCTGCGTCCGTGTCCGTACCTGGCTCAGGTCCCCGGGGCTGTTGTGGGGAGCGGCCCGCGGGCCGCTGTGTCGGGGTTTCCCACGTGCTCGCAGCAGGGCGCAGCCGACGCTCACGTGGCCGGGCCTGAACCCGGGAGCCCACGGCACGCGGGCGTCTTCAGCAACAGCACGAACCCCGTGGCCGCGCTGCAGCACGCGGGGCCCACGGGTGCCGTGACGCGTGTTTCGTCCCCGCCTTGGGCTCCCAGGCAGCGGATGCAAAGCCGCATGGCCCCGGTGGCTGGAGGGCAGTGAGGAGGCCCCGCAGGTGCAGCCCCGGCCCCGACCCCCTTTCACGTGTGCGTCTGGGTGGTCAGTGGGACGTCACGCGTGTGAGCTGCCGCGTCTGTGTCTGTCTACATCGTGGCGTGTGTCAGCGCCACCTCCTCTTCGTGGCTGCGTCAGGCTCCCCCGTGTGCAGGGCCCTGGGGTGCTGTCCTGTCCCCGTCGATGGACATGTCGGCTGCGGCCACGTTTCCCGACGCCGAATCCTGCGGCTACGGCAGGGCTTCTCTCTGGGTCCCCGTGTCCCCCGTCTGGGGACAGAGCTCGGGGCGCGTCTGCGGGGCCGTGGGCTGACGGCTGGAGCTGCCGAGGAGCCAGGAACCCCTCTCCCTCTCCGCTGCGGACCCCGGGGTCGGCGGGAGGGGCTGGTGCAGCGTGTGCGTGGGGCGGGCCGTGGGTCGTGGCCTCGCACACGTGTCCTTGCGGGGGGCGGGGCTGCGAGGAAACGGGGAGACGGGCCCTGGGTGGGGGCGCAGACGCCCACGGGTGACACGGAGCAAGGACGACCCTCCCTCCTGCCGCCTGCCCCCCGCACATGCGCACGCACATGCACGCCCGCCGCAGACAGACTCGTGAGCGTGAGCGTGAGCGTGAGCGTGCACCGGGGCCTCTTCTGGCCGAGCCGCACGCACGCACGCACGGCGTGTCCCTCCCAGCAGGGCGCTGTGGGGCCGGCCGGGCCGGGCGTCCTGGCCGACATCCCTCGCGTGGACCGAGGCGACCCCCTGGGCTGCCCGCACCGACCAGGACGCCGGCGGCGGGCGCAGTGTCCGCGGCGGCCACACGGGGGCAGCGTCAGCCGCGCACAGAGCGGCGTCCGCGTCGCCTCGGCCCACACGGACCCTTCTACCCCGGCGTCCCCAGCAGGTGACCCGGGCGCCGGCCCCGCCCGTGCGGACCGGCCTGGGCTTCGCTTCGCGGTCACGTTCACGACAAAGGCCGGGACCCCCCTCCGGCCCCGCTCCTGCCATGCTCCGCGTGGGGCTGAAGCCAGCGGCTGAGACGAAGCCGTCACCCCGGCCTCTGAGGTGACACCTCCTCCGGGAAGCCCTGTCGCCCTGAGCGTCTGCGACGTTCCCTCCCGCACCGGGACGGCCGACTCCTGCCGACCCCGCGGGTCAGGTGGACACCGAGGGGCCCTGACCCTGTGCCCCGGCTGACGCGCGAGGAAACGTCCCAGGCCCCGGGGGTGCACCGCGTGGTGGCCCGTCCCTCGCCCCTTCCAGACGCGGAGGCGCCCGCCCCGTCCTCGCGTTCCCGGGGCTGGGTGTGGGGGTCACGTCCGGCCACGCGTGCCACGGTCCCCGCCCGAGACCTCCACCCCGGATCCACCCGTAAACACCTCCCCCCGAAGCTTCGCCGGAGAGGGACGTCCTCGACGTTCCCTCTTTCCTCCAGAAACCATTTTCCCCAAAAAGCATCTAAATGGCCCCAAAAGTGTCCAGGCCCCTCCAGCAGCTGTCCCCACGGAGGACTGTGACCACTGGACAGTGTCCGCCGTTCCGTGTCCGCTCACAACCCAGGTTCCTCCCGCTTGTCACGGATCATTGCGTCCCCTCATTTCTCAGGAGCAGGGAAGGAACATTCTAGAAGGCCTAGGCCGGTTTGATGCGTGATCATCTGATGCCGCTCAACAGGCCCAGAAAGGCCCATCCGGGCCCCACGAGTGCTGCCCGGCCCTGTGGGGTGGCCGCTGGCTGCTGCCCGGGGGCAGCCCCAGGTCCCCGGAGCCGAATGAGGGACGCCTGTGCCCGGCCCGCGCGTGTGCCGAGCGGCGTCTGCGTCACCTGCTACCGTCCACTGGCTGCCGCCGGCCACGCCGCCCGCTGGCCTGGGGCCAGTCCCCTCCGCGCCCGCGGGGCAGAGCTGGGGACGCTGACGGGCGGGAGCGGGAGGAAGTCCCGAACCTTCGCGGGTGGGGCCTGGGCTGGCGCGCGTCACGGAGGCCGCCGTTCTGCGGGGACGCGGGACGGGGACGTCCGCCGGGGATTCTCCCGGCTGTCGTGCCGCCGCGTCTGGTCCCTTGCCGGGCGTGTGCGGCCCAGGCCACCTTGGTCAGCGTTCCTGTCCCCGCTGCACCCCCGCACGTCCGCCTTGAACGCCAACAAGCGACACACGCATGATGAGCGACCCACGCGTCAGCGCCGGCGCCCGCACCGCGAACACCTGCGCGGCGCTTTACGCCTCGTGGGCCGGTTCCGGGTTCCTGGCTTCCAGGTGGCGCGGCCCTCGGCAGAGGTCCGCTCAGGGCCCTGCGCGCGGCTCTTCGTTCCGTCGCGGCGGCTCCTCCGCGACCTGGATTCACCGTTTGAGGTCACGGTCGGCCGCGTGCGGCGCGGTGTCACGGTCGAGACAGGGTGACAGGGTGTGCGTGCTTCCCGGCGGAGACCAGCAGCCGGCCGTCTGTCCCGGCGGTGTCGCCGCTCTGTGCGGTTCCCACCGTCGCGGCCGTGCGACACGCGTCTGTCCACGTCCGGCGTCCTTCGGCGAACGCGGCGTGTCGGGGCCCGTGCACGCTGCAGCTGTGTCTGTGCTTTGCCCCTTTTCGGGGCTGCGTGATGCTCCCCCATCGGCCCGGACCCCGCTCCGTGCCCCTTGCGTGCCCTGTGGCTCGTCTGGTGCTTCCCTCCCCCCCCCCGGACTGGGCCGGTGCAGCTGCTGCGAGCGCCTGTCGCTGCGCATCGCGCGTCCACGTCGTTGCGCATGTCGGCGCCTCCACTGCGTCCACCCTCGTCTCCCTGCTTTCAGGGCGTCTGTGAGTCGCCCCGGGAATCAGCCCGACGCGGGCACAGACCGCGGCTGCGGGACGAGGCGTGAACAGCCCCGCAACGTGACGTCGGACACCGTTCTGCGCGGAACCTGGAGACGCCGTCGCCGTTCGCACGTGAGGGCCGCGTGGGACTTGGACTCCCGGCCGCGGCCTGTCCCCCCCCGCTCTGCGACGCGAACGTGCAGGGGCGCGCCGCGCGGGGCGAAGCCCACGGAGCGGGACGCGTGGTGACCCCACGCGTCGACGTCCACCGGAGCCTCCGAAACGGGGTCTGCGCGGACGTGATCCCTGAGGGGACTGAGGCGAGTCCTCCTGGGGCAGGCGGCCCTACACGCAGGGACCGTGTCCTTAGGGGGGACAGGAGGGGAGACGCAGACATGGAGGAGACGGAGGCGGAGACGGGAGGGACGCGGCCACCAGCCCGGGGACGCCCGGGGCCCCAGACGCTGGGAGAGGCGGGGAGGACCCTCCCCCGGGGCCTGTGGAGGGAGCAGCGCGGCCCGGGGACCCGGCATGTCACCCGCCTGCGGTCCTGCTCGGCCACCGGCGCGGCTCGGTGGACGGCCGACCCCTCCGCGGAGGGACAAACTGCGGACGGTCACGGCCTCGCGCCCCGAGCCCTTCCTGCTGCGCGGGTGGGTGCCGGGGGCACGGCCTGTGCTCCCCACGACCCCGAGCGCGGCAGGGGCGGGCGCACCCCCGCGGCCCCGAGCCGCCCCGCAGACGTGCGTGCGTGCGGGCGGGCGGGCGCGCGTCACCTGTGGTGCCGGCGCGCGGCCCTTTGATGTGCGCGGGGCGCGGAGCCGGCGAGGCGGAAAATCACCGGGACACGCGGGGAGACCCTCATTAAAGGTAACATAAAAGGCGGCGCGCGGCGCTAATTGGTCTGTTCCGGGCGCGCTGCGGGCCCCGGAGGCCCAGCCCCGCGCCCCCGCCCCGTGGCGGGCTCACATCTTTCATTCAGCGCGCTGCCTGCTAATTACCTCCGCGCAAGGTGTCGCTTTGATGGGGCGGGGGGGGGGGAGCTCGTCACGGACGCGCCGCGGCCCGCCGGCCCGAAGACCAGGAAACGAGGCCGCGCGGGCGGGACCGCTCCGTCCGAGGTCTCCGACGCGTCCTGACGCGAGTCGGTGGGGCCTCGTCGGGGGGGACGCGTCCTGTGCCCCCCACAGGGGCGGGGGCTGCGGGGCCAGAGTCCACGGCCAGCTGGGGCACTGGGCAGCTCGAGGCCCTGGTGCCCGGAACGAGGTCCGAGGCCCGTCCGCAGGCGTCCCCGCGCGGCTTCGGGGGCGGCTGCCCGTTGGTACGGGGCGGCGCGGGCCGTGGGGTCCGGGCAGGGCCTGCAGCGGTCAGGCCCTGGCCGCTGGGTCACTCGGGGACGCGGGAGGCCGGGGCGTGGTGCTGACGGGGCCAGCGCGTCCGCGGTGACCCCTGAAGCCGGCAGCTGCCGTCGTGGGCGCTCGGCCCGGGCCTTAGGGGTGACGTGCCTGGTGCCAGGGCGGCCCCCACCGTGCGCCCGACCACGCAGGTCGGCGGGTGTCATCCCGTGGGGCCCACGGCGGGTCCCAGATCCGGCCCCTGAGCCTCTGCGCATCGGGGCCGGGACCGTCACCAGGCCCAGGTGAGCGTCTGGTGGGGGGACGCGCGCTCGCACATGCCTGTGGGCCTCCTCGGTGCCTGCCGCATGTCCTGGAGCTGCGGGCAGGGAGACCGAAGCCGGGCTGCGGACGGGGTGCCGGTCCCGGTGCCAGCTGGGGCGACGCCGCCCACACTGCCAGGTGCGGCCACGGAACGCGTGGTCTGTGGCGCCATCCGACCTTGCGCCGCGTCCCCACACCGGCCTCCCGAGCGGGTCCCGGCTCCGTGCCGCTGGCTGCGGTGCCCGGGGCGGGAGGGGTGAGCCTCGCGTGCCCACCCACGGAGCCCCTGGAGTGTCCACGCGCACGGACGCCACCGCCGTTGCCCATGCTGCCCGTGACAACACGTGGGCTCGTCCCACGGGGCAGACGGACGGACGCGGGTCCCCTGCCCAGCGGCCGACCAGGTGCCAAGGGCCCACCCTGCCCCGCGTGGTCCCGTCCCGCCCTGCGCGGCCCACAGACGAGCGGCGCGCGTCATCCCCGCAGCAGCAGCAGCTCCCCCCGCGTCCCCCCGCGTGCCCCCGCGCTGCGCCTTTCCTTCCCTTTTCTTTTCTGTAGGAACAGACACGGGCGGAAGGCGAGCCCCTCCCGGCCCCCCTGCCTGACGCGGCCCCGTCAGCAGACGACGGCGCGGGACCAGCGAGGACATGACACGCGCGGTCCCCGGCGCCCGGCCGCCGCCTTTGATGCCGCCACGCGGTGGGCGCGGCTGACAGCGCCGACGCCGCGCCGCGTCCCGGGGGCCCGGCCTTTGTAGCCGCCGGCCCGGCCGCTGACAGCCCCCCCGCCCCCCGCCCCCCGCCACGAGGCGCAGCCGGCTCCCCGCGGGCCGCGCGTCTCCTCTGTTTTGACATCGACCTTAATACATAATTCACCCGCAGGGCCCGGCCCGCGCGCGCCAGCAGCAGCCGCCGCGGCGCCCGCCGCCTCCGTCGTGTCGCCTCGGGGACCTCGTGGGTTCCCGGGCCGGGGACGCAGGCCTCTGCCCTCACGCCCGCCCCGACACGGTTTCGGGATCGTTTTCTCCAAGTTCTTTGCGGAAATCGGTATTTTTACACCTTTAGGTCTCTTCTGGGCTAACTGTGAACATTGCGTTTTCCTGGGAAACTGCGTTGCGTCGACGGGCCCCGACGGCGCGGCCACACTGCCCAGGGGCCCGGGAGAGGCAGGCGGGTGTCGTCAAGGGGGACTGTGGCCCACGGGCCCCTCCGTGACGTCCGCGCGGCGCCAAGTGACGACAGTAAACTAAGGAAGGTCACGGGGGATGCAGCTCCGGACGAGGAGCCGTGCGGTGGCCGTGCCGCGCGTCGCCCAACGTCGCCGCCCGCCCGGCCCGGCCCCTCTGCGGGGCCGCACGTCCCCGCGGAGCCCGCTGGACCCCGGCTTCCCTTTGGGCCGCGGGAGGGTGGCCTCGCGTCCGCAGGGTCACGTGTCCGGGTCGCCCACTGCGATGCCCTCACGGCAGGGAGTCACGCCGCGGCCTGGTGAGAGGGGCGTCTGCCCGCCACGCGGTGACCCGCGGGAGCGCACGCCGCCGACGGGGGCCGCGCACGACCCACGACGCGCGTGGAGACGTCATCGTCACCCTTCACGGCTGAGGGCACGACAGGTGCCGGCCGCACGGCGCTGTAACTGGGACCTCTTTACGGGGTCACGTCCGCGTCGTCGCCGGGACACAGTGTCCGGGATCACGCGCACGTGTTCCCATCCCATCCTGTCGGGGCCGATCGGCTGCGCGCACCCAGGTGGGGTGGGGGATGGCAGGCGCCCGGGCTGAGGCCGCTGGGCTGCGAGCACCTCGGGCGCGGATGTGATGCCCGGGGCCGCGCCTGTCACGTGGGCGCCCGGGCCCTGACACACGCGCCCGCCGCAGCCCGGCACGGATGGGGGCGGAGTGGGGGACCCCACCCCCCAGTTCAGCCGGCGTCACCCCTCCCCGCCCTTGGGCTGCCGTGGCCGTGCCATCCCTCGGGGGCCGGGTGTCACGCAGCTTGTGGGGTCCCGTCCCCTGCAGGTCCCCGAGGAGCGTCCCCCACTCTGCACGACGCCCGATGCCTCTGCATCCGGTGACGGGAACAACAGACACTGATGGGAACCCGCGCTCTGGGGCGCGGGGGGCGTTGGAGAGATGCGAGAGGAGGAAGAGCCTGTGGGGTGAACTCCCGCCCGCCCCGGAGCAGTCTCCACACGAGGCCGATGCCTCGTCACCGTCACCGTGGGGCCGAGGTGGGGAAGGGGCCGGGGAGCGCGGGTTCCCCCCCCCCACCTTCCCGGGGGCCGGGACGAGAAACCCCACGGCGGGCCCTGGCACCGTGTGGTTTGCGTTTCGGGGGTGGCTGCGCCGCAGGGGTTCGGGGTGCGGCCGCGAAGAGGCTGAGCCGCGGTGGGGGCGACGGAGACGGGCGGGCGCAGCACGGGGTGGGACGGTGCGGCCTTCGCCTCTGCTCCGCCGCGCGCTTCCCTTCCATCCCCGCTCGTGGCCCAGGGGACATTCACGGACGGGGACACACGGCGCCACAGACCGGGCTGGCAGCGCGAGGGCACCTGCGCGCCCCAGGCCGACGTGCATGGCCACGGCCTGCCGCCTGCTTCGGTACGGCCCGCCGCGCGCGGAGCCTGCGTGTCCGTGGTTTCCAGCGGCCGCGTCCAGACGGCGCTTCCACCCCCGCCCACCGTGGGGGGCGGCCGTTCGCAAGCTGGGGACAGCGACCCCCCCAGGAACCGACTCGGCTGACACCCGGGGTCCAGCCGCCGGCCGGAGCTGCTGCCACTGCGCCCAGGCGCCCTGCGCGGGGAGTGAGACTCACGGCCGGACCCGGCCCCCTGCCCCACCCCCCAGGGACAGGGCTGACGGCCGCCGCGACAGTGACAGGCGCCTGCTGGCACGCGCCGGCGCCCCGTGGGGCGTCCCGCTGACACGGCCCGGGGTCCCGCTTCCTGTGCGTGGCCGCGGGGCCCTCGCGGCGGACAGAGCCGGCCCTTCCCTGCGCCCGCGGGGCCGCCGGGGCCACCCGGCCTAACGAGCCGCAGCTGCTCCGACCACAAATGTTATGACAAGTGACAGTCCGCGTCGCAGGCGGCGGCGTGACCCCGCGGAGCCCGTGGTGTGTTTACCGTCCTCCGAGGGGTCCCGGCCGCCGCCTGCGTCGCCCACCGCGGCGACCCCGTGGCAGGGCCCGCTCGCACGGGTTTCCTGCCCGTCAATATTCATTAGGGCGCCGGACCCCCCGGCTGCTGCGCCCGGCCTGGGCGGGGGCGTGCGCGGTGAGCCTGGGCCCGGGAACGCCGCTTGCTGGTCGCGACTTTGTTTCTGGAAGTTTCCGTGTCTGGAAGAAAGGTCGGGCCCCCGGGTTCGGCCCTGGGTGAGGGAGGGAGGCGATCCCCAGCGTTTCTGGTGGATTCCGAATCCGCTTCTCCGCAGAGTACGGCACTCTGTGGGGTCACGGGGACGTGGGGTCACGGACGTGGGGACCTGGGGACATGGGGTCACGGGGACGCGGGGTCACGGGGACGTGAGGGATCTGGGATGTGGGGATCCGGGGATGTGGGAAGATAGGGAAGTGGAGACATGGGGTCACGGGGACGCGGGGTCACGGGGACGCGGGGTCACGGGGACGTGAGGGCCCTGGGATGTGGGGATCCGGGGATGTGGGAAGATAGGGAAGTGGGGTCACGGGGACACGGGGACACGGGGACGTGGGCCCACGGGTGGGTGTGGCCTCCGCACGCGGTCCAAGCACCAGGCGAGAATGAGCCTCGCGCCGGGTCGGGGGCCGCCTTCGTCTTTGCAGAAGCATTCGGGGGAAAACACAGGAAAAACGCTTCCCCCCCCCCCGCAGGTGCTGCAGGTGCGCCTCGGCCTCAGGACGCGCGATGAAGCCCCAGATTCTCACATCCCGGTAATTGGGGAGAAGCGGTCCCCGCGGGGCGAGATGAAACGCGCGGGTCTCCGCGGCGCGGCCTCCTCTCCTGCGCGATTTGCATGCCCGTTTCTCACCCCAAAAACGCAATCTACAGCGACCTACATAGGCGGCTCAGCCGAGGATGGCCGGACGGGGACGGTCACGCTGATTAGTGTGACGATGACGGTGACGGGGACCGCGGCGGACACGGGGGCGAAGGGCACACGGGGCAGGGAACGGGGGCGCCGCGGAGCCGGTGTCTTACCTGGGGGGGCACGTGACATCGGTCCGGGCGGCTGTGCGCCCCCGACAGTGACCCCGAGGTCGCCAGATGGAGCCCGGGGGCCACGCTCCGTGTTGCTGGGTCACAGTGGCCCCCCTGCTGGGGGTCTGGGCTGTGGTCTGCGTCCAGCTCGACGCGGCGAGTTTGTGGGCACCGTGGACTCGGCGCGGCCTCGCCCTGGCTCCGCAGCCGCCCGCTGTGGGCCGAAGAACCCGCGCGTGGAGATGGGGCCCCAACCACGCGGCACACGGGGGCATGGGCGGCCCTCGGCTTCCCTCCGGTGGCTTCGCCCACCAGACGTCCTCCCGTGTCCGTCGCCGCGTGCGTCCCGCGGATCCTTCTAGGCTCGGCCTCCGGGGCGAGTCAGGACGAGGTTGAGGGCGCGAGGGGGACCCCAGACCTGGCGGTGTCCTTTCCTCTCCGCCGAGGGCGTCTGGGGACCGCGTGTCTGGGACCCCCGCCTCCGCCTGCGCAGTGCCGGCTTCACGCGGCCGCCCCGGCAGGGCTGGCAGGCGCGGCTCCCCCCACGCGGGACGAGGCTGTGCCCCAGTTTCCCCCGACGACTTCACGGAAGGTCGGGGTTGTCCCTTCCTTCCCCCGGGGACCGGCCCCTGGGCTCAGGGCGTCCTGCGTGGGGACGTGCCCGGCGCAGGCCCTCGCTCTCCGTGTCCGAGGCGGCGCGGACCACACTCCCCGCTCCCCGCGTCCGGCCCGACGACGTGTCGCGCCGTTCGCAGAGTTCCCCGCCTCGCGGGCCGTCCCGGGTTCGGTGCCGCGAGGTGGTGTGGGACGCTGAGAGCGGCCGCCCCCCTCGTCCTCCCAAAGTGCCCGACGTCGCCGCGTCGGGGCCTCGCCCGCCCCGCGTGGCCCTCCTCCGAGGCGCGTTGACTTTTTCTGTCTTTTTACGCGACCAGGTCTGGCCTCGTTGCTGCGTCCTGTTCTGTCCCCCCTTCCTGCCCGTGACCGTCCCCCTCGGTCGTGCTGCTCGGGCTCGGCTCGTTTTTCTCATTTCCTCAGCGATGAGGACGCCGGCCCTCGCCGCCACGCGTCGGCGTCTCCTCCCCTCCAGCACGTGCACCTGTGGCCCGAGCTGCAGGCTGATCGTTTTTTCCTTTTTCTCTCCCGAAGTCCCGAGACGTGTGGGGCTTAATTTCCGGCCCCTGGGGAGCCGCCTCGGATCCTTTTTCTTTATAAAAACCTGATTTCCCCGCTTCGCCCTCCCGCGGCCGCAGTCGGGGCTCTTTGATGTCGGCTGAGCCTTGCCTGACGGGCCCCCCTCCCCCCGCCCTGAGACGATCACCTGGAGAGGCGGCCTCGTGCGCCGCGCTGCTGTGGGCCGTGCCCCACGGGCTCGGAGGTCAAGGTCGCCATTTGTCCTGCTCAAGGCCGGGCGACCTCGCCGGCCCCGCAGGTGCTCGGGCTCCCGCCGGGGCGTCCAGACACGTCTGCTTCTGCCGGGCCCCGCGCCCCGTGCCCCGCGGCAGGTTCGCCATCTGAGCCCCCCCTTAGGGCCGCGCCCCCGCGGTGGACCGGCCCGCACTTTGCTGGGAAAGGGTCCGGTTTGCGGGCGCCGGGCGGCGGGGGGTCGGACCCTGAAGGCTGCTCGCGCGGCGTCGGCGCGGCCGGCGGGGCCTGTTTCTCGTTAGCGTCTGAGCGATCCCACGTTCCCGGCCTCCCCCCGCCCGCCCCCGCCCGGTGTCTGTGCGCCCGCGCGGGCACGCACGTGGCCTGTCATCGAGGCTGATGGGAAACACCTGGCGCGGTGGCGTCCGTGCCCGGGGCGCGCGGGCCTGTTCCGCGGCGGGCGCTTGTGGGGCTCCGGGTCCGGGTTCGTGCCGTGTGGCCTGCCTGTGCCCGTGGGTGCCCTTCCCCACCCCTCGTCCTCCTCCTCCTGTCCTGCTTCTGTCCCCGTCTAGGCGTTTCTGCTTCGCCGCCTCGCACGCCAGGGCAGGGGCTCCCCATTCGCGCTGGCCGCAGGACAGGGACCTCGCGCTGCTGTTCGGGGACGCCCGCCGTCCCCACCACGGGGTCTGCTCGCTTCAGTACGGCTCCCTGCGCAGGCCGGGACTGGGGGGGGTGTCTGCGTCCACCAGCTGAGACGAGGCCGCGCCCGTGGCAATGGCCGTGTCCTCCCCTCCTCAGCCACAGAGCGGAAGCCGTTCGAGGAGGTGACCCCGACGGCGGCTCGTTCCACGCACACTCTGGGGGGGGAGAGGGCGCGCGGGGTGCAGTCCGAGCCGTCGGAGAGCGTGCCACCCGGCCCCCCCCCACACGGGCACCCCCAGGGCCCCCCACGCGGCCCCCCACATGGGCCGTCCTGTTCACCTTGCGCAGGGGTATCCGGGGGAAACACGGCGGCGAGCCCGGGAGAGCACGGTCGGGGGACAATGGTCAGGGACCCCGATACGCCTGCCCCGGCGCCCGCTACACGTGACGCGTGGGACGTGATCTGGAGCGAGCGAGGGTGTCGCGGGCGGGCGTCACGCACACGCACCCGACACGGTGCCGGGCAGCGCCTGGCCCCCGGACGGCGGCTTTGGCCTCGCCTCGCCCGTCCGCGCCCATGGGCGCCCGTGTGGCTGCGCGGCCCGCCGGGCGGGGTCGTCCCAGAGCACGTGGGGTCTTCTGAGGAGCCACGTCCCCGTCTGCCGCCCCCGACCCCTCCGTCTCCCCTCCACGTGCCCTGATCTCTCCGCTCAGGCCGAGCGCGTCTCCCGCCGGAGCCTCTGCGCAGCGCGCGGGTCGCCCCAACCCCACATGTCCGTTTGGTCACTTTGGGCATGTCCAGTCCCTGGCGCTGCCCGGTCTGGGGCGTCCCGCGTCCGCTTCGTGACCCCGGCAGGACTCGAACTGCTCTCCTGCAGCGGCCGTTCCCGACTCGGCCCTGTCCCCCGCCCCAGAGCTGCTCCCCCGGGCCCCTGGCTGCGTCCGCACCCCCGCTGGGCCCCCCGCCCGCCTGATCGGTCACTGCCCACCCCCCCCCATGTGCCCACGGAAGGAGCCGGAACCGGTTTCGCTCAGGGACTTGGCTGCTTTCTTCCCGGGACGAGCTGGAGAGCACACCGCACAGGCGTAGGCCCTCCCCGCCCGCCCCCAACGCTCCGTGCGGGCGCGCGGGGTGACGGAGGCGGCGCAGGCGGCTGTGACGGGGACGGCGGCCGGGGCGGCTGGGATTGAGGACGTTGCTCTCACCTCCCTGTCCCGGGGGCCGGACGCCTGCCATCCAGGTCGCCTCATGGCGCGTTTCCCCGCAGCCTCTCTGCCAGGCGTGTGGACGCCGGCTCCTCCCCGTGTCCCCACGTGCTTGTCCCTCCGCTGGAGTCCCCGTCGCCTCTTCTCACGCGGACACGGATCTATGGGATCAGGGTCCCCCCGGAGACCCCGCTTCGCCTTCATCCCGTCTCCACGCACGGGCGCGTTCTGAGGTCCTGGGGGCGACGCCCCGACACACGGATTCGGGGGGGCAGGGCTGAGCTGTGACAACGCGGACGTCCCCCTGCCTCATCCGGACGCCGTGTCTGCGCTCGTGAGCGCGAGGCGCAGGGCTGGGTGGGGCGCGGGAAGCCCAGGCGGGCTGCGGTCACCCACCCCGTCGGTCTACGCACCCCCCCACCCCGTGGGACCTGGGGGTGGCGGGAGCAGCATCGGGGCAGGGAGACGCGGTGTCGCCCTCCGTGTCCTGCTCCCACGTCGAGGACGCCGTCGCGGAGGGGAGCTGCGGGCCCCGCGGAGGCCGCGGCGGCAGCGCCGTCTCCGTCGGAGGGAGCTCGCGCGCGCACGGGCTTGATTTACGGCGTCGCCACGGCCGCACCGCAGGCCGGGGACGCGTCCCGCACACGCCCGTGCGGCGGAGCAGGAAGCCAATTAGGGGCGGCGATGATGTATGGGCGTCCGCGCGGGCAGTCGACTTAATACCCCCATTAGGCGGGGCCCGTGGCATTCATCATCCCCTCCGCGCGGCCATGAGGCGCTTTAATTGCTGCTTAAATGAGCCCCGCGTTTCCCCGCGGATCCAGCCTGGGGGCGGGGCGGGGGGGGAGCGTGTTCCTTCCAGGGCTCGGGCGGCTGCCAGGCCCGGCCCGACGCCATCACGTCGCTGTTCCCGCTCCTCGCGGGCTCGGCGCGGCCCCGCGAGGTGGACAGGCGCACCGCGGGCTGCGTGTGCGTGCCCATGTGTGTGCACACGGCATGCGTGTGTGCATGTGTCCATGTGTGCACGCACGTGTGCGCCCGTCTCTGTGTGCACGCACACGGCACGTGTGTGCGCGCGCGTGCGTGTTTTCACGTGCACACGGGCGCATGTGTGTGCGAGCGCGCACGCCTGTGCACACACACGTGCGCACACGCCTGCGTGCGCAGCATGCACGTGCGTGCATGTTTGCCTGTGCGCGCGCATTGTGCCCGTGTACACGTGTGCGTGCGTGTGCTGCGTCTGTGTGCACGCACACGGCCTGCGCGTGTCCCGCAGGGGAAAGACGTGCCGTTCCGCTCCAGGTCCTGCGGCCCATGACCCCATGACCCCGTCCCGCACCGCGTGGTTCTCAGTCGTGCTCCTTCGCATCGCAGGCCACGCTTATTCCCTCTGCAAACCGCGTGCGGGTGCTTGTTCAGGCCTCACGTCCAGGGATCACGTCCAGGCGACACCGTCCTGTCTCCCCGGACGGGTGCGTTCCGGTGGGGGCGGGAGAGGTCGCGACGTCGCCGACAGCCCCCGCCCTGGGACGCGGGGGCGCTCGCAGGACGGGGGCGCAGGGTCTTGCCGGCCCTGAGGGGCACCCCCGGGGCCTGTTTCCGACCCTGCACCCCCGGACGCGCGGAGCGGGCCTCCCCGCACCTTGGCCGTCTCTGCAGGCGCCGGGGTCTCGAGGCCCCAGGGCCGGGGCGCGGCTGGGAAGTTGCCGTGAGCAGGCGGCGGCGGGGAGGGGCGTGGGAAGGCTGCCGAGTGAGTGTGAGGCGAGTGTGAGCAGGGCGGGCGGGCTGCCAGCCGGGCTGCTCCTCCTGGGTGGTCTGGCTGCCCTCCCGGCCCCCGCCCCCGCCCGGGCCAGAAACTCAAGACCGAGGAGGAGCCGAGCTGAGGCCACCGGTCCGTTCCGCTCCCCTCCCCTCCCCGTGAGAGCCGGCGGCCCGGCCCGCACCCCCAGCTCCTCCTCCGGCGTGAGCCCCTAGGCCCCGGCGGCGGCGTGTGAGGGCCCCTGTCACTGCAGACCCCGTGGCCTTGGGCCTTGCCCTCACCCTGCCCTGCCCGGGCCTTACGCCCGCCTCCGGGGCTGCAGTGGCCCCTGGTCCCGGCTCTCCCAGAGCCCCCCCCCGCCCGGCCCCCCCAGAGGACGTGGGCGTCGGGTTTCCAGAAAGAGCAGCGACGCCTTCCAGGTGGTCCACGGAGCAGGCGGGAAGGACGGGGGACTCACACCGAAGCCGTGCTCGCGAGTTCGCAGCAGCCGCAGGCGCCGTCCCCAAACGGCCGAAGCCCCCGAGGGTCCGTGCCGGGACGGGCGGGTCTCCAAACGGGGTTTGGTCTACGCAGGGGAATACTACGCGGCCAGGAAAAGGCACAAGGTGTCGACGCACACTGCAGCGTGGACAGACGCGGACACGAGACCCCGCGGTGCGACGTCCCGTGTCCACAAATGGGTGGGAAGTGGGTGAGCGGATGTCGGGCTGAAGGTGGGAGACGGCGGTGACCGAGGACGGGGCTCGGTCTCCTTCTGGGGCGATGAGAATGTTCTGGAAACACGTGGGTGACAGTCAGCTGGTCAGAGGACCACGCGGGTGTGCTGAGCGGGACGAGCTCTTCACGGGAACGTGGTCGCGGTGGTGACTTTTACGTCCCGACGTCCGTCTCGGAGCCCCCGGAGGACTCCGCGCCTCGGGGAGGAGACGCGGCACGACCCGGGGGCCGGGGTCTGACCACCCCGTCGGCCGGAGGGCGCCCCGCCTCGCGGGCTGGCCGGCGGCGTCTGTCATGGGCCTGAGGAAGGGACCTGAGGCTCGTCCGCGTCCTCGGAGTCACCTCCACGTGCGCTGAAGGGGGAACCCGAGTGCGACGTGGGGCGTCGGGGGCCGCACGGTGGGGGCCCCGCGCCCGTGGCAGGCCTGACCCCAGGCCTCGCTCTGCTGCGTGTCGCTCCGCGCGCTCTCAACGGCCCTGGGCGCCCCGTTGCCCCCGTCCTTCGCGTCCGTCCCCCGGTTTTCCCGAGAAAAGTGTGTGAAGTCAGACGGTTCCCGCAGCGACGGCCGAGGTCTGGGCCGCTGCGTCCGCAGGGACCATCACTCACGGACACGCCGCTCCGCGCAGGCACGAGGCGGCGCGTGGAGGTCGCGACGCTGCTTCGGGGTCGTGCACGACGGGATGACAGGGCCCAGGGATCGGAGCCGGACGCTCGGCCCACGTGAGGGAGGGACACGGCGCTCGGCGGCGACGTCCTCGGGGCCGAGCAAGGGGAGTGCGCCCCGCGGCGGGGCTGGGCACGGGCGCCCGACTGGCGTCTGTGTGACGCGGGCGCCGCGTGCGTCCCGTCTGGGCAGAGCGAAGACTCGGGCCGTGAGGGCGTGGGTGGGGGAGGGGCGGGCGGCCTCTCGGACAAAGCGCGTGCCGCTCGAGGTCCCCTCTCGGACCCGCCGTGGACAGGGAGGACGCGGCAGGACCCGAGTCTGTGGGGTGCGCGTCACTCATCGGACGTTCCCGGAAACGCCCGAATTCGCGTGCGTCTCTGCGGCCGATCCACTGAGGGTGGCGGCTCCAGGCAGCCGTCGGCAGGACCGGAGCGGGTCCCGGATCGATGCACGCGTGCACACGGAGCACACGGAGCACACGCCCGCACGCACGTGCGCACACGCAGACACACACGGCGTGTGCACGCGATGCGGCCCGGGCGGAAACGGCCCCGCGGCCCGCAGGGTCGCAGGCGGCAACGCCCCGCTCCCGGGCGACGCGCCATCCATCACCCGGGCGACGGCAAGTCCGCGCCGGAGCCCCCCGCGCGGCGGTCGGGTCATTAGCGCGGCCTGTCAGCCGCCTGATGCACGAGGGGCCGGGGGTCCGCACGCGCGGCGGGCGACCCCTGACCCCCGCCGGGGGGCGCGCCCACCTCCCAGGCGACACCCGGGGCGACAGCGAGCCGGGCCCCCTCGGGAGCGATGATGGTGCCTAACGGGCTGTCGTTTTAGGGGAGGGGAAGGGGGGGACCCAGGGGAGGGGCAGATGGGGGGCACCGGGGGACGGGGATGATGAAGGATTAGCGTCCGCCCCGACGCCCCGACGCAGTCAATCACCTCGCGCCTGGAGCCCCGCCCCCCTGCTCCTCCTGCTCCTCCTGCTCCTCTTGCTCCCCCGCCCCCGGCCCCAACAGCTCCTCCTGCGCTCGTTCCGGGGCCCAGGGGACCCAGAGGAGGCGGAGGCCGTGGGAGGCAGGAGCCTCCGGAGCTGAGGCCCGGGGGGGTGGGCGCCCCCACCCCACCTGCCCCCTCCCCCCTCGCCAGGGAGCCCACAGGGCAGGGCCCGGAGACCGTTGGGGGGGAAAGGGGGGCAGAACGAGCCGGGAGGGTGGGCACGTGGGCCGGGCGGGTGCGGGGTCCTCCCCGGGGCGCGTGCACTTCCGAGCGGGGGGGACTGTCCCCCGAAGGGCAGCCCTGCGCCCTGCGCCCCCCCAAACGCCCCGCGACAGGCGAACCTGCCCTGTGGTTCCGTCGTCACGAACGCCGTGCGGCGTCCCCGTCCCCTCCCCCCGCTGGTGGGGGGACACCCACGACCTCCTGGAGCAAGGCACTGGCCACTCGGGGGTGGGGGACGCCAGGGTCGGCGACTCCCTGTCCTCGAAGTCTCCTCTGCCTCGTTCCAGGGTGAGGTTAAGGTCAACCTTGACCCCAGGAGGACACGTGTGTCGTGACGACTGCACGGGCCACGCGGACGCTCGCAGGCCGGGGAAGGTCAGGGGTCGAGAGGTGCCATGGAGACGGGATTCCGGGCGGGGCCTCAGGGCGCGTGGAGGCGGGACGGGGCCGGGCGGTCACACCCCACGGTGGCTTCTGGGGTTCGCTCGGACGTGACGTGATGCGGCAGGACGGGGAGGCCCCGTGGGTGCGGAGGGCAGAGGAGGACGCGGACGCTCAGGGGCGCAGGGACTTGCCGGGGAGGCAGGGATGCGGGGTCTGAGGGCCGCTCCGCGGTGGCGTCTGGGGGACGTGAAGGAGCCGCCTGACGAGGCTTTGGGGGGACGGTGGGAAGTCCCCGAGTGAGGAGCCTGGGCGACCCGTGGCGGCGAGCGACCCCCAGGCGCTCAGCAGCGCGGACAGGACGCGGGCGTCCGGCCAAGGGCAGGGTGTCGAGGGACGTGCACGTGAGGGTGCCACCTGCCTTCCGGAGCCCGGACGTGCACGGTGACGCGTGTGAGCGTGGGACACGCGGGGACGTTCGGGGAGACATGAACAGGCGCGTGAGGGGCGCGTCCCCCGTGGAAGGGGGGGAGCGGGTCGGCCGCGTGCCTTCCCGGCGCTGCTCCCGGGGCCCCCACCGGCATCGGGGCGGTCACGACGGGCGCTTCACGTTCGTGCGCGTCTGGCGTGTGGACACGTGGCGTCCGCGCTGCTCAGGGCTGGACGTGGCGGCTCGCCCTGCGGGTGGGGGCGGGCGCGGCGACCCCCTCGCTGGGCTGGCGTCGTGACGGGGACACACGGGGTGCGGGACACACGCCACGTCGGCCACGCGCGTCTCCTCTGCGGCTCGGTTGGGGCGACGCTGCTTTCCCGCGTGCGTGCGGGGGGGGGGGTAGCCATGCTCACGTCCACGAGCCTCGGGGTCAGCAGCCCCGAGCGGGGACCCTAAGCCGCACGGCCACCCCCAGGACGCCCACACGTCCCTGCCGCTCGCTCCCTCTCCGCGTCACGGGCGTGGACGAGTGGCGTCGGGGTTTTGAGTCACGTCCAGACGCGACGCGGGCTCGCGTGCCCTGTGCACGAGGTTGGGGGGTCCCGTCCCTGGGGGCACCCAGGAAGTGGCCGTCGTGCTCCTCGGCTTCTAGGGGCTCGTCCCACCCGGACGGGGCGCGCCCTCGGTCCTCGTCCGCAGACCCCGCGGTCGCCGTCCCGCTCCCCTCATGCTCCCTGACGAGGTCTCTCGTTTGCGGGGCCGACAGCTCTGAGCGTCCGCGAGCTCGGATCCCTCCACTGGCGTCCGCACAGTTTCCTCCGCCGTTGTTCTTTCCGGAACGTTCTACGTCTGCACGTCCGTCTACATCCGTCACGCGGTCCCCTTTCTACTCGGCGCGTCCACGGACGCAGACGTGTCGGGGTCCGGCCAGCGGCGAGGCCCCGGCTCCTGTGTTCCCCGAGGGAGGAGCCCGCGTCCCTGACGCCGGTTCCCGGGCAGCGCGTCCCTCCGACTCGGATTTCAACCCTTCACCGGGCGTCGCAGAGCGTCCGCGGGGACCCAGGCCCCGCTGCTCCGGGAGACGCGTCCCGCTGCCCCCGTCAGCCCGTCCTCATCCTGGCTCCGCGCCGTCCTCACGGTCGGATCGGGGATGGCGCTTTCCTCCTGGCCCGACGGAGCGTGTCCTCCCGGCGCAGACGTCCCGACGCGCGCGCTCACGGGCCGGTCCTGCTCCCCCTGCTGCCGCGCGGGACCGGAGCCGGCCCGGCCGCTCGGACAGTTCGTCACGCATCGCGGGGGGGGGGTTGCACGGAGCCGGGGACAGGTGACCAGACCCTCGTTTTCCGCGGCTGCGGGACGCGCCGGCGCCAAGACCGATCACGCGCGATGCGGACTAGCGGACGAGGGCTCCGGTCGCAGCCTGGGGCATCGGCCGGGCTGTGGCCTCCCCCGTCAGCCGCAGGGGGGTACGGTCCGCCCCGAGCGCGCTCGGCTCTCAGCAGAGTGCGTGTCCCGGGTGCCTGGCACCAACCGCGTCACCCAGGACGTCACGCCGGGTGGCCCTGCGCAGACGCCTCGGCTGGACGCAGACGCCGCCGCCACAGCCCCGTGAGGGTCCCGCCGTGCAGCCCACGCCCCGTGGACGTCGGGTGCTCCTCTCGTGGCATTTCCTCGTCTCCTCCTCGTCCCTCCTCTTCACGCTGGGACCGCGCCCTGACCAGGCTGCCCCGGAGGGCGCGCGGGGGGGGGGGGGGCAGGGAGCGCGGGGCGGGGCGGGGTGGCCGCAGCGAGGCTCCTCCTGTCCCGGCTCATCCCGTCTGGTCGGTCGCAGGGAACAAGGGGCGTCCTGCCTTCGTGGGAAAGTGTCCCTGTCGTCCCGTTCCCGTCCCGACCCCGCTCATTAGAGAGGCCCAGGCGGGCCCAGCGAGGTCCGGGGCCTCCTGGCCCAGGGCGGGGCCTCGAAGCCCGGCCGCCACGACCTAAATAATTCAGGCCGCGCGCACGCAGGCCGCCCGCGACGGGGAAATTAAAACCTGAGGACAGGTGCACGCGGGGGCACCAGGGCTGCGGGGGCGGCCACGGGGCGGCCCCTGGGGCCCATGCGGGAGGCGCCGCCTTTGTCATGCTAAGGCGGCCTTTGCTGGCGCTGGGTCCCCCGGGACTGGCCGCGTCCTTTAATGGGGTTTAATCCTCCTAATCCAGGAGAGGAAGGCGACCCCCGCGCCAATCCGTCCAGTCCCTGAAGCCCTCCGAGGGGCCTGGGGACGCGCACGAGGCTGGCTTTGTGCGCTCCCCCCCCCCACGCCGCCGTCTGAGTGAAGGGGGGACCCAGGGGGCCGCGACGGCAGCTGCCGGGGGCGGGCGGTGTCTTTGGGGCACACCCGGGCCCGGGGCGTCGCGTTGTGTGGGTCCCGCGGGGCAGCGACGGGCTGTGGGGCGAACGGGCCTGCGCCCCGGGGATGGGGGGGGCCGCGCTCCAGACACCGGACCTGGCTCTCGCTGCTCCGGACTCCGGCAGCGTGGGGTGTGGCACTGATCCACGCGGGCGGGGATGCCGGGGGCAGAGAGGAGGCCGGGGTGTCCGGGAAGAGACTGCGGAGCGGAGGGGGGCGGGCGCCCTGCACGGGGCCCACAGGGGCCTCCACGCGCGATGACACGGAACACGCCAGGTGTGGGGGCCGTGACACGGATGACACGCCTCACCTCCCAGTCCTGACGTCCTGAGGACGGGCCTGCGACCCCGCCTGTGACCCCGCCTGTGACCCTGCCTGTGACCCTGCCTGTGACCCCGCCTGTGACCCCGCCTGTGACCCTGCCTGTGACCCCGCCTGTGACCCCGCCCGCGTCCCCACAGAAGCTAGGAGCCGCGGGGACTGTGGGGTTCGCTGTGCGACCCACCAGGCAGGCCAGGCCGCTGTCTGCCCCGCGCCCCGCCCCGGGCCCCAGATCCAGGCGTGTGGGGTGCGCAGGCCGCGGCCCGCGTCTGCAGGCCCGTCAGGGCCCATCAGGGCCCGTCAGGGTGATTAGCGCGCGGGGCCGGGCGGCCCCAGGCAGCAGCGGAGGGAGACCCAATCCTGTCGCCGCCGACCCGTCCCGAGGGCTTCGAGGGCTTCGAGGGCTTCGGCGGCGGCGCAGGGAGCTCGCGGCACCAGCTGCTTCGCGCCTCCTCCGAGGGCAGAAACGAAAATTAAATTAAAGGGGAGGAGAGGCCCCCCCGGGGCACGGAGGTGACGCTGCGGGTTGGGGCTGGAGTGCGGCCGGGGCCTTGGAGAAGGGGCGTCACGGGCGGCCGGGGGGGTGGCCTAGGTGACCCCAGCCCCAGCCCCGGGCTCTGCGCCCCGTGTGTGCCCATCGGCCGGTGCGCCGCGGCCCCCACGGACGTCTGCGAAGCGCGTGGATAAACGCGCCCCCTCCCCCGAGCGTCAGGCACGGGATCCCCCCCCGCGGGGCCAGCCCAGGTGCACACGTCAGACCCCGTCTCCTCAGGGAAAGACACACACGGTTTTTAGGGGAAAACACGCGCCCCGCTTGCAGCGACAGCGAGGCCAGGCGCCCTGCGCGCCTGCGACCGCGTCCCCTGCGCCCAGACACGCCGCCCGCGTCGTGCGGGTGGAAACGACCGTCTGCGCCCTCTGCGGGGTCAGGCACCCGGCTTCCTGGGTCAACAAAGGGATTCTAGGGGGGATCGGGCCTCGGGAAAACCGGTCTCGGGATCGGCACGAGCGGCCGCCCCCGTTTCCGTCCACGTCTACGCGGCCGCAGCACCAACCCCGCGCCCGGTCCTTCCGCTTGTGCGTCCAGGCAGCGCCGTCCCTGCGCCATCCGTGTACCTGTCCACCCTCGGTCTACCCATCCGTCCTCTGTGCGTCCGCCCGTCCGTCCCTCCGAGCTCCCGTCACGCGGGCACCCGTCTGCCGGCCGTCCGCCCCGTCCCGGCTTGTGGGTGACAGGGCAGCGGGTCCAGCAGGGGCGACGGCCACGCGGGACGCCGGGGACCCAGACGCCCGCACAGCCCCGCGTGTCCCCCCCGCATCGCCCTGACGACCCCGCCGCCCGGCCCGCGTCCCCGGCCCCTGCCGGCGGCAGGTTTGCCGAGTCCGAGTGGGGGTGGCGGGAGGGGGGACGCCGGGTTAAGTCCCTCCATGTGCCTTCGCCCCGGAAGCCAAGCCGTGCAGTGCGTGCTTTTAAGGAGACGTCCCCGTCCCCTGCGTCGTCAGATCTGGGGACGTGGGATGTCAGGTGGCCGCGGCGGGTGGGACCCGTCTCGGCTCAGGCGCCGTGCCAGGCGGCGCCATGACAGGCGGGGCCGTGTCGCGTGGCAGAGGACGCCACTGTGGGCAGCAGGGACCCCGCCGCAGGCTGCGCGCTCCATGTGGCGCAGTCAATGACGGGGACCGCGGGGCGGGGGAGCAGGGGGCTGGCAGCGACGCGCCTCGTGGCCACTTCATTAGCGAATTGATTCCTCATCAGCGGCGGGAGCCGCCCCCCCGCTGCGGCACGCGATTAGCAGCGCGGACCAATGCGCCGCGCCCGCTGGGGCTGACCGTGGCGGGGGCGGGGGGGACGCATGTGTGGCCCCCGCGACTCGCCGTGCTTCACTTCTCCTCCGTGGGTCACGCCCGGTTTTCCCGAGGATCAGCTGAGGCTGGGGCTGCTGTGGGGCCGCGTCCCCGGATGCGGCGAGCGGAGGCCTCCCCGGCCGGTCCCCTCCCACAGGGCGAGATGGAGCTTCCCGCACGGCGACCGGGAGCCACGTTGCCACCGGCCCCCGTCTGTCTGCGGCTCGTGCGGGGGGGACGCGGCCCGTGCCCGTGGGGGCCCCGGCCGTTTCCAGGGGAGGAAGGGCCGCGGCTCCTCGGGCTGCGCGGAGGCTCGGAGCCAGCGTGCGCCTCGCTTTTCCCTTTTCTTCCTCTTTCCCCCCCCCCCCACGCGAACGCCGCGCAGGAAGCGTTTTAGCGCGACATGAAAACGCGTGTCAGACACGCACCCCCGGGACTCGCGCGGTTCTCCCCGCGCCTCCGCGGAGCCTTATTAGTAGATCTCCCTTCCGCCCGCGCCGCCGGCGCCTCGGGAGCCTTCGCGCTCGGGGGCGCCTCCGACGGCCCTGTCACGCGAACCGTCGTCTGCGCTCTGCTGGGGGGGGACGCCCGTTTGCTTCTCCGGCCTCGGCCGCCGGGAAAGACGGCCTCGACCCAGGGCCCGGGGCCGGAGGATGACGGTCAGTGAGGGGAAGGGGCACCCGAGTCGCAGCTCGGCTGACGGTCGGGGGGCGGCTTTGCGTGCGAGGGACGCGGGGCGAGGCACATGGGACGGGGGACAAGAGCAGGAGCTGACGACGGAGGCAGAGCCGTCCTCCCCACCCTGCCATGCCCCATCCCGGGGAGAACGCGCCTCGAGCCTCCAGGATGCGGCGCCCACGCACGTCCCTGGAGGGGGGCATCATGCACTTTGCGGGCAATGCCATCCCCCCGAACGTCCCCGCCACGCGGCACGTGCACTCGGGGCGGCCCGTGTCCCGCCTGTCAGCGACACGCCCCGTGGCGCGCGCAGGCGCACAGGGCCCCGTGTCCCGGTCAAAATGCGAAGCGTCGGGGGGTGCGGGGACGGGGGGGCGGGTTAGGGGGAAGAAACCGGATCCCCGAACCCCATCCTGTCCCATCCCGGGAGGCTCGGGACACCGCGACCTCGAGGCTGAGAAAGCAGGGACACGCGCCGCGCTGCCCCGGAGACACCCCCCCCCCCACAGGCACGTCTGTGAGCGGCCGCAGCCCACGTGCCGCCGGACGGGACGCCTCCCGGCCCATCCCCGCCGCCCCGGGTGCCACCGCCCGGCTGCGGCCCCTGGGGGCACTGGACAAGCAGCTTCCAGACTGCAGCCCCCTCCTGCGCCCTCCCAGCCCCTCCTGTGACCCCCACAGCCCCCTCCTGCGCCCTCCCAGCCCCTCCTGTGACCCCCACAGCCCCCTCCTGTGCGGGGCGGGGTGGGGGCCCCCTGCCCCCTGCGGCCCATCCCCCGCCGCTGCAGAGCCCGCTCTGGGGGGGGCCCGGCCTCTGGTCTGAGTCCTCTGAGTCCTCGCGGGGCGCACACCTGGCGGCCTGGGCCCTCCCCCGACGCCCCGTCTCCTGCCATTAGCGCTTCCTGCGCAAGAGGACGCGGGGCCTCGCAGGGGCGGCCTGGGGGGCCCTCTGCACAGGTGGACGCGGCCTCGTCCTCGGCCGCCGGCTCAGGACGCGACCTCTCTCGGGAGCAGGTTTTCCCGGGATTGTGCCGAGGAGGCTGCCCCAGATAGGATCTGCTCCGCCACGGGGCGCACGTGGGGGCGCACGTGGGGACACACGTGCCTCCCCTGCTCCTCGGGTGGCTAACGAGGTCCGCGCCTCCCCGGGGACGGGCAGGGAGCGAGGCGGCCAACGGCTCACGTGGGCCCGGCCCTGCGAACGCTCGGCTGCTGCGGGCGGGTCAGTCCCTGGGCGGACGGGGCACCGACGCCCCACCTGAGGGGTCACCCGGGGTCCAGAGTTCCAGGGCCAGGAGCGGGCTCCCCGTTGAGCCCACACGTCCGGGGACAGACGCCTCCAGGGGCTGCGACGTGCGGGACCCCGGCCGCGGCTCCTCTGCTGAGGTGCCTCGTTGTGTTTCTTTTTTAAAAAATCCAACTTTACATTTTCGAGCCGTTTTGGATCGACACGCGCCGAGCGGAAAGCAAAGTCCCTACAGACCCCGTCAGAGCCCCCCGTTCGCGTCCCGGAGGCGAGGTTGTCCTGGGGCCGACGTCCCGCGCCTGCTCGGACGCAGGTGGCCGCTCTGCCCTGTACCCGTGTCCCGCGCGGCGCGCTCAGCGCCCTAAACCCCCCTAAATACCTCCCCAAGCCCCGAGCGAGCCGCCCGGCGTCCCCCGCACCGTCAGGCCTCTAGGGCCCGAGTCGCGCCGTGTGAGACGTGACGGTGGAGGCGGCAGCGCGGGGCTGTGACACTCCGTGTGCCACACGCAGCCCGTCGGCCGGGCCCTGACACACTGACCCCTCCCCGGGGTCACCTCCCGTAAAAGGGGACGCGCCCGCGAGTCCGGCCGGCCCCACCGTCGTCCCCGGCCCCCCATCCCGTCGCCGCAGGAGCACTCAGGGGCTTTAAAAATGAATTTATTTCTTCTTCTCCCCCTCCCCCTCCCCGCCGACCGGTCGCATGGAGGGGCGAGGTCCCCACACGCGCCGGCGCGCGGCGCACGTCGGGCGGCCGTAAATCTCCGTGGAGGCAGGTTTTAAGGGATTTAGCGCAAATTGGCCGAAACGTGTCCCGCGGAGACGGAAACATCGTGTTTCTGTTTAAGCGGCGGAGGCGGCGGCTTCCTGCCGCGGGTTCTGTGCAGCCTCCGGCCGGCGGGGCCGGGGGCCGGGGTGGGGGTCGCCACTGCCCGCGTGTCCCCCTCGGTCGGGTTTCCTCTCGCATCGCGGGTTTCGAGGACGCGGTGCGCACAGAGCTCTGTGCTGTGGGGGCTCCTCGTGCCCCCGGACAAAGAAAACAAAACAGAAAACGTCCAGCGAAGACGGGAAAGGCCCCGGCACCCTGGGGCGTCACACGGACGCGGCCACTGCGCGTGCGGCGGGGACGAGCCGCACCCCCCCTTTCCCGTGGGCCTGTGACCTCTGACTCCGGGGACGACGGAGCACGCGGTGCGGAGACGGCGGGGTCCCCGCGGCGCCCCAGAGGGGGCGGGCCAATGGTCCATCCTCAGAGTTCGGGAGGAGGGGGGAGGTGCGGGGCGGGACGCGTTTCTCCGCGTGTCCCCTGAGACGCGTTCGGGCTCAACGCGGTCCACGGGGAAAGGAGGCGGCGTCGTTTCACCCACGGACGCGGCTGGTCTCTCCTGGGGCCGCGTCTCTGTTTCGTGGGGGCGCAGCCGCCCGCGACGACAGGCTGGCCTCCGCGGAGGGGGACGTCCGGGGGTGGGCACCGGCGCGTCTGTGGGGAAAAGGCCCCCGGATCTCGTTCGGCACGGCCCCGGCGGCCCCGCACCTGCCCGGGCCGAGAGCCGCCGGTCTGCACGCGGCAGACGGGCGGGGAGCCCTCGGCCCGGTTTCCAGCGTCGGTGACAACGTGCTGGGAGCGCACCCGCCACTCGGACCCCCTGCTACGTGGACGGGCGGCGACGGCGAGCCACCCCCTCCCTCAAAGGGTCAGGTCCTTGGGGCCTAAAGCCACACCCGCCCCTGTGCCTCGTGGCCCGTCCTGGGCGTCTCGTGCCCAAAGAAAAGCCGAAAAGTCCCCCCAGGTCCCCGACGCCACTGCGGTGTCACGCCCACGTGCCAGGCGTCCAGGTGGCGTGGTCCAGCGAGGACGCACACCCGCGGGGTCCTCCCTGTCGATCGGGGGAGTGACTATGCGTTCTGCGCCCGGGGAAGGCCGCCTCCGCGGGGCCGCCCTCCTGCCGCGGGGACGCCCCGGCCCACCCGAACTCCCTTTGTCCCGCTCACACCCTTTCCTGATACCTGCGGCTTTGTGTCCCCAGAGCGAGACGTCCACGCTGCGTGGGGACGCGCGAAAAGGCCCGCAGAGGGACGCGCGACCCCAAAGGCAGCCACGGGGGCGAGGGCCCCTGTTCGGGGTGCTTTGGTGCGTGGGGGGCGAGATCCTTCCCGGAAAGTCTGTGCAGACGGGAGCGGCTCCTTGTGCCTCGTCAGCGTCCTCCGTTCTCACTCGGGACGGGGATGCTTCACGACAGGACGACAGGAGGCCGCGCGGTCCTCTCCGGGGCGGCGAAATGGGCAGCGGTGTGTGCGACCCACGCCGCGTCCGGCCGCCGCGGGTCAGGGGCGACAGCCCTGAAACAAAGAGCATGAAGGGGTCACGGCGGAGAAGCCCGGGCCCCGCAGGTGGCCCCGGGGACGCCAGGCCTCGCCCCCCCCCCCCCCGCGGAGGGAGGGTCGCTGACCTCTCCGCGCGGCGCCCGCGCCCCGCCCCCCGCCGGCCGTCGCCCAGGACCTGATTATCCGCAAATTTATGGGCGTCCGGGGCGCCGGGCCTGCCCCTCTCGAAAATGCTTCCTGACACATTTCAGCAGCCGCTGACGGGCGGGCGCGGGCGCCGGCCGCTCCGGCCAGACCCCGGGCTGCGCCGCCGCCGCCGGGAAAGCCGTTGCCCTGGCAACGTGCCCCACAGCTGCAGCCGCCCCGAAACGCTCCAAACGCTCCAAACGCTGCTCCAAACGCTGCTGCTCGGGTGATTATGGCCAGGAAGTTCGCCCTTCCTGCCCGCCTGCCCGCTCTCCCTCCTCCTTTCCTCCCTCCCTCCCGGCCTTTGTCATTTCGGACTCCACCGTGCGGGGCTTCTCGTGGCCCGGTCGCCCCCACACGAACTCCTACGCATACGGGTCTGCCCGGGAACGCGAACTGCTGTCGGCCCCAGGGCCCGGGGGGAGAGGGCCGCGCTCGCTCCAGCCCGGGCGCCCCAGGGGGTGGTGGGGAAGGGTGGGCAGGAAGGTGGGTTTGCACCCCACAAGCAGCCTCGCTCCGGGCGCTGCCGCCTTCCTTCCTCGGGGACGGATCTGTGGTTCCGCGCAGGTGCGCGGGGGTCCGCACCCCCCAACCCCTCCGTCCCCTTCCCTGATGGGATGAAGACACGTCGGGGTCCGTGTCCGGGGACAGGAACGGCCCGTTCGGTCGGTCGCGGCCTCCCTCTTTCCCCACGAGCGTGCTCGCGGGAGGAAAAAAGGAAACGCGGGCTGACGCGGCGCGGGATGCATTCTGGGCGCCGGTCGTCACCCGTCGCAGCGGCAGTGGTGACAGGCAATTCCGAGCCGTGATTCCTTCCCCCTCCCGGGGGTCGCTCTGACGCTGGCCCCGGCTGCGCCTGAGCGTTCGTTCGGAGCGGAGGGGGCTGTTTGGACGATGATGGTCGCTCCTCCGTGCCTCGTCCCCGTCCCCGAGGGGCAGGAGGGGCTGTTAGGCCAGGGCCCGGGACAGGGGACGAGCCGGGAGCTCCTCCCGCTCGCTCGGGGGCCTGGGCCTCTGCCCTGGGGCCTGACCCTCTTCGTCCCGAAGGGATAACCCGGTGCCCAGACCCCGAGGCTGTCCTTGAAAACGGCGGCTAATGCACATTTTCAGAAAATTCAAACAGGTCCCCCAGGGCGCGAACGGAGGGGGACGCCGACCAAACCCCGGTGGTGACCAAGCGGATCCCTACGGGTTTCGGGGGCGTCTCCTGGTGGGTCCATCGACGCCCTTACGAAGCTCTGGGTCTCATAGCTCCGACCCGCCCTCCTCGTCCCCCCAAATCCCCCTAAAATGATACTGAAGCACAGGACAGGGGACGCGGGGAGAGAGAGACGCTTGGAAGTTGAGTCTGTGTCCGGGCAGCGAGCCCGCGCTGGTCGGCGGGGGACGAGGACGTTGTTCCCTACCGCGGCCGGTCAGCCGGCCCGGTTATTTGATTTTTTCTGGGGGTGGGAGGGATCGATTCAGTGGGGTCGCCCGTTTCCGTCCCACGCAGAAGCTCCAAACGGGTCGCAGACGCGACGATCAGTGCCGCGGGGGCATCCCGCCTCGCGTCTGTCACCTGCGTGCGGTTCACCCTACGTCGGGATAACCTCCCGCGTCCCTCTGATTCCCGCTCTTCCGTGAAAACTCACACGGGTCCCACGATACCTGCGTCCTCACGGGCAGACGCCACGGCCTCCGCCCTGAAGACAGGACACGCGTCGTGTCGCTTCGTCGCGCACGTGCTCGCTCGCGGGCGCGAATCCGCAGGACGCCGGGGCCGGGACGAGCCGGTCCCGCACCCTGTCCCCACCGCCCCGCGGCCTGGGGGAGCGTGGGCGCGGAGAAGTCCAAGGGCACGGTCCCCGCCAGCGAGCTGTGCGCCTCGGAACGCGGTTCCGACCCGCGGAAGGGTCCGGGACTCAGTTTCCCCAGCTGAGGCCCGTGTGCTCCGTTCGTCTCCATGCAGCTCGCGACCCCGCTGTGTCGGCGTAGAGACACGGTCTGCGGAAACCCGCGTCGCCGACCGGCCTGCGGGGGGACCCAGGGCCCGGGCACGAGCGCGTCTCCTTCGGCGGGCTCCGGTGGACGTCGCGCACGGGGGTCGCGAAGACGGACGCGTGGGGTGGAGACGAGCATCGCGGCCGAAAGTCCACGGGGACGAGGTCCCGGGGCATAAGCGCCTTCGTGGGGGTCCTTCGCCCCCCCATCGGCCACCCCCTGCGCCCACCCCAGCCCCATGCGCCTTGCGTGTGGGGTCCTGGCTTTTCGGGGGAGATTTGTGTACTTTCCTCGCAAAGGCTGGATCCCTTCATCCTTTCACCTTCCGGCCGTGTGTCCGGACCTTCCCGGTGCCCGTCCGCGTTCAGGGCTAAGACGACTCGCCCCACAGATGTCCCGTCGAGGCGGAAGCGGGGGCACCGGGTCCCGGAGGTGCCCCTGCGGCAGACGGGGCGACGGCGTGGCTGGTCCCTGCTCTGGAGTCCCGGTCCCGTGAGGCGAAGACGAAGACCCCGCATTGCGTTTCCTTCTTTCTCCCGACGGCCCCCGCGGCTGAAGGACACAAGTTTTGGGGGCGCGGATTGGGCTCCCAATGACACTGTCGCCCCCCCCCGAGCGCCCCCACTCTCCAGGCCCACCCTAGGGTCCCCCAGGACCTTCCCCGCGCGCCGGAGTGAAGCCCGCGGCTGCGCCCCCGGAGGACTCGGCGTTCCCCAGGGAGCACGGCCCGCACACGCTGCGCCGCGCCGGCCGAGCCTGCAGCTCCCAGGGGAGCCCGAACCGAGAAAAAGGCACGAATGACAGCAGGACCCTGTTGTCACTTCTCCGGGGCGCGCGGAGAGGCTTCCTGACACTAAGTGGCCATTTGCGGGAAAGAGGGGGGACGGGGGGGGCGTCATGCCGTCAACGTTGCCGCGGAAAGTCCCCCGAAAGCGACCGACGATGAATGACGCGAAGCGCAGCCGAGGACGGAGCCCACTAAAACCCGAACCGCTGCGGGCGCTGGGGGCCCCGGATCTGACGCGCGTCACGGGAAGGGACCGGCGTCCGCTGGCTCGGGCTGGGACACCCGGCGTCTGGGCCGGGTCGCCAAGGCTGCCGTGACCCCGTGACCCCGCAGCCCGCACTGCGGGACCCGGACAGCAGGGCTCGGTCATCGCCCCGTTCTGGGGGCCGCGAGTTCGAGGCCCGGCCGTGGGCCGCGCCGGGTCCTCCCGTGGGGGTCCGTGGCTTGGGGACAATCACGCCGACCTCCTCCACGTCGACAGGTCCCCGCGCGCTGCACCCTGTGCAGATGGGGACGTCCTCTCTGTTTCCCGAAAAGGCCTGGGTCGTCCCGTTGTCCACGACGTGTCCCCTTGAGCCCGGTTGCTCGAACGGGGGGGGGGCAGCCTGAGCACACGAGCGGGGGCCTGGTCCTAGGGTCCCCCCTCCCCGCCCCCCATTGTCGGCCCCGGGGGCGTCTCATTTGCTTTCAAAGGACCGTGGAGGACGTCGCACAACGGGGCTCGCTTGTCTGGGACAAAACCCGCTCTTTTGAGGCGTTTTCCGTGCCCTAAAGAGAACCCCCACGTGATTCGAGAAGGAGGAAAGGAGACGGGGTGGGGAGTGGGGGGAGGCCACGGCGGGCCTGTCCTGCGCCCGTCTCAGCCCCGGGCCTGTGTCGCAACCGTCGCAGGCGAGTCCGCAGGCGCTCGCCCCGGGCCGGGCTGGCTGTCGGCTGCGGCCTCCGACGTCCCATGCCCCCCCTTTCACGAGGGGAAATGGGTCTCGGCCGCGGGTCAGCGGAGATTTTTTCCGGCGATTTGGGGCACGCTTCCCGTGATTTTCCCGGGGTCATTACTTACATTCTTCAGCTGTCAGGGAGGATGGTTCTGGAAAAAAAACAAAAAACCCCGAGACGACCCGGGACCTCGGCTCCTCGCTCGACGCCGTGTCTCCTCCCTTCCCGTCGCCCCCGCCTCGTTTAGGGGGGGAGCCCAGGGACTCGGCCTCACGCAAGTGCATTTTCTTTTCCATTTTTCAGATGTTTCCGGCGCCGGAAGCACTTAGGGGCCCGCAGCCGAGGGGTTTGACAAAAACGACCCAGGAGGATCCGCGCTGCCTGCGTCTCTCGTTCGCGACACGGAGGCCGGCGGGGCCGGGCACGTGGTGCCGGGGGCGTCCCCCTGACCCGCTGGGGGGCGGATGCTCTGCGAACCGCCGCAGTGGGGGCGAGGGGGGCCTGGACACGGCCCCGGGCACGTGCCCTGTCCCCTCCGTGCGGACACGTAGCCCCGTCCATCCCAGGCCACGTGAGCTGTCCTCCCGGGTCGGCCCACGCACCCCGGGGAGCCGCCACCCGCCTAATTAACGGTCTGGGGTCTCGGGGAGCGGGATGAGCCGGCTGGGGCCTCGGGGTCCAGCGACGTCTGGAGGTGCGTTTGGTCGTCAGGACGGGAGGCCGTGGGCGGGGGGCTGGGCATCGGGTCCTGACGCCCAGGACGGTCCCTGCCCCATGACCCGAAGGCCCCCCGTGCCGGGCTGAGAGCCGGGGGCCTGACTACGGGGGGGACACGGGGCACGCCGGCTCCCTGCTGCTCTCTGCGTCGGGCCCGGGTGTCGGCACCGGGGACGAGGATGCCTCGGGGCCAGAGGCAGCATCTCCCGCGGCGGACGGGAGGTGTCATCGGCAGCGCCCGGGGGTGCGTTCGGCCCTGTGACCCCCGGGGTCCCTGTCGTTCACCCCCTCCCGCCCCAGTGACAGTACAGGGGGCGTGTGTCGGCCTCCAGCTGCCTTCGGGACGTGCCACGACCCTCTGAGGTCGCCCTGGAGTTCACGGCCGCCCGCCCGTCCCCTGAACGGAGAAGCAGGTCACCCCCGACTCTGTCACCTTGACGCGGTGCAGACAGCGCCTGCTTCCTCGTGGACACCTGCCGCTTCATCCGCTTGCAGGGGGGACGCGAGTGGGTCCCGCGAGCCTCCGGGTGGACACGTGCGCAGCGGGCGACGGAAGGCACCGTGCAGAATGGCCTGCGGGGGCTGGGGACACAGGGAAGGAGCTCACCGACCCCACGCCACGCTCAGCGCCCCCAACGACACGAGCCCCCCGCAGGCCACACCTGGCCCCAAGCCGTGCCCCGGGCTTCGGCCAGTGACGGGGCAGCAGCGCGGACGGGTCATGGGGCCGCGTGAGCCCGGGGTCGTGGCTGGTAGCCTCGGCCTGCAACCTGCACGGCTCCCCCTGCGATCCCACACGGGCGCCGGGCCTGCCGGGCCGTAGGCGGCGGCTCGGAGCTGACGTGTGCGTGTCTGTGCGTGTGTGTGTGCGTGTACACGCGTGTCCGTGCGTGTGTGCGTGTACACGCGTGTCTGTGCGTGCGTGCGTGTGTGCGTGTACACCCGTGTCTGTGCGTGCGTGGTCCCGCCCGCACCCCCGACGCCCCTCTGGAACCTCCTTCCAGCGTCAGCCGGAGCCGACGTGGAAACGGACCCGACGGACTCGGCGGCCTCGAGACGCGGGCGCAGGTCCGCGCCAGGGGCCAGGGGTGGGTGAACGAACGAGTGAACGAATGACGGACGCGAACCTGGAGGTGTCCTGGGGTCCAGGGCAGGGGCCCAGCCCCCCCCCCCCCACACACACACAGGAGCTTTGGGGCCCGGAGGAGCTGAGGTCGCCGAGGCATCAGCGGCCCTGAGGGCCGAGGACCGCAGCGGCCGGTGGACGCGGACGGGGCCATGCGTGGGGAACCAGCCGGGCTGCGGCTTCCGTGCGGGGCCCCCACCAGGGCAGGACAGCACCCCCGCCCACCGCCCGCCCGCCACCAGCCCTGCCCCTCCTCCAGCCCATCCTTCCTGGCAAGGACATGGGGGGATGGGGGGCGGCTGGCCCCCTCCCGCACCCCGCCAGGCCCTGCCGCCCCCCCGCCCGCAGGGTCACTGTGGTGCAGAGCAGGGGGGGCCGTCCTGAGCGCCGAGCGCAGAGGTGGGCCCTGGCCGGGGTCCAGCAGGGCGAGCTCAGCCCTCTCGCCCCAAGCTTCGCCTCGGGCCAGGAGGCTGAGCCAGGGATGGAAACGGATGGAAACGGATGGAAAGGCCAGAGGCGGGTGCAGCGGGCGCCCCTCCCCCTCGCCCCGGGCCCTCCCCCGCACTGGCCCCGGCCTGCGCCTCGGCTCCCCAATTAGCCCAGCTGTGCCCCGACCCCGAACCCCCCAAATCTAAACCCTCCTGCTCCCGCCTGCGCTGTCTCCGGCCTCGGGGCCCCCTGGTCCATGCCGACCCCGTCAGGGCAGGCGAGTGGGGGGGGCCCGCACCCCTGGCCCCCGCGAGCCGCCTGTTAGGGGAATGGGGTGAATGGGCCCCTCCGGACAGGCCACGCGAGCCCCTCCCCTGCAGGGTCCTGAGGGTGATCCCCCCCCCCCCGCCATCTGGGATGGCCTGACCTTGGGGGGTGGCCCACGGGTGGTGGGGGGGAACCGCAGCCAGAGGCGGGACCCTGAACCGGGGCCAGTGTGCGGGCAGCGGGGAGAACGAGCCCAGACCCCACGGGTTCCAGTCCTGCTGTGCCCAGGGGGCCGGCCAGGGACGGCCGCGGGTGGGCCCCGAGCCTTCGTGGGGGGCTCCCAGCGCCCCGAGGCTCTCGCTGGACCCCGGGGCTGGCGCAGGAGCCTGGGCCTGCTCCCCAAGGGGCCGTCCGGTCCGGGGCAGCCCCAGGAGGCTGCGGATGGGGGGCGGGGGGCCTTTCCCCCGCAGAAATGGTCGGGAAGGAAGGCGCTGGCTGAAGGGGACGGGTCAGCCCGGTGTCCAGCTCCCTTCCTCGGACCGGGGGTGGGGATGGGGGGGTCACAGTCTTCGTGGTGGTCGACCTCACAGACAGACGACGCACGCGGGGCGTCCCAGGGGCTGGGGACAGTGGCCCGAGCGAGGCCTGGGACCCGCGATCCGCACCGTGTGTCCCCGGAGGAAACGCCACTTTCGCGGCCTCGTTTGCATGTTGGACCTGGAGGGATTCGGAGCGGCCGTTGGGGTTGGGATGGCCGTTGCCAGGGCCGTTGGCGCCCTGCCCGTTGTCTGCCGGGCGGGCAGAGGCCCCTCGGGGTGTGCGGGGTGGCAGCGGGGGGTCCCCCCGCGGGGCGAAGACAGGAGCCTGCGTTTTCGGGCTCCCGTGCTGCGGCCCTGCCCGGAAATGGGAATAAAATCACAGAAGCCCCTGGAGCGGGACCGGGTGGGAAACCTGCCCGAGCCGTGCTGGGCGCCCCGGTCGGCTCCCCGCCGTTGGCGCGGCCGAGGGCCCCCCAGAAACCCGCCGCGGCGGACGGGCCCCGCAGCAACCGTGTTTTTCTTCAATAAAACGAACGGCGCGGGCCCTGGCATGCCAGGAGCCGCTTTAATGTCCACCATATGTTGCAGGGTCCAGGACGGGGGCGCAGAGCGAGAGAGAACATTCCAGAGAAAGCCCACGGCCTGCCCTGCTGCAGCACCGGCGCCTCGAACCCGCATTTCTGCGGCGACGGCTGTTTGGCCAACCCCCCGCGTCCATCCTGGGATTTGTCGCCGAAGCGGGGAGAAATGAAACAAAAATAAGCCTGGATTTTCTGGGCCGGCCCCGGGGGCCCAGGGGCGGGGGGGCCACCCCCTGGACCGCTTGTGCGCGGGGCGGCCCCATCGCGGCCGTTATTAATACCAGAGATGTCGCCGCGTCCCTGTCCCCGGGATCAATCCTCGGCGGAGCGGCCTTCGCAGGGCGCGGAGAAATGAAAATCCATGCATCAGCCTCGGCGCCCGGACGCGGTGCTGTTCGCGTCCATCAATACCCGGGCCCCCCCGGGGGGAGGGGGGACCCCGGAGCCGGCCTCTGAGTTTAAGGGGGGAGGACGGTGAGGGGACCCCCGCCTGGAACTGCGCTGAGGAGGCGACTGCGCGATCCCGACCCTGGATCGATCCTGATAAATGTTTCATGGGCGGGGATGGGGGGGGTCGGTGGAAAGGCCTCGAGTCAGCGGAAACCCCGCGCCCGCCCCGCTCCTCCTCGCTCACGGAAAGAGAGTGTCGTCGGGATCGGGATCGGAGGTGGCGCGGGGACCGGGCCGGACGCAGGGGCTTTCCTTGGAATGTGCTCCTTCCGCTCCGGGGGGACGGGGCGACCCTCGTGCTAGGGGGCCGGGGCCGGTCAGTCGTGGGGACGCTGGCTGCACCGGTGACCCCTGCCCTTGCCCTCCCCGAGGGCTGCAGGCCTCAGAGGCTGCACGTGGGCGTGAGGCGTGCGACCCCGGGGCAACCTGGGCCCAAGGGGACAACCCCAGCCGAACCTGTCGGGCACCGGGGACGAAACAAATAAAGCAAATAGGAAGCGTTTGAATATTCATCGCCCTGTCCCTCGGGGGCCGGAAATGAGACGAGGGGGAGGGGGAGAGGGAGCGGGGAGCCCACGTGCCCCTCATTACCATGCTCCTCGTCCACACCCTGCAACCGGATTATTGGATAAAATCGAAAATCGCCAACGCAGGTTTCCCGCGGGCGTCCCGAAGCGGCTCCCGGGCCTGCCCATTGCCTGGCGCGGCCCCCGCCGCCGCCGGGACAAGGGCGGCTGACGTGGCGGCCGGACCTGCCGGGTCTGCGGTGTCTCCGGCTCCGGGACCGAGTGTCCCAGCTGGACCCGAGTGTGGACCCGCAGGGTGACCCCGGGGTCCCGCTCTCTCAGGCGCGGGTCTGCAGTGTGGCCCGCGTCTCTGCAGGCGGCCGAGGACGACGGGACGGGGAGAAAGTCCCTGCACGGGGGCGGCCTCCCTGTCTGCTCCGGCCGCTCCGGTCCCCGGAGCCACCCCCAGCCGCCGCGGACCGGCTCCCTGGGCCTGCGCGCGTCCCCGGAGGCCGGCTGGGCGCCGGGTGGCCTCGGGGTGGGGGGTGCAGCCCGTCGTCGTCACAGACACAGGGAGCTGGCCTCGCGCTGAGCGGCCTGCGGGGTGGTGGGATCGGGGGATCAGGGCAGACCCTCTGAGCCAGCACCGGGACCCGACCCCCTTTCTGTCTCCGGGACGAGGCCTCCCGGCGGCGATTTAACGGTTTGTGCCGCCTCCGGCCTCCTCCTCCGCATCTCCTCCCGGCCCGAAGGTCCACGGGACCGCGAGGGTAGGAGCCGCCGGGCACCAGGGCCCTGGGCAGCCAGGTCCGGAGGGCCGCGCGGCCGCGCACCCCCGACCCGCACGGGCTCCAAAGTTCGGGGTGAAGCCAGCGGTGGAAACTTTGTTTTCCTTCCAGAAGCCAGAACCTACCCCCCCTTCGACCCCCCAGCTGAATTTGCTCCCCGCGCCCCACCCCGCACCCACTTCTTTCCGTCTCGTCCCGGAGCAAACGCACTTTCGTTTCCGCCCGGACCCCGCCTGCTCCGGCCCAGACGCTGGGGCACCCCTTGTCTGCGCAGGAGACGCCATTTCACCCCGATGCCCCCCTCCCTACACCCCGCTCCGGGTCCTGCTCTGCGGGCCGGACTTTGGGGGAGGGGTCTGCGCCCGGCCTCCCGCCTGCTGTCCCCCAGCGCCCCATCAATGTCACTTAGCGCGGCGAGCCCGCCCCGGGGCCTGGGGCGCCTTCGCAGAAGCGTGTGGCGGGGAGAGTGTCTGCTCGGGCTGCCTGCCGCGTCCAGAACGATGCTCGCACCCCGGGTGTCCTTCGTGTCGCTGCGTTTGAGGGGACCCAGCGAAGGAGCCCGTGTGCTCCGGGCCGGGGATGGGGCGGGGGTTCGGGGCGCTCGCACTCCTGGCCCCCAGAAGGTACAGAGCTACACCTCGCTTTGCTCGTGGCCCAGACAAAGTTTGGATTTCAAACCGGGGCATCGGGCTTGCCTGCCCCCCCAGAAACGAGGCCTCCCAGACTGGGGCAGGGCTCCCGGGCGGGCCTTTCCTTTTAGGATGGGAGATTCCAAAACCATGTGTCGACGCTGGGAATTCATTAAAATGGGGGCTGGGTGGGGGGAAGGGCTCGAGTCCTCTCCCGGGCTTAAGGGTCTTGAACGTCCAGAGCCACATCTGGTGCCGCTGGGGGGGAATCCTGGAGGCCGGCGGCCCCGGGGCCGGCCGCGGGCCCTCTCACGCGGGGTGGGGTCTGAGGCGGGGGCAGCCTTGCTCAGGAGTCCGGGCTGGATGCCTGGGAACTATGCCCCCACCCCTCCTCGCCCACCCCCTCCCGCCCGGGAAATCCTGGTCCTTGGGGTGACAGAGGGGGTTGCAGGAAACAGGGGGGGCAGCACTTTGGAGGGTTCAGTGCTAGGTGTCTGGGGCCACTGGCGTCCACACCTGAGGCCGAAGGGGTGGACGAGAAAATCTCGTCTGTCCCCGGGGACCCCAGAAAGTGGCTCTGGCCCAGAGCACCCCCGCACACACTCTCTCTCCCTCCCGCACCCTCTCTCTGCTCGGTCACTCTGGTGCTGCTGCGTCCAGGCCTGGGTGGCCAGGCTCCGCTGGGGAGGAAGAGGCACCCCCTGGGTGGGGCGGGGGGCGAGGACAGAAGCGGGGGTACGAGGCGGCCGGGCCCAGGCCCACACCCGCAGCTCCCGGAGCGGCCCGCCCAAGCCCCGCGCCCTGGGGTTCCCCGGCGCAGACGGCGCGGTGCATAATGCATGAGGCGCGATTTGTCATTCCCTGTGATATCCGCGCGCCGCGGCTTTGATGCCCGGGCCGCGGCGACAGGGACCTGTTTGTCGGGTGGCCAGGGCTGCCTCGCCTCTCGCGTTTGAAGTGCGGGAGAGGCTGCGCCTCCCCGACAGACCCCCGAGGTCGGAGCAGCAGCGAGCGCGGGGCTGAGCGGAGCGGCCGCGGTCTGCGCGGGAGACGCCGGCGAGTGCGGCCGGGGTGCGCCGAGGAGGGCGGAGAGGAGAGGAGGAAGCCGGCGAGGGAGGGAGGGAGGGATGGAGGCAGGGAGGGAGCGAGAGAGGGAACGCGGAGGGGGTGGAGGGGAGGTGGAGGGGGGATGGAGCGGGATAGAGAGACAGATGAGGGACAGATGGGGGGAGGCAGGAGACGGAAGGCGCGGCAGGTCCCTTCACCTCCCACCCCGCCTCTCTGGCAGGACTCCTGCTCCCCCAGAGCGAGGAAGCCCCGCGTGACCTGGACCCCGAACCCCCGGAACCCGGTCGTCCCTTCCCCCTGCCTCCGACCTGCAGGACAGACTCCTGGGTCCCGCGTGGGGTGGGCTCGTCCCAGGCGCCGCACCCAACGCCTCCACGGGAAGAAACGCCAAGCCGAGCTCTCCGAAACGCACCGCCCCATGTCCCCCGACCCCCAAAGCCTTGTTCCGCCGGCGGGGTGGGGGCCGGGGCCGGGAGGAACGAGGGGGGAGGTTACATAAAACAGGGAGAAGGAGGAAAGCCAACTTTATTTGCAGACGGCGCTTTGCAGACGCGGGGACAAGCCGGCGAGGCTCCCGGGGCTGTAAAGTGAATTTTGTAAACGCGACGGAGAAAGTTGGGTCCTGCGAAGCGCCAGGAAAGGGGAACCTGAAAAGGGGGGGCCCCGAATGCGTGTGCCCACCCCCCAGACTGTCCCAGGTCGCAGGCTGACAGCACCTCCCTAGAGAAGGCGGCTTCGGTCCCCCCCACAACCCGGACATGGGTGTCCCCGAGCTGGTCCTCGCCGCCACCCGCGGTCACCCTCGCGTCCCTGCGCCCCTCACCGTCGCCGCCTTCCCGGCGGGGTAGACCTGGGCCCCGTCGCCGTCCTTTGGGGGTCCCGGAGCCGCTCCCCGGGCGTGCCGGCCCCCGCGGGCCTCTGCTCCGACCGGTCCGGCCGCCATCCCGCCGCTCTCTCCGAGTCCGTCCTGGTCCGCGGTGTGGCCCCGTGTCCCGCGGCCGCGTTGTGGGCGCAGGGGTGGGGGTGGGCTCTTCCCGGTGTGGGGGGGAGACCTCTCCCCCCCCATTCCCCGCCAAGTCCTCCCGGAGTCGCGTTCGCGGCGGCCACAGCGCTGCCCGCCGCGCCTCTCCCGCGTACCCCCGTGCGCGCGCGCGCGGGCCCGGGCGCACCCCTCCGCACCCCTCCGCGGCCAGGTGCGCACACACACGGGCACACACACACGCACACGCGCACGCCCGGCGGTGCTGACACGCGCGGCAAGCCCACTGCCGGCCTGGAGGAGGGGGCGCCGGCGTGCGCCCGCGGCCCGGGCGCCGTAATTGCCGCCGACAGCGCGCGGCGGCGCGGCGGGCGGGCGCGGGGGGCTGGGCGCGGCGGGGCCCGTATAAATAGCCGGGCCCGGCATGGACTCGCCGCAATCGCGGCGGCGGCGGCGCCACCGGGGCCTCGCGCGGACCGAGCTCCGTGCGCGCGCGCGCGCGGGGACGCGTGAGCCCCCCGGCCCGGCCCCTCCCCGCACCCCGCGCCCCGCGCCCCGCGCGCCCCGGCCGCCATGGAGGAGCTCACGGCTTTTGTGTCCAAATCCTTCGACCCCAAGGGCAAGGAGGGGACCGGCGGCGCGGTGGGCGGCGGCAAGAAGGAGTCCATCACGTACCGCGAAGTTCTGGAGAGCGGCCTGGCGCGCGCGCGGGACCTGGGCGCCGCCGCCGAGGCCACCCTGCAGGACCTGCCGGACGCCGCGGGCGGGCCCTGCCCCGCGCATCTGCTCAGGGAGCACGCGGAGCACGACAGGGACCGGCCCAAGGAGTTCGGCGCGGGCCGCGCGGCCGAAGGTGAGGTCCCCGGCCCGGCGCTGGGTGCCGCCCCGACCCGGGCGCGCCCCGAAAGGCCCGGCCGCCCGCCGCTCTCTTCGCCAGAAAGAGAGGAAACGGGGACACCAGCGCCCGGGGCGGGGGACGAGGCAGGAAGGGGGCTCCCCACGGCAGACCCCGCCACTGCGAGCCCCCCTTCCCGCCCCCCGCGCCCACTCTCCCCGTCCCGGTCCATCCTGGGGGATGCGGGGCTCCGAGTGCGCGTCTGCGGGCGCTTGTACGCGACACCCAAGGCACCCCCAGCACCCCCGGCCCGCGCCCACAGAGCGGGACACCCGCAGCGCAGAGGGCGCGCGGGAAACCACCGGGCCGGGATGCCACGCGCCGGCCCGGCCTCCCTCCGCGCCGGTTCCGCTCACGGGAAACTTCCCCTGGACCCTGACGCTGTGATGTCGGCCGAGGCGGGCCTGTCCTTCCGTTAAACCGGCCCCGCGCCCGCAGGTGCCCAGGGTCTGCACGTGGCCAGAGGGGCCCCGGGGGACTCGTGGCCGCGCAAGAGGCGGCCATAGCCAGGGGGTCATGGCGTGGCCGCCCGAAGTGGGCAATGTCACCTCCTGGGCCTCTGTCCGGAGGCTCTTCCCGATATCACAGCCGCTGCTCGCTCTGGTTTTTTTTTTTTTGGGGGGGGGGAGGAGGGCAGAGGCAGGTTTGGAAGGGTCTCTCCGCTGGGCAACGGTCCACCCGATCCCGGGACCGCCGCCCGAACAGGACGAGGGACACCGATGACCCACAGGGCTGACACTGGCTACGTCTCTCCGCGGTGCCGTTGGGCCCGGCCACGAATGTCCAGTTTTCATTCCAAAGAGGGGAAATCGGGGCTGGCTTGTTGTTGCTCTTTGCAGTCCTGAGGGAGGCCGGGGGTCCCCAAGACGGGGGTCCGCCTCCCCCAGAAAGCCCATGCTTCTCGGTCTTCTGGACCCTACACTCCGGTGGGGTGGCCGTGGCTTTGAAGCTGGGGACGTTCCTGGCCCGGGCGCCCTCCCGAGGCCTTGACCCCGTGGGAGCAGAAAGCGGGCAGAAGCTTCGAGACTACTGCCGACCGCTGCTGCCCCCGCGGCCGCCGCCCGGCCTGCGGGTCAGCCTCACGCACCCGGCTCTGTGGTTCATACAAAGAGCAGACGCCTCGGCGGAGCCATGACTCAGGGAGGACATTTCATTTCAGAGGTTTATGGCCCTAGCGGCTGACACTTTGCGCCCCCGACTGGTCCCCGCAGTCCTACCTGGAGGCCGCCGAGCCCGGCTCCAGGCCCCCGCATTCCGCCAAGCCTGCGGGGTGCTCAGGGACTTGGTCCGCTGGGACCAGTCCCCGAGGAGGCTGAGACCCCAGGGGCACGCAAGGGGAGAGTCCCTGCCTGCGAGAGCGGCCTTCCCCTGGGGGAGCAGCAGGGGGCCCCGAAAAGCATCCCTTTCACAGGCGAAAGGGAATTTCAAACGCAGTTGGGGTGACACGTCTGGAGGGAGGGCTGTCGGGGAGAGCCCAGGCTCAGCCTCTGCCGCCCACCGGGGAGCCTGGGTGGTGGCAGGGCGAGGTGGCTCCCAGTCCCCCACCCCCACTCCCACAGATGCTCTGGGTCTTCCCCTCTGAAACCGTCTGGGCTGGGTGCCCCGGGGCCTTCTGCTCACCTTTCCAAGTGTTGGGGACTGGGGGGGGGACCCCAGGCTCTTTGCACGGGCAGCCCTCAAGGTCAGCCTGTCGTCCTTGGCAGTGAGGGGACATCTCGTCAGGGCCCAGGGCCGCTCTTAGCCCCTGTCCAGCCGCCCTGTGCTGGGGAGAGAGCGTTCAGCAGAGCACAGGGGTCGTGGGCAGACAGACCGACAGCTCCCAGGCTTTGGGGGGTCAGGGAGGGGACCCCTTATATTTTAAGCCCTGAGCTGGCTGAGGGGCCGCATTCTCAGGAATGTGGGAGAGGCTTGCGGGTGAATTGAACCCCCTCAATGCTGACCTTCCCGCCAGCCGGGCAGCCCCCCTTCCCCGAGCAAATGCTGCCGCTCTGGTGATTTCTGGGAGCAGGAAAGTGCCCCTCTCGGCGCTGGGGAGGGAAAACGACGACAAAGCCGGGGGCGGAGGGGCCTAGTTCCCGGGCGCTGGTCCGGGCCCCTGGGGCGCACGAACAGGGAGTCCCGGGTGCGGCCTGGCGCCTGTGCCTGTCCCGCACCTTGCGAAGGCGCCGCCTTTCCCTCCGGGGACTGACACTCGGGCGCTGCTGCCTGAGGTTCTGGGGCTTAAAAATAGTCTTTAACGAGAGAGGGAGCGAGAGAGAGAGAGAGAGAGAGAGAGAGAGAGAGAGAGAGAGGAGGGAGGGGATGTCAACATGTCAACAGAGACGATCGGAAAACCGAGGGAGCGACCCGAACCGGGGAGGGACGCTCGTCCGGGGACTCGGGGTGCGGGCGCCGGGCTCACCCCCGTGCCCGCCCGCAGGCGTGTACGAGTGCAAGGACAAGCGCGAGGACGTCAAGTCGGAGGACGAGGACGGGCAGGCGAAGCTGAAGCAGCGGCGCAGCCGCACCAACTTCACCCTGGAGCAGCTCAACGAGCTGGAGCGGCTGTTCGACGAGACGCACTACCCCGACGCCTTCATGCGCGAGGAGCTCAGCCAGCGCCTGGGGCTGTCGGAGGCGCGCGTGCAGGTGGGGGGGCGTGCGGGTGGGGGCGCGTGCGGGTGGGGCGCGTGCAGGTGGGTGGGGAGTGCAGGTGGGGCGCACGGGCAGGTAGGGGGTGCGTGCGGGTGGGACGCAGGTGCAGGTGGAGCGCGCGTTCGGGGAGGGCGCGCGGGCAGGTGGGGCGCAGGGCGTGGGGACGCGGGGACGCGCTGCCGCCGGGCCTTGGGGAGGCTCCCCAACCGTCCAAGGGGCGCCCGGTGCTCCCCGAGGCCACGTGCCCTGCCCGACCCCCCTCCTCCTGCGCAGGGACTGGGGGTCGCTTCTCCCCCGGCAGTTCCGTCCTGTGCGTTGCTTTTCTTGTCCCCTCTCCTCCCTCCTCCTCCTCGTCCTTCTCCCGAAAGGGGCAAAGAGCTGGGGTGCGGGGCGGGCGAGGGCTGGGGGGGGCCGGATGAGCAAGGGCGCAGGGATCCCAGATGCCCGCTCTGCCGGGGTCCGGCCCGCGGGCGCCCCGGGTGCGCGCGGAGGGGCGCTCGGGCGAGCCTCTCTGGGGGCGTCACGGGGAAGGTCAGGGTCTGAGTCTAAGGCCGGGGGAGCGCAGGTCTGTGCCCGGGGGGCTTCCTCCCGTGCCGCGGTCAGTCCGCGTGGAAAGGGGGGCCTCCCCGGCGCTCTGGGGACAGCAGGGCCCCGGAGACAGGGAGCAGAGGCCGGGCTCGGGGGACTCCGGGGGGACCGGGCGTTAAAGAAATCGAATTAATGCGCTCGCGGGGGCGGGGCCCGTGCGCAGCGAAGGCCGTTGAGGCGGCGGGTTTGGGGTTGGTTCTGCGTCGCGGGGCCCGCAGCTCCCGGCGCGACTTCCCCCGGGTTTTATTTATTTGTGCAACGAACACACGCGCGTGCTCACCGAGCGCGTCTGACAAAACCCTCGATTGGACCAGGAGCATTTACCAAATGGACCTTTTCTGCTCCCGAGCTTGTTCCGTTTGTCCCCGCGTCTGCGATTTTTTAAAAAAGGCTGAGTTCGGGCCAAACGCCTGGCTCTCCGGGGACTGGCAGGCAGGGCTTCGGCCGAGGCCGCGGTCCCCAGTCCTGACAGTCCGGGGAGGCGTCTGTGGCCGAGGCCGAAGGAGGTGACCCCCGAGCGTGGCTTCCCCACCCCATCCCCCGCCGGCCGCCACCCTCCTGGGGAAGACGGATTGGGCTGCGCCATATAAATTAATGAAAAGATGAAACTTTGGCTGGAGGGGACATCCACTTCGATGTCATCTCGCCGTGTCTCCCCTGCCCGGGACGGGTAATATGTCCCCGGCCTTGATGGACTGTTTCTATAAAAATAAATTACTCGTAATTGAATTCCGCACTCCTCCGGCCGGGAGTCTATTACCGACGCGGCCCGGCGCGGGACCCCGCCACCGCGGGCCGGGCTGTCCGTGGCCCGGGTGGCCGCGGGTCCTCCTCGGACAGCCCTGAAATCAAAGAGGGGAGGACGGGGTGCCTCTCCATCCAGGGGCGCGTGGAGACGTCACGGCTGCGAAGGACGCGGAGCGAGGGGACCCGTGTGGGCCGCAGGAGGGAGGACGGGCCCGGGGAAAATGAAGAGGGGACAGACGCTGCTGGGGAAAGTCAACTGCAGGGAACACGTCGGTCACCCGGGGTCCTGGGGGCGGTGGCGGGAATTAGGAACGACGACGACGACGACGACGACGACGGGGCGCGAACGAACAACTGTGTGTGTCCCCGCCGCCGCTGCCGGGGCCATCCTTCCTGCCGCGGCGTGTCGTCCTCGTCGTCGTCGCCGCCGCCGTTGTCGCAGGATAGGGTTTCAATTTCGTGGGGAAATTTGCTCTAAATAAATTGAGGCCCCGAGAAGCGAGGCCTTATTAACCTTTTATTGGGCGTCGCGCTCGGCGCGCGCCCGCCACCCAGCTGTCACGGCCATAATGGAAAGTTATGAGAGCGCGGCGAGGAGCAGGCGGTAATTTAATTACAAGGAATATCTGTGGCTTGATGGCGCGGAGCTAAATTAAATGTCATTATTCACTGTCTGTAATGGAAATCAAAAGGAAATCCGATTAGGGCGCTTGTGAAAAGCAGCAGTGACTGGTCCTTAATGAAGAAATAACTGTCTAAACCAGTGTCGGACGCTTTACTTAGCATATTCACGACTAATTGGAATTGATCGCCATCAGCCCCGGCCTGATTTATTCGCGCTGAGCGCGGCGGCTAATTCATCACTTTTATTCGTCGGCGCCCCCACCCCTCCCCTTGGCCGCCGCCCCGGAGGGGCCGGGGACGCGGGCCTCGCTTTCCAGATTTCAATGGGATCCTGTGTGTGCCAGGCGTGCCTGGGGGGGGGGGATCGGGGCTGGGGCGTCTGGCTTTGCTCACCCCCGGGACCTGCAGCAGCACGGCCCGGGCCTGGGAGAGGGCGGCACCCCGCTGGGTGGCGGGAAGGGGGTCGGGGTCCGGGCCCTGCTCGCTCGCGGGGAGCTGCAGGGACCCAGGGCTTTGGGATAAGCGCCTGACTTGTGGGTGGCAACGTGTAGGGTGTGTGTGTGTGTGTGTTTGGGGGGGGATGCATTTTTAGAATTGCTTTCTGGGGGAACACATAAAACTTTTCCTGCCTCCTAACGGCCTGCTCGGGGGAGCTTCGGAGAGTTCTGGAAAGTCAGCGCTGAGGGGCAGGGCTGAGCCTGGGACGTGAAGTCGGGGTTTCTCAGTCCGAGGCTTCCAGCCTCCGGGGGTTGCCGAGGGTCCCCGTGGGGGTGGGCGAGGCAGCGGGCCAGGGCTCTGTGTTGGGAGCGGGGTCACCGGCCGAGGGGGCACGGGGAACGCCAGCTTTGTGCCCATATCTGGGGTGCCCAGGGACCAGCCCCCGCAGGAGGATGAGCGAGGGAGGAAGCCAGTTTGGCAAAAATTAAGCGACTGTGACCAGGGGCGTGGGGGTGGGGTGGGGTGTGTGTCGGGGGGGACGTCTCCGGGTTAGCGCTTCGGGGTCACAGGGGTTCTGCAGAGCAGGGAGGTGCGAGCCTCAAGAGTGAGGAGAGGCCGGGGGAGGGGTGCCTTTGCACCCCAATCTCCACGCGGGGCTTGTGAGCCTTGCGGGCCAGGCTGGGGTCCCTCCTCCCCCCACGCAAAGGCCCCATCAGGCATTGGGTGCCCTCAGGACAGAGCGCCCCCGTCCCCCAGTGCCAAGGCTGCGTTTTGGGGGCTCCGGGTGGTCATGGATCGAGCCCGGGCCTGACTCCGGTGTTCCCGGGGACCGCCAGGCTTCCCAGGGGTACACGGAGGACCTGGAACTTTCTGGCCGGGGCGCTCCAGGCGCCAGCGCGCAGGGCCCCGGCTTCTGGGCTGTTCGTCCACCTGTGCGCCCCTTTCCTTTGCGGTGGGATCCCGAAGGTGGGGGTCAGCTGTAGGGAGCAGGGGGAACCGGGGTGGAGGAGCAACGCACACAGGGAAGGGCGCAAACTTCTCGGGTTCCCCATCTTCGTCCCAGCAGCGGCTTCTTCTTCGCTTTAAACGTTTGCTTGTCGCGTCCTGCCTCCCTGAGGGGACCGGGAGGGCCCAGGAGTGAGCGCGACAATTCTGAGTCCTTCGCCAGGGTCGCGGGGCTGGGGGAGCGGCGGGGTCGAGGGTGGCAGGATGCCTTGGAGAGGTGGGGGACGAGGGTGGCAGGACGCCCCGGGCCGGGCGCGCGCCTCCTGGCAATCGGGGGCGCAGGCCTCACTCCTGGGGGGGACCTGGCTCACCCCACCTCGGGGCGCGTGTCTCTCTGCTTCATCCCAGGTCTGGTTCCAGAACCGCAGAGCCAAATGCCGCAAACAGGAGAACCAGATGCACAAAGGTGGGTGCGGGCGGCGGGGGTGCGGGGGGGGGGCAGCGTCCGGGCGGGTGCGCGGCCCTCACGCCTCGTGTCTCCCCTCGCCCGCAGGCGTGATCCTGGGCACGGCCAGCCACCTGGACGCCTGCAGGGTGGCGCCCTACGTGAACATGGGCGCCCTGCGGATGCCGTTCCAGCAGGTAGCCCCTCCCCTCCCCCCGCACCCTCCCCTCCCCTCCCCCCTGCTCCCCGCCCTCCCGCCCGCGCGGAAGAAAGGGGGCCGCGTTTACAAGGGCGCATTTATAGACCCGTTGGCACGCGTTACAATCAGGCCATAAAACTGCGAGAGTCACCTTCGGGGGGGCCGGGTCATAAACCCCAGCCCGGCGTCACCGACACACGGCGGAGGGGAGAAAATCCCACCCACCCGGGAGCCACCCACCGCCTCGCGCCCGCGGCCTGGGGGAGGGGGTGCCCCCTCTGGGGTGAGGGGGCGGCGTGGACACCCCCTGACCCCCCCAGCGTGCTGAGAGCCCCCCCTGGACCTGGCCTCGCCTCACATCTCCGACTTGGGGTGTCTGGCCTGGCTCGCACCACAGTCGGGAGTGCCCAGAGCTGTGTGTGGGGGGGTGTCCCTTGTGACAAGGAGCGGCCAGTCCCAAAGGGGGAGCCCTGCTGGGGACCTGGGGATGGGTGGCAGGATGGGAGGGGGCTCCAGGCCCCCAGCTGGAGAGGGCAGCGCCCACCTGCCCCCTCTGTCGCGCAGGCCTGGGCCCTGGGCGAGGCCGTGGTGGCCCCACGGGGGGCAATGGGGGTGCGCACGGCAGGGAGGGGTCCTGGACGCAGCAGAGGCCTGGCTGGCCGTGTATATGGTCCCCGGGGAGAAAAACGGGGGGCAGCTCTGTGCAATCAGTTATGCTGCCCGAGGAGGGAAGGGCGCGCAGGTGCTCCCGCCCGTATGTGCGGCGGTGGTGGTGGCGGCGGTGACCTGCACCCTTGGGAGCTCGCCCCTCCCCGCCTCCGCTGCCCGCCCCCCTCATAGCTGTCGGGCGGGCCCTCTAGGGACAGTCGCCCCGACACAGGGTCAGCCGCCAGGCCCTCACGAAAGGAGGCCCAGGAGCCCGCGGCCTTGACTGTGCCCCTGGTGGATTCGGGGCGTCCCTGGGAGGGGCGCATGGGGGCCGGGGACCCGGCCAAAGTCCCGACGCAGAGTTTGGGGTGCAAGCAGAGGAGCTGGGGTGCCACCCGGGGACGCCCCAGTGGTCCGGAGGGCCTCAGCGTGGGCACCCCGCCTCCCCCATTCTGGCTTTGCGCGAGGGGCCGGTGGGTAGGGGTCCCCGAGGGCCCCCCGCGAGGCGCACAGCGTCTGGGCGCGTCGGGGCGGGGCGGCCCCTGACCCCGCCTCGTCTCCCCCCCCCCCCCGCGCAGGTGCAGGCGCAGCTGCAGCTGGAGGGCGTGGCGCACGCGCACCCGCACCTGCACCCGCACCTGGCGGCGCACGCGCCCTACCTGATGTTCCCGCCGCCGCCCTTCGGGCTGCCGCTCGCGTCGCTGGCCGAGTCGGCGTCGGCCGCCGCCGTGGTGGCCGCGGCCGCCAAGAGCAGCAGCAAGAACTCGAGCATCGCCGACCTGCGCCTCAAGGCGCGCAAGCACGCCGAGGCCCTGGGGCTCTGACGCCCCGCGCCCCGCCCCGCGCCCCGGCTCCCCGGGGGCGCACGGCCCCGCCGGACCCCGCCGGACCCCTCCGGACCCGGCTGGACCTCTCCGGACCCCTCCGGACGCCGCCCAGACTGTGCGCAACGGACGGCGAGGGCCGTCGAGCCACCTGCGCGCACCCCCCACCCCGTGCATGCGCCCCGGGGCCCTCGGAGCCCGTCCATCCAGCAAACGCTCAGGGGGGGCGGCGGTGGGGGGCATGGAGAGGGCGCTTGTCGCCTGCCACCGGCTCTGTCGCTGCCCTGTCCCCCGAATGAGACTCCTCTGCGCCCCGCACCTGGACCTGGACCCCCCCAGCCCGGGCAGGGGTCCCGCCCGACGGGCGCCCCTCCCCGAAAGGCAGCAATAAGGAGAGGACACGCGTGTGGCCGCGGAGAGGGGGGCGCACGGTGGCCCGGCCTTGTCACCGTCCCGGGGACCTGGATGGAGGACCTGGCCTGGCCGTCCGCCTCAGGTGCGGCCTGCACCGCGCCAGATGTCCCTGTGCCCGCCGCAGGACAGGCGACTGGATGACTTCTTCGGTCTCTCCGAGTCCCCAACGGACTGCTTTCGGTTTCGTGCTGTTTGGGGCTGTTCGGGGCTGTCTCACAGACCTCGGACGCCAGCGCCGGGCACACACAGACGCACGGGGGCGCGGGGCTTTCAGGCGACGGCGCGGCGGCGGGACCTGTAGTGAAATGCAACGAGATGCAGTAAACAAGTGCAATACTGTAAATAGGGCAGAGTTTAATAGGGGCGGCCGCGACCCCTCCATCCGCAGCGGGGGGACTCGACGGCACCGTCCTCCCCGGGCCGGGCCTGTGCCGAAGGGACGGGGGTGCGTGGCATGTGCCGGGGTGTGGGGCCAGGATGTGGGGCCGGGGTGGGGGTCCGGGGTGAACTGGTTTCTGGGGAGGGAAAGGCCCTCCAGGCAGCAAGGTGGAGGGGAACGAACGTTTCGTGGACGCGGCCGCTTCCAGCTGTTCCTTGTTCCCCTCAAAAGGGTTCCCCGTTTGGTTTCTGCCGTCGCCACACAGCGCCTGGCCTGGCGCACGGGGCAGAGCCCCTGGAAATCCCGTCACCAAAGGTCGAGCATCCCCAGCGACCCCGCTGCGTTTGGGGTGTGCTTCGCCCTGGCCTTGCGGGGTCCCCACTGAGGGAGGGTGGCAGGGCTGGGCCGGCCGGTGGCCTCCACCATGCGCCCCTGGTGTGTTTGCCTTAGTCACCCCCCGACCCCGGCCCCCCAGGCCTGCTCGGACGTGGCACCGTCCTCCCCGTCCTCCCGTTCGGGGGACCCCAGCCGGCCACCCAGCCGGCCTTTCCCGGCTCGGGCCGTTTTCCTTCCTTAACACCCCCCTCCCGCCCGCCCCCGATGTTCGCGCACGGCTCGGCGGGGGGAGCCTCCTCCTGTGTCGGGAACCACGTCCTGCCCCGTCTCCCGGCCGCGCGCAGATGCGTTCGGACGTGTCTCATTTGTAGCATCTGAAACTCTTTATCCGAATCAAAGGGGCCCTTCAGCCGCGTTGCTCCCTTCTCCGGCCTGAAATCCTAGTCGAGCTGCCAAGTGACGGCTGCAGACAGCGGGTCGGGCTTGCGGAATCCCGCGCAGCCGCTTGTCCTCCTTTTTCTCTCTTTTTTTTTCCGCCCGTGAACGGCGGCGGCGGCGCAGGGTCGGTCTCCTGCGTCCGGTTTGGCTTTGGGAGAACTTGGAGTAAAAAAAGGAAAAAAAGGAAAAAAAAAAAACCAGCTTCCCCTGGCTCTGGAATGATCGTGCGTAAAACAAATAAAATAGGAAAAGAGAGCAGGACGGCTTGCCCGCGGCACGCGGGAAAGTCCGTTTTTCGTGCGAAGAGGAGATCGCGTCGGCGTCCTTTCTGCGAGCCGCTCGCGGGCGTCCTCACCTTGGCCCCTCGGCTGCCGCTGCGGGTGACATGCGGACGTCCCGATTTTGTTTCTTTTCCCCCCAGAAGGTTGACGGTGGCTTTAGTCCGAGCCCAGCGCGCTGTCACCGCCCCGGCCCCCTGAGAACAGTCAGAGACGCCGCGGCCCGGGGCGCCGGGAGCTTGGTTTTCGCGGCAAAGCGGCCGCCGCGTCGCTGTCATCTGGAGGCTGCTGGCCCGGGGCCGCCGCTGCGTGGGGGCGGGGTGTCCCCGGAGCCTCCTGTTGGACGTGGAACACGAACCAGGTGTTCCCGGACCCGAAACGGAGCGAACCGAGGGCACGTGTCGGCGGCGGGGCCTGCGCCGGGGCTGGTGCGGCCCGCGTCCCCCGCAGAGGCGAGCAGGTGACGGCGCGGGGGTCCCGTTGGCCCCAGGAAGGTGGGGACAGGGGGGTCCCCCTCTTCTCTGCTCTGTCAGGCGGGCGTGGGATTGGGGGGCCTTGGCCGTGCCGCGAGCGGGGTCCGGCTCACAGACGTCACACGGCCCCGGGGCGTCACGTGCACCGGGAGGAATTATTCCTGTCGCTGGCGCTTTTGGCTCCAGACGAGACCGTTTTGCGACGTTATTTTCCTAAATTTGGAGAAAGCGTGGGCCCCGGCGGGGGGCGAGGGGACGTCACCTAGAAAGCCAGCGGGACACGGGCCTCCGGGCCCGGTCGTGTGCCCGGTCACCCCGCGGGGGGGGGGTCGGGGTCGAGCCGCCACACGCACTCGCTTCCCGGGGACGCGGCCCCCCGGGTGGTGCGAACTCGGTTCCCCCCCTGGCCCCGCGCTCAGCTGTCGCCGCCGCTCCTCCGTCTCCTTCTCACACGTCGTCACGTTTCTCCTTCCCTTTTCCTTCCGCCGTTCGGGCGTGAAACAGCTGGACCCCGTCTGTCGCCGGGGGCTCGGGGCACCTGCGGGGCTTTTCGTCCGGTGGATTTTGCGACGCGTCTGGGAGGGCTCCGAGGGACGGGGCCTGGCCCGGCGGAGCGGACGGGGCTGCCCTTTCGATGTCCGTGTCGCCGGGGCCCCCCTCGTGGCTTCCTCCACCACGGACGAGCTTCCCCGGCCGTGGCCGGGCATCCTCGGACCCGCACGTCTGCGGTGTGTGCGGGCGCGGACGCCAGCGCATGTCCACGGGGAGGGGCCAGCGTCTGGGCTCACGGCCGCCCCTCTGTGTCCCCCCACTGCGCCCCCCGGCCGGGGCAGCAGGACGCCCCAGTCCCGGCCTTCACGTTCCGGTCCTGAGCGGTCACTCTCGGCTCCCCCGAGGCCGAGGGTCACCGCCCCTGCCCCCGCGGCCTGTCCTGCTCACGGCCGTCGCTGCGCCACGGGGTGACCGCGGCCACACGCGTCTTTGAGGCGCTTTCTCCTGTTTTGGCTCCGAGCGTGGGAGGCCGGGCCCGTGCTCCGGGGCCCAGGCCGAGCCGAGCCTGGGGCCGGGTTTCTGCCGGTTTTTAATTATTTTGATGATTTTCCCCACCCACGCGGGAACGCGACGCAACTTAGAACCGGTTCCTGGGAATCCGACGTTTCACGGGGAAGCGGCCGGGGCGCGTGGCGCGGTTCCCAGGCCGCGGTGGGCGCGGAGGCGACGACGACGACGACGACGACGGTGCCGTCCGCCCGCCCCGCCGCCCCCGGGGGGTCGGGTTATTTACTCTGTTTCGGGGCTGGAAGCCCGTAAATCCGTGCCCTTTCAACTGCGCCGAGTGTAAATGTGACGCTGCCGCGCATGTATTTTCGTTTTCCTAAGGCGCTGCTTTGCTTTCCCGCCCCCGTCACCCCCCTGTCCCCCCCCACGGCCCCCGCCACCTGCCCGGCCCGATTTACGAGGAGCCGCGGAGATTTACGGCCGGCGGCCCCCGAGGGGGGGGGTCCCGCGGCCCAGGGGTGTCTGTGGCCGGGGACGGCTCGGTGGCAGAGGGATGGCAGTGTGTCCTCCCCCCCTCCCGGCGACGGCCTCGGGACCCGCGGCCCCGGGCGCTGGGCACGCGTGTGGCCGCACGCCCGCCGGGCTGTGCGCACAGAGCGCGTTTTGTCGGCCCCCGGCGTGTGAATGTGCACCTTGTGCGGCCGGGACGTGAATAAACTGACAAATATTTGTGCCCGGGTGTCAGAGGGCGTGCCCGCCCTCGCCCTCGCCCGCGGGCCGGGCACGGCTGGAGACGGGGCGTGGGAGAGGGCGCCGGGCGTGCGTGCGCGCGCGTGCGGGTGTCATGTCTGCGTGTGTGCCCGCACGCGTGTGCACTCGCGTGTGCGTGTCCGCGTGCGCGTGCACTGCCGCTGCGTGGTGGCCCCCCTCCCGGTGCCCGGGCACCCCTGGCTGCTCCTGTCCGCTCCCGCGCGTGTCCCGTCCCGTGTCCACCCCCGTCGGCCCCCGTTTCCCCGGTGGGGGGGGCGGGGACGGCACAAACGCCGCGTCTGGAATGACACGGCGCCTGCGACCGGTCCCCACGCTCGGGTCTCCCGGTTTTCGTTTCCGTTTTCTCTCATTTTCCGCCTTTTTTCGTTGCGTTTCTTTTCGTTTCGCTTTTTGTTCTGTTTGGACCGCGCGTGCGTTCTCCACGGCGGCGTCGCAACGACGGCCGAGTCCCTTTTGGGGAAAATGAAGAAATGTCCGTGTCTCCGTGTCATCCATGGAAAAGCAAGGGACCTTTCGGTCGCGCGGGCGTCTCGGGCCTGCGCTTTGTGTCCCTGACGTCCGGGGCGGCCCGGTCTGGCCGTTCTGACGTGTGCCCGGCGTCGATCGGACCCACGTGTGGGGGGCGGGAGGCCGGGGGTGGCCGCGGGCCTGCCGTGGGGGGCCGGGGCGTCCTCCTCGGGGAGGCTGAGCCCATGGCGGGTGCCGCTCCCAGCGGGAGTCCTGGGTGGGGGTCGGGGAAACCGGGGACCAGTGCGCGTCCCTGTGGGGTGTCCCGTGCCTGTGGCCGCCTCGGCCCGGGGCCCTGTCCACCAGCGTCGTGGCCGTCACTGGGCTGCGAGGGCCCCATGGCGGGGGGGGGGACGCACATTTCCTTTCCAGAGTCCGTGTTGTGGGGCCCGTCCGTGTGCGCCCCGCAGGACGGGGTCAAGGCTACCGAGAGCGGATTGTCCTCCGCGCCCTGAGCGTCCCACGGGCGTCCCCACGGCGTGGCCCTGGGTGGTGGCCGTCAGCAGGCCGCACGGCGGTCCCCGGCCGGCGCGCAGCTCTGTGCGTCCAGGACAGACGCACGCAAGGTCCGCGCTCCGCGGCCTCCAGGGGACGGTGGCCGCGCGGTCACTTCTCGGGGATGGTGACTGCGGTCCGGCTGCGTTCAGCGAGCGGGCTCAGCGGGGTTCCCGCCGGGTGGACGCCTGCCCTGTGGCTCCCGCGGTGCCGGGTACTGCGAGCGCCTCTCGGGTCGGCGGGCTCGGGGTCCCCGCATGAACGCGGGTCACGCACACCCCAGGGGGAGCCCCGTCCCCCGCAGAGCGAGCCCTGCACCCACCCCGCGCCCCTCTGTGGCTTTCGTGTGCCTCGTGCCGCCCCGGGGACACCCCTTAGGGACGACGGGGCTGGGTGGGGTTCGCGGGCGACAGCTCAGGGCCGCGTCCTGAAGCCCGAGCTGGCTCGTGTGTGGGAGGACACATGTGGGCGTTTGCGGGGTTTCGGGGCGTCTGCGGGGCACCCGCCCTTCACAGGGCTGCAGGGGCCAGCACGGGGCCTGCCGTCGGGCAGGGGAAGGGCCTGCGCGCCCCGTAGAACCCCAAACCCCTCTTTCTGCTCCTCCGCGGCCCCAGGCGTCGCGCACCCCGAAACTCGTCCTCTTGCGGCCTACTGTTCTGTGCTTCTTGTTTCTTTGTGTTTTAAGGTCGGGCAGCCCCACACGCCTCCGCCCCCCACCGTTTCCGCCGAGAAAGCGGGGCCCACCGCGCTGTCGCTCCCCGGGCCCCCGACCCCGTGAACGCCAGGCGACCTCGAGGCCCCTCTCCGCCTCCGTGGACGTCCTCGTCCTCCGTGACGCGCTCACGCCGGGGCCCCCTTCGCTCGTCCTCTCGGCTCCGTTCCCTGCGTCCAGGCTCCCTCCACGTGACATCCCCGTCGGCCCCCCGCGCTCCTTTTTCACGGCCCAGTAATATTCCACCGCGTGCTGCGCATCCGTCCGTCCGCGGCCGGGCACCGGGGTGTCCTCACTCCCTGGCCATGCCCCGTGCGCACGTTTGGGCGTGGCCGCGGGTGCTCACTTCTCTCCCTCGGGCGTGATTTCCGCGGACACACGCCTGGTTGAGCCTCTTTCCCGGGTTTGTAAGTGGGTCATTCGCCTTTTTCCTGTCGCGTTGTTCCGGTCCTTTCTGTATTTGGGGGGTAAGGCCGATGCCGGGCGACGACGGGCGACGATCCCCCCGCGTCTTGCGTTGCTTTGGCTCCAGCGATGCCTCAGTCTGTTCTTTTTTATCATTTTTTCTCATCGTAAATGGACTTTTTCCCTTCATTTTAGCTCCTTTTTATGAGGAGGCGAAGGGCTCGTTGCGAGGGGCCGGGACACGATCGGTTTCCGGGTCTGGATCCGGCCTCCTGCGGCCTCGTCGTCGGCGCTGCTCGCCCCCTTTTGGCTTCGTTTAGTGAGTGTCTGTGCGCGCACGCGCGGGTGTGCACATCATTTGGGATTTTCCCTATATGGGATCGCAGCCCGCACACACGGCTCTGGGCCCCTCTGTCCGGCCTGGGTCCCCTCGGACGCCGTCTCCCGGCCTCGTCTCTCTGCCCCGGCCCCGCAGCACGCGCGGCGCGCGAGTGACGGAGCCGACGTTCTCGGCCCGGGCCTCGGGGTTTTTCTCTTCGGGGTTTTTGCGTCTTTGGGTGTCGGCGCCGTCGGACGCGCGTTTCGGGCGCAGACGCTGCTCCGGTGGCCGTTGCGGGGGAGGAGTGTGACCGGGGTCGGCGCTGGGTCTGTGAATAGGGCCTGGGCGGCGTCTGTGGGGCCACGGGGTCCCGCTTCCCCGTCCGCGGGGAAGGGTTTGGGTCGCCGGTTCAGCCTCCTTGCCCGTCGTGAGTCTATTCGGGTTTTCCTTTCCTGAGTCTGTTTTAGGAATTTCTGTTTCCTTTTTTTTTTCATGGAAACGGAGCCTTTCGATCCGGGGAGCTCCTGGGTTGGGTGTCTTGTTCCTCGTCTTCCCCGACCCTTAAACACATTTTTTGCGAGGTCGGGCGTGAGCCTCTGGCGTTCCCGTCCGATTTCCGGGATTAGACTCCGTTTTTTAAAATTTCATTTTCATTCTGGGCTCGGTCCATTTTCCCGCAGGTCGGCCCGTTTTGTCAGCTTCTCCCCAGAGACCCCGCCGGCGCGTTCGGTCCTGCTCCGGCCCGTCTGTCCGTTCCCCTCGTCCTGCGCGTCCCGGACGACGTCCGCCGTCTCCCTCCTCCCGCCCGTCTGGGGTGCCCCGTGCGGAGCGTCCGCCTCGCGTCCCGGAGGGGCCGGTGGCGCCGTCCCCGGGTCCTGACGCGTTCGGGGTTCGGGGCCCGCTCCCACGGGGTTGTCGCGTGGGGATTTGTGCTCGGGGCGGCCGGGCGTGGCAACGGGGCGCGCGCTGAAGGACCGGGGACTGCGGCGCCCGGATGCGTCACGGCCCCCCACCCCGTCCGGGGATGGCGCTCGGAGGCCAGGTCCCCGCGTCCCCCGCCTGCGCCTCGTCCCGGGGTCTCCTGCGGGCGGCCGCACAGACGTCCCGCAAAGTCGCGGGCTGCGCAGCCGGTGCCTGCTCTGTCCTGGCCTGAGCGACGACGGGCCGCCCCGGGGCGCGGGCGGCGTGTCGCAGCCGCGCGGGGCCCTTCGGCGGGGCCGGGGAAAACGGGCGTTTCACCCTGACGCGCACGGGCGGCGCCGAGTCCGCACCGTGTCCACCCTAAAAAGCAGGTAAAACAGGATGAAAAGGAGGGGGCGGGGGGCGGTGGGTGAGGTCACAGGGATCCGCAGGCGGCGCGTGTGCCCCCGGGTCAGGCGTGAGGCGACGGCGTGCGCTGGGCCCGTGCAGGGTGCGTGCGGCTCGGGGTGGGGGACGTCAGTCGTCCCGCCCCCCTGGGCGTCTCTCCCCGAGCAACGTGGGACCCGTGAGGTGCCGGGTGACGGCCCCGCACTGCAGTGAACGGGGTTAGGGACTGAGCGGCGGGGAGAGCGGGAGGGAGGGAGGGAGGAGGAGGAGGAGGAGGAAAGGGGACGCGGGGCTGCCCAAGGGCCACCGCCATGGCCCACGTCCCCGGCGCAGCAATGGGGTGTCTACGGGGGGAAGAACAACAAACCGGAGTCGGTTTGAGGGGTTTCGCTGTCACGTGAGGGGACCCGCGTCCCGCCCAGGCCGAGGCCGTGGAGAGTGGCGTCGGGGGCCGAGGCTCCCGACTGCGGGTTCTTCGGACGGACGGACGGACGGACACTCCCGGATGAGGCTGCGCACGGAGTGGCCGCCAGCCGAAGGGGTCTTCACCGGGGTCGTCGGCAGGAGCGGCGGGGACGGGCGTGACCTGCTGCCCTGACGAGCCTGCGGCCTCGTGGTGTGCGGAGTGGGGTGCGGGGGGCCTGGAGGATGAGCGTCCAGGGACGAGGCCGCCTGGACACGGGGTCGGTGCAGTCGGGATCGGTGCGGGGACTGAGGTGGGTCCTCCTGGGGCAGGCGGCCCTACACGCAGGGACCATGTCCTTATGGGGGACAGGAGGGGAGACGCAGACACGGAGGAGACGGCGGCAGAGACGGGACGGACGCGGCCACCAGCCCGGGGCCCCAGATGCTGGGAGAGGCGGGGAGGACCCTCCCCCGGGGCCTCCCCGGGGACGCCTGGAGGTCCCAGCGCTGCCCCCAGGACGGGGGAGGCCGCAGTCCCGTGGCTGTGAGGTCGCCCGGCCCGCGGCCGTTCGTCTCAGTCGTCCCAGGTCGCGTCCCCTCCAGCGACCGTGCCCCTCGGCCCCCAGGGCGGACGTTTGGAGCTCAGACTTGGTCGCGTCCCCTGCCCCCAGCGCTGCCACGTCCCGCCGCCCTGCCGGACGTCGACCTGCGGCCCCTCCCTCGGGACGACCCCTCGCTCCCCTGATCCGAGGTCCTGCAGGTCACACGGGTGACGCGTCTGGGGAGGACGCCGCCCCAGGCCCCGCCGCGGGCTCTGCCGGGCCCGGCCACAGTGGCCGTCCAGGCCCCGTGGCCGACGCGGCTGAGGGCGGCAGCGCGGGGAGCCCGTGAGCGCGCAGGTCGCCGACGCTTCGTCCTGGTTTTCCTGCTTTTAGGCCGTTTTCCTTCTGCGCGCGGCTGCGACACGCGCGAGGCCGGCACCCGTCCCTGGGGCCCGTGTTTCTTTTCCGTGCGACACGGACGCGCCGTCCCGGGTGACGCGCGGCCCCGGTCGGGCGCTGACGACATGGATGCGTGCGTCTCCCTGCAGCCAGTCACCCCCGGGAGAGGGCCGCGGCCGGGTCCGGGCAGGAGGGGACGTGGCTCCGTGCGGCAAAGCCGCGGCGGGGCCCTGCAGCCGGGACGTGGCGTGCGGGTGAGCGAGCGTGCGTCGGCGTGCGGGAGCGTGTGGGTCCGTGCCGCGTGTCGCCTGTGGGGTCCACCTGCCCCCGTGCCGGGCGCACCGCACGCACGGCCCCGCGCCACCCAGGCCGCCCGACCTGTCCTGCGACCCCACGCCCTCTGCCCTCTGGACGCCCACCTCCCCCCTCCCCGGGCCCCAGGGAACCCCAGCCCGGCCCCGCGTCCACGGTGTCGCCCGGGCAGGAGCGTCACACGCGGAACCGTCCCGCCGGCGGCCCCTGCGGAGCTTCCTGTCTCCCCGCTTCGTCCCTTCTTGCCGCCGGGGCCGTCGCCTAACCCCACGCGATTTCCCGTGTCCACAGGCCGGTCGCACGGCACTTCTGGGAGGGAGCGTGCGTGTGCGTGGGCGACGAGGGCGTCTGAGAGCATGAACCAAGGACAGCGGCGCCGTCCCCGGTGCGGGTAGTCCCTGCCCCGTCCGCCGAGGTCCGCGGCTGCAGGACGCAGAGGGACCCCGCGTTGCCCGTCTCGTCTGGAGCGGGGACGCCCACCGTGTCCTGCCCTAGACACGGCGTCGCCTGACGCTCGGGCATCTGGACCGGGACGGGGCTCCGCCGGGCCCGCAGCGGGCAGCGGCCGTCGTGGGCCGTGCCGGTCTCGTCCCCGTCGTCGTGCGCGTCCCCTCGCCTGCACCTCCCCAGGACCTGCCGCCGCCGCCGCCGCCGCCGCCCCGGACCCCTGCGCACCTGCTGCTGCTGCTCAATAAAAGCTCCTTTCCCACCCCCCGACGCGTCACGCGCACTCGCAAACGCCGCCGTCGGCCCGGGAACGGCCGGTTTGTGCGACGGGGTCGGGAGGACCGGGGCCTCGGGGTCCCGCTCAGCGGAGTGGCCGCCGTGCGCGTGGCCGACCTCGGCCTCCGGCCGCTCCGCGCGTCCCGCCAAGGGCGCGGGCGCCAGGTCCACGAGGCCGCTGAGACCTGGTGGAGCCCCCCCCCCCGGGGCTCCCAGGACCGCGGCGACGGTGACGGAGAGGGCTCCTCAGGGGTCACAGGGCCGGGGCACGGCGGTGTGGGGAGCAGCGTGGGCCCCGCCGGCGCCCCACAGACCGCCGGGTGCCCAGGCCCACGAGAGGCAGGGCCAGGGCTGGCCCCGCAGGGAGGGGGCCACGGTGGACAGGGGCCGGGGGGCCGGCGGACGCCCGGCGGCGGGGCCGGCGTCCCAGCGGGGCCAGGCAGGGCGGGGAGCGGGTGACGGGCCCGTCTGTGCCCTGCGGGCTTTGCCGCCCGTCGTGCCCCCACTCGCTCTGTGTCTGGCCTCCGTGCGGGGTGCGGGGCTTCGTTTAGGGAGACGCGGGGGAGAGAGAGGCCTGGCCCCGGCCGCCGCAGGTCCCGGTTTTGGGGGATGGGAGACCCAGGTGGGGGGGCGTGAGGGGCGCCTCCCGTCCCCGGCTCCCGCCCCTTTCCCAGGCGTGGTTTGGGGTCCCCGGGATTTGGGGTCCCCGGTCCGGCCTCCCGCCGGGCGCAGAGGGGACGGGAGCGCAGAGCCGATGTTAACACAGCAGAGCGCGGCGCGCCGGGCGCTCGCAGCCTCCTCCCGGTTTCGGGGGGCGGCGGGCGGGGGGGGCGGGGGTCCCTGAGGGCCGCCATGCCTTTCCAATAAAAACTCATTAAGTTCCGCTTACGAGGGATGAGGCGCCGGGGGAGGCGCACGGCCGCCCTCAGCGGGTCCCTTTGAACTCGCCCCTCTAAGTGCAAAGCAAACATCGGCTCCCGGAGCGGCCCCCACCCCGGGCCGCGGCCCCCACCGCTCCCCGCCCGCCACTCCACGGGCCGCTGGGGAGGCGCAAGGGGCGCCCGGAGGGTCCCGAGTCGGGTCTGTCCTGCGTTCACGCTGGGCGCAGGCCGCAGGAGGCCCGGGTGGCGGCCTGGACACGGGGGGCCCAGCGGGGCGCCCCTGGGCACGCGGCCGGGAACGTGGAACCCAATGCAGCCCCTGCCCCGGCTCCCATGTCCCCCGTCCGCGCTTTGAGGGCGCGGGGTGACGCAGAGCCCGTGACGGAGCTTCAAACTCCCGAGCGGGTTTTACGGGGCGGCCTCCGGGGCCCGGGAGTCTCCCCCGCGCCCCCCACCCCGTCGTCCTCCGTCATTCGGGGGGGGGGCGCCCACACTCCCTGCCGCAGCGGCAGCTGGTGCTGGCGGAGATGGGGACTGCGCGGCCAATCCCGGCGGCTTCCAGGAGGCGGCGCGCCCCGCGGACAACACAGACACGTGGCCGGGGTGCGCTCTGTGTGGGGCTTCGGGCCCTGCAGGGTCCGGGCGTGACACGCGGGTGTCTCGCTGGCCTCCCGGGGGCCGCGCGCTCGCAGCAAACGCCATTTTAATAAAAAACCCGAACAGGACGCTCGTGCCGCGTGGTCTCTTCTCGAATCCGCGGCTCCCGGGCCCGGAGGTGATGACTGGTTTTTGGTCAGAAATGGGGGGAGGAAAGGTAGCGCCGGGCGGGGGTTCGTGTGCCTGAGACTGAACACACACACGCTCCCCCCCGGCCCCCGAGATGCTAGGAAAACCCCAAACGAGGGAAGGAACAGGTGGAGGCAGCAGGTGGTTCAGGGAGCGCGGGGGGAGGCAGCGCGCGGACTCGGGCGGGCAGCCGGGGGTGGGGGGGCAGGTGACCCCAGGTGACCCCGAAGGCAGGTGCAGGTGTGACAGGTGACCCCAGGTGACCCCAGATGCAGGTGTGTGGGTGACAGGTGACCTCAGGTGACCCCGGGGGCACGTGCAGGTGTGGCAGGTGACCCCAGGGGCAGGTGTGTGTGTGACAGGTGACCCCAGGTGACCCCGAAGGCAGGTGCAGGTGTGACAGGTGACCCCAGGTGACCCCAGATGCAGGTGTGAGGGTGACAGGTGACCTCAGGTGACCCCGGGGGCACGTGCAGGTGTGGCAGGTGACCCCGGAGGCAGGTATGTACGTGACAGGTGACCCCAGAGGAAGGTGCAGGCGTGACAGGTGACCCCAGGTGGCCCCGGGGGCAGGTGCGTGGGTGACAGGTGACCCTGGGGGCAGGTGTGTGGGTGGCAGGTGGGCACGGGGCGCGGCGGGGCTTCACCCGCTCGCAGGAGCGTCTGCTGGCACAGCCGGGAGGAGCCCGGCACCCCCTGGGCCTGTCCCCTGCACAGGTGCGCCCCACGGGGACACGAGGGCCTGTGGGGCCTGCCGGAAGCCGCGCCTCTGCGTGTCCCGCGGACGCCCACTCTGCCCCCGGCTCCCGGGCTGGGCATGGGGCGCAGAGGCCGCCCGGGGCGAGGACCGGGTGGCCATGACGGTCCCGCTGGGGAGCGGGCGTCGTCAAAGGCACCGAGGGGGTGCTCGCCCTCAGCGGGGTGCGGGGACGGCGGGCGGCCTTCCTGGCAGGGAGGGAGGGACACCCCGCTCGGGACGTCCCCACCGTGGCCCCCCCACCCCCAGGGCACGGCTCACACGTGGCCACGTCCAGGCTCCCGCCGGCGCCGACGCCACCGCCCGGCCCGGGAGCAGCGCGGGTCACGGAAAACCCACGCGGGGCCGGGCCCGGGGCCGCCGGCCCCTCCTCCCTGCCTCGCTCTGCGGGTCCCACGCTGCGCCCGGCCGCCCCCCACGGGATCCCGGGACGAGGCCTGCGGGGCGCGTGGGCGGGGGCAGCGGGCGAGTCTAAGGGGCGACCCGGGCCCGTGGGGGGGTCACCCGCGCTGAAGGACGTGTGGCCGGAAGCGAGGCGCACGCGAGTCGTCATGCCCGTGGGTGCCTCCTGCCTCCTCCCAGGGCGTGCGTGTCCGTGTGTGTGTCCACCTGTGTGTCCGTGTGTGTGCGTGTGCGTGTTCACGTGTGTGTCCGTGTGTGTGCGTGTGCGTGTTCACGTGTGTGCGTGCATGTGAGATGCACCTCGTCCCCGGGGTCGGGGGGTGGCCCGCACGCTGCCACCCGCGCCCGGCCACCTGCGACCCGCGCGCGGCCACCTGGCCCGCGACTTGGCGGGGAGCCGGGGCCCCGTTTACGAGGCTCCTGACGGCGGGGCCGGGGGCGCCCCTCCCGCGCGCGGACATTTATGGGGGATTTACGCGACTTAGCGCGCGTTTATGCGCGCGGCGCTGGAATGTTCTCCCGTAAAAGGGAAATTAAGAGGCTTTAGCCCTCCCGGTGGGGGGTGTGCGGAGCACGGGGAGAATGTGGGGGGGTTTGGGGCTCCCCCCACCCCGGTCTCTCCCGCCCGTGGGGACGTCGCGCACACAGGGCGGCCGAGGCGCCCGCCCGCGCTGATGGGAACCGACGGCTCATCACAGCGGGGCCAGCGCGCCCCCGAGCCTCGCGCGCCTCGTTCGCAGGGGTCGAGACCTCATTAATGTTCCTGCGCGTGCGGCCCCGTGACAGTCGCCTTTGGGGGGACGAAGGCTCACAGGGGAGGAGGGGAGGGGCTGTTCGGGGGAGGGGGGCGGCTGGGCCAGAGCCACCCTTCGACGCGGATGCGGGCGACGCCGTCCTGGGTTCCTGGGCGACTGCCTATGGGGTGGGGGGGATCAGAGCCACCTGCCGGCGGCGGGGACGACACCGAGGGGGCCCTCGGACGGAAAACACCCACGGCTCCCGGTCACTGTCGCGGCCGTGGGTCCCCAAGGTGGCACGACCTCCCGGCCGCCGCCCAGTCCGCCTGGGGCCCGGGGCCCGCAGGAAGCCAGCGCCCCGGAGACACCGGACGTCAAGGCCGCGACCCACGCCCCCTTCCCGAGCGAGGGCGCTCGCCGCGATGCCGCGCGTGACGGGCCGAGTCCTCGACGTGGCGGTGGCGGTGCGTCACGTGTCAGGGCCTCGGTCCCTTTTGGGGCCGTGTCATGCTCCGCCGTGGGGCAGGGGCGCGACCCCTGCGTCCCCGGGTGGACGTGGGGCGGTCACCGGCTGTCGCCGCGGCGAGCAGCGCCGTGTGGCAGGGTCGACGTGGACGCCTGCCCGGGGCCTGTACCCGGGAGCGAGGGGCCGGGGCTGGGGGCTCCTCCCGGGGGACAAACGCGTCTCGGGAACGGGGGCCAGAGCGGGCGGCGCCGCCGCTGCCGTCTCATTCTGAATCTCCCCGGCTCCGGGGACCCGCGCGCCGCGTCGGGAAATCGTTGCTAATGTCGTTTCCCCTTTTCTGTGAATTCATTTCCGAGGCGGCGCGGCCGCCGAGGGAGCGCGGGGCTCGGCCCCATTTGTCTCGCGCTAACGGGGTCCGCGCGGTCTCGGCGCTGGCTGACGGGGGGGACACGGGGACAGGGACTGGGGGACACGCGGCAGGTGCGTGTGTGCGTGTGACGCCCCGCGACGGGCACAATGGGGGGAGCCGTCGGGTGTCCACGGGGACGCAGGACGCCTCGACCACCACGTGGTCCCGTCAGGGCCGGGGCGGTCACCTTCGACCCCAGGACCCTCGCCGTGGCCTCTCGGTGTCCGGTTCCGGGGTTCGTGCGTCATCCCAGGCGGCTCTTAGCCCCGGCCGTGTCCTCTGACCGGGAGCCGGGGCGGCCAGGCCGCACGGCCCCGAGCGGGTCCTCGACCGAGGGGGACGGTGAGCGACTCGGGGCGGGTGGTGGGGACCTGAGCTCCCCTCTGCGCGTGCATCTGTGGATCCCGCCCGGGGGCCCTGTCGCACTGTGACCCTCGTCCTTTCCTTTCTGTGACTTTTCCTCACGGAGACAGAGGACAAGCACGTGGCCCTGACCCCCGGCATGTGTCCCCAGTGCCCCCGACGACGCGGGTGACGGCGGCTGGCCCCACGGAAGATGCGCGCGAGCGGCTCGGCCGCCCTCCCTGGAAACTCGGGCGACGTTCCCGACACGGATAAGTGAGAGACAGAGGCTTCCGGAACGTTCGACATGTGGGGTCGCGACGTCCACCTGTCTGTGGTTCCGGCACATTCTCACCGCCCCAGAGGGAGGCCCGTCCCCGAGAGCGGTCACCCCCACCCCCTGGGGCCGCCCCTGACGTCCAGTCGCCCCCCTCCTGTCTGGGGATGGGCCCGTTCTGGACGGTTCCTGTAGACGGGATCACACACGCGTGACCGTCCATGTCTGCGCGTGTCCCTGAGCGTCGTGGGTCCCAGGGCCACCCACGCGGTAGGATGCATCACGCCGCCTCCTTTTCCAGGCTGCGTAATACTCCCTTCTGTGCACGCCTGTCCCCATGCTCTGCGGCCGGACCCTGCGTCCACCTCTGCTCCCCCCAGCGCCGTCTCAAGACCCCGATGTTTCGGGCTCTCCATGGTGGTAAAGCGCCTGAGGCGCATTGAGGACACGGCTCCATGGGGGTCGCCTCAGCCCCCCCCCCCAAAGCGCACAGCACTCGCAGGTGCGCGCCTCACGGGCGGCGAGGCCCCGAGACCCCTGTGCGTGTCAACACCCGCCGGGCCCGGGGACGCGGCGACCCACGTGTCTGTGCGTGTGCGGGTGGCGCGTCCCCCTGGCCCTGACGGGCGATGCTCACGGGATGGGGGGTGGGGGGGCTCACGGAAAAGCCTCCGCTGCGCCCGGCACCCACAATGCCCAACGCGAGGCCCTCACCTCACAGAGGCTGACGGCCCCGTACTCTCGCGGGGCGGGGAGGGGACTGCCTGGGACACGTGCGAGTCCCTGGGCCCTCGTCATGGTGTCCGACTTGTCCACAGCTCCGGGCGGAAAGTGCGTCCTGCTAGATCTTTCTGCAGGGAGCACTGTGGGGTGACAGAATGGGGACACGGGGGCCCCTCCCAGGATGGGCCCAAGGAAGTTCGACAGCTGGGGGTCGGGGGGGGACCAGGCAGGGACTGTGAGGGTGTTTCGGGAGGACGTCGGCCCCCCAAACGGAGCACAGCGGACGGCCAGGGCTTGTGAGGGTGGGCCACGTCTAATCAGGGGACGGCTGAACTAGACAAAAGGCCAGAGCAGGAGGAATTCGCTTCGTCCCAACCCCTTGTTTCTTCCTCCTGGCTCCCTGTTGGAGGGGGGACACGTCACCCCGTCTTGTGCCCTCGGACGGCAGCGCACACCCCTGTCCCTCCTGCCGTGTGCACACGGCACCTCCGAGTCTTCGGACGTGTGCGTTGGCCCAGCGCTTCGGCGCCGAAAGCGCGGCCTCCCCGTCCACCCCGTTCTACACGGCGTCTGGGGCCGCTTCGCGGCGACGAGGGGCTCTGGGGTCACAGACGTGGGAAAAGTGTGCCCGTCCCCGGTGGGGCTCCCCCCAACGAAGGGAAACGGATTCCGTCGCGTCCGAGCCTGAGCGGGTGTCCTCCCCCCGCCCCACCCCTCGCCTCCCGCGTGTGGCCCTGTCACATCCGTTCCCAGCTCTGCGGGTGGGCGGCTCGCTGGTTTGGGCTACTCCCTCAGCCCCAACTCTTCTTTTTAAAAAATTCTGATTAAAAATATATATATTTTTCTAATGTAAAGTTGGGCACTTTTCCACCACGTTTTAGTGTTTGGCCCAGCGGCGGGACCGCACGGCATGCGTCCCGGAGTGGCCGGCTCGCTCCGCTCAGCGTCGCGTCCTCAGGGGCCATCCACAGCGCACAGTTCTTCCTTTTCAGGGCTGCACAGTGCTCCACGGTTCAGCCGCCTCACGCTCTGTCCATGCGTTCTCCCCGGGGCGGCCGGGCCACGTCCACCCTTTGGTGCCCATGACGGGCGCTGCTGAGGGTGACCCTCCGAGCGCATCCCCATGTCCAGGCCGTCCATGGTGACGCCTCGGTGCCGGCCCCCTGTGTCCCGTGCGTGTCCTGCCTTTTCACTCTTCACGGATCATTTATTTTTCATTTTATTTTATTTTATTTCATTTTATTTCATTTCATTTCATTTCATTTTATTTTATTTTATTATTTTATTTTATTTTATTTTATTTTATTATTTTATTTTATTTTATTTTATTATTTTATTTTATTTTATTTTATTTATTTTATTTTATTTTATTTTATTTTATTTATTTTATTTTATTTATTTTATTTTATTTTATTTTATTTTATTTATTTTATTTTATTTTATTTTATTTTATTTTATTTTATTTTATTTTATTTTATTTTATTTATTTAGTTTATTTTTTTCGCATCGCAGCCGTGCCCAGGCCTGCGAGCCGTGTCCCGAGCTGCTTCCGCGTGGCGTTTCCCGCAGGGCTGACGGCGTCGGGCGCCCTTCCCCGTGCGTGACGCCCGTTTGATGCCGTCTCGGGAGAAGCGTCCCTTCCCCCGTTTTGCCCGTTTTTACATGCGTTTGTCTGTCTGCCGGGCGCTGAGCTGCAGGAATCCCTTATAAATCCCGAACACCGAGGAGCCCCGGTCGGGTCTGTGCCACAGGTGCCGCCCCCCCCCCTTTTTCATGATTTTCCTCCTCTTTGCGGCGTCCTTTGATGTGCGCGGATCCCGCATGTTAACGAAGGCCAATTTGTCTGTTTCCTTCGGCTGCTTTCCGTTTCGGTGTCGTGTGGAACTGGGTCACCTTCACCCGCACGTGCGGTCTGTGCACGGGGTGCGGGAGCGGCCGGCGCGAGGGACCCCACAGGCGGGGGTGCAGGGGCCGCATGGGGCTGGGCTGGCATGAGGTCGGGGGTCCCCTTGCCCAGGCCGTGCTGGGCCACGAAGGCCGGAAGGTGGACAGGTGACACCGGGGCAGCCGGAACCCGATCGGTTGCCTTCGGGGAACCGTCCAGGCGTTCGCGTCTGCTTCCCCGCGGGCCCCGAGGAAGAGGAGAAGACGAGGCGAAGGTCTCCTCGGGCCGTAAGGTCTCTTTAGTGGGGAGAAGCCCATGGAAAGCACCGGAATGTGTCACAGGCCAGTGCCGACCCGCGATGCCACCGGCGTCAGGACAGACACCCCTCGAGGAGCAGGACTTCCTCAGCGGTTCCCACTGGGCGGATCACGAGAAGGGCCGAAGGGTCCACGTCGGACCCCACTATCCCCCGTGGACGCCCCATAGCTGCCCGGGACAGGCGGGTCTGACTCCCGGTCACCCCGTTGTCGTCCTTGTGCACCTCGCGGGCCTCCTGGGGGGCGCTCGTGAAGCCCCGAGGCCGCGTCCCCGCCAGGCGGGCGATCGCCGTCCGTCCCGCCCGTTCATTGCTCGTCTCGGTCCCCGTCCCCATTGGTCGTCAGGGAGAAGCCTCGCCGCCGCGCCCCGAATCCGAATCCGGGGGGACGTGTGCGCACGGAGGTTCCGAGCCGCAGGCGTCGACTCTGCACGTCGTCTGGATCCTCCCGCCCCGGACATTGCTCCGGTTTTGGGTCAGAAACGCCGGTTTCACACGCCGCCGCCGTGGGTGGACGGCCCGCCCCGGGGTGCGGGGAGCGGGGAGCCCGTCCCGCGGCGCGGACACATCTGCGTGTGTGGCCGCCGGCGCTCTGGGCGGACGCGGCCGGCACAGAGAAACGGGGAAAAGCTTCCTTCTGTAGTGCTGCCAGCCCGAGCCCCTGTCCCTGGTCCCCCCCCCCCGTCCCGTGGCCTCTAAAACCGATTTACGAGGTGCCGCTCCCGAAACGGGGCTGTCCGCGCCGCCCGCGGAAACCGGACCCGGCGGCCCGGACAATTAGGCTGCGGCGTCCGCCCGCCGTGCCCGCTCCCTCGGACCGGCCTTATGGCTTCACTTTGGGCTTAAAAAATCAAAACGGAGAGACGGGGCGGGGGCCGCGGGGCGCATTAATGGCCTTCCCCGGTCTGAAACGCGTCTTGTTCTTGCGCGGGGGGCGGGGGGGGGACGCTCGGCCGTTTAATGGGGTGTCGGGTGTGTTGGCCACCCCCCTGCCAGGTCCCCGCTGGCCAGCTGGAGAAGTGCTCTCTCCGCGGGATCAATGGGGCGTCTGTTCGCCGGGCCCCGCCGGGGAGCGTAATTCCGCCCTTGGCGAAGTGGGGGGGCCGGCCCGGCCCGCGGTTAACGACGCGCGCGGGGAGGGGCGGGGAGGGGGGGTCCCCCCGCCTCGCACGTCCTAAATAACCGCCCGCCCCACGCGGGGGGCACCTGGGCAGCGCGGGGTCCGGAGATGTCCGGCCGCGTTAGGCGCGTCGTAAACCTGCGGCCCGCGGCGTCCGGGCGGCGCCTGTGCGGGGGGCGGGCTGGGGGGCCTGTGGGCGATGGGGGGGCGGTGGGGAGGGGCCCAGCGGGCAGTCGGGGACCGGGCGGGGGGCCAGGGTGTCCAGCGGGGTGCCAGGCGGGGGCCTGGTGAGGGGCCGGGAGGGTAACGGGGGTCCGGGCGGGGGATCCAGGGGACCGAGAGGGGGCCAGGGGGCGGGGGGTGCTAGGTGGGGACCCGTGGGGGGGATGAGGCGGGTAGTGGGGGCCGGGAGGGGAGTCAGAGGGATTCGGGGGGCCAGGAGGGGGTCAGGGGGGTCGAGGGGGATCCGGGGCGTCTGGAGTGACCCCTGCGCCTGCTGGGCCTCCCTCCGGCCGGGAGGCTCAGGGACAGGCCGAGGGGCAGCGCCTCCGGCCTCCGGGCTGCTCGGTCACCAACGGGCGCAAACGTGGGTGCCTTGGGGTCCCCCGGCCTGTTCCTGCGGCGACGCACGTGGCTCCAGCGGAGCCCCTGCCGCACGTGGGACGTGGACCTCGTGTTCGGGTCACGTCTGTCCCGGGGGGCGGCGGGGGACGGGCCTCCCCCCACAAGCAGGCCCCGTCCCTGTCCGCTCGCTCGGGGCTCACGGAGGCCCCGGCTGGGGAGCCCGCGGGTGCCCCCGGCCGCTGGCCTGCCCGCCCGTCCACGGGACACGTGCCCTTAGTCCCGTGCCCCCCGGCGTCCCCTTGTCCTCGCGGGGCGACCGCGATTCCCCGGCCTCTCCCCGCCGACGCCAGGCGCGCGTCGCGCAGGCGAACTTCCCTCGAAGGGAAGACGCGCGGAAACTTTCCCCCAAAACTAGATCAACCCCCCGATCCTGGTGTGCGGGCCGAGCCCCCGTCTCGGAAACGAGGGCGCACGCAGCCGCGCCTCGTTCCATATTCATGAAGCACTTTGTTCCCTTAACGAACGGGAACGAACGCTGCGGCAGGTGGGATTGTCCTCGTCCCCTTTGAATCCGGCCCCGTACCTGGGGCGGGGCGGGGGGGGGGAGTCATGAGGAGGAAAGTGGGGCCCGCCCCCCCCCCCGACGTGAGCGCGTCCTCTTTGATGAGCTGGGGGGAGGCGGCTTGTAGGTTTCTGGAGCGCGCGTGGCTCTTAGAAGTCCCGACTCGTGATCGGGATCGGGATCCGGGCCGGGGCGGGCCCCGTGGGGGGAGCGAGGTGCGGCCCCGCGTGGAGCGTGTGGCCCTCGGGGGAGCGTCTCCTCCGACATCGGCTCCACTCCCTGGGGGCGCCCCTGGTCGCCCGGCGCAGGGGTCCTCTGTCCGGCGTCCCCCTCAGTCCCCTATGACCCCCCCACAGCTGTGGGATGACCCCGAACGCGGACGACACGGGGCTTCGTGACACCCACGGGCGACACGAGGCCATGGGACCCTGCGTCTGGGCACGCGGGGCCCGGACACACCGCGCGCTTCCCTCCCCCGGGTCCCTCGAGGCCCGTGCGGAGCCGTGGCCCGGCGTGTGCCCTCGCACCCCGCGGGGTGGTCACGGGACGGGGACACCTGGACACGCACGTCCCCTGGACGCGGCGCCGCTGCAGGACGGGGGTGCAGAGGGTTACATGATGACAGCAGGGGGCGCGGCCACTGGCGGGGTTCGCGACGACGACCCGTGGCCTCCGAGACTCATCCCGGCCACGGGCGGGAGACGCCACCGCTCGGGGCCTCGTCGCCGGTCGGCACCCGAGGGACCTGCCGCAGCAGGGAGCCCCGGGGACCCCGGGGGGCGCCTGGGGTCCCCACGTCCCTCCCTTCACGCGTCTGCGCGTGGACGCCCGCGCGTCCTCACCCCCCAGGGGTCCAGGGCGCCCCCCTCGGCTCGCTTCGCTCCAGGACGGGCCCCGGGAGGACCGTCGGGCCCAGACGTGCGTCCATCTCTGCGTCCGTCACCGCCCCCGACGCCCATGGCAGCTGTGCGCGCCCCTCCCCCCCCGACAGGACGCCGCGCGCAAACCCCCGACTCGGGGGACCGTCCTGCGTGGCCGCGGCCCGGCCGGCCTGGCCCGGGGACCCGCGCTGACCCTGTCCAGGGCGACGGACGACCCCTCGCCGGGAGCCTGGGTCCCCACGTCCCCGCGGGTCCCCCTGCCCCGCCCGCACCCCTCACCCTGGGGCTGACCCCGGCGCCTTTTGTTTCCTCTCAGGCCGCGGAGGAGCTGCCGGATGCAAACGCGGAGCCGCCAGCGCGCGTGCTGCACGCTCCCCGGGACCGCGCGGGCCTCTCCCTCTAGGCCCTGCAGGCGGACGCCTCCCCGTGCCGCCTCCATCTGTCACCAGCCGGGCCCCGAGCGGGGCTCCCCGGGCGCGGGCAGACGGGAGGGGGGTCCAGGACGAGATCAGCGGACGAGACACCGAGACCCACGCACACAAGGGGCCGCGTCGGGACGGGACGCGGCGGGCGAGGCGGGGACGGCCACCTCCCGGCCGACAACAGGTCGCGGCGTCGAAGGCGCGCCGCCCCGTGCGGTCCGCTCCTGCGGCCCCGTCCGCCGTCCGGTGATGGATGGCGGGGCCGCCCCGGCCCCGAGGAGCGATGCTCGTCCACGCGTCCCTCCTGGGACGGTCGGGGACACCGGGGACGCCGCTCCGGCTCCGTGTGTGTGCGCGTCTGCGTCTGCGTCTGCGTCTGCGTCTGCGTCTCATTTCCATTTCAATCTCGGCCTCGTGAATGCCGCCCGGCACGCCCCGAATTCACAATCGGGAGGGGACCCGGCGGGGGCGGGGAGGACACCCACCCCAGGCTTGGTGTCCCGCGGGCGCCGCCTCGTTGGTCGCCGATGACGCGGGGAGGCCCTCTGCGGAGTGACACGGATGGATCCCCGTCCCCACGGCGCCACCGCGGCCCGTCCTCAGGGCGCGGGGGAGCGAGCGTCTGGGGACGGTGTAGGGCCAGGGAACAGGCAGAGGGTTTCCGCGCGGACAGGGCGCGGGGTGTGACCTGTTTCCTGTCAGCGCCCGCAGGTGCGACGCGCATGGAGGGGTCGCTCGGGCGGGGACGGGCGGGGATGGGTGCCGTCCCCGTGCCCTGGGCCTCCCTCCCTCCCTCCCGGCTGGGACCTGGGTCCCAGGACGCGGCGCGGGGACCGCCACGGCGGGGGTGGGCAGGGGACACCGCGCGGGGGGCGCGCGGGAGGCCAACGACGTTTGCATCGACCCCTGTCGGCGTGATGTATGGCTTCATTTCCCCGTAATTGAGAATTAGTGCGCGGATGAGGCAGGCCCGAGCGGCGCGGGGCGCCCCGCGCGGCCGTTTGTCACCACGGGCTGTCGGCGCCCGGGCCGCCGGGGTCCCCGCCGCGCCGGGCTCGGGGCGCCGCGTGACGCGTCCGACGCGGGGAGGTCTGGCCCCGGACCTGGGCGGGGGGGGTGGTCCCGCCCTGCGTCACCACGTCGCCGTCCCGCAGTCCGGGTGGGGGCCCGGGGTCACTGGGTTGCCGGCCTGCGGGCTGGTGGGCGCGGTGGGCCCGGGTGGGCGACGTGTCCCTGTTCACGGTCCCACCGGGCGGGTGGACGTGGTCCAATGGGCACGGTGACCGCGCAAGTGGGACGGGCGCAGGGAGGCGGAATGTGCCGGAAACGGGACAGCTCCGAGGGGGTGGACCGACCGGAGGCACCCGGGGCGGGGGCAGCGAGGCGTGGGGCGCAGGAACGACCTCCCGGCCCCCGCCCCGCGTGGCCCCGCTCCCTGCCCCGGTTTCGAACACCAGCAGGAGCCGTGGGAGAAGGGGCCCCCGCGGGCGGCGCACGTGGGCGGGATTCGGGGCTCCGGGACGGGTGCAGGTGACACAGGTCGCGTCGCCAGGTGCAGCGCAGATGTGACTCCGAGCACCGCGTGTGCGAGGTCCGTGCGCGGCCCCGGTGTCGGCGCCGCATTCTTCTTCCTGGCTGCATACTATTCCCCTGCGTGCGGCCGGCCCCGTCCTGCGAGTCCGTCCATCCGTGGACGGGGCCGTGCACATGGCAGTCGGGGGTCCCCGCATGCGGTTCCCTCGTGCGCCCCCCTGGGTATGGGATCGCGAGGTCACGTGGACGTGCGGGCGTCGCTTTCTCGGGGCCGGGCACCTCCATCTGTGACCAACACCTGGGCCGGGGGCGCAGGCCCTAAGGCAGCCACCGGCTCAGACCGGATGCGCGACCCTCCCAGGCGGCGGCGGGTCCCGTGCCCACACGACGCGCACGTCTCCCCGGGGTCCCGGGACGCCCAGGCCGCAGACAGGTCCCCCCACCCCCCTAGGGGTCCCCGTCACCCGGGGCCACGTGCCTCGTCGTGCGCTTCGCCGTCAGGGCGGCGGAGAAGCTGCGGACGGGACGCGGGTCGCGTGGGCCCGTGCGGCGCGTGGGGCGGCCATGAGGGCCCCCGGACGGCGTGTCACCCGGGGCCCCGCGTCGCCGCCGCCCACGGAGCCCTGGCCGGGCCGGGCTGGCGTCCACGCGGAGCCGAACGAAGGACACGCACGTGCGGCCGAGCCCCCCCCCCCCGCGTGCCTAATCGCGTTTGGGGAGAACGAGCCGCCCACCCGGGCCGTCGCGGGCTGCGTCGCGGGGACGCCGCGCGGTGGGGGCGGGCGGGCGGCGCGGGCGGGCGCGCGCGGCCTAATAAAAAGTGTCAGGCGGAATGAAAACGCGGCGCGCGTAATTAAATCTAATTGGGCCCTGTCACTTCGCATCGCCTCCGCCGCGGCGGCGTCCCCGCGGCCTGCGGGCCGCTCCGTGCCTGGTGGCGGGCGGGCGGGCGGGCGGGCGGCCCGACCCCCGTGTACGACAGCCACGCGGGCCTGGGCTCCGGGAGGGGGGGGGAGGGGCGCGGTCGCAGGTGTCACCGCTGCATGGGGCCGGGCTGCGTGCGCCCTCGCACGGGCGACTGCGTGGGTGGGGCGGAGGCTGCCGTGCGTCCCCTCGGGGCGTCCCTTGCCCCCCCACGTCCCCCCCTTCATTCCACGCCGCTCGCCTGGGGCCATGTGACACGTTGGTGCGGCTTCAGGGCCCGTCGCACGGGGGCGGCGCCTGTGGGTGCAGCGGGGCGAGTCCGTCCACTCCGGGATGGAGGCCAGTGACCCCCCTGTCCCCGTCCCCGCCCCGTGTGGGACGGACAGCCAGACCCCGGAGGCCACCCGGGACCTCGGCGCCGCCCCCTCCCGCCGCAGGCGCGCCCTCCCCAGCGAGCGAGCCTGCGGCCGGCCCCCCCGCGGCACCCAGAGGGTCGCACCGCGCCGTCGGGCGGCACGCGACGGGGACCCCGCGCGCCCCTGACCCGAGCCCAAGCCCCAAATCCCCATGTGACGGCGACGGGGAGCTCCGCGGGCGCGTCGCAGCTCGGCGTCGGGGTCCGTCGGGGCTGCGTGTCCTGAGCGCCCCCGCGCTCCCCCGCGGCAGGCGGGTGGACTCCCCCGGACCCGTGTCCTCGTGCGTGGGGGCGTCCGCTCCCCCGGCCCCCGAAGTGGCCGAGGGGGACACGTCTTCCTCGGGGACAACTGTGCTTTTTTATAAAATGAATGCAATCCCGCGTCGCACGTCCCGCCCGCGACCTTTCGTCCTGCGTCCGCGGGTCGGGCCGCGTTTCCGTTGCCTCCCGCGTCGCAGCCCGTTCCGGGGTTGGCGCCGACGTCCCCTCTGCGTCCCGCGTCCTCGCTCACGACGCCGTCGGCCCCGTCACCAACCCCGCAGCCATCAGGCCAGGCCCGGCGGGGACGTGAGCCGGGACTGTCCCGGCGGAGTCGCCGTCGCGCGACGGGGCGGGCGAGGCGCGGCCGCGTCTAGCGTTTCCCGGATCCCGGCTCTGTTGTGGGTTTGGGCTTGAATTTTCGGGATTTTGCTTTTATTTTATTCATTATTTCGCTTATTCATTGTTGCATTTCTTGTTTTATTCCCGAAAGCGTCGTGAGGACCGGGGAGGGGACGCGCGTCCCGCCGGTCGTCCTGCGAGGGCCTCGGGCCGGCTCGCCGGGGTGGAGAGCAGGGGACGCCGCACGGGAAAGGGCCTGCCGTCCCTTCCTGTCCATCGCGGGACCCGGAGCGCGGCCCCGAGCCCGGATGGCGGCGTCTGGGCGCCCCCTTCCGAGCTGTCTCGCCGCGCCGCGCGCGTGTGTGTGTGTCAGCGAGCGGGCGCGTGCGCGCGCGTGTCCCCCGCGTCCCCGCTTCTAATCACGCCTAATTAGCGTTTTCCCGTTTCTAATCACCCCCAGACGCGCGCCGCCCGCCTGCATAATTCATGGCGGGCGCGGGGGGCGGGCGCGCCCGGTGTCAGCCATCCGGTGTCGCAAATTAAACCTAACAAGTCGGGGCCGCGCGGTTCAATTAGAACGGCGGGAAGGGCCGCATTATGCGCGGCGCGTGTCACGCCTGTCAGGCCGGCCGGGCCGGCGGGAGCGGGGCTGTCAGGGGCGTTTACGTCAGCCCCGCCAGGAACTTCGGAGACAAAGGTGCGGGCCGCGCCGCGCGCCCGCCGCGCCAAGGGGCCTCCAAATGGGGTGCTTAGGGTGACACGGCGGCGCTCCGCGGGGGGGGAGGCGACGGGAGGGGGGGCGTTGGGCGTGGGGGGGGTGCAGGGCCCGTGGGGCGCCTCCCCCCTCCCCCGGGGCAGCGCCCCCGGGGGTCCCGTCGCGGCTGACGCGCAGATGGGGTGCTCGGAGCAGCTGCAGGATGAAGGGGGGGGGCTCGTCCCGAATGCACCGGGGTGGGTGGGGGACTGTCCCCCCCGCGCCCGCCCTCCCGCCCGCCCCCCGCCCGCCCGGGGCTCCTGCCCATCACGATGAAGACGTCGCCGGCAGCGCCTTCGCCGGGAGCCGGTTTCCATGGCGACGCCGGGATGCTCGCGGGCGGCTGCCGTGATGCTGCGGGGCCGTGGGGGGGGTCTCCCCAACCAGCAAGGCCTGGCTCAGAGGCGCCCCCAAAGCAGGGGGGCGGCGGGGCGGGGGGCGCCTCTCGTCACCCCCACGCGTGTCCCGGGGACGACGGACACGGAGCCTCCTCCGGGTGCTCTGCGGGTGGGGTCCCCGGCTGCCCTAAGGGGTGTCCTCGGCTCCCCTTGGGGGTGACCCCGGCTGCTATAACGGGGTGTCTCCAGCTGCTCTAAGGGGGGGTGTCCCCGGCTGCCCTGTGGGGCGTCCCCGGCTGCTTTCGGGGGGGCCCCCAGCTGTTCCAGGGGTGACCCCAGAGCAGGCTCACGGGGCTCCCCATCGGGGTCACCGCGTCCCACGACGGGCGCAGCTCGGGTCTTGCACGCGGCGGCGGAGTCAGCGACGCCCCAGCCCGTCGGGGGGACAGAGGCCACCGCCCTGCGCCACCGCCCGGCCTCCGCGCGCCTCGGTGTCCCCTTTCCCGAGGGGGTGAGCAGTGGCCAACGGGGCGGGGTCCCGGGCGTCCCCACGCGTCACCGATGCCTCCCGCCCCCGCTGACGGCGCGACGCCGCGTGCGCCTTTTCTCCTGTCCCAACCCCGCCTGGCGCCGTCGGGCGGGTCCGTCCCCCCGGAGGAGACCGGCCCGGTGCGGCCCGTGACTTAGTCATTCATTTCTATTGTTTTTATGATTATTTTATGATTATTTTTATGATTATTTAACTATTCGGGGAGCACACGGCCGAGGGCCTCTGGGTGCCGACGTCTTCGCGCCGCGCGGCCCCTTCCGGCCCGGCTGTGGCCGCCCGACCGGCCCCCGTGGCTGTCTCTGCGGACGGGAGTCGTGGGGCCGCGGGGCAGGGCCTTGCCCGGGGGCCTTCGTGTGCTCACACGGGGTCGTGGCCGGGTGGGCGGGCGCGGACCCAGCGGGGACACGGACGGGACGCGGGGACACAGGCTCGCAGAGGGCGACGCGGGGGGCAGGCGGCCGTGTCCGGGGCGTGGGGTGTCCGCACGGTGCGGGGAGGACGCCGCGGCCCCTCGAGGCCTCTGGCTCCCCCGCTGCCCGGACAGAGCCTTGTGGGGCCTGGAGAGCGGGACTCGGGGCCACGGGGACGCCCCGGCGTCCCCGCGACGTGCCTGTGGGGCCGGAGGGGACCCGTGCGGCCGTGTCGGGGGACGTCGGACGCTCCCGCGGATCCCGCTTATTCGCGTTGAAACCGGGTCGTTCACGCGATGACCTCAGCGCCCCCCGCCTCATGGCCTGGAGGCTGCGCACGCTCGACCCCGCGACCTTTTCCTCGAGAAGAACCCCACGGCCGGCCGGCGCCCGTTTTTTCTGTTTCTGACGCCGCCCGAGGCCCCGCGGCTGCTCCCTGGGGAGTCGGCACGCGGGCGAGGCGCGCGGTCGGCCCTGGGCCCGTGGGAGTCGCTCGGGGCCGTCCCTGCGGGGCCCGCCGGACGCCCCCGCGCGTGACCCGGCGACGTGCGAGTCCTCGTGACTCTCCGGGAAAGGAGCACGCCCGAGGGTGAGCGGCGCGTCTGTCGTCTCGGCCGTTACCGTCCTCCTCTCCCCTCGGGTCCGGGTCCTTACGGGGAGGGGGGACCCTGCGTGTCCCCAGGAGGGACGTGGCTCGTCGCACGTGCCCAATCGAGCCCCGCCATGGGGACGGGGGTGGAGACGCGGAAACCCTTCGGGGCCGCGGGACGCCCTAACGGCTCCATCTGGGGCCCGTTGCCCGGGGCCCGTCCCCCGCTCTCGGCCAGGACGCTCGCGGCCGCGTCCTGTGTCCTGACGGCTCCGACCCGGAAAACGAGGGTTTTCCTTCTGGGGGGGGGGGTCACGCGGCGCCTCCGCGTGGAACCCCTCAGCTCGTTCTTTTTTCAAATTTTTCCTAAAACATGAGCAGCTTGTCCCCCGGAAGCGGCCCGCCGCCGAAGCGTTTCTAGGACGCGCGTCTTGCGCGAAAGGCGCGTGAGGCCCGAGGCCCCCAAGCTGCCCGGGGTCCCGGGGTCCCGGGGTCCGGGACTCGGCCCGGGCGTGGGGGCGTCCGCGGGAGGGGCCGATGCCGACGCCGACACCGAAGCCACGTCCGACGCCCCCGAGCCCTGCGGGGAGCGGCGCGGGCGAGGCGCGCCCGCCATGGCGCAGCCGGGGGCCCCGTCGGCGGCTCCCCCAGCCCCCCCCGGCCCGCGCCCTAATTGCATCCAGACCGCAGCCCCGGCGCGGCCCCTGTCCCGCCCGTGACCCGGGCGCGGGCCGCACATGTGGCCCGGCTTCCCGGGCTGATTGCCGCGGCCTGGTCGGGGGCGCGGGGGGGGGTGGCCTGTCGCTCGGGGCGCTGGCAGCTGCTCCGGGACGGGGCGGGGAGCGTTTGCCGGGACCCGGCGTGGGGCGCAGCCCGCGGGCTGCGGTGGTCGGGGGTTTGGGGGGAATTGGGTGACGGGTGGGGCAGGGGGAGGAGGACGAGGAGGAGGACGAGGAGGGGAGGGTCAGGGCTCCCTCCCGCGCGGCCCGGGGTGCGCCCACCGTCCGGGTGACCGGCCGCCGCGATGCCCCGCGGGGAACGGTGCACACCGGCCGCGCGCGTCGCCAGCGAGGACAGTGCGGGCGGGAATGAGGGTGAAACGTCCGTGTTGCGTGTTTGGTTTCCACGTAGACCTGGCGATCCGTGTCCCGGCGGCGTCCGGCGTCCGGCACGGGGGCCGTGAACACGGACGCAGCTGAGGACGCGGCCGCCTGGCACGTCCGGGCCCCACGAGGCCCCGGCGCGGTCCCTCCGCGGTTCCTGGCTCTTCGCCCCCCGCGGGCGCCCCGTGGCGATGTCCAAGTCCCGATTCGCGCGTCGTGACCGCCCCCCTCTTCCTCCCGGCCTGCACCCCCTCCCGTCCGTCCGGCCGCCGTCCCTTTGTCGTCCGCGCCGCTGTGTCCTCCACATCCTCACGGCCTTCGCCGCGTGGTCAGAGGTGCGGGACGGCCCTGGCAGGGGGTTCCGGCGTCTTCTGTCCAGGGCGACAGGTGCCGTGGGTGCCCCCCGGGCGGGCGGCCGAGCAGCAGGAAGGCCGTGGGGACGGCCCCGTCGCACGTGTGACGCCCCCGTCGGAGCCCGGCTGCGTCCCTCCCTCCCTCCCTCCCCCCCTTCTCTCTCTCTCTCTCTCTCTCCCCTTCTCCTTCGAATTTAACAAGAATCTGCCCCAAAACAAACTCGGGAACGCGTCCCTCGCGGACGGCGTCCGGTCTCCATTTCTTGCGCAAACAAGGAAGACGCCCCGCGCGCCTTCGCGGCGTGACCCCCCCTCCCCGACCTTTCTGGGGGGCGCGGATGCACACGCAGAGCTGGGCGCGGGCGGGACGTTGGAGGGGGCCACGGGGCCACCTGTCCCCGCGTCGCGCCGCGTGGCGTGGGCCGCGCTGCCCCCCGGGCGGGGTGGGGTGGGGGGCGGACGGGAGGCCGGTGCCCGAGTCGGGGGCAGGTCTGAGCCGAGGGACACGGACGCGCGAAGGGGTCCCCGAGGCCTTGAGCGACTCCTGCGCGTCGGATGGCGCCGGCGGCGCTGATCATCGGTGTCGCACGGAAACGGGGGAGCAGGTGGGGTCCCCAGACCCTCACGGAGACGCATGCGGGTGCGGGTGCTGGGGCCGGGTCGGGGAGAAGGCGGAAGCCCCGAGAAGCCGATTGTGACTGCGGGACGGCGCCACGAGGCCTCGTGGTCCCAGAGACGGGTCAGACCCACCTGCGCCGCCCGTCACCGGGCGCGGCCGCCTGCGGGTTCAGCTTCCCCCACGGGGACGCAGGTTCGCAGGCGCAGCTGGGGGGGGGGGTGTCACCTGTCGGCCCTTCGGACCTGGACGCCATGCTCGTCCCCACGGCGGCCGCCCGCCTCCCCGTCGGGGTCGGAAGGCAGGTGGGTGGGGTCCCCGTGGGGAGGCGACGGGGGCATTCGGGGCCCCCGAGTCCCCGGTGAAGCGCTGGGTTCCAGGCCCACGGCAGGGCCCCGCGCGGTGTGGTGCGTCCCGCCCCGCGGCTGCCCCCACTGACCGACCACACGTGCGGCCGGCGGCCTCGGGTTACAGAAGGGACGGCGCGGGAAACGGGAAACGTTCCCCTCCCGGTGGCAGCTCGTGGGAACCCGGGGGAGACAGCAGCTGCGGGGCATCTGCTCCCGGGAGACGGGGCTGGCAGGGTGGGGAGGGCGGTGACGGGGACACAGGCCCAGGTTACAGGGACCCAGGCGGGGGGGACGAGGACCCAGGAGTGGCGGATGGGGACACAGGTCAGGGCGACAGGGACCCGGGCGAGGGTGACGGGGACACAGGTGGAGTGACGGGGACACAGGGGGGTGACAGAGACCTAGGCGGGGTGACAGGGACCCGGGTGGGGGTGACGGGGACCTGGGCATGGGTGACGGGGACCCAGGGGTGTGACAGGGACACAGGTTGGGGTGACAGGGACCCGGGCGAGGGTGACGGGGACACAGGGGGGTGACAGAGACCGAGGCGGGGTGACGGGGACACAGGGGGGTGACAGAGACCTAGGCGGGGTGACAGGGACCCCGGGTGGGGGTGACAGGGACCTGGGCATGGGTGACGGGGACCCAGGAGTGTGACAGGGACCCAGGCGGGGGGGATTAGGACCCAGGAGTGGGGGATGGGGACACAGGTCGGGGTGACAGGGACCCGGGCGAGGGTGACGGGGACACAGGTGGAGTGACGGGGACACAGGGGGGTGACAGAGACCTAGGCGGGGTGACAGGGACCCCGGGTGGGGGTGATAGGGACCTGGGCATGGGTGACGGGGACCCAGGAGTGTGACAGGGACCCAGGCAGGGGGGACGGGGACCTGGGCGGGGGTGACGGGGACCCAGGCGGGTCTGTGTGAACCGGGACGCCCGCCCCACGGCCGCGGCACACTGAGACCCTCCGGGCGGCCGTGCCGCGTCCCCTCGGGGGCCGCTCGGGGCCGGCGCAGCGTCCTGGACGTCCCGGGCGGCGTCTGTGGCCCGGCCGGGGGGCGCGGAGCGTCAACGCCACCGAGCCGTGACGCATCGCGGGGCCTGAGGCCCGGAGCCAGCGGCGGGGCCCCCCGGCCGGCGGGCCCGGCGGCCCCGGTTCCAATTAGCGCGCCCGGGCCCCGGCGGCGCGGAGGGCGCGGCCCGAACATGAAACGTCGCTGCCGCCCGCCGGGCTGGGCGCTAACGGGTTCCATTTGGTCCCCCGCTCGGCAGGCGGGCGGGGGCCGCGGGGGGCGGAGAGGAAATTGCGGGGTCGCGGCGTCGTGTTCCCGGGAACGGCGGACAGATTTACGGCACCTGGAAGGGGCAATTAGGCCGGGGGCCGCCGACTACAAAGCGCGGCCGTAAATCCCCGTGACGAGGGGGGCGCGCGGGCCGGGCGAGCGACGAGCCTACCAGCCGGCGGCCGGAGGGCGCAGCACCGAGCCCGGCACAGACGGCCCTCGCTCCCCCTACCCCTGGTCCCCACGACCCCACTCGGGACGGCGTGGGGCCCTCCCCGGCCGCCCGCGCCCCAGCCTGCGGGCCCGAAGCGGCGGGACGGGTGGGCCGGCCGCACAGGCCCCGTGGAGCTTGCAGCGGGGACAGGGGCCAGCGGCGGGGACGCGCGCGGGGGATGCGTTCGCCGGGCCGAGGCACCGCAGCAACGTGTCCCGGAGCCGGGGAGTACTAGGCAGCCCTGAAAAGGAGAGGGGCGTGGACGGGCCTCAGACACGCGGTGCGCAGGGCCAGACGCAGACGCAGGGGTCACCCCGGTGGGTCCCGTGTCTGTGAAGCGTCCCGTTCGGGCCCGTCCCCGGGCGGGAAGCGGGTGACAGCGAGCGGGGTGGGGGCGGGGGTGGGGGTGGCCGCTCCCGGGGACGCGTTGGCCTCGGGGGAGACGAGAACCTGCTGGGGCCAGGCGAGGCGCAGCGGCTGCCGCTCTTGGCGAATGCGCCAAAGGCCCCGACATCCGACACTTCAAAATGGTCGATTTGGGGTCATTTCGTGCGTTTCACTTTAAGGTTTGGAAAGGAAGGCGCGTCGTTGCCGCGTGGGCTGTGGGGGCGCGGAGGGGGCCCCCTGATCGCCCCACGGCCTCGTGCGTTCACGTGTCTCCCGCACAAGGGGCGGCGGGCGAGGGGCACAGGTCGCTGGGATGGGCGCGGACCCTGAGGGGTCAAATGCCGCCGTCCGAGCGGCTGTTTCTGGAAAGATCTCGGCCCCACCCCGTCCCGCCACGCTCGGGGGGGTGGGGCGGGGGGTGTTCACGAACCTGCGGCCCCGAGATCGAGGGGTGAGTTCACGTTCACGAGGCCTCGGCCTGGACATCGTCACGTCCGGAGTCGTTGGTGGGGGGAGAGTGGAAACGGGTCACACAGATACGGGATGATAGATGATAGATAGACGATTGATTGATTGATAGATGATAGATTGATAAATGATAGATAGATTGATAGATAGATTGATCGATCATAGATCCATGAAAACAGAATGATAGATGATAGATGGATAGATAGATGGATGGATGGATCGATAGATGGATGGATAGATGATAGATAATCGATAGACAATCGATAGACGATTGATAGGTAGATGATAGATGGTAGATGACAGAGGGAGACACGGAGCTGACCGAGGGGCGAGCACAGACGCTGCGGACAGACGGGGACAGGTGGGGATTCAATCGCGATCGATACGCGGCGGGGGGGGGGTGAAGGGATGGACAGACAGAGATCGATAACCTATAGGTAGCCGATAGGCAGGCGGACAGACTGGGGGGGCATCCCCCCTGCTGAGTCGGGGCCTGGCCTCCCGGCGGCACTCAGGGTCCGTGCGGGTGCGTTCAGGATGGAGCGCGAGTCGCTGTCCGTTCGCGGGGAGTTCGCCCGCCCCTGGCGTCCGCCCGTCCGTCCGTGAGACCCACGGGGCCGTCGGCCACCGGCGTGCGGCCTCCGATCGATCGTCCTGGCGCTCACGGGGCGCGCGTGCTGCTGGGCGGGAGCCCCTCGCTTCGGGGCGCCCTGGCGCCCGGGTCCCTGCTCGGGCCGGGATCCCATGGGCGGCTCGGGCTCCGATTCCGTGGATTTAGTCTTCATCGGGCGCGCGGGGGGGCGGGGGCGGCATCGGGTCCCCATCGGGCGTCCGTGACGAGGCTCCCGTCAGCCCTGAGGGGCGCGTCGGGGTCGTTTCGGGTCGGCGATTCGTGCAGCGTCGTTTCCCACGAGTTCAGTCCGCGTTCGGTGGCCGTTTGTTATTCGGTTTATTAGTTTTTATTCAGTTTATTGTTTATTATTCAGTTTATTAATTATTATTCAGTTTATTACTTATTATTTGGTTTGTTAGTTATTATTTAGTTCATTAGTTATTATTTAATTAGCTATTATTCAGTTTAGTAGTTTTTATTTAGTTTATTAGTTATTTCGTTTATTCATTATTATTCAGTTTGTTAGTTGTTATTTAGTTTATTATTTATTATTTAATTAGTTATTATTCAGTTTATTCGTTATTATTTAGTTCATTATTATTTAGTTTATTGTTTATTATTCAGTTTATTAGTTTTTATTTGGTTTATCAGTTATTATTTGCTTTATTAGTTATTTAATTAGTTATTATTCAGTTTATTGTTTATTATTTAGTTCGTTATTTATTATTTAATTAGTTATTATTTAGTTTATTGGTTATTATTCAGTTTATTAATTATTATTCAGTTTATTAGTTGTTATTTGGTTTGTTATTTATTATTTAGTTCATTATTTCTTATTTACTTTATTAGTTATTATTCAGTTTATTATTATTTAGTTCATTATTTATTTCATTTATTAGTTATTATTTACTTTATTAGTTATTATTTAGTTCATTATTTATTATTTAGTTCATTATTATTCAGTTTATCAGTTGTTATTCAGTTTGTTAGTTATTATTTGGTTTCCTCTCCGGGGTCGCTCGTCAGCGCTGCCGGTATTCGGTGTCGCTGGGCGATCAGGACTGGAAATGCGCCCGGGACGCGTATTTCCGTGCACGGGACGCGCCTGGTGCTCGGTGCCGGCGATCGGGCCGGCGTCCCCGTAGGATCGGGGCAGACGGGGGGCAGTTCTCGGGGCCGGGGAGCCGTCCGCAGCCCACGCAGGGTCAGCGGGCACGGAGCGCGCGCGTCGGCTCTGAGGCCGGTGTCCGCGGTCCCTGGGCCTCCGTGTCGCCGTGGAGTCAGGTGGCCCCGGGACCCCCGTGTGGCCTCGGCGCTCAGGACGCGTGTCATGTGTAAGGGGTTCCCGCGGGCGTCCACCCGAAGCTGGTTCCGGGACGGCGCCCCGCGCGCACGTCCCTGTGGCCCCGACCCGGGCCTGTGGCCTGGGCCGGCCTTGGTGGCTGAGGCCCCGGGGCCTGCTCGGAGCTGGGGGCGGCGGGCGGGGGGGGCACCGCGGGCGGCCCTACAGACGGCCGGTCCCGTTCCCTGTCGCTGACCCACCGATGAGGCCTCAGGGCGCCCCGGGTGCTCCTCTCCGGCCGCCAGAGACTCCTCACCGATGTGCGGGATGAGGGTGGGGACGCGTCCCGGGTCGCCCTGGGGACACACTGCCCTTCCTTGCGCCCGGCTGTCTGTCCCCTGCCCTGTCCTCCTTCCTCACGGGGTGCGCGGCCGCCCCGGGTGGCCCGCACGCGTTGGCGGAGCCGGGCCCAGGCCTCTCGGACCCCGGCGGCCGGGCGAGCCGGGCCTGGCGTGCAGAACGGGGTGTCGGGGGGGCGGGGGGGGGCGCGTGTGCGGAGCGGAACTGGCTCCGCGGCCTCGGAGGAGGCGTGACAGCGGGGCGAGTGTCGGAAGGGCGGCCCCCACGGGCGTCGAGGGCCCCCACGGGGGGCGTCGAGGGCGCCTGCCAGCACGTTTGGGGCGGTGGAGGGGGGCGCGGCGGCACCGATTAGCATTCCGCGCGTCCTCATTTGCATTTTGCTTTCCCGGTGGGGTCCCCGGGGTCGGGGGCAGTTTGCAGGGTGAGGCCCGCGGTGATTACGCGGCCGCGCCAGGGGGGCCCGGCATCTGGCTGCGATTGACCCGGGGACGCGGGCGCTTGTGGAAGTGCGGGTCGCGGGGGGAAGGGGGTGGGGATAGGGGGGCGTCTGCTCTTCAAACACCACGTGTGCGCGTGCGTCTCGGTCCTGCGGGCGGTGTGGGGGGCTCCGGGTGCGCCCGGGGGACCCGGCGGGGGCTCGGCCGACTTTCAAGAGACGACGACGGCAGGTCCCGAAGTCAGGGCTGCCCCGAGGGCCGGGGACCCGCGCGCCCCACCTGCGGGGACGTCCCGTTGGGAGGCTCTGAGCAAGGGGGACTGCTGGGGGCGGGGGTTTGGGGACCGCGCCCTCACCGACCCGATGGGGACCCCATAAGGAGCGGGCCGCAGCGGGAGCGCTGGGGCCGCCGTGGCCCCGGGGACTCCCCGTTGTCGACTTTCTGGGAACGCAGAGACTCGCCGCCCGACAATGGGGCCTGTTTCCCCCCCGCTGACCCGCAGCCTCGGGGTCAGCCCCAAACGCCATTTCCCAGGCGTCCCCCAGGGTTGTTGGCCGCGTCCCTCCCGTCTCTGCCTCCGTGTCCTCCGTGTCTCGGTCTCCCCTTATGTCCCTTATAAGGACACTGTCCCAGGGTGTAGGGCCCCCTGTCCCAGGAGGCCTCACTCACCCGAGACCCTAAACCCATCCCATCCGCACAGACCCCGTGTCCTGGTGAGGCCCCCGTCACAGTCACCAGGGGTTTGGACACGAACGTACCTTTTTTGGGGGGGGGCACGCCTTACGGGGACACACGCGGGCCCGTCACCCTCAGATCACGCACTTGGCAGTGTCAGCCCCGAGTTTCGGGGTCCTGCATCGCGCAGCGGTGCGGCTGTCACGGGGTGGCCCTCGGCGCCGCACCCTGGGTCTGGGGATGACGACGGGTCCCGTGTGGGACTGGGCGGGAGGAAGGAGGCAGCAGGGGCCCGGGAGACAGCGCGACGGCGGCCACCAGAGCAGGACGAAGGAAAAGGCCGCATTCCAGGCCACAGCGGCGTCCGCGCCGTGCCCGGTCCCCCCGTCGGCCAGATGGGGGGGGGTCCCGGGGTTTCCGTGCGGCTCTGCGGGTGCGGTGAGGCCTTCCGGAGGCATCCGCAGTGCGGGGGACGGCGGCGGGTGCCATCGGGACCCTTTAAGACACCGTAAACTGGTCTCCAAGGTGCAAACGGGGGGAAATTCTTCAAATGCTGGCAGGGGCGCCGGGGTCCGAGGGCGTCTGGAGGGAACGCGGGGCGCCCCCGCCCCAAACCCCCATCGTCCCCCGGAACGGAGCCCGGTCCTCGCGGGTCACGCAGATCCCCGCCAAGGGGACTCGCGGACTCGGCGTCCGGAAGGGGAACGCGGGGCCGGGCCGCGCGGCGTGGGCGCCACGGGAGCCGCGGGAGGGGGCGGGGGCCCCGTTCCCGCGAGACGGAGAAGCCGTTTCCTTAGGACGGAGAAGGCGTTGGCCCGGGACGCGCGTGTGCGTGGACGCAGCTTCCCCGCTTCCCCGGGTAATTGACATGTGTTCATATTTTATCAACATATTTACGTTTTATCAACATGTATTTACCGACATATATTTATTAATATATTTCTATTTTATCAACATATTTATATTTTATTAATATATATTCTAATTTTATTTAATGTATATTTTATCAATATATAATCCTATATTTATTAATATACATTTACCTTTTATTAATATATATTTGTATTTTTATTAACATATTTGTTTTAATTAAATATATTTATATTTTTATTAATATATATTTGTATTTTATTAACATATATTTGTTTTAATTAAAATATATTTATATTTTTATTAATATATATTTCATTAATATGTATTTATATTTAGTAATATATATTTTATTAATATATATTTGCATTTTAATTATATGTTTATATTTTATCCATATATAGCTATATTTTCCAATCTATATTTATATTTTTATGAATATATATTTATGTTTTATTAATATATATTTATATTTTTATTAATATATATGTATTTCATTAACATACATTTATATCTTTATTAAAATATATTTTATTAATATATATTAATTAATATATTTATATTTTATTAAATATATTTATGTTTTTATTAATATATTTTATTAGCACATATTTGTATTTTAAGTAATATATTTATGTTTTTACTAATACGTATTTATATTTTTATCAATATATATTTATATGTTAGTAGTATATATTTTTTAAATACATATTTGTATTTCAATTGATATATATTTATATTTTTTATTAATATATAGAGGTTTTTTCGTATTTTACCACGTCGGGGAAAGTGACAGGCGTGCCGACGCGGGACCCTCATTTTCTCCCCCCGAAAGGTTCTGGCCGATGGCCGACGTGCCCGTGGGGCCGACCCGCGGGCAAACCCCGCTCACGCCCGCGCCGGGGCCCGCGCTGCTTCCCCTCGCGCGCGCCGTGCCGTCAACTCGCGTGCTCTGCTGTCATCTGACACGTTAAAACCCCAAAACCCTGCATTTTGAAAATTGTGCTGCGCGTCTTCCGAGGCGCAGGGACCTTAAGAGAAAGAATGACCCGGAGCGGGACGTTTGGCGGCCTCCGATGCTCCGGGATGAAACGATCGTCTTTATTCCCCCTTTTCCCCCCAGGACAATCCCTCGGGACGACCCCCGCTCGTTCCTGGCCACGAGGGACAGCGCCCGGCGGCGGCAGCCGGGGTGAGAGGGAGGGCCGGGCCGGGCCGGGCCGGGCGGGGAGATCCGATTCCTTCTGGGGAGACGCGCGCGGCCGGAAACCGCTGAGGCGTCCCCGCAGGCGCGCGGACCCGTGTGCCCGAGTCCCTGCCCACGCGGTGGAAAGGGGTCGGCCCCGTGGGGAGGGACGAAAACGGGTCCGGGCGGCGTTTCAAACGAGGACAGTGACGCCTGCCGTCACGGAGGACGGGGACAGGAGGAATCCCTCAGAAGTGTGGGGCGCGGGGGGCGCGAGACCAACCCCCGCTTTCACCCGATCCCCCCCTCCACCCGCCCCGCGCGTGCTGCGAGGCAGGGCCACGTGGGATTCGATCCCGTTAGGGCCCGTGGGAGGCTTCCGCGTGGGCACAGGGCCACGGCCGGGTCCCTGCGAGCCGACGCGGGCGTCCGGACGGGCGCGAGGACCCCGCCGTCCGAGTGGGCATGTACGGGTCAACCCCTTCCCGCGAGCGAGACGTGTGCGGACGTGGACACAGCTGGGGGGGCCCCGGGAGGCGAGCGGGCGGCGTCCGGACACCCCGAACTCTGACACTCTCGGACGCAGGGTGGGTGCGGGCCCGGGGGCTCCCCCAGGAGGGCCACGCGGCTGCCACGGGGGCGTCCGACGTGGGGACGGAGCAGCTTGGCCTTCCCGACGTCCCCCGCGTCCCGGTCGTCTCTCGGGGCTCGGTCCTCTGTCCTCCTGCCGCGCCCGGGTGCTCGGGGACCTACCTGTCCGCCCACCCACCCGTCGTCCACCCGTCGTCCACGCAGAGCGGGCGAGTCCGCCTCCCGGGGGGACGAGGGGCGTCCTCAGCGCGGAGCGGTGGGCGTCGTGGCGTCCTCCCTTCTCCGGAGACGGGCGTCCCGGTCGCCGCGCCCCGCTCCTCTGTGGGGTTGTCCGTGTGGGAGCGTGTGCGGGGCGCGGCCCGCGTGCCCTTCGCCCTGGGGACCGTGCGGCCGCCGTCCCGCGGGTCCGGCCTGTCTCGTCGTCGTTGCCGCTGCCAGGCTTGGCCGTCCACCCACGAGGCCGCGCTGCTGTCCCGAGGGGCCGGCCGCGTCCCCTGTGACAGCTCCGGGCCGCGGACCGGCTCCCGCGCGTCCCTGCGGGATGTCATCCTCCCGCCTCGGGCCGTCCCCCCCTCCCAGGAGCCACCCCCGTGCGTTCTCCTGTCCCCGCGCGCGCCCGTCTCTGATCTCCGCTGCGCTGACACCACCTGTCGGGGCGACGCGCGCCGGCCCCCCCGCTGCGAGCCGCTAATGACCCCGCGGCGGCCGCGCGGGTCTGCATCCCAGGGACGCGGACAGGCGCCGGATAACGACCCTTCGGTGCTGATGAGACGCGGCTGTCAGGCCGCGGCCGCCGGGCTCCGGCCGCTCCGGGGTCACGTGGCCCCGGCCCGCCGGGCGGGTGGTGTCAGAGGGGACCCGGCTGATTGGCGTGACAGGATTCGGGGAGAAAAACCCCACATGCGCGCGGGGCTCGTCCCTTAGGAGCCCACTGGGGCGACGGCCCCCCAGGAGCGACCCTGTGGCCGGACTCCGGTGACCGTCCTATTGCTCTGGTCGAAGGGTCAGCGGCCCTGGCAGTTCGGGCCGCACGACCAGCTGCGGCAGGTGCGGCCCGTGGCCGGGTGCTCGGGGATCCGCCGCCCTCGGGCCCGTTGCTTCTGCGCGGAGCGTGGCCCCTGCGGGGGGCCCTGGGTGGCCGGAGTCGGGGTCGGCCGTCGGTCCTTCCCGCCCCGCACTGGGGGCGGCGCAGACGGGAGTTGGGGACACAGAAGCCGCACGATTCGCGTCCCCTGCCCCGGAGGAGCCGTCGATGGCCTTCGGGGTGTCGGGGACGCGTCCGGCGCCCGCATGCTCCGGGTTCTCGCTGCGGCGCCCGGTGCGGGGCAGGAGGCGTGACGAGCGTGGACGTGCCCGTGGGAGACGGGGGGAGAGGCCGCCGCTGTCTGCCTCCCTCGGGGAGGACGGCGCGTCCCCGGCGGGCGGTGGGCCGCGCCTCAGCAGCGGACGGCGCAAGGAGACGCGAAAGGAGGCGTCGCACACGCGGGTGTCGCGCCCGCTCCCTTCTCCGCCCCTTTCTCTCCCCCTCCGTCTCTCTCTCTCTCTCTCTCTCTCCCTCGTTCTCGGCTGAAAAGACATTTTACTCCGACGCGCGCGAGCCCGGCCGCCTCCCCAGGTGGTGCAGGGGCCGTGGGGCCGGGCGACGGGGGCTGCGGGTCCCGACCCCGCACGCCGTGTCCCCGAGCCCTGCGCACGCATGTGGCACGGGGCAGGCCCGTGACGAGCCGGGCCGCCCGCTGCTCCGTTCCCGCCCTGGCTGCCTCCCCAGCCCGGAATGCTCCGGAACAGTCTTTTCCCCCAAACGCGGGAGCGTGCCCCCCGCGTGCCGTGCGGGCCGGGGTCCGAGGGGACGGGTCCTCCTTGTGGGGAGACGCGGGGGGTGTGCGGGGAGGAGGCCGGCGCCCGACCTGGGCGCGTTCCGGGGGCGTCCCGGGAGAGCGAGCTCTTCGCACGCCGTCCTTTCCCGTCGTCGTCGTTTATTTTCGGGATCTGGGGGGGGGGTAGCGAGGGGAGGGGCCGTGGGGTGGGCCCCGTCTCCCGCGGAATTAACACCCGATGAGTATTCAAGCCTCGGGGGATCCCGCTGTCGCCCTCATTAACTTCAACCCGCGCCCTAAACGCGGGGGCTCCGTGCGGCGGCGGCGGCGGCGGCGCGGGGACGAGGAGCCGTGTGCGCGGGTGTCCCCTCGGCCCCGCGCGCCGCGGGCGACGCCGCGGTCCCCGCGCAATTAGTCAGAAGCCGCCCCGGAGCGGAGTCGGTGTCGTCGTCCTCGTCGACTTGTCACTGCGCCTTCCTGTGCCACGCGGGGGGCGGGGGGGCCCGCGTGGGTCGCAGCGGGATTTCTCTGCCCCCCTCACACCCCGCACACGGGGGGGGGCGGGGAGAACCCTCGGGGCGGCTCGTCCACAGTTGGGAGGCGAGCTCCGGGCGGCAGCGCAGTGCGCGCGGGTCCGGGTTTAATTTTAGAATCCCGAGGGCGCGGGGGCTCCTGTCACAGCGATCGGTGCGTGGGGCGTGGGGGTGCGCGTGTCTCCGTGTGAGCGTGTGCGGGGTGTGGGCGCACGCGCGTGTCTCCGTGGGGAAATGCGTCCTGCGGGTCCTGACGAGGCGCATGCTCGGGGCCCCCCGGGGACCGGGAGTTGCACCTGCGGGGCCGGCGGCCGGAGCCGGCCAGGCCGTGGGGCCGAGGCCCCGTGCCCCAGGCGAGGACGCACACGGGCCCGGGACCGGGTCCCCACACGGGCCTCGGGGACGGGGGCGACCAGAGGCGTCGGTGGCCACGGGTGAGGGCCACCCCCGCCCCCGGGGTGGGGGCCGGCGCCCAGGCCGGTGTCCAGGCCCGAGTTCCCGGCCGAGTCGGGCAATGGCTGGCCCCGCGGCGGGGTTCGGGGCGGCCCTGAGGGGCGCGTCGTCGTGCACGGGGACACCCGGCGAGGGCGCGTCTGTGGGGTGCGTGGGCCGGATTGGAATGGAAGCCGGGGCCAGGGCGCTGCTTTCGGGGTCCGTCTGTGTCCTGCCGTCCCCTCCCCGGCACCCCGTACCCCAGGATCCATCCGCCTTCCTTCCGCCCCGGCCGGGGACGCCCACGCGCCCCAGACCCCAGGCGCGACCTCCGCGCAGCCCCGCGCTTCGTTTTAAAAAAAATAAAACCGTCCGAGGTCCCCGGTCCCCGTGTCCTCGGTCATGGGAGTGGCGGGCGCGCCGCGGGCACGGGGTGCGGGGTGGGGGGGAAAGGTCGTGCCCCTGCTTCCCGGCTGCGCGTGTCCCCGCGTTGTCACCGTTTCGTGCCCCCCCCAACCCCCGTCCCCACCGCTCGGTCGGCAAACCCCAGGCCGCGGGGAGAAGGGGGGTCTCGCCCGCCCGCGCCCGCACCGAGGGAGAAAGTGGGTCGCCCGCCTGCCGCGTCGGCTGTTCTGCGCGGCCGCCGCGCGGGCGCCGGTTTCTGAAAACCCCGGTAATTGCCGGTCGGCCTGCCCTAGCTCCACTTATTTTATTTTTTTCCCCCCGATGTCCTGATTTTTCCTTTTTTTCCCGCTTTCAAAGCCTGACCTACTCTCCTTCCCGCGCCGGGGAGAGGAGGGGTGCGCGAGGGGGTGCAGGACTCGTCCCCGACACGCGGCGGGCCGGGACGGGTGTCCGTGGACGTGCGAGACCAGGGGCACGGGGGTACCCTGGGGCGGGGGGCGCGGTCGCCTCCGAGGCCGCGTTTCCGCCGCAGGGACCGGGCCCGTCGCACACACACGCCCGCGGGGCTCGGCGCCGTCTCGGCCGCGGCGGGTGCGTCACCGGAGTCCCCGCTCGCTGCGCCTCTGACGGGTCGGCCCCCACGGGGCATGCCTCCCGCCCGGCGCCCCGACACGGCGACGGCGACGAGGAGGAGAAGACGCCGTGTCCGCGACGGGCGGCTCCTCGGGGCATGGTTTCCCGCCCCTCGCTCCGGTTTCCCGCCTCGGGAGACGTGGCGGATCCCGTGTCGCTGTTATTTTCGATTGTTTTTTCCTAAAAAAGGAAATGCCGGCGCACAACGACGGGACCGCCACCCCACGACGGTCGGTGCCCATGACCTTTGACCATGAGGGGACACTTCGTGGCTTCTTCGCCGTCGACGCAGGGGGCCCGGGTCAGCCCGGTCCTCGCCGGCCCGTGCGTGTCCTTCCACTTGGTGTCCCCCGTGTCCCCGTACGTGTGACAGCGCCCCAGACCCGAGTCGGCCCCGTGCCCGATGCCCCGGCCGCGGCGGGGACGCTGGGGGTGCAGGCTTGGCCCCGCTGCGCGGTCCCGGGTTCCCCACGCGGCCCCGAGTGAGGACATGCGGGTTCACCCGCCTGCTCTGGGGTGGGGGTCCCAGACCGCTCTCCCCCGACCCGGGGACCTGGCCAGTGGCCCCCCAGGAAGGCGCGTCTGTGTGGACAGGCGCCCCCCACCGTCCCCCGGGACCGCGCCGCCACGCGCGGCCTCGTTATCCGCTGCCCCTAATTGCGCCGATGCTGGCCGAGCCGCCTGCCGTGTCCGCGCCGCCGCGGCGCAGCCACTGTCCCCGCGCGCTCCCCGGGGGGAAGGACCTTCAGCGCGGTCCCCGGGGGCGGCCGGGCCCTGCCATCCCGTCCGTCAGCCCGCCCGCCGGGAGTCGTCGGGGAGGCGGCGCGTCCGCGCCCGCCGGCCCTAAGAGCCGGTGACAAGTTGATGTCCGCAGCGCTAAGTGCGGGTGACGGCGGCGCGTCAGGGCCCGGACGGCGAGATGCAGCCTGGCACGCGTCAGCCCGGCGGCCTGATGGGAGGTGATGAGTGCCGGCGCGGGGACGGCGCGGGGACGGCGATCTGGCCGCAGCCGGTGTCACGGCGGGCGCGGGAGGGGGCCGCCCGGGACGGCCACGTGTCCCCCATCTGCAGCCCCGTCGTCTCGGACATGGAGGGCGCGCGGTGGAACCCGCCCACGTGGAGGGGTCCGCGGCGTGACGGGGCTGGGGACGGGTCCCGGTGCCGTTCGTGAGCACCCCGGGGCCCGGCGGGGGGGCGCGCGGAGGCTGCAGGTGTCCCCACAGGGGACGGGCACCCTCCACGCCCCGTCCCTACCTCCCTCTCGCTGTCCCCGAGAAGCCGGTGGCCTTGACGAGCGTCCTTCCTCCGTCGGGGACACGAGGGGACCTCGCCTGCGGCGGACAGATGGCCGCCCGTCCTTAGGTGAGGGTCTCAGGGCTCAGCCCCCGCCCGCCCTGCGTCCTGGTCCGTGGCGGGACGGGGGCCCCGGGCGCTTCCCCGCGCGACGACGGTGACGGTGACACTGGGGTCACAGGCCACGTGGGGGACGCGGGCAGGACGATCCCGGGGTGCAGGGGGGGCCTGGCGTCACCGTAGGGTCCCCTCCTGCTCCCCGTGGCAGGGACCGGGACTGGGTTGCGACTTCACGGACGTTTCCGGCGTGTTCTGTGGCGTCTGGGGGAGCACGAGGGAGGCCGGGGCCAGCGTCGAGGCCGTGGAGGGGGCCGTGCAGGCTGCACGCGGGGACCCTCCATGGGGACCCCCGTCCCGTCCGTCCCCGTCCCCGAGGCGACTCCGAGGCCCCCTGCCCCACGCCCTGCTGTGCGCCCGTCGTCCCCCCCCCCCGCTGTCATCCGACACCCCCCACCCCCGGGGGGGGGGCCCGGCTGCAGGAAACACCTGTGGGGGCCGAGCGGGGGGTCACCCCGGCCCGGCTCCAAGGTCGCCCGGGCAAACAGGTGTTTTCCGTCAGGCTCGCGGCCCGCGGGGTCGGGGCGGGGGTCAAACGCAGCCGAGGGGGGTCCCCCCGGGGTGGGGAGGGGGCACGGGGACGGCTGGGGCTGGGGTGGGCGGCTGCTCCGTGCACACGCGGCGGCCGGGGTGCGGGGTCCCCCGTAGGTGAGGGCGTCCGGGATGGGGTGGGGGGGATCGAGGAGGCGGGGATCACGGGATTCAGGGGTCCCCCACCCCCTCCCGCCCGCACGATGCAGCACAGGCGCCCCCCGCCCCCCGCAGCGGTTCCGGGGCCTCATTTCCATGCGCCAGAGCGAGCCTAAGCGCTCCCAGATGGAAGCGATAAATAAGCGGAGTCATTACCCCGCGCCCACTTAGGCCCGAGGAGCCCTAATGAAGGGGGAGCGGGCGTGGGGGGGGCGGCGCAGATGGAAACGAGGCGCGGGGGGCGCGGGGGGGGGGCGAAAGCTGCGCGCCGGCTGTTGTCGCCCCCACCCCCGCCCGCACCCCTCCCCCACCCACGTGGGATGGATTTATGGGTCGGGGCTCGGGCGGGCGAGCTCCCGGCCCGTCTGGGGCCGCCTGCGGGGCGGCGGGACCGGCCTTTTAGGGGGGACGAGGACGGGGACGCGTGTGGGTCGCGGGGTTCAGGACGCAGGGAGCTGCCGGACAGGACGAGGCTCAGGGGGACCCCACAGGGCCTGGGCCCCGCTCACGCGGGTCAGTGCGGGTCGCGATGCTGTGGGCGCCCCTGGGCCGCGTTGGGACCCGTGCCGGGCCTGGCACGAACGTCACGGCTCACGGGTGACAGGGACAGCGAGCAGGTCACGCCAGGGGGACACCGGGTTTCGGAGACCACACGGGTCCCTGTCCCTTCGGTCGTGAAGTCTGCAGCCGGACGTCGACGGCATCAACAGGACGCAGCGCGGTGACTGGCTGTGTGGACGCGGGGAGGGTCCTGGGGTGTCCCCGACGGCGGCAGGGACGGCAGGGTGCACACGGGGCTGGGGACGGGGACGTGTCCCTGAATGTGCAGCGAAATGACCCAGATTCCTGATGCGTCCCCGGGGTTGAGGCAGGCGCCGGGTCACGACCGTCCCCCCTTTTCTGGACACGTGCCAGGTGGGGGCGCCTCCAGGGCCGCTTCTTCAGAGAGCGTCGTGGCCGTGCCCCACGAGGTGACGTCACCCTCTGGATGGGGACACCGGTGTCCCCGGGCTCCCCGCATCGTCCTTTCAAGAGCCGGGCCCCGGCGCCCGCCCGAGTGAGCATCTGTCCGGGCGCGAACGGACGGCAAGGACCGGGCTCTGCGCCGCCCGGGGGAACATTACGCAGCCCTGAAAAGGGAGGGGAGTCTCCATCTCCTCTGCGACCCCGTGGCTGGGGGCGGCTGGGGGCGGTGCGCCCCTGACCCCGGACACCAGTGCGTCAAGGCCGTCCGCGTCGAGACCCCACGGGACAGCCCCGGGGGGACAGCTCAAGGTCGTGGCCCCAGGGCGTGTTCCCACGCCGACACCCCAGTCCGCGGGCGGGACGGTGTTCGGACGTAGGTCTGAGCAGACGTGGCTGACCCGGCGGCCGTCACGGGGTCTGCCAGACGGGCCACTGACTCCGCCGCCCGGTGTGGGGGGGTGTGGGGCCGCGAGGGGACGCCGCGCACGAGGACGCACGGACACCGAACGGGCGGGAAAGGAGCGTCCCCGGTGCTCGCTGGGCACGGCCCGGGGTGACCCGGGGGCCGCGCTGCTCTGGAGGCGCGCGTCCCTCCTGTAGACCCCGACGTCCTCCTCCTCCTCCTCCGGGACCGGCCGGCATCGGCGATGGCCCCGTGACGCGGACGGAGCATCGGACCGGGCAGCGGGGCCCGTGACCATCGGGGTTTCCCTGGGGCTTGGACCTTGGCCCTCGGCTCCGCGGGGAAACAGGCCCCGTCGGCGCGGGAAGGGGAGGGTGGGAGGCGCAGGTGGGCACCACGGCCGCGGGGACGTTTGGGGGGCACCAGGTCCCTATTCTGGACGCACACGTGCGACCCCTGTGCGGGCACGGCCGTGGGACGCATCGGCCCCTCCGCCCAGGGCCTTTGCTTTCGCCGGGCGGGCGGGCGGCGGCCCCGTCCCCGTCCCCGGGAGGTCCCCCTCCCGCCCCCGTAGACGCGCCGTCAGGGGGGCAGAGCAGACGCGGACCCCGCGCAAAGTGCTTTCTGAGCGCGGGCGCTGATGGACGGCCGCGCCGGCTGGAGTCCCACAGGCCCCGCTGGGCCCGACAGGCATAACTCGCGGCGCACTGACCCCCCCGCCATGGCGGCGGCGCCGTTATTGATGGACGCGTCGGGTGACGGCGCATAAATAAGGCACTTTCCGCGCTCGTTCGCGGGGGACGCCGGCGGAGGCGGAGGGGTCGGGGCGGCGGGGCCTGTCTGCCGCCGTCGGGCGGGGCGCGGCGGCCCGGGAAGCGGCGCGGGGCGCCCCTCGCCATTAGGGTGGTGGTCAGTCGGGCCGGACGCGCACCGGATGCAGCGACGGCAACACGAGGGTCACGCCGTCCGCCCGCCCTGGGCGAAGGCGCCCCCGGCGTCCCCGAGACCAGGTCTGCAGTCGTGCCCGGTGGTCGCCCTGCGGAGGGGGCGCTCCTCCTCCAGGGACGCCCCCACCCCACCCCCGTCACCCCGCAGGGCCCGGGGCGCCCCGCGGCGCAGACTCGTCCTCGCCCCCGACGTCCGGCCGTGCTGTTGGGGTCCCCGACCCCGAAGGGGACTCACACTTCGTCCTCCCCCGGCCGCGATTTCGGCCAAAGCGTGTGTTTTCCACGTCTCCTCTGTGGGGTCGACGCCGCCCGCCCCTTCTGTGGGTGCAGGGACGTGAGCGCCGACGACGACGACGATGACGACAATGACGCCGACGACGACGAGGAGCAACCTGCACCCCGAGCTGAGCCCCGGCCCCGTCTTCACGGGGAACATTAACCAGAGGAGGATCGGGGGCCGGCGTGGTCAGGGAACGGGCCTGGGCCGGACCCTACAGACTTAGCCGTCCCCGTGGCTGTCCCTCCCCCCACCACCCTGGGGCCCAGTCCTTGTCAGGGGCACAAAGAGCCGGGGATCCCACCCACCCAGCTGGTTATGGGGTGGGGGGGGTTGGCCTTTGTGCTGGGGGCGTCTTTTCACATTCAAATCGCCTCCTTCCCACCCCGAGCTCAGCGTCCCCAAGACCCTAAGGGGGCCTGTCCCCGTTGTCGTCGTCCTGCTCATGGGGTTTGGGACACGATCCCCCCCTCCACCCCGTAAGGCGCCTTCCTATTCGGGGTGTTCTAAGCCGAAGGAGTTTCTGAAAAGGGCAGAATCGGGATGGCCACCGTGGCCCCCCTTCCTCCCCCGAGACCAGCCCAAAGCCCCTCAGCTTCCTTTTCGGAGCGGCCAGTGGCCCTCACAGGGTCACGACCCCGTTTCATCCCCCCAAGGTGGGGTGCGTGGCTCGATGGCGCGGGTCCGGGTGTCCGTAGCCCCACGAACCGCCCTGGAGTGTCCCTCGTGGGACCAAGATGGAGACCCCGAACCCGATGACGTCCGTCCGCAGCGCGGGGTAGGACAGCGCGGGTGGCCCCGCGCCTCGGTTTCCCCGGGGGATCTAAGAAGGCACGCGGGGAGGAGTCTGGGAGCGAGCGCGCGCCCGTCTGATGCCCGGTGTTGTTGACGGCCGCTGCGCTTCCGGAACTTTCCGCGGGGAGAGCTCCGCTCACCGGGCCCTTTAGGGGCTCGGGGGACACGGGGCGCGTGAGACAAACGGGGCGCGGGACGCGGGGCGCCGCACCGGGCCCTGCACGGCGGCGTCGGAACGAAGACCCGAGACTCGGGGACAGAAGAGGGACGTGCTCGGGCTCGGGGTGACGCCGGCGGAAGGGCCCAGCCGTCGCAGCGTTTAGGGACCGGACTAGGAGAGGGAACGCGGTGGCCCCGTGGGGGACACGGGGGCCCTTCCCGTCTCGCAGGGAAGGGTGTGGGGACGGCGAGGCCCGTTGCCTTCCCGCACCCGGGGGTCGACCCTACACACGCGTCCGTGTTCCCCCAAACACAACGTGGCCTGCGTCACCCCGCGACCTTCTTCTTCTTTTTCTTTTAAGTTTGCAAACAGCAGAGCGATTCCCAAACGCCCCCGTGAGGATAAATTGGGGGGAAAACGCCAAACCCCGTGTGAAGGCGGCGCGAGGAGCGGGGCCGTGCATGAGCAGATGGGAAAACCCTTTATAAAGACCCCAAAACACGCCGCCCCCCGCCCCGACACCGGGAGGGGCTGGCGCGTGGACCGACGGGCGGTGGGTCCCCCGCGGCTGCCTCCTCACGGTCTCAACTGCTCTAGGAAAACCTCCCGCGTCCGGGTTTTCCCCCCCAAATCGTGTGCGTCTCTGTGGTCGGGGCGCACGCCGAGCGTCACCCCCCAGCACGTGCTCGAGGCCGGTGCGTCCCGCTCACACCCGGCGAGCGACCCCCGTTCGGCGCAGCGCCCCCAGGGCGGGCCCTGAGGGAGGACAAAAGCCTCACGTTCCCGGTGACGCTCGGAGACACCGCCGTCCCCGCCAGGGGGAGGGTCACCTTGCTGTCCCCCACGCGGCACGGCGCGGGCGCATCGGTCATTTCGGGGGACAGAGCTGGGTGTGGAGGACGGACAAATATGAACATTTTAGGTAAAGGCGGGGTGTGTGCGGGGCAAGGCAGGCCTGCGGTGGCACAGGCGGCAGGAAACGCCCCGATGCTGCGTTTCCTCAAAAGACGGGGCCGTCCTGGGTGCCACGGGGACTCGGGGGCTGACCCAGGGACTCGGGGGATGACACGAGGACACAGGGAGTGACATGGAGCCTCGGGGTGACCCGGGGACGCAGGGGGTGACCCAGGGACTCGGGGATGACCCGGGGACTTGGGGGGTGACACGGTGACAGCCACGCGTGGGGCCCGGGGTGGGGGGTCCCTGCGTTCGTGACAGCCACGTCCGCCCGCGGTGCTGGACGCCGGAGCCTCCCAGGGCGCCGCGGGTCGACTGCAATTAAAAAAAAAATAAAAATAATGAAAATAATAATAAAAATATGAACAAAACCCAGACAGGGCCCGTCCCGGTCCCCCTCGGCCCCGAGCCCAGGGGGCGTCTGCCGGGCCCCGCGCATTAATCACCCGCGCGCCCCGCGACCCCGGCGACAGGGCCCCCCGCGCCCCGCGCGCGCCTCCCGCCCTCCCCGCCGCGCTGCGTGACCCTCGGAAACAGATTTTAATATCGCGCCGAGTCGGGGGGGGGCAGGAGGGGAAGCTAAGAGCGGGTCGTAAAGCGGCAATATTTTCCTCATTACGGAGGGGACGGGTGACGCGGGCCCGGCCCTGTCGGGGCGTCTGCCGGGCTTGACGCGGAGGCGGGAGGCGGCGGCCGCCCACGCGGTGCCCGGTGCATGGGCGGGGGGGGACGGGGCGGGTGCGAGGGGGGTCGTCGACCCCACTGACCCCTGCTCCCAGCGGGATGGGGGGAGAGAGAGAGGGAGGGAGACGGGGAAGAGACATGGACAGAAGGATGATCGATCGATCGATAGATGATCAATCGATAGATAGATAAATGGATGATAGATGTCGACAGGTGATAGATATTGACAGGTGATTGATGGATGACAGGCGGGTAGCTGCCCGTCGCCTCGCTCATCCGCAGAACGACCTCATCGTCCCGAGCGGAGACTCGGTCCCCGTTCCACGCCGAGCCCGCCCCCCGCGCCCTCCCGAGCCCGCGCCGTGTCCCTGCGACCCCGAGCCCTCGAGGGACATCCCGTGCGCGGGGTCTCACAGGCTTTGCCCTTCTGCGGCTCCACGTCATGTCCCGCGGGTTCGTGCACGCCACGGCAGGCGTCGGGAGGCCTTTCCTTTTTCGGGGCTGCCTAATACTCCCCTCCCCAGGTGGACCCCGTTCCGGATTGCCGCGCGTCGGGCGGTGGACGCCGGGTCGCCCGCACCTCCTGGGGACTCCGAATCCCGCAGCTGAGGCAGCGGGGAGGTTTCGGGGGACGATCGCAGGGAGGCACGGGGCCGGGTGCGGGGACGATGGTCACGGCCCGGCCAGGACGCCCGCACGGCCCCATGGCGCCCAGGGGTCCTGTGCCGAGCAGGAGCAGGGCGGGGAACCGCGTTTCTCACGCGACACCGTCGGGCTCCGCGTCCGTCCTGCACGGGAACCGCGTCCCACGACGGTCGCCGCGTCGCCGCGCAGTCGTGGGGACGGCCCCGCAGAGGGCGACGGGACGCCCCCCACCCTGCCAGAGCCTTCCCGGCTCGGGGCGCGCTTCGTGGCCGCCGGGCGACACGGACCCGGACGCCCACGGGTTCAAGGGGGTGGGGGACACGGGGGGAGGTTTACGGTTTGGGGCTGAGACGCGGCGCATTCCCGTCCCCGCGTGGTGGCTGCCAGGTCCCGCCGGCCGGCCGGCCAGACCAACCGGGCCACACAGCGAGCGGCCGGCGAGGGCCGTAAAACTCAGGAACCGCCCGGCCCCGGCCCCCAGGTTTATGGACTTGGCCGGGCTGCGGGCCGCGAGCGTGAGGAACGGGTTCGCCCAGTCACGCCTGCGTCCCCGGCTTAGGGGGGTGTCCGGGGCCAGGCTCACGTCCTCCCCTCCAAGCCCCGCGCCGTGCTGCTCGCCATCGGTCCCCTGATCCGAGCGGAACCGAAGCCCTGGCCGGCTGTCCGGGGGGTCAGGCTTCGGGGCCGACGTGCTGGCGCCTCGGGCGACGGGCCGTGGGGTCCGCGTTCTGTCTCGCGGCCAAGGCAGGGAACGGGGTCGGTGGGGCGGGGGGGAGGCGGAGCGGGACTCCAGCCAGCCGCGGCCGAGCCGGCGGGGACGCGGGCCAGGATTTTTATTTTATTTTATTTTATTTTATTTTATTTTATTTTATTTTATTTTATTTTATTTCACAAAACGTCCCTCCGAGTCCCCCGCCGCCGACGCCCGCGAAAACGCGAAACGCAGCGAAGGAGAAAAAGAAAATGGGACGCAGGGACGCGGGACGGAACAGAGACGGAGCGACGCGCGGGAGGGAACGCGAGGGCGGGCGGAAACGCCGGGACACGCGCGAGGCGGAACGAAAGGCCCGAAAATGCCGCGGGCGCGGCCAAGGGGCCCGGGCGGGAGCGACGTCGAAGGGCACGAAGGAAGAAGACGCAACGACGCGAGGAGAAATGGGAAAAGTAACAACGTGAGAAGCGAAGCCAGACGGGGACGGCCCCCGAGAGCGCGGAGGCGGGGGACGCGCCGCCCGCAGGTCCAGGTCGCACCGTGGCGCGCGGGAGGGCCGCGTGTGCCCCGCCCGGGGACGGCTGCCCTGGGGCCGCCCCGTCAACCGGTGTCTCGTCTGGGCGCCCCGGGGCGCCCCACTCGGCGTTCGGGGCGTCGGACTCGGTACCTCGGCCCCAGACGCTCATCACCTGCAGTGGCCACTGCCCCCCACGCCCCCGTCCCCGGGCCCGGCCGCCTGCCCGGGGGAGCCGTGTTGATGCATCTGGGGCCGACGCCCCCACAGGGACGGGCTGCGGGGCCACGTTCCACGTCGGGGGCAAACCCCCTTCAAGGCGCCCGTCCGTCCTGCCTGGTGGCCTTAGCTCGGGGGGGACACGGGGCTCGCGTGGGGTCGTGTGCTGGGGACGTCCACGTGTCACCCTCGCCAGCACGGTGGGCCGTGTCTAATCCGTCGAGGGGCTGAGGGACAAGGCGGCGGCGGCGGCGGCAGAGCAGGCTCGCTCCGTGCGTGACCGGGACGTCCCCGTCCTCCTGCCCTCGGACGTCGCTGCTCCCGCGACTCGGGGCCTCAGGGGTGCACGAGGCCTCGCCCTCAGGGTGCCGTGCGTCTGCGGCGTCGGGGTGGTCACCTGGGGGGCTTCTCGGCCTCCGCGGAGGCGGGAAGCGAAACGCGTAATGATCGCATTTGAGACGTCCCTCTCTCTTCTCTCTCTCTCTCTCTCTCTCTCTCTCTCTCTCTCTCTCTCTCTCAGTCATTCTTCATGGGTGCGTAGTACTCCACGGCGCAAAGGCCCCGAAAGGCTTCCGCCCGTGTCACCACGCACGGACGACGCGTTTCTCCTGCTCGGCTGGGACCAACGAGAGGCGCGGGGCGTCCGGGGGGGACCCAGTCTCAGCGCCCGCGGGTTCCCAGCGGGGCGGGCGTGCCTTCCAAGTGGTTCCAGAACATTCTTCCTCTGCCGGCGATGCACGACGTCTGCAAGACAGAAGGCAGAGAGAGCGGGTCCTGGCGCGTCGCCTACGGGGACGGCGCACGTGGGTGGCCTGGGGGGCGGTCTGGGCGCCGCTGTCCGGTCAGAAACGTGGGCTCCGGGGCCTCTCGTTGTCCAAGGGCCTGTCGTGCGGTGTCCCGGGCTGTGCCTAACGGACGGGGGCGTGGGGCCGCGGAGGCGGGGAAACACAGGCGCCCTGCTCCGGGGACGGCCCGCGGGGACCTCGGCGCCGAGCACGACGTCGGCGACGGACGGGAAGGCCGGTCACGGGCGCGTCGGTCGGCGGGGAGCGACACTCGCCGTCCCCCAGGACGCGCCGTCCCCTAGGACGCGGCGGCCAGAACCCCGCCCCCTTTCTGCTCGGTCCGTGGGGCCTCGGGACGCTGCGGCCACAGCCCCGTGCGTGCCCGCGGCTCGCGTCTCTCCGGTCCCGGCCCCGAGGTTCGTTTTGTCCCCCAACGCCGTCCATCCGACTGCGCGGCGACCCCGAGGCACGCACCCTGTCGCTCGTGTGGGGCCGTGGGTTTGGGGCCGCCCGCGCCCGAGGGCCTCGCCGGAGCCGGTGCGCCCCGTCACGTCTGCACCTCACGGGCTCGGGGTGAAGCCTCCCCCGTCTCCCCGGGGGCGGGGGACGCGATGACGAGGACGATGCAGCCTCGGGTGGCCGTGCGGGGGGACGCCCCGGGGCGGCCCGGCCCCCGTCTGCGGCGCGCCGTGTACTTAGGACCCACGAGCCAGGCTGGGCGCCTCGTTTAATTGAATTAACGACGCCTCATTTGCATCTCAGACACCGCGCCGCCCGCCCGCCGGGGACGAAGCTTTAATTTAATTAATCGGACGCGATTTGCATTCGGGGCGCCGCGTGCGTGTGCGTGCGCGCGGCTGGGGGGCTGCCCCACTGACTCGCGTCCTCCCGCGGCGGGGCCTTCGGCGGCGGCGGCGGCGGCGACGGGGCCGCTGTGACCCGGCCCCTCCTTCCAGCGGGCGGCGTCCCGGGAGCACCTACTGTGCGCCGAGGAGGCGCAGGGAGGGGACACGGGTCGCTGCGTCGATGGGGAGCGGGGCCGTGCGTGCCCGCGGGTGCCGGTGGCGAAGGCCCCGGAGCGAGCCCGGGCAGGTGGCGGGGACAGGCCACGGGGAGAGGCCGGGCACGGGGCTGCGTGACGAGGCTGCGCGGCGCCGACGGGGGACGCCGCTCAGGACGTGGCAGCCACCCCGTCCCCCGCGTCGCCCCGCAGGAAGGCCTCGTTGGGGTCGCGTCCTCTCGCTGGAGCCGCACGAGTGTCCACGTGGGGTCCGGAGCCGTCCACCGGAGGCGCGTGACCCCGTGACACGCGGGGCGCGCAGGCGGACACGGCGCCCCCAGCGTCCTCGAGGGAAGGGGCTCAGGACGGGACCCGGGCCCTTTCCCTGGGGCCAGGTCCCCGCGTCCCTGGAAGTCGGCCGCCCCCCCTTCCCTCCCTCCCGCACACGGGATCCGCGCGCCCGCCGACGCGCGAGGTGGCTTCGGGGACGCGCGTGCTTCGGTCGTTCCCCGCGCCCCCCGCCCTCCCCGCCGCGGAGGAAACGACGGCTCCCCGCGCGGGCGCGGGGCCAAGCGCGCCCGCCCTTTACGGGGCCTCGTAAAGGTTTTATGTAATTGCCCCGAAGTGCGCGGGGCCGTCCGCGTGCGCCGGGAGGACTCGGCGGCCTCGTAAGGCTCCGGGCCCGCGCGGCCGGGCGTGTAGGACCGGCCCTTCCCCGGGCCCCGCAGCCGCCGCCGCCGTTGTCGTCGTCGTCGTCGCCGTCCCGCAGCTTTATCGGGGTGAGGTTGACGGGCGCGTGGAAGGCGCACGGGGTGGCCGCAGTTGGGGCCGTCCAGCAGCCGCCGCCACCCCGCCCGCGTCGGGTGTCTCCCGGGCCGGGGGCGCTTGCAGAGACGCGAGAGGCTCGCACGACGTCACGGCCCTAATAATACTCATAATTAATCGTTAATAATCGTAACGATCACGACGTGGCTGGGACGCGCGCAGGCGGCCGGAGCTCTTACGGCTCCCGCGGGGCCGCGTGGGGGGTCTGGAGGCGCAGGGCGCGCCGGGGCGGTCGTCGGGGAGAGGCGGGGCAGCGCCGGGGCGGTCGTCGGGGCAGCGCCGGGGACACGTCGCCTCACGCCTGCGGGAACAGCAGGGTCACCGAGGGGGGGACGGACAGGGGTGGGCGAGGACGCGCCGGACCCGGAACCCGGAACCCAGGGGCCGGGGGCCCCGTCCCTCGCGTTCCCGTGGCAGGTGCGCGGCCCAGGGGCCCGGACGAGGAGGCTCCGGTGCCCGCCCGAGGCTGGGAGGGGCCGGCGCGTGCCCTGCCAGGCGGGGCGACGAGGCGGGACGCGTAGGGCGACGAGGCTGGACGCGTAGGGCGATGACCGGGGCCGCCCCGTCTGCGAGGAGGCGGCAGGACGCGGCGACCGGCCCTCGGCGGGGACGTCTGCGTCTCTTCGTTTCTTAACGACGACTGTGTGCGGGGTGGAGGGGGGTCGACCGCCGAGCCCCGCACACCCGGCGGCTCCCCACCCCGGGACGCCGTCCGGGCCGGCCCTGAGGACGCCGCGGGAGGGGCGCGGGCGGGGGGCACGGGGCCGGGGGCCTCCTGGACGCCGGCCGGGCCGGGGGGACCGCCCCAGTCCGAGGGCTTCACCCCGAATTCAGGGCCGGGACCGGGTCGGGCAGAGACGGCCGCGTGGGGCTGGATTCGGGGGGCGCCGGGCGCCGACATCACCGTCCTGCTCCCCGCTGGGCGGCTCGGGGTGCTCGGGGTGCGCGTCCGTGTCCACCTGGCACAGCCTCGTCGGGCGGGCGGGAGCGACCGGGGTGCGCGGCGCTGGGGGCGGGGGAGACGGGGTGTTTGTGCCCCTGGGGGTCGCGGGCCGGGCTCGTGAGGGATGCGCCCCTCCTCCTCCTCCTCCTCCTCCTCCTCCTCCTCGTCCTCCTCCTCCTCGTCCCCCCACGCCCGTGCCCGCGGCGCCTACACACTCGGGCGCGTCGTCCCGCCCGCCGGGGCGCGGCTGCACACGCGTGTGCCCCCCACGCACACACGCACGCACACGGGCCGCGTCGCCCGCCCCTCATCGCCCTGCACACGCTCACCCCCCCCCGTCCCCCCACCCCACCCCCGACGCCCACTAATTGCGCCGGCGCCGGCGCCGGGCCCGGGCCTTGATGTGTTTGTTCATTAGGCTAATGAGGGCCGTGACGGATGGGCCCGCGCGCTCGGGGGCGCGGGCGGGCGGGCCCCGGGTCCCTGTCGCGGGCGGGGGGGGCGGCGGGGGCCCGCGCCGCCGTCCTAATGGGCCTAATGGACGCTGCGAGCGGCACCCCGGGGCCCTCGGCGGCTGCCGAGCCGAGTAATTACGGCCGCCCCCGCGGCGCCTCATAGATTTCCATTTGCGTCGCCCGCACCCCAGCCCGCCCCATCCCACCCCAGCCCGCCCAGCCCTGCCGCGGCCTCGTGACGGGCGGCCCGGTGCGGGCCCGGCGTCCGCGGTGCCGGTCCACGTCCACGGCCCCGCCCTGTGCTGTCCCGGGTTCCCGATCCGCGCGCTCCGAGGCCCCCCACCGTCCGGCAGCCCCGTTGTCCCCGCAGCTGGACACTGGGCCACGTCTCGGTCCCTGGTCACCGCTGAGACCGGGCCCTGCCGGCCGCCTGCTGTGCCCGCCGGGAAGTCGCCGGCGTCGGGGCGGGGACGGGGGTCGACGGGACCGGGCTGGGCCTCGACTGCTCGCAGGGAGCGGGTGTGAGGACACGGTGGGGCCCGCGGCTTCGGGGCAGGACGTCGTCTCCAGTCCCCCCCAGAGGGGGAGGCCCAGGGCCCGGGCCGGCGCCGCAGAGCCCGGTGCGCGTGCGTCTGGCGCCCTCTGCCGGGCGGCCGGGACGTGTCCCCCTCCGGAGTTCACGATCACAGTCCCCGGGTCGTCCTTGCGTCCTGGAGGGAGGGACGCTGCCGCGGACGCTGCCACTCGCCGCTGACCGGGCACGCACTGCCCCCGAGGTCCCTGTTCCCCGAGTCCCCTGCCCCCTAAGCCCCCTGACCCCACAGCCCCCGGCCCCCTTGAACCCTCTGTCCCCCGAGCCTCGTCCGGAACCGTCCCACCCCTCAGGCATAACCAGGGTGGCCACAGCCCCCCCCCCAGACGCGGGCGCCACACGGAGCTCTGTGGGGGGACCTGCTCACGAGTCGGACACGCGCGCCCGACTGCGGTCACGGGGGCTCTGCACGCGTCCCCGTTCTGTCATTGGGATTTATTTTGGGAAACGGATGGGAAGGTGGGAGAGAGAGAGCGAGAGCGAGGGCGAGAGGTGACGGGCAGAAAAGAGGCTGGTCCGGTTCTACGCGGATGTGAGCGGTTTTTTTCGTTGTCGGGGACCGGGCGACGCGTGACGTGGGGGTCCGGCGTGCGGCACGGCGAACGGACGTTCGGACACGGGGTGAGGGGCCCCCCCACTCCCCGCCGATGACTGTCGTGTCCCCCCGGCCCCACCCGCAGCCATCACGGAGTTAGGGGCGCGGGTCCCCGTGCCGCGCTCTGTGTCCCCGCGGCTGCCCTGGAACCGCCACTTTGGGCTTCTTCCTCCTCCCCCCGCCCCGTGTTCACCCCACTCCCCGCCTCCCCCCTTACCTGGCGGCTGCGAGCGTGTCCCCTGCGTCTGTGGGTTCGGTGCAGCATCCGCTACGGGATCCAGCATCTGGAAGCCCCGCCAGGCCCCCATCAATCCATAGTCCAATGAGAAGGAGGCAGGACGGACACACAGCGGAGTGGAATATTACTCGGCCATGAAAAAGGACGCGCGGCCTCGCCACCCGCGGCGACGCGGTGGGCCTGGACGGCGTTGGGGGGAGTGGACTCGCTCGGGCGCGGAGAGAGGAACCCCGTGTGAGCACATCTGGAAAAAACAAACAGAATTCGCACACGAACCGGAAACGAACTGAATTAATACGATTCTGACGACGGTTTCCGTGCGGCTTCCTCCGGCCGCAGAGATTTCCTTCCCTGGCAAACCCGTGACAGGCTCTGCCGCGGACAGGCCCCGCTCGCCGCCACCCGCGCGGCGCCGTGCGGTCCTCAGCCGCCCGTGCAGGGGCCGTGCTCCATCCGGGTCAGCCTCGGGGCCGCGACGACGTCACCCGTGGTCCCCGGGGGCCCTGGACGGAGTCCGGGCCGAAGGCTGCTCCGCGCGCCTCCCCGTTGACCACGGCGCCCACGACGGGGAGCCCCAGGGGCCGCTCACACCTGTGCCCGCGGCTTCCCCTCCTGCAGCCCCGGGGGACGGCCCGGAGCCTCCTGCCACTCGCTCGGACCTATGCTGGGCCCGGGCTTCGTCCAGGAGAGGACGCTCGGGAGGGACGGGAGAGGCCACCGGGGCGCCCGGCAGAGTCAGGACGCGCAGGAACACGCGGGGACTCCGCGCCCTGCGGGGCTCTGCGGGGCTCCGGGTGGCTCTGAGGGACCGTGGGGGCGGGGACGGGGCCGTGCCCCTGTCCGGCCCGACTTGATTCTCCTTCAAACGCGCGGGCAGGGCTGCCTGCCGACCCTCGACCCCTGCCGTGGGGGCCCCCCGCCTCGCGTGTCCCCGTTTCCCCCCCATCCCATCCGGACTCCCATCCTAGTCCCTAGATTGAGGGGTTCAGAGCAGCCGCGCAGACACGTGCTGCCCCCCAGTGCGCCCGTGCGCCCCGGCGAAGGGGACACTGTGGTGGCGCCCGCCTCGCCGGAGCTGTTCCCGCGGCTTCCGGCCCCGTGCGCGGAGTCCCCCGGGCCCCTGCGTCAGGTCACGTCCCCTCCCGTGTCCCCGTCTGCGGGGCTGGAGGCGACGGGGCCCTTGTCCGACCTCCTCCTGGGCGCATGGTCCGTCGGGGACGGGCGGACGTGGGGGGACTCAGGCCCCCGTCCCTCCCGCCAGGCGCGGGCGTTCCAGGCGAGAGCGGCGGCGGCGTGTGACGCGGGTGGGGGAGCAGGGGGCGCGGGTCACACGTGCGGGTGCCCGGCCGTCGGGTCAGGGACGCGCAGGCCCCGGTCTCCGGCGGGAGGACAACGCTCAGCACGGACGGACGGACGGACGGACGTGCCACCCCGCGGGGGCAGGAGCGCGGGGAGCAGCCGCGGGCCTCGGGGGGTGCGGGAACCAGACGTCTGCGAGGTCAGCAGAAGCCGGACCCGGACCCGGACAGGGACAGAGGGCTCCGGGCGCCCGGGCAGAGCGTGCGAACTCGGGGCCGCCGCGCCCTATTTCCCCCGAGACACACCCCCCTATGGGGTCTGATTCCTGCCACCGTCGGGGGGAATCCCAAGCCCCGGGGAAGGCGGAGTTTGGGGGGGAGATTTGTACCTTTGGCTTCACTCTATTTGGGGGACGTTTTGGCGCCGTTTTCCCCGCACGGGACCTCAGCAGCGCTGGCGGGAACGGGCTTATTTAGAGGGCGACCCCGCGTCCCAAGGGGTCACCTTCGGGCCTCGCTTCACGGGCGGGAAGGGGCCCACCTCTCCCTTTCTCCCCCCCAACAGGCACCAACAGCCCCCGCCTTCCAGCTCATCGGGAAATGGGGTCCACGCACACACGGGGTTGCGTGTTTTTCCCCCAAAAGAAACCCCGGAACACTCTGGGCCGCACCCGCTGAGGATGAACTTCTGCAAACGGCCTTCTCCCCGCTGCTGCTCCGGGAGGACCCGCCCCAACCCCACTCGCGTTGATGGCATCTGAGGTTAGACAGGTGCGGGGTGCGGGGGGGAGAATAAAAACTAAGGAAATTCCTCCTCGGAGCGTCCCTTCTCTGAGCCGGAAACGAGGCCCCAGAAATTCCCGCTGCGGGCGGAGCCGTGGGGCCGGGACTGGGTGGCGAGGCCAGGCGCCCCCGCCTCATCCCTCCGCCTCCTCCCCCCGGGCTCGCGGTCCCCCCCCCCAACGGGACGCGAAGACCTCTGACCCCGTGCAGGGAAGCGGCGCGGCCGCCGTCACATCTCTGTTTCTCAGAAAAGCCTCTTATCTCCCCCAAAACTCCTCTGCTTTCCCGGAAGGGCCCTTCGCCTAGTCACGGGGCCTCGAAGCCCCGAAGTCCTAATCGCTCCTATCGGTGACGCACGGGGCGGGGGGCAGGGAGCAGAAGCAGCACAGGACACGTCCCCGAAAGGAGCCGCCCTGGCCCGCCGTGGAGCCCGCTTGGGGTCAAAGGCCACGGAGAGTTGGGGGGAGGGGGGGTGAGTGACAGGCGGCCACGTCCCGGAGGCCGAGAGGCCGCATCTCCGGGACTTTTCCGGAATCTTCTGAGCGGCTCAGACAAGCTGCAGACGCTGGGAGCGGGAGCCTGGACGCCTGGGGGGGGGGGTGGCCCTCCTCGTCCCTTCGCCCGTCACCAGGGGCCGCGGCGGCCGCGCCCGGGAGGGGTCAGCGTGCGTTGAGCCTCGAGACCCCTTTTCTGCGCGTGTCCCTGCGGCGCCGTGAGCTCTCCCCTCCCCGGCAGCGCCGTCGGGCGAGGTCTCAGAGCCGGCGCTTTGGCTTTGTTTCTTCTCTTTATTTCAATGAAAAAGAGAAAAAAAGACTCCGTTCGCCGTCCACCACGTGCCTGGGGTTGGGGGGAGCGGGGGGTGCGGTGCCTCTCGGGGTCCCACTGTCTTTCGGACGCAGAGCGACACGTGTGTCCGGGGTCTGTGGTCCGCACGGGGGGTCCCCCCCCCCGAGGACACCATCTCCGCGTCGTGGCCTCGTGGCCTCCCCCTCTGGGCCGCGGGGCTGGGGGTGGCCGGACGGGCCTTCGTGAGCCTGGTGCCCACGCCCCGGGGGCCGGTGCCAGGGCAGAGGGGATCCGGGAAGGGGGTGAGGGCTCCGTGTGTCCCCGGGGAGGGAGGTGGCCCCGCACCACGGACGGACGTGGGGACATCGGGCACGAGGACCTGACCCCGGGAAGCCGAGGAACGTCCCGACTGCAGCGCGGCCGCCTGCAGGCTCCGGGCGGGGACGGAGCCACGCGTGTCCTCGGGTGACGGGGTCGCAGCATGTCCACGTGCCTAAACGTCCCTCGGTGCTTAACTGTCCTCGTGCGGCCGGGGCCGCGGGCGGCGCGCGCCCCTCACAGCGTCACGTACATGTTGTCGCCGATGCCGAACGCGAAGCCGGCGAGGCACACGCTGTCCTGGCCAGGCGGCGGGGGGCTGGGGGTCCGGCCGGGCTGCCCGGCGGCCTCCGGGGCCAGCGCCGTCGTCACGGGGGCCGGGGACGGGGGCGGCGGGGCCCCGGGGGCGTCGTCCAGCACGCAGGCGCGCTCCCCGTGCTCCACCTTGCGCAGCACGGCCACGTTCTGCGTGTCGTGGATCCACTCCTGCGGGGCCGAAACGGGGGGCTGAGGCGCGAGCACGAGCACCGGGCCCCTGGGTGCAGCTCGTCCCGTGCGGGCGGGCGGCGTGGGGACGCGGCGGCCCCGGGAGGCTGAGCGCACAGGTCGGGGCTGGGGTGCAGCAGCGGGGCCTGAGGGCGAAGGCCGCCCCAGGGGGCTTTCTCGCGGACCGCACCCCTTCTCTGCACCCCGCAGGGGTCTGCACACGCCCCCCCCCGAGGTGTGCCCCGCTTCCCACTGGGGGGACTTTGAGCCGCGACACGCAGAGCAGCAGGCACAGGGGCCGTGGGCCGCCCCTTTCCTGCCTGGGGCCGCGGCATCCGCTTCCCCTTCGCGGAGAAAGTGGAGAAACTTCCGTCTGCTCCGGGGGCCTCGTCCCCTGCCAGGCCCAGGTGGCCCCGGGGACAAACCCGCGACGCGACCCCCACTTGCCAGGCGTTTCTGGCTGCCCCCGCCCGGCCCGGCCCGGCCCGACCCCGTGTAAATGACCTGTCACCCCCACCCCATCAGCAGGTGCTTCGGTGCTTCCCTCGTCCGCCCTACGAGCCCCCCCTCCTGTGCGTGCAGAAGACCCTCTCCTCCCCCTAATCTCTCTTTTCCATCTGCCTCCCCCCCTCGCCCCATTTACTCCATAGTCCTCGGGCGCAGAACCCAAGGGAGCACAGGGAACACCAATGACCCCTGACCTTTTTCCCGAACTTCTAGGACGTTCTGAGGTTCCACGGCTGCTCCCCAGCACTGGGGTGGGGGGTCAACTGGTGGGGTTTTCAGCCACGAGCACCTCCCCCCAGCGGGCGGCGGCCCCAGGGAATGAAAGGACGGGGACCTCGGAGTCCCGTAGAGTCCCCGCCTGCGACCCCACAGCCCGGCGGGGTCCCGGCTGCTGCAGACGCTGCCGAGCGGAAGGAAGTCCCCGCCGGGACCCAGCCCCGCGGGCCGAGGCTCTCACGCTTCCCGGGGAGATGGGCCGGCGATTAGGCGGAGCAGGTGCGCGGGGGCCGCTGATCTCCCCGCTGATTTGCACCCCGCGGCTTCCGGGGCCCCGCGAGCCGCCGCCTCTGACCGAGGGGCAGGAGCGCGGCGCCGCCCCGTGGGCAGGTCGGGAGGGGCTGGCGGCCGCGGCGCGGAGGGGACCCGCGCAGCGGGACACAGGGCGGCCCGGGAAGCCGGCGTTACCTGGAAGTCCCCCCGGTGCGCGTCGAACAGCCCCGGGAAGGAGGCCTTGGGGTCGGGCACGCTGGGCATGAGCAGCTTCTTGACGCTGAAACGAACGCAGACACGGGTCAGGCGGGGCGCCAGCCGGGCCGCGGGTGCGAGGCGCACGGGCCCCGCATGGAGCCCACGAGGGCCGCGGACGGCGACCTCACAGGCCCGGGTCACGGGGTGGAACTGAGGCGTCTGTCTTGAGGCGAGCGCCTCCCTGGTCCCCAGGCGGGATGCACGGCACTGCTCCCCACTCAGCCCCGCCACGTGGGATGCTTATTCCCCGTCACTGGGGTCCGTGCCGAGCTGTGTGTCCCCCAAACTCGTGGGCCGAGGCCCTGAGCCCGGGGACTGGACCTGGGACGTGTGGCCTTTCAGGCGGCAAAGCCACGGAAACGAGGGGACGAAGACGGGGCCTGAGGGCGACCGGCAGGGGCCGCCCCAAAGCAGATGTGGCTTCTTTGCAGCCCCAAGTCCTCGATAAGGGAAGGGCACACAGGGAAGGGCTCCGTGCGGCCCCAGCCCGTCTCCCCAAAATCGCGGCGCCCCCGCCCCTACCCGCAGAGGCAGCTTCCCTTGGTTGAGCGCCCCCGCCCGCAGCGGGAAGCGAACGCAGGGCGCGTGTCGCCCCCGGCGCGGGCTCCGCCGTGCTCCCGCGGGACGAGCTTTACCCACCCGTCGTCCCCCCTTCCCACGACGGACCCGTGAAGAGGTGCAAGCTGGCCGCTCCGCTGAAGGCCCGTTCTGCACCAACTATCGCCCCTCGTTAAAACGGCACATCGGCCCCCCGCTTCCCAGACGAATGCCTTTTGGGGTTTAATTCCTTTCCTTTGAAGCCCCCAACCCTGTGTGTAAAACTATGACATCAGTGAAGAAACTGATGCCTTGTCTCCGGTTGTGTGGCCGTGGTCCGTTTAATTCACAGGCCCCGGGACGGAACCTAAGAGGTTGTAATCTCAGTCTCGTACGGTTGGCGTCTCTGGGGCAAGAGGCGGAGACCGCAGGGAGGCGAGAGCCCGAGGAGGAGCGTCCGTGTGCGCACCCGGAGGGAAGGCGGCTGTGCGCGCGCTGAGGGCGCAGGACGCGGGCGGGACCGGCCCCGCCCACGCCTGGACCTGGGTCTCGGACGTCCAGCCCCAGGGCGGCGAGAGAACACATTCTCGCCGTTCGAGTGCCCGGTGCCCCGCGCTCTCAGGGGGGAGCTGCAGGGAACGAACAGTCGGTTTCGCGCGCGTGGCGAACGCCGGCCCCCCATGACGACAGGGCACAGAGCGCGGGGCTTTTCCGGGACGGCGCCCTTCGGGGTCCCTCGGGGACCTTCGATTCTGCGTCCAGACGCGTCGCCAGTTCAGACGCTCACTTCCGACGGCGCCCCCGCGTGTGCAGCCCGGCGGGGGCTTCTCCCGGAGGGGCTCGAGGGGGCGGGCCGGGGCCGGGGTCACGGACGGTGGGCGAGGCGCCGAGGACGCGGCCTGGTGCTGCGTCCGGCTGTGACGGGGACGCGTGTGGCGCCGCCCGAACCGGCCCGGCCCCGACTCGACTCGATGGGCGAACGCTCAGTCTCCGCACCCCTGCGCCGCGGCTGTGGGAGCGCCATCCCGAGAAGCGAAGCCGTGGGCATCGGATTCCCCCCCCCCGCACGACCTTAACGGCCGGACACCTGCGCCCAGGTCACGGTCGGCACAGGTGCACACGGCCAGGTCACGGCCCGCACAGGTGGACGTGACGCCCGGCGGAGTGACCGCATCGGACGCGTGTCCTGTCCTCCCCCCGGGCTGCGGACGCGGGGGAACCCGGGCCCCCCGAGGGCGCCGGCGCCGCCCGCCCGCCCCGGCCTCACCTGCGCATCTTCCAGAGGAGCAGCAGCAGCAGCAGCAGGAGCGCCGCCGCGAGCACCACCACGGCGGGGATCAGGGCGGCCTTCGGGGGGAAGGCTGCGTCCTGGCACGAGTCTGAAGCGACACGGGGCGGGCGCCCTCAGTCCCCGTCGCGCTCCGAACGTCCCCCCTCACCCCGGCATCCCGCCCCGCACGTTGTCCTTCACCGACGACGGCGTCGGTGCCCGCGGAACGGCGAGGAACATCCCGCAGGGCGAGGGGAGTCTCCTCCCAGACGCGCACGGGAGGCCGTGGACACTCGGCCCCCGCCCCGTGCCGGGGCTGGGGGGTCCGGGGCTGATTTGGGCTGTTATCTACCCATTTATCCACCCGTCCGTCCATCCACCCGTCCGTCCATCCCTCCATCCGTCCATCCATCCATCCGTCCGTCCATCCCTCCATCCCTCCATCCATCCACCCGTCCGTCCCTCCATCCGTCTGTCCATCCCTCCATCTGTCCATCCCTCCATCCGTTCATCCATCCCTCCGTCCGTCCATCTCTCCATCCGTGCGTCGTCGTCTGTCGCCTGTCGGGACGCCGACACCTCCATCATCGGCCCACGGACACTTGGAAAGGTCCTGGCCCGACCCCGTCCCCGTACCCAGGCGGCGTCCCCGCCCGCCCAGCTCACCTCGCCGCTCGCCCCCCTGCAGGTGCGCCACCTCGGACCAGTCGCTGGGCTGCGTGTCGGGGCCGTAGCTGAACTCCTGCGCCCACACCCGGGCCCGGAAGGCATAGCACTTGTCGGCGTCCAGGCCGTCCACGGTGACCCGGCACGTCTCGTCCGCGCTGGACCGCTGGCGGGGACAGAGGCGGCCCTCGGACACGGGACCCCGCTCTTCCCGTTCTTCCCATGAGCCTCACCGCTCCCCACCCCTCCAGCGGCCGTCTTGGCCCCGAGCGTCGCGTCCTCGCGCCACGACCCCGTTAGGAGACAGACGGGTCTGCACGTCTGTGCTCCCCCCGAAAAGGAAAAAACGTAAAAATAATAATAATAATAATAACAAACCACGTACGGGGACTTTGGGGGCGTTACTTGGTGGTGACAATGTCCCCCTTTTTTTTTTTAAAAAAAAAGCAACTTTTTTTTTGGAATAAAAAGGAGCGCGCGCTCACCGTCGAGTTGGCTGTAAGTGCTCGCGCACAGCAAAGGCCAAAAAAAAAAAAAAACCCTAAAAAAATATATTTTTGAAGCTCCAAAATGTCACCACCAGGGGAAAAAAATCGCTTTTGTTCGTTTCTTTCCTCCTTTTCCTCGATGTTCAGCGGGACGCGACGCCTCCCTGTGCGCGCCGCTTCTCACGGCCACACACTCTGCGAAACGCCCGTCCACGGAGCCTCAGATTCTCTCGTTTTCTCGCCGGAAAACCTCCCCCGCGTGCGGGATTTTCCCCTGAGGAACCCGGCCCTCGTCCCCAGCCCCTCGTGGCCCTCAGGTGCGGCCACCACGAACGCGGCAATGGGGGATGGACGGGCGTGGACCCTCGCCTGGGTCGTCCTTCTGGGTTCGATCACGCGCCCCGGCGTCCGCAGAGGGAAGCACCGCGCTGACCCTGTGACCCCAGGCTTCCGGGGCGCAGCAGCGTGGTGGAGGGGACACACGTCTGTCCGTTGACCCCGTGGGGGGGGACACGTCTGTCCGTGGATCCCATGGGGGGGGACACGTCTGTCCGTGGAGCTGTGCAGCGGCCGATCCCGGAGCCACGCCGCTGGGCAGCAGGGGAAGGTTCCGGGTCAGCGAGGGGGACCCACGGGCGCCGTCTGCTGTTGAAGGGAGATGGCGTGGGGGACGTCGCTGCGCCGTGGCCGTCTGCGTGGACGGCACCTCCGCACGGGGTCGGCGTCGCTTCGCTCAGGCTCCCCCCGCGCGGGAGCAGCCGGCCCTGTCCCGGGGTCGCCGGCCGGCCGGGCCCGACGGGGCCGAGGCCCTGAGAGCGAGCGGGCGAGGGCAGGAAGCCCGGACTCTACGTCGCTCCCTGGGGAGGCAGAACCTTCCGGAAAAGGCTGCCGCCTCCTCGCTTTGCTCCTCAGCGCCCTCGGCCGCCTGTCCCCCCTTCCCCTCGGCCCCCCGTACGCCTGTGTCTGGTCCCGTCCTCCTGCGCACACTCCGTGACGGCTGGAGCCTGTCCGACCGTCCACGGGTGGGCCGCGTCTCATCAGCTGAAGGAGGTCGGAGCGACCCCGCGGCTTCCCCGGGGACCAGGCGTCTGGCCCCAGGCCCCCACGCGGACCCTGTCGCCGGGGACGGGCCACGCCACGCGGGCGGGCGGCCGCACGCCCGAGTCCTCACACCGGGACTCAGGCCCCGCCCGGTCAGTCAGCCCGCGCCCCCGGGGGCCTCGCCCACGCCGCCCCCAGCGCACCCACCTGCCACTCGCGGTCGAACGCGCTGCGGTGCTGCACCTCGTACAGGAGGCCCCGGTGGGACAGGTCGGCGCACGTCACCGTCACCGCGTCCTCGTGCCACCGGAAGCTCAGCCGCGTCGGGGCGGCGGGCTTAACTGCGGACACAGACGGGGCCGAGGTCGCCGCGCCGGCCGCGACGGATATAAGGCGGTGGGGGGGGTCGTTGCGGGGCCGGGGTCCCCTCGGCGTCTGCGGGACGTTCTCAGCCGTGGGACAGAAACCTGCGCTCGGTGGCGTCTCCGACGGCAGCTTCCGGAAACGGAAGCCGCGCCGGAGCGCGGGAGCCGGGCCACGGGCTGCCCCCCTATCCCCCGTCCCCGTCGGCCGGTCCCTGAGCAAACGGACACGCCGTGGGCCAGGCAGTGCCTCTGCACGGAGCCCCGAGCCCCGGCAGCTGCGCAGGTGGCCCCGTGCGCGAGGGGACGCGACCTTCCCGGAGACCGTCAGGACGCGGCGGTCCTCCCGGAGGAGGAGGCGGCCGCCCGCACGGTGACTGTGTCCTTGGGGCCGGGGACCCCGGGGGTGATCAGCCGCCCCCGGAAACGTGGCAGAGGCGGGGGCAGGCTCCCCGGGCGGCCGCCGCGAGCCCGACACTCACAGAAGTCGCTGATCCAGAAGGCGCGGCGGAACAGGGGGGCCGCGCCGTCCCACAGGGACACGTTCAGGACCCAGTCCCCGGGGGCGTCCAGCAGGCAGCCGGCCGTGCGGCCGCCGCGCAGCGTGTAGCGGGCGCACTGGTCGCCGGGGGCGCACTGGCCCTCGGCCGCGTCCTCGCAGAACCTGCAGGGGAAGCCCGGGGTGGGGGGGCCCTGAGCCACGGGCGTCGCCGACGGGGACCCCTGCGAGCCCCCTGGTGACGGCCGGACGCGTCCACCCGGAAACGTCCGCCGCGTCGAGAGCTCGGGGACCCGAATGGGACACCAGCCGGGGACGCCCGGGGCCCCAGACGCTGGGAGAGGCCGGGAGGACCCTCCCCTCGATGCTGGGAGAGGCGGGCACCTCGGGGTCCGTCCCGATGGAGACCCGCCCCTGGATCGACCGACGACGAAGCCGCCGATGCCCCCGAAAACGCAGGGGGACCCTACGTGTGACCCCCATCCCCGTCCCCGCCACCCCCAGGCCGGAAACCCCGGGGCGTGTTTTCCTTCTGAGTCTCGGTTCCCAAACGCCCATCTGAGAGTTTCCCTGCTGGGTGGGGTGGGGTGGGGGGAGGCGGCTGCGTCTTTATCTCCCGGGTCATCACCCGGTGGGCGGGCGGCCTCAGGTCACACCCCCCGCCCGCCCTGCGGAAGCGAAACCGCGGGCCCTGGAAAAACCCTGCCTCCCCCGGGCAGGCCTCCGTCTTGCAGCGTGGACGGCGGGGCCCGCGGGAGACACGCGCGTGTGCGCACAGCGGCCGCGGGCGCCCTGCTGGGGGCTCCCTGATGGGGACACCCTGCTCGGGGTGCCCTGATGGGGACACCCTGATGGGGGCTCCCTGATGGGGGCACCCTGATGGGGACACCCTGCTGGGGACACCCTGCTGGGGACACCCTGATGGGGGCACCCTGATGGGGACACCCTGCTGGGGGCACCGTGATGGGGGCACCCTGATGGGGCACCCCGATGTGAGCACCCTGATGGGGACACCCTGCTGGGGACACCCTGATGGGGACACCCTGCTGGGGGCACCCTGCTGGGGACGCCCTGATGGGGACACCCTGCTCGGGGTGCCCTGATGGGGACACCCTGCTGGGGACACCCTGATGGGGACACCCTGCTGGGGACACCCTGATGGGGACACCCTGCTGGGGACACCCTGATGGGGGCACCCTGCTGGGGACACCCTGATGGGGGCACCCTGCTGGGGACACCCTGATGGGGCACCCCGATGTGAGCATCCTGCTGGGGACACCCTGATGGGGACACCCTGCTGGGGGCTCCCTGCTGGGGATGCCCTGATGGGGACACCCTGATGGGGACACCCTGCTGGGGACACCCTGCTCACTCACTTGTACAGCAGCGTCAGGTTGGCCCCCGGGCGCTCGCTCGCGTCCCACGTCACCTGCACCGTCTCGAAGTTGAAGTTGACGACGCGCACTTGCAGGGCGTCTTCTGGGAGGAGGGGACCCGGGGGGCGGCCGTGAGGTCACGGTCACGCCGGGGGGCCGGGGGGCGGGCTCGAGGGCGCAGGGGCCGGGCCGCACCACCCCGTCGGCCTCACCAGGGCGCGCGTGACGGCGGCGGCGGCGGGGAGAGGGCGCGGGCGGGCGAGGCCGGCGTGACCTGTGCGAGGTCTGGGTCGGCCCCGCTGGGCGCAGGCACGGGGACACCTCGAGGGGGGGCCACGGTGCTGGACGTGAAAACGGGGGTCGTAGGTCGTGGACAGGTGGACGATGGGCAGACGCGTCCACGGACAGACCCACGATGGCGACGGATGGGTGCGGGACGGATCGATGGGCGGATGAAGAGGATCGACGGGTGACGGGCGGACACGGGGAGTGGACGGACGTAGACGAGGGCGGACGGCAGGGTGGGTGAGAGGCCCCCACGGGTGGCACCGGCAGGAGGGGGGCGAGCGGGAGGGGGCAGAGCCCCGTCCACAGACGCCGACCCAGACGGCCGGGGTCACGGGGTCAGACACGCACACGGCACGTCCACCTCCGGGCGGCCCCCGCCCCGGGAGGGAGACGCCAGGACCCGCGAGGTCCCCACTCGTCCCGTGGGTCGGAGGTCGCCGTGACCCCGGCACGGCCCCTCACCCGTCCAGAGGGGGCCCCGAGCCCGTCCTGCCGTGTATCCGTCCGTGTCCAGATCCGCGGCCACCCGTCCCTCTGCCGGTCCCGTTCCCACGGGTCCCGCCACCCCTGGGTCACCGCGTCGACACCGAGAATGTCCTTCCCGACGTGGAACCCGCCTCCCGGCTGCGCAGCCGCGCACGCGTGCGCACAGGGGGCGCCTCAGCCTTGTCACAGCCCGCGGCGGCGTCCCCGGTCCCCGTCCCACGTCCGTGCTCGTGGCTCCCGGTCCCGAGGGACGGGGACGCGGCTGGGAGCCGGCGGCAGCTCCCTGGGCAGCTCCTTGACGGCCCTGGACAACCGTCCTCGCAGCGTGAAGGCTGAATGGGGTCCAGCGGGGTGACGCCGGGGGTCCCAGGGCCTCGCCGCGCCCTCCGGAGGCCCCGGGGGAGGGTCCTCCCCGCCCCTCCCAGCGTCCGGGGGCCCCGGGCGTCCCCGGGCTGGTGGCCGCGTCCCTCCCGTCTCTGCCTCCGCGTCCCCCGTGTCTGCGTCTCCCCTCCTGTCCCCCGTAAGGACACGGCCCCCTGCTCCGCCTCAGCCCCCCACGCCTCCCGCCTGCGCAGACCCCGCCGCCCGACGAGGCCCCTTCAGGCGCATAGACACTGGGGCTCGGCGGCTCGGCCCCTCCCCGCTCGCTGACCGGGCGCGACGACGCGCACCACGCGTCCTGCTGTCACCCTGCGGCCGTGGGGCCCGCGGCTCCCCCCGCCCCAGGTGCTCCCCGCGGGGACGCCGCGCTGTCCTGACAGTCCTGGCGATGCCACCGCGGGGGGCGAGGCGGTCACCGACTCGAAAGCCGGCCCCCGCGAGGGCGCTGAGCGGCTCAGCGCGGCCGCGGCCCGTCCGGGGACACGGGACGCGCCCCCCACGCGTCTATCCTCCCCCTCGGGGCTCATGCCGAGCCCGGGGGCGGCCCCCGGGGGCCTCCGGTTCGCAGGTTCCCGAACCTGCGCGCGCCCGTTGGCCGTTCCACGGGGACAGCCGCGAGGCCGCCGCAGAGCCGCGGGAGAAATCACCGGAAAAGGGGAAAAGGTTAAAAAAATAAAAATAAAAACGGCGCAAGGCCGGGACGCTGGCCGCAGCCTTACCGGTTCCCGCGCGGCCCGAGGCCAGGAGGACGCGCAGCAGCAGGAGGGCGGCGGCCGCCCCGGGCGCGCGGGGCCCCCCCATGGCGGGCCGGGGCCGGGAGGGGACAGGGCGTCCCGGGCGGCCGCGCGGCGGGTCATGCCGGGCGCGGGCCGCTCGCGGCTTTAAGCGGTGGGAAGTGGGGAAGTGAGCACAGGAAGCCGAGTCACGGGGCCGCGGGGGTGGCGCCCGGCCCGCGCGGGCGGGGGCGGGGGGCACGGAGGCCGCCGCACGGGTGCCCATCGCAGGGGACAGTGCGTCTGGGGGGCCGGGCGCCACCCCCACGGGGCTGGGACCGGGCGGCTCCCGTGGCCTCGGCGGCCGTGACGTCGCGAGGTCCGTGGGAGGGGACAGGCTGGACCCCCCGTGGCCTCGGCGAGGTGCCCTGACCGCTCCATGGGAGCCAGCCCGGGGCCCTGGGGTCCCTCGGGTGCCGCCACGCTGCGTGCGCGGCCTCGGGTGGTTCTGGGGGACGCCCCGTCTCCCTGCCTCTGCGGCGTCCGGAAGCCGACGGTGCTCCTGGGCCGTGCCCTGCGTCGCCGCGACCCCGGCCGCTCACCGTGACCTCCCGGCCCCCACCCCCCTGTGACGAGCACGACCCCCGGGGCCAGCGGATGGTCCAGGGCGGCCTCGCCACCTCGATTCTCACTCCCGCCGTGACCTTAGCCACGTGAGGTCACGTTCCAGAGGGGTCGGGATGGGGACGCTTTGGGGGACGCCATTCTGTCTGCCACTCGGGGCTACGACACAGACAGCCTGGGGGGACAGATGACAGACACGGGGAGGGGGCGTGACAGCAGGCAGACGGACACGTGGTGGGTGGAGGGACGGCTGGACGGACGGGTGGACGACGGGGACGGCAGGTGGCAGGCTGCGCGCGCGGACACACGAGGCGGCGGCGGTGGCGGCGGGGACAGGGAGCACCCGTGCTGAGTCACGGTTTCCCACCGTGACACCAGTGACAGCACCGCTGGTGACTCCGCGGTGACTCGGCAGTAACGCAGACGGAGGACAGGCCAGAGGGCCGCGCGGAGGTCGGGAGGTCAGCTCGGCCTGCCCTGCGGCCACTCCCCGGAGGCCCGGGGAAGGCGGCGCCCCGAGCGCCGCGGTTTGCAGGGACGGGGCGGGGCGGTGTCCGGCGGTGGCCGATGACGCGCGGCCGAGTCCCCGCGGTGGGAGCAGCGCGTGTCCCTGCCGCTCGCGAGGCCCAGACGTGGACGCCCTGGGGCGACGGGAGGCCTCACGGAGCAGGGACGTCCTGGGTGCCCCACGCGCACCCCGCACGCCGGGCGCAGGGCCAGCCCGGACGCCGAGGAGCACGGAGCCACCAGTCATCGCCGTGACCGTGGCCTGTCCCCGGCGGGGCGTCGCCCCCGGAGAGCGGACGCAGCGGGGACGGGGCCGCGGGCCACCCCCCGCCACCCCCGGGAGGCCGCCCCACACGTCGCCGTCGACACCCGGGGAAACGAAGTGACCGCGGCTCAGCAGCCGGGCCCGGAGTGGAGGGAGGACGCCGCGGGAGGCTGGGGACGCGGCGGGGACGGGGACGCCCCCGTGGGTCCCTCCGGGGCCTGGGACCCCATCCGCGTGGTGCTCCGGCTCCCAGGCCGGGCCGCGGCGTGCGGCTGGTCTCGGGCCGCGGCGCCCCCCTCCGCCGAGCCCTGCGGCCTCCCCCTCTGGGAGTGCGGGGTGTGGAGCCGCCATCGTGGGGGCCCAGGGGGGCCTGCGGGGTCCCTGCCGTACGTGACGGAACCAGGGGTGAGAGTGTGGGTTTTCGGGGGCGAGTGACGGAAATCGGGGTTCGGGGGGGACTGCAGGAGCCTCCGGGGCGAACGGTAGCAAGTAGGGGGCGACGGTCCCTGGGACGGACGACGGACGCTTCGGGGAGCCTGGCGGGTCCCCGCCGGGAGTCAGCGGGTGCTGTGCTCCGCGGAGGAGGTTGGGGGTGCCCGGGGGAGCGTCTCTGGGGTGAACAACGGCGGAGTGGGCTGGCTCCGGGCCCGCTGGCACCGCAGGGGGATTCAGGGCGAGTGGGCGTCTGGGGTGGGGGGCGGAACCGCGGGTGAGCCAGGGGGTGACCGGGATGAGCCAGGGGGTGACCGGGATGAGCCAGGGGGTGACCGGGATGAGGCTGGGGGTGACCAGAATGAGCCAGGGGGTGACCGGGATGAGCCACGGGGTGACCGGGATGACCCAGGGGGTGACCGGGATGAGGCTGGGGGTGACCGGGATGAGGCTGGGGGTGACCGGGATGAGCCAGGGGGTGACCGGGATGAGGCTGGGGTGACCGGGAGGAGCCGGGGGTGACCGGGATGAACCAGGGGGTGACCGGGATGAGCCTGGGTGTGACGGGGATGAGCCAGGGGGTGACCCGAAGTCCAGGTGGCCTCACTGGCCTGCCCTGCCCAGGGCTCCGTCCCCGTCCTGGGTCCGTGTCGGCGACTCGCTCGCCTCCGCCTGGAGGGCCGTGCCCAGTGGGCCCGGGCAGTGCCCGTCCCACGCGTGTGCCCGTCCCGTGTGTGCGCACAGCCCACGGCATCCCTGAGGGAAGAGCACGTGCGCCCTGAGACGCCCTCGGGCGCAGCCCGGGACGCCTCGCAGCCCCCGCCCAGGGAGCGGACGCGTCTGGGACGGCCACCCCGAGCCCGTGGGGACGGCTCAGCCCCAACCCGCCCCGCCACGTGGGCCTGGGGGAGGAAGACTCCGGCGGCGGGGACTCAGGCAGCGGGCACAGCCCGTCTCCGCCAAGCTCGGTCCCTCAGGTGGCTGAGGTGACAGGGTGGGGACGGCCTCGCGGAGCAGCAGCTGCCCAGCCCACAGGCCGCTCCTGACCCCTAGTGGCGGCCGGAGCGTCGCGTCCAGGCCCGACGGGGAGCAGGAGCTGTCACCGAGGCAGGAGGGAGCGGGTCCGGGTCCCGCCCGCCCGCAGGATCTGGAGGCGAGTGGCGGAGGCCCTCCTGCCCCTCGGGACGCCTGCCTCAGGCGCCGGGGGCTCTGCGGCCGGGCGCCGGCTGTCCTGGCTGCTCCGGCCGCTGTCCCCGGGTGGCGGAGCGTCTCGTCTCCTCGGAAACGCCGACGCTGGACGCCCACGGGAGCAAGTGACGGGACGGGGACGAGTCCCCCTGGAGCAGGCGGCCCTCAGCCCAGGGACCGTGTCCTGATAGGGGACAGGAGAGGGGACCCAGAGACGGGAGGGACGCGGCCACCACCCCGGGGACGCCCGGGGCCCCCAGACGCTGGGAGAGGCCGGGAGGACCCTCCCCCGGGGCGTCCGGAGGGCGCAGCGCGGCCCGGGCACCCCTGGAGGCCACCCTGCCGGCCCCAGGGCGGCGAGTGGACAGAGCTCCTTGGTTTCAGGCTCCCGCTCGGTGGCACGCCTCCCGGTCACCGCGGGACGCTGGGGTCTCGTGCCACCGTGACCACGTTCAGGCCGCGGTGGCAAAGGCGGGGATGGGAAAGGCCCCGGGGAGCGACTGAAGCCCCCGAACCCTCCCAGGCGCTGTCGTCCCCCGGGGGCAGGAGCACCCGCGGCGGCCCCGGGACCTGCCCTCCCCCCGAGCGCGCCTGCTCCCTGTGGGGCCCGCACGGGGAGTTTCCGCCGCCGCCAGGGGTCAGCAGCTGCCCAGTTTCTGTCGTCCCCAGGGGTCAGCAGCTGCCCGCGGGGGAGGAGTGCGCAGCGCAGGGCTGGGGGGGGCGGTGGATCCGGCCGCCGGGGCAGAGGAGGTGTGGGCGCCACGTGCCTTCTCCCGGGACACCCCGTGCGGCGGGGGGCTAAGCGCAGGACGCGGCTCTGGGCGACGGGGGGGGGGGACGCCAGAGCCAGGCGTGGGGACCCCGCGGGGCCGCCTCCTGCGGCTCAGAGGACGGACGGAGAAGGTCCTGCCACCGGCCAGTGCTCGGCCTCGGGCCGGGGGCCTTCGCCCGCGTCTCCCTCGCCTGCCCGCGGCCCTGCCGTCCGACGGGGCGACGTCCGAGCGGCTGCCAGGGGCCGCCCCGCGACGACCCGGCCGTTACGCGCACATGGCACGTGCCTGGGGCCTCCGGAGCGTTCCGGGGCGTCTGCGGGTGCGGGGAAGGGCGCTCGCTCCCGCGGGAAAGCCGCGGTGACCGTTGGCGGGGTGCCGTGTGGGGGACGCGGCCACCAGCGGGAGTGACGGGGGGGGCAGGGGGCGGCCGCGGGGAGGACCAGCTCCGCGTTCCCCGCCGCAGGTTCCCAGAGGACCGAGGGCTCGTGCACGTCCGCGTCCCGTTCCCGGAAGGCGGCCCAGCCGAGGTCACACCCGCCGTTCACCCCCAGTTCCAGGGAGAGAAGGCAGAGAAGGGGGCACGCGGCACGGCGCGCGGAGTCGCCGTGTCCCGTCCCCAAGCGCGGTCTACGCTGCTGGTCACTCTGGGCGACCGGGGCCCCCAGCCCCCCCCGCCCGGCGCTCCGTTCCCTGGAAGGGGGGGGGGCTCTGAGCTGACCTCACGAGGCCGAGCGCAGAACTGTGAACCGACGCGGGACGCGCAGCCGGACCCGGTGGCCCCGGCGGGACCGCGACCGGACGCCGTGGCAGCGTCTCCGCGGCCGCCCTCACGGGGCCGGCCCAGAGAGCGGGCCGGGCCCAGCCCCGTCTCTGCCGTAAGCAGGTGTGGACGCCGCCGGCCCACGGGGTCGGCGCCGGCAGCCACCGCTGTGTCCCGGCCGGGTCCTCCCGCAGGGACCCCGAGGGCTGCAGGGGTCGCAGGTGTCGTGTCCGGCGCTGCCCCCGGCGAGGGAGCCCGCACGGCGGTTCTGGGCTTGTTCTCGGTGGACGGCGCGGGCGCGGGGTCTGCACACTCACGCCGAGGTGCCAGGGCGTGCCTCCCGCCCACGCGACGGGGACGGCGTCCACCAGGGCACCAGGAAGCGGGAGGGACCTCGGGGGGGAGAAGGAAGGTGTCGTGGGGCTGACGCCTCTGCTGTGCCGGGCGGCGGCGCCTGCTCCCGCGTCCGTCGGTGAGTGTCCGGGCGGCAGGAAGGGGGCGTGGTCGTGGGGGCGACCCCGTCGCCGGGGAGGGGGGTCTCCGCAGCGCACGGTCCCCGAGCGCCCGTCACTGCCGCCCGCACTGTCCTGCTGCTGCTCCGGCCCCAGGTGAGTGGGGACGTCGGGGCGCGGCGTGGGGCGTGGGGGGGACGGACAGACAGCGGGGTGCGGGGGCCCGGTGAAGGAAGGCGACGGGCAGTGACCCCAGAAGCCCCGCTGGGGGGCCGCGCTGGCCGGTCTGAACCAGCCCCCGCACGCGGCCAGCCTGCGGCCAGGGCCCCGCAGGCCCCGTGACGGCTGAGGGACCGCCCGGCCCCGCCCTGAGACCGCAGCGAGGTCACCGCCCACGCGCGTCCCCGCGTCCCTCGCCGCCCGGGGCTCAGTTCTGCATTCGAGAGGATGACGAGAGGATGACGCAGCAGCCGGGGCGCGGCCGGCCGGGGTGGCGGGGGTGGGTGGGGAGGAGGCCCGGCCGCCGCGGCGGCCGCGTGTCCCAGCCCCGGCCGACGGCGCCGTTAGGCTGCGGGGTGCCCCCTGCGATGGCGTCGCTGTCACAAGCCCCGCGGACGCCTTGTGGACGGGCTGGGGACCCCTCGCCGCTGCCGCCGCCGCCAACGCGATGAGCTTGGGGCGGCGCGTGGTGGAGGGGAAGCCGAATGGGGAACTGGGGCGAGGGGAACTGGCTGGGCGGGGGAACTGGTCGTCGTCCTGGGAGGGGCGCGGACCGGGGCCCTGTCCCCGGCCGGGCCAGGCCAGGCCACAGCAGGTGCGGAGGGGCCTCCGAGCGGGGCAGGGGCGGCGTGGGAGCCCGTGGGGGGGGAACGTGGAAAGCTGAGGGGGCAGGCGTGCGACCACGGGGGGGGCGGGGGTGCCACGTCCCGGAGGGGGGCCCCCACCCCGCGGCCAGCCGCCCGGAGGTGCCGCGCGGAGACCAGGCCCGAGGCAGAGAGCAGCAACGGGAGCTCGGGAGCAGCCTGCGGCGGGGAAGGCGACATCCTGCGCGGGGGTCGGGGCGCGGAGCCCCCCACCCCGCAGCGGGCAGCCCCCGGCCCCCCTGCTGAAGCCCTGCACGGGGGCGGGAAGGGCAGGGTCTAGCTCGCAGGGGGAGGAAGCAGCTGTGTCCCCCCTGGACGGACAAGAACACGCGAGGGCGGTGGGGACGTGGGGCGGCCGCGGCGGTCAGGGCCTGTGCTTCCCCGTCCACAGAACACGCGCGTCCCCAGCAGGGGCCGGGGTGGGGGAGCAGGAGCATCGCGCGGTGGTCCCCGGGGAGCACGGCGCGGGGGGCGCAGAGCGGGCTCAAGGCACAGAAGGGCCCTCCCTGGGGAGCCCGCGGCCGCTGCGGGACCGGACGCGCCCTCGGCGCGCGGGCAGGGGACGCCGGGCGGAGGCGGCTGGGCCTGCGAGGTGAGGGGCCGCCTGTTTCGCTTCCCCCTGTCGTCGTCGTCGTCGTTGCGAAACCCATTTTTCTATAAAAAGTCAGCGGCTGCCGCGGGGGGCGTGTGGGACGGACGGACGTCCACCCCTGCGCGGTCCCCGACAGAGGTTGGCAGCTCGGGGGGCGCTCAGAGACGGGGCGCCGACCGCGCCCCCCGGGGAAGCGCCTCGAGCGTGCGGGCCGCGGCCCTGAGTCTCAGTGCCGGTGTGTGGGGCGGAGCCGTGGGCGTCTGGAGAGTCCCTGTCCGTGCCGAGTGGGGGACGCGGCTCCGCGCGGTCCCCGCCGGGCTGCGGAACTGGCTCCCTGCGTAGGCGGAAGCCGCGGGCGGGTCCCAGGATGGGCCACGGGGGACGGCGGCCTTGGGCGGGGAGAGGGCAGGGAGGCTGCAGGCGACATCGCAGTGGACACCCGTCCCCGTCCGCCTCTGCTCTGCCCGGGACCCAGCTCGGGGACGGGCAGCGGCCGCGGCGGGAGTCAGCGTGTCGCGCGCACGCCCGGCCGAGGCGCCTCGCAGACGGGACCAAGCGTCGCGAGGAGACAGACGGGGCGTGCGGGTGCCCCGGGGTCGGGGTGAGCTCCCCTAGGCTCCCCGCCGGGGACCCCGTGCGCGTCCATTTCCACTCAACGTCGCCCTCGCCCGCAGCGCCTGCCGCGCCCCGAGAGGTGCCATGGGGCCCGTGGCCGAGGCCGTGCTGCTCGCGCTGCTGCTGGAGCCGGCGGCGCTGCTGCTCCAGGAGCCCCCGGGTGAGTGAGCGCGCGCCGACCCCGTTGGCCGTGCCTGTGTCGGGGCCCACGGGGCCTGGGGGCGTCTGGGGACGCAGCCTGGCTCGCTGCGTCCACACGTCGCGGGCACGTGGCCGTCCTCTGCCTGGCAGCCTCACCGCCCGCGGGGCACGTGGCAGGGAGGACGGGCGGCCCCGACACCGGCGAGGCTGGAGCGGAAAGCCCGCAGCAAGGGTGGCACCGTGGGCGACCCCGTGTGCCGGGCCAGCTCCGCGCGCACCTGCCCCTTTCACCCGCGGGCACGAGGTCGGACCCGTACGCGAGCGGGCGACGGCCGGACCCCCGTGCCGACGGCTCCGAGCTCACCCTGAGGGGACCGGTCCCCGACGCCGCCTCGTCGGTGGCCCCAGGCCACGTGGTCAGCCCGCCCGGGATAGCTGACCCGTCCCCGCGCAGCAGCAGGGACGAGGACGCCCGGGAGGAAGGAGAGAGGGGGAAAGGGGGACGCGTCCGGGGGACGGGCCGATCCTGGGCCACCTGGGGGACAGGGGTGGCAGGTGCCGGCCCTGAGCGGCGCGGACAAGACGACGTGGGACGCGGCGGTTTTGCCGGGCGAGGGGGGCGGGAGCCGGGGGGAAGCACGACTGAGAGTCGCGTCCGGGGACCCCGTGCTCTAGGCCCTGCGACCGCGGAGCCCACGCCCCGTCTGAACCTCAGGTTCGACCCGTGGACGATGACGCTGCGCTGGGACTGCGGCGGAAACACGACGTCCGTCAGCTGTCAGCTCGTCCACCGGGAGAAAGGGCCGGTCGTCGTCAAGGTAGGGCGGCCCTGACGCGCGCCTGTGGTCCCCGGCGCCAGGCCCCGCGGTCCCGTGAGGGTCCAGGGCCCGGTGACCTGAGGTGGGTGCAGCCCAGGTGGCCTGCCTGTCTGGGGGCCTGAGACGTCCCCTGGGAACCGGGTGACGTTAAACGGGCGGGCGGGGAGGGGACGTGCCCGCAGGGGGGGCGTCCGAGCCCAGAGCTTCCCTGGTGACCCCCTGGTGACCCAGGCGGCCGCGCCAAGGCCGGGGACGCGGGATCCCGCTGCTCGGATTGGCGTCCCCCGCACCCCGGATGGCTCGGCCCCTCAGCCCCCTGCCCCAGACGTGCCCTCGGGCCAGGACCCCCACCAGGGGGAGGGTCGGGCCGAAGGCGGTGGCGTCGGGGCCGGGGGTCAGAGCGACCCCAGGAAGCAGGGAGGGGGCCGGGCTGCCCGGCTGACCCGCCGCCCGCCCCCCCGCCGTGCCCAGCTCCGGGAGCAGCAGTGCTCGCACTCCTTCTGGAACTACGCCCTCCACGCGGGCGCCGCCTTCAGCGTCACGGCCAGCGTCGGCCACAGGCTGGTGGCCGAGAGGCTCGTCTTCGCCAACCCAGGTAGGGCCGGCCGCGCCTCTGCACCCCGGGACGCGGGGGGGACCCCCCTTCGGCTCCCTCGGGGCGTGATGGGAGGACCGGACCCTGCGGCCGGCGGAGGGGACGGCCTTCAGGGCTCGGCGCCCTGCGCGTCGCGAGGCGACTGTCACCGTCCGCTGCCCCACGGCCGCGTCCGCTCTCGTCATTGCATCTTCGTCCGTTTGTGCTTTGTTTTCTGTCCCCGTCGAGCTCATGTTATTTTTCCCGTCGTTTGCATTGTTTCTCTATTTTTTCTATTGTTTCTATTTAATTTCACGTTATATTTATTTTATTGGATTCTGCATTTCATTTTAGTCTGCTTTGCTTTATTTTATTGTGTTCTATTTCTTTTTATTTTATGTATTCATATTTGTTTTTTATGTAATATATTTATTTTATTCCACTTTGTTTTATTTTTATTTTATTTTATATTTTATGATTACTTTTTTCTAGTTTATCATTTTATATTTTGGTTTTATTGTATTTTTTAATTTATTTCCTTTGTTTTATTTTATGCATTTTTACTTTATTTAATATTTTGTTTGTTTATCATATTTTACTTTATCTTCCATTATTTCATTTCTTTTCGTTCTATCTATTTTATTTTGTTCTGCCTTGTTTTATTTTATTTTATTGTATTCTATTTTTTTATTTTATTTCTTTATATTTATTTTTTATATATATTTATTTTATTCTATTTTGTTTTATTTTATTTTTATTGTATTTTATTTTATATTTTATGTTTATTTTTTTCTAGTTTATCATTTCATTTTTTGGTTTCATTTTATTTTTAATTTTTGTTTTATTCATTTTACTTCATTTAATATTTTATTTCTTTTATTCTATTTTACTCTATCTTCCTTTATTTCATTTCTTTTCATTCTATTTATTTTATTTTATTTTGTTCTGCTTTGTTTTATTTTGTTTTTATTTTATTTTATATTTTATGTTTATTTTTTTAGTTTATCATTTTATTTTTTGGTTTTATTGTATTTTTTAATTTATTTTGTTTTTTTTACTTTAATATTTTGTTTGTTTGATCATATTTTACTTTATCTTCCTTTATTTCATTTCTTTTCGCTCTATTTTATTTTGTTCTGCTTTGTTTTATTTTATTTTATTGTATTCTATTTCTTTTTTATTTTATTTATTCATATTTATTTTTTATATGTTATATTTATTTTATTCTACTTTGTGTTATTTTATTTTATTTTATATTTTATGTTTATATTTTTCTAGTTTATCATTTCATTTTTTGGTTTTATTTTATTTTTTAATTTATTTTCTGTTTCATTTTATTCATTTTTACTTTAATATTTTGTTTCTTTTATTCTATTTTACTTTATCTTCCTTTATTTCATTTCTTTTCGTTCTCTTTAATTATTTTATTTTGTTCCGCTTTGTTTTATTTTTATTCTATTTGATTTTTTTATTTTGTTCTGCTCTGTTTTGTTTTGTTTCTTTCATTCTGTGCTACCGTATGTTTTACGTGTCTCTGAATTTTTGGGGGAGAGCGTTAGGATGACGCGTCCCAGCGCGTGTCCAGGGGACAGCAGACTGTGGGTAACGAAGTGGCCGAGTTTTCACCCCGCGAGACCGAACCTCTGTCCCTTCGGGCCCGTCTGTGCCCACGTTCGGACCACCTCGGCCTCCGGCGGACGCGGGGTGGTCCCAGGCACGGGCTGCTGGCGGGCATCTGCAGGGCCCGCGGGGGCTGAGGGCTCTTCGTGGAGACGCACGCCCGGCAGCAGGCCTGCCGCACCCCGCGCCGCTTCTAGCTGGCGCCCCGAGGACCCTCCCAAGCGCTTCGCGTCGCGGCCGCCCCGTCGGCGGGGCCACCAGCCGCGCAGTAGGGTCCTCGCTGACACCCGTTCTGTCCGCCTCTCCTGCTCCGACGACAGCCCCTCCGACAGGCGCGGGGGTCATCGCGGCTGCGGGGCCCGTGCTGAGCCGTCCTCGCGTGCCCCTCGGGGCCCCGGCCCGTCGCCGCCGGGTTGGGCCTGCTACGCCTTCAGGTCTGCGTGGCTGCGGGATGTTGGCCCGCGGTCCTGCGTCCTCGCGGCTGGCGTCTGGCTTCGCATCGGGGCGTCCCTGTCTCCGCCAAACGCGCCGGCACGTGTTCCCGCCTTTGTTTCAGGGCAGGGGGGACAGATGCTGCGGATGCGTGTTGTCCGCACGTCTCTGCGATTCGGGGCCGGCTGCTCCACGTCCTTTCAGCCCTTTTGGGAGGGGAAACGACCTCGTGTCCGCCTCTCCCCAGGTCAGGAAGGCACGGCCGCGCGGAACTTCTCCTGCGTCATCTACGACGCGGATTTCATGAACTGCACCTGGACGAAGGGCCCGGCGGCCCCCGACGACGTCCAGTATTTCCTGTACGTCCAGGACTCCAGGTGAGTGCGGGCCCCGGTCGACGACCGTGGGAAATGCGTGGAAGGGAGGGACGGAGGGACGGAGGGAGGAGGGAGGGAAAAGGGCCCAGGCCGCGTCTGAACGCTCGCCCGCTCCAGGAGGAAGTGGGGCAGAGAGTGTCCTCGCTACGCACCGGAGTCGGGCACCCACCTGGGCTGCCACGTGCAGGACGTGTCGTCATGGGCGCCGCAGGCCTACTTCCTGGTGAACGGCAGCAGCCGGCACGCGCAGGTCCAGTTCTTTGACGCCTTCCTCTGGCTGAAGACGATCGGTGAGGCGGCGGCCCTCCCTCCGTGCGACGGACGCCCGGTTTGCCTCGGGGTGGCCCTCCCCATTGTGGTGTGACTTCAGGGGTCACAGGGCCACGCGCCGTCCGGAGGCCGCAGGGGAGGGTCCTCCGTGCCTCTCCCAGCGTCTGCGGGCCCTTGGGGTGGCGGCCGCGTCCCCCCCCACCCGTGAGGGCGCGGCCAGCCAGGGAGGGAGACAGCAGCGGGGTGCCGAGCAGGGGGCGCAGCCCGGAGAGGGCCCCCAGGGCGCTCCCCGAGGGATTCTCAGACCCGGGGCCCCTCTCCCTTAGCCGGGAGGGGTGGGTGGAGCATTTGTTCCTCGCGGCTGGACAGTCGCCGGGAAGGCGGGCAGCGCGGTGCGGTGCGGGAGCTGCCCCTCACCCCCGCTTCCCCCCCACCCCGGGTGGCCCGGCTGGCGCTGTCCGTCCCTGGGCGGGTGGCAGGGGTGGGGGCCCGGCCCTGCCGGCGCGTCCTGGTCTTCTCGTGGCCCGTGCCCTCTGACGGGGCCATTTGATGCGAAGAATCGTGAAGCTGCCGTGGGCGCAGAGGCACGGGGATCGTGGGGTTCGTGGGGCTCTCGAGGGGGAGAACCCGCACAGCTGCGGGCGCACAGGGTCCGTTTGCTCTGAGCCACCCCCGTGGCGGGGTCCCCGGCACGGCACCCCTCAACCTGCCTGCGGGGGGAGGAAGGACCCCGTGTCCCTGCGCAGGCCGCTCGGCCGTGCTGCTCCCCCGTGTGCCCCGGTCCCCCCCCCGCATGCATCCTGTGGGGTGAACGCCCGCAGCCCGCCCGGGGGGGCCCTGAGGCCGCAGAGCTGACCGCGCACGGATACCGCCCCTGCCGAGCGCGCGGAGCCCCTGCCCGACCCGTCGTGTCGGCCCCGGGATCGAGTGGGGGCGGCTTTCGCTCCGTGTCTCCCGGCGGCGGCGCCCGCTCTGTCTCTTCCTTGCGACTCCCCGGCCCATGCGGGGCTCCGAGGGCAGGGTCCCCGCGCGCACGGCCGTGTCCTCCCGCAGTGACCGTCCCCGCGTAGCTCTGCCCGCGCTCTGCGGCTCGCGGACAGCTCCGGGGCCGCCGCGTGGCCCCCACAGCCAGCACCGCCTGGGCCCGGGCACGGGCCCTCACAGCCTGGCGAGGGCGGGCGGCACCCCGGGGCCCCGGCGGGCGGGCGGCAGGCGTCCCGGTCCAGCGCCGCGTCCCGTGCTCTCGTCGCAGAGCGGTGCAACGCGCCCGGCAACGTCACCGTGCGCTGCAACACGACGCACTGCACCATCCGCTGGCAGAAGCCGCAGACGCGCCGCCGCCTGTCGGACCGGGAGCTGCAGTACCAGCTGCGGGTGCAGCGGGAGGTGCGCGGGCGCGCTGCGGCGTGCGGGGCACGGGCCGGGGCACGGGTCGGGGCCAGGCGGCTCCGGAGTGGCGGACGCCGGCGCGGCGGCGGCAAACGCGCAGCCGCAGGGCCCAGCGGCCGGCGAGGGGTCGAGGGGACAGGGTGGCGAGACCCGCCCCCCTCCCCACGGGACAGTCTGCTCGGAGCCGGGGGCAGCGCTGGCCTCCGAGTGTGGGGGCGGCAGGACCGCGAGCTGGTGTCCCCCCGGGGACGTCGGGGAGCAGCCGCCCCGAAGCAGGCCCGACCAGGGCGCAGAGCCGCGTCCCGAGGGTCCCCGGGTCGGCCCCCGCGCTCCGCCCGGCCCCCTGAGCTCACTGCAAAGGGGACCGTGGCAGAAACCCAGGCAAGGCCCCCGAGCCGGGCACGAGGGGACGTTCCCCGTTTCTCCGTTTTTCCAGGGAGACGTGGAACACGACGGAAACCAACTGGTGAGTGTCAGCCGGGGCCGGGCGCGGGAGCCCCGTGGCAGCAGCCCCCGAGGGGGCTCGCTGGGCCTGCCGGCGGCTGGGGGGGGGGGGACGTTGACACGCACTGGGGTCGGCGGGGTCCCAGCCGGTCACGGCGCAGGGTCCTCCCAGGGCCCCTGCTGCACGGGTCGCGTCTCGGCCGGCGTGTCACGGCCCCGCCCCTGTTCCGGAACGCGACGCCGGCCCCGCCCCTGTTCCGGAGCGCGGGCGGCGCCTGCCCTGAGTGTCCGTCCTCTCCGCAGATCGAGGTGCCCGGCTCTCTGGGGAACGAGTACCACCTGCGCAGCCCGCAGCCCCGGGCCTCACACGCGCTGCGGATCAGGGTCGCGGACACCCGGGTGCTGCTGTGGAGCGCCTGGAGCCCGCCCGTCACCTTCGGTGGGTGGCCCGGGACCCTCCGCGGAGACCCCGGTGGCCGGCGGCCGTCCCCGAGCCCCGGCGGGACGCTCAGGAGCCGGGGCGTCTGCGCGCTGCCCCCGCGGCTCTGCCGCCCTGGCACCGCGTGGCGGCGGACGGCCGGGGCCCCTCGGATGGCCCCGGTGTCGGCCGACCCCGCCCGCGCTGGGACCGCACGCCCGCGGGCGCCTTCTGCGTCCCCCGCATCCTTCCGCGGCTCTTTCTGGAGGTTTCCGTGCGGCTCCGGCCCTGTTCCTGAGCCGTGGGGTCCGCGGGCAGCGAGGTGGCCGAGCGCGGACGCCGGGCCCCACCGAGCGAGCCCCTTGCGCGTCCCTCTCTGCAGGCTCCACGGAAGCGGGGGGCGGCTTCGCGCACGTCTACGTGCTCCTGGTGCTGGGGACCGTCGTCTGCGCCCTGGCCGTCAGCTGCCTCGTCCAGAGGTAACCCCGGGGGCAGGTTGGCCGCGGGCGGAAGACGGGGGTGCGCGTTCCCTGGGGTCCCCAGCGGTCGCCGTGTCTGAGCGAGAGGAGGGGGCAGGAAAGCGCACAGCGGGGGACGGGGACGGGGCCCACGCGTGACGCGACCCCGGTCTGCGGCCGGCGAGACCATCGGGGACGCTTTCCGGTGCCGAAGGGCACGTTCGGAGACGCGGGCGGGGGACGTCACCCACCTGGGGTGACCGCAGCCGTCGGGGCAGCCCGGTCCGGCCCAGACCCCGGGGCCGACCCTCCGCGTGCCGGGTGCCCCCCGCCTCCTCAGTGGCCCGAGACGGAGTAGTCCCCCCCCCGCCCCCGTGAGACTCCCGAGGGGAGGAGAAGCCCCGGAGACCCGAGCCGGGCGCCCGTCATGGGGCACCGGGTGACGTCTCCCCCACCCCGTTCTCGCCGCCCCAGGCTATGCAGGCGGCACCGGCTGTTCCCGCGGGTTCCGCGCATCAAAGACAAACTCAGCGACTCGCCTCGGCCCGGCCAGGTGCGTTGGGCGGGGGTGCGCGGTGGTGGGGGTCCTGCAGCCTCCTCCTCGTCTCACTGCGGGGGGGGGGGGACCACGGGGTGTGGTCACAAGCCCTCCCCCTGCTCGGGGTCAGGGGTCACGCCTCCTTCCTCGGCCGAGTCTGGGGGACGCGATGGGCCGAGATGAGAGACGGGACGGAGGGGGACAGAGAGCGGGACTGCAAGGGAGACGGACGACAACGGGGGGGACAGGCCCCGAGACGACGGAGAGGGACGGAGGACAGGTGGTGGCGTCCGCGCCCACCAGCCCCCAGGACGTGCCTTCCCCGGCCCTGCCCCTGGCCCTGCCCCTGGCCGCCCGCCCGGGGTGCCGAGCCTGGCCCCGCCACGCGCCCCGGGTCCCCTCCCGCCCCCCGCGCCCGTGGCCAGCGCTCCCCGCTCCTAGAACGTGACGGGCGCCCGCGGTCTCCTCCCCAGGTCCCCTGGGAGGCCCTCGCCCCAGCCGCGGGGAAAGGGGACGGCGAAGACGTCCTGACCGTGGAGGAGGTGGCAGAGCCCGCAGCGGGCACCGGCGATGCCGCCGCCGCCGCGTCTGCGTCACCCTAGGCGTGTGTGTGTGTCCGTGTCCGTGTCCATGTCCGTGTGCGTGTGCGCGTGTGCGCGAGGCGTTTACAGGGATCTCTATCTTTTTACCTCAAAATGGTTATTTTTTTAAAAAGTTCATCGCCTGTCCAGCCTGACTGCGTAGCGCCCCTCCCGGCCGCCCCCGCGGTCGCCTGGACATTTCCGTGGTCCCAGCGTCCCCCCCCTTCCCGCCCTCAGCCCCCGGGGACGTGGGACACGGGGCTGCAACGTCTCAGCCTCCGTGTGCGAGCGGCGTCCGCCTCCGCCACCTCCACTGGCCACCATGAGGCCCGGCGTCTCTCTCCGCCGGACTCGGGGCAGGTGCCCGCCCTCGGGGACGTAGCTCGGCGCAGCGCTGCCACCTCGCGGCCTGTCCGCCGCCCGCTGCCCGCCTCCGCCCAGTCAGAGCCTTTCGAGGGCGCCCCCGCCCCCGCCTGGACAGCTGCGGCCAGGCCCTCGCGGTCCCTGACCGGTCACGAGAGCCGAGGGGGCTGCGGTCACGTCGTTGGCCGCCTTTCGGGGACGGTGTTCGGTCCACCACACACGGACACGGCCTGGGCGCCTTCGGGGACACCACCCCGTCCACCGCAGGCCGTGAGAGATGCCGTCGGCACGGACGTGGCATCGGCACGCACAGCGGAGGCCACGGACGGACAGCCCTGGCGGACGACCGGGAGGGGCACGACCGCGGGTCGCGGGGTCGGGGTCGGGGTGGGCCGGAGCCTGCATCCCGGGGGGGCCGTCCCCTCCGGGCGCCCGTGGGCGTTGGACAGGCTCCGGCTGCAGACGCCGGCCAGGCCAGTCCTACGAGCTCGGGGGCTGGGCCGGGAGCGGGAGCGGCCTTCTGGAACGTTCCTCTGCCAACCTGCACGTCCGGGGGCCAGGTGTAGGGACGAGATGGACGAGATGGAGCGAGGCTCCGGGTCACCGGCCCCTGCCTGAGACGCAGGGGGGACAGGAGGCACGGGGAGAGCTCCTGGGACAGCAGGGGACGCCGGTGGCACTTGTCCCCGCAGCGCCCAGGTGGCAGGTGCCCCTCCCGATGGCCGTGCCGCATGCCTGGGCAGCTGGACCCCGGGACGGGAATGTCCCAGCTGCAGAGCCCCAGGTCGTGGCAGCTCAGGAGCCCGGGGGCGGCCGTGGGTGCGCACGCGAGGCCTGCGGGCAAGGTGACCAGGGCCGGGAGGGCTGCAGGTGACAGCCGTGTCCCCGGGTCCTTGCCTGCTTCGGGCGCGGGTGGGGTCAGGGGCTCCCGCGTGGGGAGAAGGAGCGTCCCCCCCAGTGGCCCCCGCTGGGGGAGAGGGCAGGGGACGCTGCCGTCCCCCGCATGGCCAAACCCGGACACGGTCGCGCAATAAAGTTCCTGGACGGCAGAGGGTGACGACGTCATCCGTGCGTGAGGGACCCACGACGGGGCGGGCGGAGGACGCGTGGGGGGCGGGCGCCGGACGAGGTCACGGCCGCCCCCGCCGAGCCCCAAGGCTCTGCTGGGTGGGACCCCGAGCCGTCCTGCGACCCCCGGGGTCCCGTGGGGGCCGCACAGAGCTCGGGGTCTCCTCCCCGGGTGCCCGGGGCGCCCCCTGCACCGGGGTGGCCATGCGGGGGCTGGGAGCCCGCAGGGTCCTTGGTCAGGATGCGGGGCTCGGGGTGGGGGTGGGGGACGCAGGGCTGCTTCCCGGGGATTCCTGCTGCCTGTCCCTGGGTCCCAGCCTCCGCGGGGACACGAGGGGCCGGGCGTAGGAGTGGCCTTTCCCACGCCCCGTCCTCCTAGGGGTGAGGACCCGCTGCCCGGTCGTCTCCCCAGGGTCTGGCCTGTCCTCTGGCTGGGCCAGCCCAGCCGGGAGCTCTGGGGACCCCGCCTTCGGGGGGCCGGGCGGGGCGTCCCCTCGGGGCCAGTCCTGGGGTGTGGGGGGGTCGGCACCACCCCGCAGGGGCCTCGGGGTCCCCTCCCCCCACGAGAGCTGCCTTTCCACGGTCCTGACCCCCCTGCACTGCCCACGGGTCCCAGGACACCCAGCGGGGCCCCCGGGACACAGCCCTGCTCCTGGGGACGCTGCCCCCCGGGTCTGCTTCCCGCCGTGTTTTCCCGGTGACGGTTGGGGGCCGTGGAGGGACCACGGTGACGCTGCTCTTGCCGGGGGGGACGGAACGACAGACCCTTGTCACCACCCCCGCCCCGCCGACGCGCGAGGCCGACCGTGCCGCGCCATAGTTACCACGAGGGGCCGTCGCGTGTCCCACGCTGTCCGGCCGCGCCCCCAGGACCCTCTGCGCGGAAGGGAGCGCGTGACACGCCAAGGTCCTCCCTCGCCGCTGGGGGACGCTGAGGGGAAGGACCAGGCCCAGCATCTCCCGGCTCCGAGGAGGAGCGGCCACCAGCGCGAGGGGACAACGACGTCCCCCGCGAGCACAGGAGGGGGACCCTAGCGGACGGCCTGGCCGCCGTCCCCACCCCAGGCGGAGCCCCTGGACCGGTGACAAGGACGGGGCGCAGCAGAAAGGGGAAGCTCGGGGCGGCCACAGGACAGGCCACGGGACGCGCCCCCAGCGCCCAGAGGCTCCGGCCCCGGCGGAAGCGGCGCCGACGACAGATTGCGGGGGCCGCGGCGGGGCCGGGGAGGCCGTCGCTGGGCGACGACACGGAGCGGGCTCCTCCCCTCCCGGCGCGAAGCTTCGCCAGGACGGCCGGGGGGCCCTCGGGGACATCGGTCAGGAACCAGCCGTCCGGGGAGCCCGCACCGGCCCGGGAGGCGGACGAGGCGGTAGGTGCCTCCTCCTGGGGATGGGTCTCTTAAGCGTCCGCGTCCCTCGGGGCCGCTGCTGGACACCGGCGCGTAGTGACCCGAAGCCCACGTCAGGCGGGGACGCACGCAGGTTCCGGCGGGCTGGGGTCCATGGGGGGCTCACGCCGCCTCCCCCCCAGCGAGGCCCCGGAACGCGCGTCACCTCCTGGAGGGACGGGCCGAGGCCACCTCGCCTCCGAGCTGCGCGGGGCGACGTGCCGCCCCCAGCCGCGGGCCAGCCGTCCACCTGTCCCCCCCCCGTCGTCCCCGTGGGGGTCCCGTCTCCAGAGCGCTGAGGGAGAAGCCGAGGGACAGCGGGGAACGCGTCCTGCAGGAAACTCGCCCTCGGGAGAGCCAAGACCCCTCGCCCCTCAGCCGGGAGGTGTCGGGCTGCCGTCCGTCACGGTGGCGGGGGGCGCGGGGCGGGGACCGCGACACAGACAGGCGCCGCGTGCCCATGTTGAGTTAGCCGCGGAGCGCCTCAGGTGGGGATTCAGTGTCTCGTGGGGGCGGGGAGGGCGCCGGGGGGACTTAGAAACGCAGGCGGGGACGGGGGACGGTGACGCGTGAGCTTAGGGTTCGCCTCAGACGGACGCGGGACGGAGGGACGCGCGTGTACGGGCACAGATGGGGGCGCGCCCGTCATCGTCGGGGGGGAACGTGGGGTGCCGCGGCCGCCCCCCACTCGGAAGTCGCCTCCGATTCAAGGGCAAGAGGTTTTTTTTTCTTTTTTAAAGAAAAAACCAAATTCCTCATTTCTTCTTCCCGCCGGGCACGTCCCTAGAAAAACACCGTCCACAGGGGTCGCGGTGGGGGTGGCGGCGGGTCCCCAACATGCCCACGTCCGCGGGGAGCCCCGTGGGAAAGGCGGGGGGGGGGCTCGCGGCACCCTGTCACCCCCCGGGTCCCTAGGATCTCAGCTCTTTCCCGTCCTCCGAGTCCTGGTCTCTCCCTGGACACAGCCCTAAAGGGGACGTGTCGCCCCGAAACGTGGCCCCCTGGCACAGGGGTGACTGCGAGAAGCAGCAGAGGCAGGACAAGCTTTGCCCCCCTTCCCGGACGCCCCAAAATAGAGGCCGGGCCTGCCCCGCTGTGAGGAGACGGGACCCCCACATGCGACACGTTCCGTTGGCCAGGCCACCCCCGGGCGCCTCTTATCAGCCGGAGACGCTTATCTACGCCGCCAGGCGCGTCCGGCAGCCGCACGCTTCCTCCCGACCCGTCCCATCGCCCCCCACGCCCCCCAAAGCCCCAAACCCCTTCCCTCGTCCTGCCCGAGGAGCTGCGTGAGCCTCCCGCGGCCGGGAAGGCGCGAGGGCGCGCACGCAGCTGAAGCCAGCCTCCCCGTCCCCCTGTCCCCATCGCTTTAGTTTGCAGGTCCCGGGTGCAGAACCTACGAGGCTGCAGGGGCAAAGCCCACCCCTCGGCGCCTGCGTCCTCCGTGTATCCCTCTCCCCAGCTGCCCCCTCGGGGGGTCCCACCCAGGACGCCGCCTCGCTCGCTAGGGAGGCGCGGAGCAGCGAGGAGCTCGCCTGTCCGGCCGCCAGGCAGGACGTCGGTGTCTCCGCGCGCGAGGCCGGCGCCGGCTCCTCAGAGCAGGACGCGTGCCGTGCCGTGTGCCCCGCGTCGCTGCTGGCCTCCCGGCTGGGGTCGCTTCTCCCGCAGGCGCGTTCGCCCCCCGGGCAGGTCCCTACGACCTGCGCTCGGCCAGCAGGGGCGTCTCCGTCCTTTCGTGGTCAGCCCGGGTGCCATGCAGGGGGATAGACGTGTCAGGAAAACCCCTTTTCGGATGAACCAAGCGCTGACCCTTCTCGTCCCGACCCAGAAGGGTGTGGCTGCTCCCCCGGGAGCCCTGAGGTGTTGCCCGCAGCCACCCTCTGGGTGAGGCTTCGGGCACCCCTGGCCTCCGAGCCGCGTCCTGCCGGGGGTGGCCCCACCTCACCAGGTCCCCGGCCTCTCTGGGTCACCCTCCGACGGCAGCCGGAGCGCACGGCTCCCCTGTGGACACCTGACCGCTCTAGCCACGGTGCTTCCCCTGGTCCGACGCCAGAAGGGTCCCGACCTGCGGGGACTTTGTGACGACAGGAAACGCGGAGCCTCAGCCCAGGGCCCGACGATCCCACGCGGTGGCACAAAGTGGCTGCTGTGGACCGGCGTCCTCATCACACATCCTTTCCTTTTTCCCCACGTGGGGCCTCCCCTCTCCCGCTCCTCAGCCGCCACCCAGCTCAAAACGACCTTGACATTCACCCCGGGGTTCTGAGCGGGTCCCCAGGGACACGCCTTGGCCGCAGGAAGGTGGACGGGTGACGGCGAGCTGGGCGCAGATGCGCAGGGCAGGGCCCAGAAGGAGCCGTGAGCCGTGGGGCGGCGACACTGACCGCTGCCTCGCGGGGACTGTCCAGCGGAATGCGGGAGGCGACCCCGTCTGGCCCGGCGCCCCAGGGAGCGGGACGGAAATGACTCGATGCTCTGCCGGATGGTGGGGACGAACGTGGCCGCGGGGGCCGCCGACGGCCGCACGGGGATGGGGGGGGCGGTCCCCAGCGCGGCTGCGACCCTGCCCCTGACCAGGCGTCTCCACTCTGACCTTCAGGTCCAGCTGCGGGGCCGGGGATGGCGTCCGCGCCGGGTTTCCTAACCCTCCTGGTGGCGCTGACGGCTGCGGGCCGTGAAGACGCCGCCTCGGGTAGGTGCGGGAGGGCGGGCGCCCCTAACAGTGACGGGGACGCTTGCTGTTTTTTATTATTATTATTATTATTATTATTATTATTAATATTAATTATTTATTATTGTTATTATCGGGGACTCTAATTGTTCTTATTATTCTTATTATTAATTATTATTTATTATTATTGTTATCTGGACTCTTTCTAACTGTTCTTTTTTATTATTACTTTTTTATTATTTTTATTATTATTAATTCTTGTTTATTATTATTATTTTATTATTATCGAGGACTCTTTCTATTATTTGATTATTATTATTTATTATTAATTATTATTTATTATTACTGTTATTATTATCAGGGACTCTCTAATTGTTCTTTTTATTATTATTATTATTTATTATTTATTATTATTGTTATCTGGACTCTTTCTAACTGTTCTTTATTATTATTATTATTATTATTATTATTATTATTATCGGGACTCTAATTGTTCTTTTTATTATTATTATTAATTATTATTTATTATTATTGCTATCTGGACTCTTTCTAACTGTTCTTTTTTATTATTATTATTTATTATTATTATCATCGGGGACTCTTTCTAATGGTCTATTATTATTATTATTAATTATTAATTATTATTATTATTATTTCAATGACAGCGCGGGAGAATGTTTCTCCCGTTACAAACATGACGCTGGATCCGAGGAAAAGGATGCTGTCCTGGGCCTGCAGGAGACCCGTGACCTGGCAAGAATGCACGATCCGCACGCCGCCCGACTACTCTTCCACGCCGAACCCCCAGGTGAGGGCTCGAGGCTCGTGCCTCCGCTCCTGAAAAACCGAGAAAACCAGACTTGGCAGCCGTCCTGAGTCCCCTCGCCACCGCAGAGCCCCCTCCTCTTTGCTCCTGTTGGAGAGAGAAAACCACCTCCCCTATCCTCTTAGGTCCGGTGACGGGGGCCTGCAAACTAAACTGACGACGGACAGATTCGCGGGAGAAAACGCGTACGGTTTTGTTCGTACGTTTAACGTCCACGTGCACGGAGCTTCACGGGACAGAAGGGGACGTGACAAGAAGGGGTTAGACTCGGGAGCTTCTAGAAGTGTCGCTTTTGGCAGATAGGTCGTGGAGGAGTGAGTAGGCAGAGAAGAGGGGTTTGGGGGAATTCTGGGGCCGGTGCATCGTGTGGACATCGCACAGGAGGCGGTGGCGGCCTGTGCGGGCACTGGTAGGACGCGAGACGGAGTCCCTTCCGTCCGTGGCTCGCTGCGCGGGGACAATAGGACGGGTCCGATGTGGTGGCAGGACGGCGTCTGCTGGGGAAAGCGGGGCCAAAGGGCCCATGCGAGTGCGGCGGGACTCGGAGTCCCGTGGTACATGTTAGAATCGTCTTTTCGTACAGTTAATCCCTACGTAAGACGCCCTGGGGGCTTTTCCCGGAAACACGTTAGCCCCAGAAACGTGTGAGGGGTTTTTATTTATTTATGTTGGTGTCGTCCCAGCGGGGTCACATCGGAGCCGGCCCAGCTCCCCAGAACCCCAGTCCCCCCGCTTCTCCCAACACGTGGCCGGGAGGACACTGACGACGGTCGTTAAGTCGCTTTATTACCGAGTCGCCGGCTGTGGACTCAGACCACAGTGGCCGGGGAACTTCCACCCCTGCCCGGGCTCCTTCCGGGCTGTTGGCCACTCTGTGAGGACATCGGTGCCCGTAACACCTGGGCCTGCTCCCGCCGGGCCTGCCGTGTGACCGGCCGCCGCCGCCTCCCCTTCCCGACCACTTGGCCGCCCTTTGCCCTCGGATCTGGGCTCCCGGCCACAGGAAGTGGATGCTCCCCTTTTTGTTTTTTCTTTAGATAATCTGCTTTTCCCTTTTATATCATGATTGCGTGTCACCAGGCTGACCGGGCACTTAGCGCTGCTGCGTCCGGGGGAGTTGGGGGGGTTGACGTCCTGCGGTCACACCCCTGCCGTGCCCCCACCCTGCCGCCCGCTGCTTCCTCCTCTGCTTGCTCATTTGGTCCTGGTCCAAGGCGGGATTTGGGGGGAATTAGTAGGATTAAAGGGAAAGTCTCCCATCGTGCGCCGGAAAGGGAGAAAGCCCTGACCCCGGCGACAGCGCAGACGGAGCTTGAACACGTGATGAGGGAGGCAGACGCCCGCCCGAGGTCCCGGCGCGGGACGCCACGTGTGTGACACGCCCGGGACGGCCGCGTCCACGGAGGCAGGAAGGGGCCAGAGCGCTCAGGGGCCGGGGGTGGGGGCCGTGACCACTCACGGGGACGCGGTGTCCTGCTGCGGCGACCAGAGCGTCCTGGAAACGGAGATAACGTTTGCGCAACCCCGGGGACCTGTGACGTGCCCCGGCCGCGCACACGACCCAAGGTGGAGACGGTCAGTTTTCGGTCCCGTGGCCTTGACCCCAATAAAAAGGTTCCAGTTTGGGGTTTTTTAAAGCTGAGGCGCAGCTGTCAGTGCCTGTGGACGGAAACCCCCCGGCAGGCCAGGGCGCCCCTGCGCGGGATAAGCCGCGGGGGTCCCGTCCTGTGCGTGTCGTCGCCCTCACGGTGTAGGGTCTCACCGGTGGACTTCGGAGGGTCCTGTTGTCCCCAGCTGGGTCGCCGGCACGGCCCGACTGTATCCCATCTGCTCTTCAGACGTCGTCCCCCTCGGACACCCCCCCACCCCGCCGCCGGCTTCCTCTGCGGCGTCAAGGCCTCCCGTCCGCCTGGTCGCCGTGTGGGCCGCGGGGGGCCTGCCTGGCGCCTCCTGCTTGGCTCACGGCGACGCGTTCCCCTCAGCAGCCGGCTCCCCCTGCGTTTCCTATCGTCCCCCCCTCCTTGGTTTCAAACCTACGTTTTCCTTTGTTTTCGGGTTTCTGAGTAAATTCTTTTTTTTTTTTTTTTTGCATGAGCGTGTGGAGGAAATCCTGTTCCTGAGAGGGTTTCTCTGGAAACGGAAAGAGAGAGTGTCCCGGTCAGGCAGAGGGGGTGGGGACGCGTGGTTTCTCCGTTGTCCCCTGGATGCTTCCAGAACCCCCCGCCGGGAAGGAACCGGGAGCTCAGACCCCCGTGTGCACACTCTCTCCGGAGTCCCCAGAGAGCTGGGGTCCCCCCACCCCGTCTCCACGCCGGGATACTTGTGGGGAAGCAGAACGAAAAAAAACAAAACCGTATGCCAGCCCCCGGCAGCCTTCCACGCGGTGCGAGACGCGGAGAACCGTTTTACGTCCCAGCGAGCACTAAGCTCGGGGACCCTCAGAGAGGCGCCCAAGTGAGGACACGCAGAGGCCGTCCCTTCAAAGCTGGCCCTGGCAAGGGGCCGGCCACTGTCACTTTCATTGCCCCGAGTCTCAAAGCGAGACGGACGAGGCACGGGAAGCATGCTTTTATCTACACTCTTAGGTTCCGTGGGCGGGGGTCTGCAAATTAGACCAACGCCAAAAACGGAAAGGGAGGAAAAAGCCTTTCCTCCACCCTCTTAGGTTCAGGGACAGGGCCCCGCAAATTAAACGAACAAAAAACAGATTAACGGGGCAAAAGGATGCGGTTTTTATCTGATGTTGAACTGCACATGTGCATGGAGGCCTTCGTAGAAGAATCGTGAAGACGCAAAGATGTGGCCGGAGCTGCTTTGGGGAGTATAATGCCGGTTTTAGCAAACAGCAAGAAACGTGTAGAGAGTGAGTCAACCATGGGAGGTGACTGTGCGGGACTGTGGTGGAGGCGGCGTTTTAGAGAAGCTCCTTGTGTGGGTTCGTTTTGGTGCCATCTGTGGGGTCACAAGTGTCTGGAATTGTCCCCGGTGATAAGGCCGAGGCTGCCTTCCGGGTCGGAAGTGGGGGGCGGGGGACGCCTTCCCTAGGGGACGTTTAACGTTGGGGGTCCACTAACGAGACGAGGGCAGAGGCCGTTTTTACGCAAAAATCTGCTGTTCCTCAGGAGCCTTCGCTCAAAATCATCTTCAGGCTAACGTGGCCTCTCTGAGGTGACACGAGCCCCCGGTGGCGTGTGCGTCCTTGACCCTGCCGCTCACTTGCAGGTCTCGGCGAACGGCACCTACTGCTGCGACTTCTCCAACTCCGTGCTGCACCGGGGCGCCACCCTGACGGTGAACGTGACGGCCGACGGCGACGTGTTCGAGCACGTGCTGGCCTTCGAGAACCCAGGTGACACCGCCCCGCCGGCCTCGGAGCGTCCCTGCGGGGCCTGTCCCGGCCCGGAGCGCACGGGCAGTGACACTCTGTGGTCGTCCCCGCAGGCCCCGAGGGCTCGGCAGCCGCCGGCTTCTCCTGCCTCATCTACGACCTGCGCTTCATGAACTGCAGCTGGACGCCCGGCCCGGCCGCGCCCGCCGACGTGCGGTACCGCCTGTTCGCCTGGACCGACCCGTAAGCGAGACGCTGAGGGACCCGGGGCCTGGGTGGCGGAGGGGCGGGGGAGGTGACTCTCCTGTAGAGGGTCATCGGGGTCCGCGGGGCGCGGGGCTTTGCTCTAGGCGACAGCTCCGCAGCAGGACACACTCACTCCTCTCTCTCCCCGATCCCTGTGGCGGGCACCGCAGGTGCGAGGACGAGCTCGAGTGTCCCCACTACGTCGTGGACGCGAACGGGACCCACGTGGGCTGCCACTTTGACGAGCTGGGCGCACCGAACCGGACCAAGGAGTACTTCTTCCTGGTGAACGGAACCAGCCAGCACACGGCGGTCCAGTTCGTGGACTTCAAGCCATGCCGGGCCGACCGCATGGGTGAGATGATTTCTCGCCGGGCCGTGCGCGGTGCCAGCCGCGTGCCCCGCCGCGTCGCGCTCTGCACGGGGACTGCGTGGGGTTGGCATGCGGGGGCCGGGGCACGCGCAAACGCTGACATGTCGCTCGGGTGACTGCGTGTCAGAGTGTCAAGGGCCTTTCTGGTTCGCATGGAACTTTCTGGAAGGCCTCCTTCCAGCGGACACTCCGCCCTCCCGGAGTCTGTCTCGGGACCGAGCACCTGCTGGGCCGGTTGCTGCTTTGATCTCTCGCGGCGGGGCGCCTGGATGACGTCAGGATGACGAGGAGTCACCCTGTCGTGCCGGCTGCGTGTGGCTGGCGGCTGACGGGAGCCGCGAGCGTGTCGGGGGACCCGGTAGTAAAGAGGGGGTGGCGACGAGGTTGTCCCCGCTCGTGCTTCTGCCCGGGGTTCCCGCCGCTCTGCAACGTGGAGGCCAAGCGGGCACCTGGCCCGGACGGTTCCAGGCAGCGGCAGGGGACATGGTGACATGCACGCTCGGCCGAGCCGAGGTCTGGCTCCCGGGACAGGATAGGACAGGACACTCCGACGCTTGACTCGCGGTGTCGTTTGCGTTTCTCTCAGAAAAGTACGGGCCGCCGGCCAACGTCACCATCCGCTACAACGGCTCCTGCCACATCATCCGGTGGGACAACCCCGAGACGCGGTTCGGAACCGCGAGTCACATGCTCTGCTACGAGCTGGACATCCAGAGCGAGGTAGGGACCTCATGCGGGTGCGTCACACAGGTGGCATCACGCAGGTGACCTCAAAGGTACATCAGGCAGCTGACCTCACACCGGTGTGTCACACAGGTGGCATCACGCAGGTGACCTCACACAGGTGGCATCACGCAGCTGACCTCACACAGGTGACCTCACACAGGTGACCTCGCACGGGTGTGTCACACAGGTGGCATCACACAGGTGACCTCACACAGGTGACCTCACACGGGTGCGTCACACAGGTGGCATCACGCAGCTGACCTCACACAGGTGCGTCACACAGGTGGCATCACGCAGGTGACCTCACACAGGTGCGTCACACAGGTGGCATCACGCAGCTGACCTCACACACGTACTCACACACACACAGGTGACTTCAGGCTGGGGAAAGCACAGGTGACCTGAGACAGGACAGCTCTGGCAGGTGACTTCATGCAGAGGAGCCACCTGCGTCCCGTCCCCTGTGCTGTCACATACGCATTCCGCGGCTTCCCTGGGTGTCCCCCCCCCCATCTGCACCATCTCCGCTAAGAACCAGAGCTTAGGGGAGCCTCTGGCCCGGTCCCCCTTCCCTCTGCAGCGGGGGCCCCGCCCACAGAGGACCAGTGACTCGTGACGTCAGGGCGCAGCCGGCTGTGCAGCCCGGAGCATGCCATGCTGGTCAAGCCCCAGGCCCTTGGAGTCCATCCTCCCATCGGGGGTCCCACATGGCACCCCGGCGACGCCCGGGGACTCTACAGTCCCCCGCACCCATAAGGTCCTCAGAGCCCAGTCACCGGCCAGAGTGAAGTCACAGGAAGTACGTTCCGTGCAGAGGAAAACTTTTCCTCTATGCTGTTAGGTTCTGCACCTGGGGTGTGTGAATTAAATCCACAAGCGGCGAATTAATGGGAAGGGGCGGGGAGCAAGGTTTATTCATGAGCAAAGGGAAGAAGCTCCCCGAAGAAGTGAGTCCTTAATAGCTGAGGTGAGGGGCTCATCTGGGGACATTATAGGGGCCAGGGAAGGGGACAGGGAAGGGACCGGAAAGGCTTCCGTGGGAAGGAGAAATGGATCTAGGAGAACAAACAGGAGACAAAAACACGTACGTGTCGATGAAATCGGGATAGACAGCTATCGGGTGATTCTTCTCTCTTCTGCGCGGCCACAACGCTCCCCAGGAGCCTGACCTGGTGACAGCTTCCTGCCCAGGAGCGACCTGTCCCCAAAAGCTTCTTGTCCTCCCCGAGGTGTCCTGCTCTCAGTCACAGGAGGGAGGAGGCCGGGCGGCACTGCTCTGCCCCGTCCACTCCCGCGTACCCTCGGCTCCAGAGTCCTCACAGCAGTTCTGGGGTTCGGAGCGGGGTCCCACGCCGGGGTCGGGAGCCGCAGACGCAGCCCCTTACCTGTCCCTTGTGGCTTTTCGCAGGGCAGCGCGTCCAGGAGAGACCCCGTAAGTACCTGTTCTTACCTGGGACACCTCCGCTTGGGGCCGGTTCCGAAGCGCGAGGCTGTCGCTGCTCAGGCCCGAGGTGACCGGCGCGCGTCCCGCCGTCCCTCGGGCCGGGGACTGCCGCCCCCGCGGGTCACACGGCACCCTCTTCACTCGTAAAGGTCGTCCAGATGGGAGACGACACAAACGTGTACGTGGTCCCCGCGTTTGCCGCGGGCGCCCACAGCACCTTCCGGGCGAGGGTCAAGTTCAAGTACGGGGGCCCCGGCACCTGGAGCGAGTGGAGCGCGACGCTGCGCTTCGGTGAGGCCCGGGCCCCGCCGGGGGACGCGACCCCCACCCCCCACCGCGCCTGCCCATGCCCCGCGTGGCCTCCCCTCTCTGTCCCGTCCCCGATAAGGGCTGCGAGCCACCCGTGCTCCAGCTGGGGGTCCCTGGGGGTCATCCAGGGGCCAGCAGGGCATGAGCTCTAAGTATGCACCTGCTGGATGCCTAAAAGCCGCACGGGCTGGTTACCCACCGGCCCCCACCCCCCTCCCCCGAGAGGAGCTGCCGGGGCCACACGCAAGCCTCCCTGCTCCCGGGCGGTGGCTTCACAGCTCAGGGGCGTGGCCGGGCCACACGCGAACCCTCTCCCCCGTCCTTGATGCTTCACAGTTACACATTCATTCCTTTGGCTATGCCGCGCGATGGTGAGAGTAAATGCCCACTGAGGAGGAGGGCCCTGTACGCTGTCGGCGGGGCCCTCATGGACGTGGGTGTGGGGCGGGTGGGGCGGTGGGGGTGGGCCGGGGTGGGGTGGCCTCAGGCCCCGGGGACGGCCAGCTCCCTGCGCTTCCCCCGTCTGCACGTCCGTATGTCCGTTTGCCTCTGCTCCCCCCACCTCACCCCAACCTGGAGTCTGGGGGAGGGGGGTGGAGCTGCTGTGTCTGCCGCTGAGCGCCCACCCGGTCACCTCTGACCTCTGCCCTCTGCCCTTCTGCCCCCACAGGCGTCCCGGACCAGGGCTTCGGTCACCTTGGCGTGGCCCTGGCCGTGGGCTTGGCGGCCCTGCTCGCCGCGGCGCTGATGCTGCTCTGCGCGAGGTAAGCCCCCCGGGCCCCCCGAAACCTCAGGAACGTGGCGCTCCGCGAGGAGGCCAGCCTAGCGAGCCCGCCCGTAGTGACCGGCCCGGGGGGCCCACGCCACGGCAGGGTGCAGCCTGGGGTCACCCGGGCCGCGGCGGGGGTGGGCGGGAGTGGGGACGGGGATGGTCGTGGCCACGCGTGCACCCCGGCTCTGGCTGGCATCACGGTCAGGGGGGCTCGGGCCTGCGGCGTGCGGCGGGGTGGGGTGCTGCCGCCCACGGATCGGGACCCCCTCGTCCCAGGGGAGCCGGGAACCCCCCGCTGCAGCCCGGGCGCACGTGCCACGCTCCCAGCCACCACCCGGGGGCAGCGCTGAGCCTGGGCTCTGGCCCCGGCGTGGGGAGCATCAGACGCGCCCCCTCCGGTCCCCAGGGGTGTCCTGGAGCAGGCTCAGGGCCGGGCACGCGGCTGGAGGGGGGCCTCTCGTGCCCCGGGGCCCCCCAGGCCTTCTCGTGAGGGAGGAGCGAGCTCAGTGAGCCGGGGCGCAGCGTGGGGCGGCACCGGGCGAGTCTGGGGTGCCGGGGGGCCTCTGGGGCCTGCGTGGCAGACGGGCCGGGACCGGTCCACGCACCAGCACCAGCTCCGTGGGGCGGGCCAGGCCCCCGGATCCCCGCCACCCTGCCTGGGCCCGGGCGCGGGCTCCGCGTGCCTGTCCCCGCGGCGCCACGAGAAGCCGGCAGGCCCCGCGGGGTGGACTCCCGGCCGCGGGCAGCGTGTCCCCGGTGGGCGTGGCCAACACGCAGCCCGGGCCTTGCTGTGGACGTGGGTGCCGCTGGGGAGGGAAAGGCACCCCCACCCGGGGGTCAGGCCGTCGGTGTTCGAGCCCCGGGGCCTCTGTCCCCCTCCAGGTTCTCGCTGAGGCGGAAGCTGTTCCCTCGGGTCCCGCGGGTGAGGAAGGAGCTGGGGAGCAGCCTGACGCGCGGCCCGCAGGTGAGCGCCCCCGGCCCGTGTCCCCCCCCAACCCAGGCTCGGAAACCGGGAGGCCGCGGGGTCGTGGGGGTGCGGTGCCCGGGGCAGGGGGCCCCTCTGCTCCCCGGGTCCCGGGGCTAGCTCCCCGCAGGAGCGGACGAGGGCAGGGAGCAGAGGGGAGGGACGGGACCCCGGCGGCCCGCACCCCAGATGCCCATCCAGCTGCGGCGAAGCCCAAACGCGCCCCGTGGAGAGTCCCCGTCGGAGCGGGGCTCCCGGCGTCCGCTGTGCCCTCGCTGGGGGCTCTGGCCGGTCCCTGGGTCTCGGTCGGCCTCTGGGGCCGGCGCGGACACCCGCAGCCCCCGTCCCCAGGCCCTGAACCGCTCACGTCCGCAGAGGCCCTGTTCCCGAGCGGGTGCGTCCGAGGTGCCAGGAGGATGAGGGGTCGCGGGCCACTGTTCGACCCGACACAGCGGTCCCCTCTCCTGGGGCTGTGGCCACCTCCTGGGGACGGCGAACCGCGTGGCTGTCACCGCTGTCCTGTCCACGGCGGGCCCGCGGCTGCTCGGGTGGCCGCAGCCGTGCTCTGTCCTCTCTCTGCCTGTCAGGCCGCCTGGGACGAGGACGGCCCGCCACCGGGCTGGGAGGACCCCGAGGACATTCTCACGGTGCAGGACGCGCCTCACGGACGGGCGGGACGCGTGTGCCCGACGTCGGCCGGCGCTGACTCCAAAGACACGGGCCCTGAGCGCCGCGGCCGCGGGGAGCGAGGGGTCCTGGGGTGACTCCCTGCGTGGCCGCGCCCCGCTCTCCGCCCCTCCGCTGCCCGTCCGCCCCTGCCGCCGGCTCCGAAGCGCCTGAGCCCCATTTGGACGTGGAGAGACGATCGACACCCCCTGGTCCCCGGCCCCCACCCCCGTCGCCACCACGCAGCCGGTGACGCAGGGACCGGACGCACGGGCTTCACACGGGTTCCGGGAGGTCCTCGCCGGCCTCACACGGCGGTGACCGTTGGCGCGGGCGGCGGGGACAAAGGACACCGAATGCAGACGTCGGTCCGGTGTGTCTGTCCGCAACGCTGAGTCAGCGCTGTCGCCGCACCCGGCGGGAGTGAGGCCCGGCGTCGCCCACGTGCGGCTTCGGGGGGCGGGGGTGACTGCGGCCGCGCTGCCCGCCGCCTGCTCACCCGACGGTCAGAAGCGGGACGCGCCCCACGCGGCGGGGACCGTAGGTGTCTGGGGCCGGACACCGAGGGCGAGGCGGGGGCTCGGACGCGGGGAGGCGCGGACAGCCGGGCGCTGGGTGGGAGGAGGCAGAGGCGCGGGTGTGTACGGGCACCCCACGCGCGCATGCGCACCCCCAGACCAGGAGGGCGGTCCGCGGCGCCTCTGGGGACTGGACGGGTCCCTGGGCCTCTGTGTCCAGGTGCACCTCAGGGCGGGGGGACGCGTCCTAGGACCAGGTGGTGGGGCCGGGACACCAGGCTGCCTGGGGATCTGGGGACGCGCCCGCCGGTCGCCACGGTGTCCGGCTCGCAGGCCGCGCGGAGGCGCCGACCAACGGGCTGGGTGACCCCCGCCCCCGCCGAGGCCCCCGAAGTGGCCCCGCCGGGCGGGAGGACGAGGAGCCTTTTCCCTCATATTAAAGGTGTCGTCACCGGGACCGGCGTGGCCGTGCGTGCGTGTTCCCTAAAGGACAGGACCCCCCACGCGCTCCTGAACGAGGGGTCAGGGCCCCATGCACTGGGGCCGGGCTGTGGGGGCCCCGCTGGGGGGCTGTGACGGGGCCGCTCCCCAGGGTGCCCCCCGCAGCGGCCGTGCGCCCCCGGGAGCCAGTGGGTGGCCTGGGAGCACCCGAGGGCCGCCCCTGTGGGGCCGCGGGGCTGGGGCTGTGTCTCTGTGGTTCGGCGTCCGCGGGGCCTGCGCACCGAGGTTTGTGGGTCGAGGCCGCTCCCCCCACCCCACCCCCCCGGCCCAGCCCAGCGGGCCGCGTCCCCGAGCGCGCGTGCGCGTCCCGGTGCTGCGTGCGCAGGTGCACCCTGCTCCGTGCTCGGGCGCCCCGGCCCTCGCCGCGCCCGCCCCCCCCCCCCGTTCCCCGGCGTCCGACCGCCCGTCCGCACCCGCTGTGGCCTCACCGCCGTGCCGCAGGTGCCACCGCGCCCGGCCTGCCGGGTCCCCGTGCCCACACGTCCCCGAGACCCGACCCAAGCTTCCTCGGGTCCCGCTGGGCTGGTCTCCGTGAGGTCACGGGCGGGGGGTGGGGTCCCGTAGGCGACCCCGGCGCAGGGGCTGGGGTGGGACCCGTGCGCCTCGGCTCCCGCGCGTGCGGTCTGAGCGGGAAGGTGGACGGGGGCGCCCGGCCTGGGAACAGGGACCGCTGTCCCCCCACCCCACGTTTACACGGGGGGCGGCCTCGGCCACGTCCTGGCCACCGCCTTGTCCTGGCCGCCGCCTCGTCCTGGCCACCGCCTCGTCCTGGCCACAGCCTCGTCCTGGCCACAGCCTCGTCCTGGCCGCCGCCTCGTCCCTTCTGAAAACACCTGCAGCCGCTTCGCGGAGCTTTGGGGCCGAGGACAGAGAGGGAGACGGAGAGGAAAGGGACGGGGGGTGGGGGGTGAGGAAGAGAAAGGAGGAAGGAAGGAGGGCGCGGGGTCGGCCCGGGGCCCCTGGCCGTCGGGGGCCCCGGGCGCAGCTGTGGCCGCAGGGCCACCTGCCCGGGCCGGGCTCTGGCGCCCCCCCCCCGTCCCTCCCGCCCCCCCCCCGTTATCTCAGGCCGCAGGGGGCGCGGGCGGACGTGTCGCAACCCGGTCCGGCCCCATTATCTCCGCGCGGCCGCGCCCCCCGCCCGACCGCCCGGCCCTCGCTGGCCGCTCCCTGCCCTCCGGCCTGGCACGTCCGCCCGCGCCCCGCATGCCGTGCCGCCTGCGACACCCCAAGCTGGTAGGTTCGTCCCGGACCTGGACGCCGGCACCTGTCCGAGGGGGGACCCTGCCCCCGGGATCCACAACCTCGTCCTGAACCCCAGAAGGCCGAGGGCGTTGGGTCCCGGCCCCTCTGCGGGCGCCAGCGCCGTGGACGCTTCCAGCTTCGGGGGTGACGGCGCCCCTCGGCCCCCTGCCCCGCGGGCAGGCGCGTCTGTCCATCTGCTCGCAGCTCCGTCCACCCAGGGTCCGTGTGTCCCTGCAGCCACGTCCCGACGAGGACAGCGGTGACACCGCACGTGTCTCCCCTCCCCCCCGCCCGCCGGTTCCCGCGGTGCCCGTCTGCGGCGCCTCCGTCATCCCGGCCCCGGGCCCGGCTCCAAACACTTCGCGCAGCCAGGAGCCCGCCGGGCGGACGTGCGCGGGGGCAGCGGCGCGACCGGGCTGCAGGCGCGGGACCGGGCAGCGGTGACGCCTGTCGCGGAAGGTCGGGGGTCGCAGCTCCCCCGCCACGGCGACGGTCGGTCGGACGTGACCCGACGAGGCTCGGGGGCGGGGGCCGCGCCCGCCGCGCACGCACACGGGGGTCGGGGCCGCCCGCTGTCACCAGCGCGGCCGGAAGCGAAGAGGAACCTTCGGGGAGAAACGAGAACAGAGAAATCGCGATTTTGAAAGACGTTTTTTTCCAGGAAAGCGCGGCCCGGCCCGGCCCGCCCCCGGGCGCCCGGCCCAGTCCCCCTCGGGGAGGGAGGGTGGGGAGGCAGCGCGGGCCACTCGCTGGCGCCGGCGCTGGGGGCGGCCGCTCACTCGCAGGAGCCGTAAAAAGGCCGAGTTGGGAAAAGTGCCCCGTTCCTGCTTCCTGTCCCCTCCCGCCCGCACCGCGCACCGGGACCCCGCGTGGGGTGGCAGGACCGGCGGGACCCCCCGGCGCCTGGACCACGGTGGGGGACGGGGCCTCGCCCACCTGCGCTCGGCTCTGCGCCCCAGGTAAGGCCCCGAGCTCGGGATCATGTCGGGGACACGGGACGGCGGCGTCGGGGACACGGGACACGGGGCGGGGGACGGACACCGGCTTCGGGTGCGGCTCCCGCTGAGACGCGGCGTCCACGCAGCCCCCGCTCCGGGTCCCGGGACGGCCCTGGCCGCTGTCATGGGGATGATGACGTCCCCCCACAGTGATGGGCCGGACAGCAGGGCTCGGACCCGCCCGCGCGGCCACGTCTCTTACACGCAGGACGCGAGAGGGACACGCGAGGCCCCGGCTTAAAGCCGGACCCGGCCAGAGCGGTGACAGGGAGGGAGGGAGCGCGGCGCTGGCCCTCGCCTCGCCCGCACGACGCTCAGGGACAGGTCCGTGCCATCCCCCGCCCGGGGCCCGAGATGGCCCCGGATCGAGCCGCACATGTGGCGCTTGTGACCCCAGGGGCGTGCCGGGTGCCGCCGCGCGGCGTGTCTCACGGGGCTGACTCGTGGGACGTGGCTGTCACCTCAGCGGGAATATGCACGAGGGCCCCGGCCCCCGGCCACCCCTGGGGTGCCCGCGGCTCCCGGACACGGGGACCGCCACGGGACGGGCCAGCGATGTCCCCGTTCACGAGGCGCACGCCCCAGGCGCCTCTCGTGGCTAAGATCCCGGTCCCCAGGGGCTCGCTGCTGTGACCCCCGTGAACGCTCCACGTGGCGCCACGGTGACGTCGGGGACCCCGTGACACGTCGGCCTGATCGACGCCTCAGTCTGCTCCCCCTCGTCCCCGCGTTACAGTGACCGGGCGAGGGGGAGGCTGCAGGGGGAGGCCCCGACGGGGCCTGGGAAGGGTCCCACGACGAGGAGCCCGGCCCCCAGGGCCAGGGTGCAGGCCGGCCGGCACCGGGGAGGCCTGGGACACGTCCCGCGGGACGCGGGGTGGGCACGGGGCACGCGTTCCCGTAAGGCGGGCCCGTCAGGAAACGGGGTCGCGTCCCGGGGGCACTTCCTGCCGCGGCTCTGGCCTCGCGGCGTTTCCTGCCGCGCGGGTGCCAGGCGCCTTCCCGGCTGCGGGAGGACCGGGGCCAAGGGCGGGCGCCTCGCCAGCACAGGGTGGCCGCACCCGTGGGGGCACCGCGGGCATCTGTACGTGTGGGCTCGCGGCACGCGGGGCGCGGGGACGTGCGCACACTCCCAGGGGCACACGCACGGGCACACGCGGCTCGCACACTCGGGCACACGCGGCTCGCACACTCGGGCACGCGCGCCCAAGACACGCCCAACACGGGGCAGCGCGCGGGCACACGCACACGCACACGCACACGGGCGCTCCGGCCCCGCCGCTGACCGCGTCCTCCCTTCCAGCGCCGCCGTCCCGCCCGCCGCCCCGGGACCGGCCTTCGCCATGGCCCCGATCTGGCTCCTGCTGGTCCTGACGCCCGTGTCCTGTGTCCTGCCGCCGTCGGACGAGGGTAGGCCCCGTCTCCGCCCCCACCTACGCCTCCCGTGCGGGGGTGGCCGTAGGGTCGCCCGCCTGGGGGTGCGCGCTGACCCGCGGCTCCGGTGTGGCCGTCACCCTCCCCGGCGGGGTCGCGAGCAGAAGCGGCGCCTCCGCTGTGGGCCCTGCAGGGCTGGCGTGGCTCCGCCTGTCCCCGCCCCCTGGGGTGTCCCCATCACGCGAGGGGAGTTCACGCGCTGCCCTCCCGGCCCCCGACAGGCCCCGTCACCCGTGCGGGGATGGGGTCTGCACGGAGGGGGTGAGGGGGGGGCCGCGCCGGTGGCCCTCATCCAGGACGACCGCGGCCGTCGTCCCGACGGGGCCTTTGGGAACACCCAGGCCGGGTGGCCGCTGGGGCGATGCGGCCTCAGGCCAACACGGGGCCCCGATGCGGGCACAGAGGCCGGGCGTGTCCCTGAGAAAGGGGAGGGGACGGGGATGTCCCCAGGAGGAAGGCGTGGCCGTCGGTGCCCGTCACGTGACCCGGGGACAACGACCCTACACAGTGTCCTTCCTCCTCAGTCCGGAGTCACCGGAGCCGGGGTCGTGACACCCGCTTTCTCGTCCCCCTCGTGAGCAGTCCTTTGGGACGCAGGTTGCCCGGCCCCGTCCGAAGGGGACTCTGTCCCCTTTTAAGGCCCCGAGGGTTTGAGGCCGAGACGAGCCGGCAGCTCCACTGGGACGGCCGCTCCGCTCCTCGTTCGGGCGGCGCCGCGGGCGTGACCCCTTCGCGCACGGGGACGGGCCCGCCGCGCGCGCATCTCGCGGTCGGGGACACGTTTTCTGAAACCTGGAAGGCCCTGCCCCGTGTGTTCTCGGAAGAGGACGCCGCGCGCTGTGGTCGCGGCCGCAGGATGTCGCAAGCCCCGGCGAGTGGGTTTCCTCCCCAGAGCGGTGGCCGCAGGTGCTCGGCGCAGGGCGGGGAGGGCGCGACCCGTCCCGCGGGGCTGCCGCCGTCCACCCGGGCGCCGTCGCTGCAGGGACGCTGGCTGACACAGGGGACGTTTGCTTCTCGTGTCCCGGAGGCCGGAGGGTTGTGACGCCGCGGCCGGCGGGGCTGGCCCCTCGTACGGCCCGGTCCCCGCCCCCTCGCGGTGTCCCCCTCCTATAAGGACGCCGACGCCATCAGGGAAGCCACCCTCGTGGCCTCGCCTCGCCCAGACGCCCTCCTGGACGTCCCACCCTAAGGAGAAGTGGCCGGTTAGTCTTTCACCCTTGAGTCTAAATTAGCTCTCGGGCGGTCATCGGTTTCTTTTATCAGGGCGAGGGGGTTAGCGTGGATCCCGAGTTGGCTGAGTTTTAAAATGTTTCTTAAAATGTTTTTCCGTCCCAAGGGGCATCGACTTTTTCTTTTTTTCCTGCTTCTATGGAGAGCACCAGTTTTTTGTTTTATTTTTTTGTTGTTGTTTTTGTTGTTTTTTGTTTTTTTGTTTTAGTTTTTGTTATTTTTTGATTTTTTTGGTCAAAGGGGTGAATTCTAGCGACGGTGCAAACAGGCCTGCGTCCTCGGGTCGCGAGGCGTCGTCCGCGGTAGACGTCGCCGGGTCGTGCTGACTGATACCTGGGGACGGCGCTCTGTGTCCACGCTGAGGGGGGCCCCCGGCCCCGGCCTCAGTTGGCACCGGCAGGACGCGGCCCCATAAAAGCAGTCGGGACGTGTCCCCCCCCCATGTCTGTTTTGACAGCCTTGCCCACATCTGTTGCGCCACGGAGCATTCTAGAGAAGCCGCGTCATCGGGGGTTTGCGGCGGTGCCTGCCTCTGACGTCGAGACATGTCACCCCGTCACCCCGTCACCCCGTCACCCGGTCACCCCGGGCCTCCCGTCGTCACCGCCCCTTGTCCTCGTTCTCCCGTACGCAGCGTCTCCCCCTTCCCTGGGGTGTTGTTCTTCAGACTGTCCTGGAACCCCCCCCCCTTTTAAAGCGATTTGATCTCGGGGTCTCCGGGGATTCGGCGTGTTTCCTCGCCGCCACGTGGGGGTGTGCGTGTCGTGTGCGCGTGTCGTGGGACGGCTTTGCAAGCGTCTAGGGGCCGCGGCGGTCTCCTGCTCGTTAAATGCGGGAAGTGTCCCGCCCTCGTTGCTTCCGACGGTTCCCGGACCCCCTCCCCCTCGGACGCGGCGTGTGCGACCCGCCCTGCGCTGGCCCCTGCGGGGCAGACAGGGGGCTCCGCTCCCTTTCCTCTTGGGGCTCCCCTCCTCCTTTCCCCCGGGGACGTCCTCCCGGTCCCCGAGCTTTCCCTCCTCGGGGTCTCGTCTGCTGGGTGGATGGCGTGTCCTGCTCACACGGCGCATGCCCTGCCTGCGGGAGCCCGTCGGGCTCTGTTCTGCGTCCTCTTCCCCGTGGTCACTGCGCCCGTGTTTTGCTGTAAGTCCCCGCACGTGCTGAAACCCGTTCTGTGTACGTCTTCCTGCGCGAAGCATAAGAATCCGCCAAAATGCACATTTTTAGTTCGTACGGAATCTCCCTCGGTGATTGTTTTTAAGGAATGTGCCCGTTTAGTAGAAAATAGTGCCCAACCCGAGACGTTCGTCCGGCCTGGCCTCGCCGACCCGAGCGAGGCTGCTGGCGCTGGGACCTGACGATCGGCGGAGTCTTCTCCTCCGAACCCTCTAAGTGGCAGGGCCGCCCGTGGGCGCGGACGTCGGGTCGCGCTCGCACGGGACGTTGCTGGCGTCCGACGCGCGCGCTCTGGGCGGTTGGTTTCCCAGCAAAGGCGAGAATTTTTCCTTTCACAGTCGGAGGGACGTGAGGGAGCGTCAGAGTCATCATCGCGCCTCCCACGGGGCGGGGCGCGCGCTCTGTGTGGGGACAACGACCCGAGCAGGCAGCGTTCCCGGTCCTCAGGGCAGGACACGCCCGGGGGGGGGGGGCGTCAGATGGCCAGAGGCAGAAGCCACCTGCGCCTCTGTCCTTTGCTCTGTCCTGGAGAGGCGGAGCTCAGGAAGGCGACAGGGCGCTCCCCCAGGATGCGGGGCGACGCAGGGGCGGGGGGCGCGCCCGCAGAGCTGTCGTCGGGGTCCGCGTGGCTCGCCGCTGCCTCTCCTGACCCCCCCCCCTCGTTTCAGACCCCGACGCCCCGATCAAGAACGTGAGGATGGAGACGGGGCGCAAGGCGCTCACCTGGGACGTCGCCGGGAACGTCTCGGAAGTGAGCTGTTCCCTCAACGGGAGCAGCCCCGAGAAGGTACGTGGCCGCCACCGCCGCCGTCCCTGTCCTTGGCGCACGACGAGGTTCCCCGCTCTTTCCGGTGACGGCGGCTCGAGACCTCAGCGCAGGCCGAGTCGGTCTCTGGGGAGGCAGAGACCCGGGTCCGCCTCGGGGCCCGCAGTGGGGTGAGGCAGGGACAGGCCACGGGGCTCGGGGGTTGCCATCGGTCACCGGTGTCAGGCGGGACCGCCCCGGGGGGCGCTGAGAAGCCGGCTCTGCAGGTAGAGAACGGGGCGCACGGCAGGTGGGAGTGCGAGACCCCCTCCCCCGCCATCCTCCTCCCCCCACACCTGACGGCGCCGTCCCCTGCCCCACGGCCACCTTCCCAGGCCTGGGGGGCTGAGACGGCGGCGCTCGGGGTCGCGTCCCGGCCCCAACGTGCACGTGGATCGCAGCGCGCCGCTGCGGGGCCGCGCGCGCAAAGGGGCTGCCCGAAGGGGGGTGACAGGACGAACAACAGAGACAAAAAGGGGAAGGGAGCAGCCATCCGTCCTCGCCACGCCCCTTCCAGCCTTTAGGAGCCCGAGGGCGCCGTCAGGGGGCCTGGCGGCCGCGTCCGGGGTCGGGGTCGCTGTGGCAGGTCCCCCCCCCCCCGGACCCCGGTCACTTCAGCTTAGTCCAAGCCGGTGCAGCTGGCGGAAGTTCACCCGGACTGTGTCCCCCCACATCCCCCACGTTCCTCTCCCTCCCCCAGTGACTCTTGTTCTCCGTGTCGGTCATCCGTCGTCCGTGATCTACCCATCATCCATCCGTCATCTATTATCGATCTATCGATCGATCTATCAATCATCATCTTCCGTCACCATCACCATCACCACCGTCCTCTGTCGTTTACCTTCTCTCTCTCTCCCTCTCCGCTGTCGCTCCGCTGCGCGGCTCTGAGAGCGGCCACCGAACCCCCTTCCTCCCCCCTCACCCCTAAAAGCCGCGGCGGGCACCACGCCGTCTCCCCCAGGGGTCCGCCTTGCGTTCCGCTCCGCTTCCACCGCCTCTTTGTTCCCTTTTCCTGTGGATTCGCCCCCGTTTGTCCTCCGGACCCTCCGCGTAATCGCCAGCGCCGCTGCCATCTCCGTCCGCTCGTGCTCGTTGCGCGTTCCCTTGTCCCCGCGCCCTGTCCCCGCTGCGGGGTCGGGGCGTGTCTCCTCCGGGCCCCGGAACGTGTCGCTGGCGGCTTCGACTTCCCCGTTTTCTCCTCCTGCTAGTCCCCAGCTGCCCCCTTCCGACTCTAGTCGTCGTCCCTCGCCCGGGGCCCCCGCGTGGTGCGACAGGTGCTCCCCAGGCTCCCGACGCCCCCGCCCGTCCGCTCGCGGCGCAGAGTCGGGGCGCGGCGTCCTCCCTCCCCCTCGATCCCCTGGAGGCATGCTCGATGGCGGCCACCGCCCCGTGGGCCGCCGCTGCTCAGCGCGGAGCGGCAGGTGCGGGGAGCGCCCCGTGGGGCCCACGGATCAGCCCGCACGCCTTCTCCTACGTTTTTTTCTTATTTTTAAATTCACGAAGTGTCCGGCCTCTAGAGCAGTTTTCTGAACAGTCGCCACGTCTCCAGGCAAAAGGCAACCGCGACTGCAGGTTCAGGGTGCTCCGGCGCTGCCAAGCGGCGAACTTCACGGTCCGCGCCACCCTGCGGGACGGCTCCGTCTTCTCCACGTGGCTCCAGCACCCGCGGCTGGGTGAGCGGGGGACGGGCTTTGTCGTCCGGGCGTCCGCGGTTCGCTGGGGCGGACGTCGGGGGGCGGGGGGAAGGCTACGTGGGGAAGAAAAGGAAAACGCGCGGCCTCTGTCACGTGACCAAGCCGCGGCGCCGGGGGAGACGGGGGTCCCGGCCGAGCCGCTGCCCTGAAGTGTCCCCAGAAGGTGCATCGCTCGGGCCGGGGGAGCCCGGGAGGTGCCCACGCCCGAGTCAGTGTCGCACGGGGCGTCCCCAGAACCTCGCCGTCCCCCCGTTGTCCTGCTAAACGGGGACTCGCTTTTTTTTTTTTTTTTTGTCCTGAATTTCGTTGCCAACCCAGAGGGGGAGCCTGACTCGGCCGCCGACCGGCTGGCCTGCCGGGTCCACGGCGTGCACCTGCTGACGTGCGCCTGGGCGGCGGGCCGCGCGGCCCCGAGGGACGTGCAGTACCACCTGTACCTGGAGAACACGAAGTAGGTGTGACCCCGGGCCGGCGGGGTGACCCCGGGCGCGGTGGGGCTCCCCCGGGCGCGGCGGGGCTCGCCATCCTCACCGTGCCCTCGGTGGCCGCAGCACGGGGCGATGGTGGCCGTGCCCTGAGTACACGGCCGACGAGCGGGGGACACACGTGCAGTGCCGCTTCGGGGACATCTCCGGGTTCTCCGAAAACCTGTACCGCTTCCTGGTGAACGGGACCAGCAGGGACGCCCCGGTGCGCTGCTCGGAGCTTGTCACCACCCTGTCCGACATCGGTGAGCAGGGAGGGCCCCGCGGCGCCGCCGCCGCTCTCGGAGGCAGAGCCCCGCCGACGTGCCGGCGACAGGCGCGTGTCCCTCGTCACGGGGAACGGCGGCTCGGGGCGCGCGGACTCAGGCGGACGCCCCGACGGGGTCCCGATGGGGGGACAGAGGCCGTGGGCGGCCCTGAGAAAGGGGGGGGACGGGGACGTCCCCGGGAGGAAGCCATTTGGGCCTCCCAGTTGGCAGGCGGGAAGTGCGGGACCTGGGAGCCGGCGCGAGGGCCCGTGGTGACGCCGACGGGTTTCTGCAGCGCGAGCCCGGGTCAGGGTCCCCCAGAAGGTGACAGGCTCAAGGGGCAGGAACGCGGTGGCCGCCCGGGGCTGCCCCCTGGCGGCGAGGGCACGCGCTCGGCTCGCTGGGCCGGCGCAGAACGGGGTGGGGGGCTCTCCTCGTCGTGGGGGCAGGTGTCCGCCCCGCCTGCCACTCATCTGTCCCCTGCGTCCTCGCCCGGCCCCCAGCACAGCTAGAGGGGACAGGGCCACTGGGGTGGGGGCCGGGAGCTGTGGGGGCTCCTCCCGGCCTCACCTGGCTGGTCCAGTTCCGACGGGAGCGGCCCTGGGGCAGGCGGCCCCTCCACGGAGGACCCCAGGGGCGGGGGTCCTGGTGCGGACAGACGGACGGACATGCCACAGGGGGCTGGGGACACGGGCCGGGCTTCACGCCGTCAACGGGACAAAGAACGGGACTCGTTCTGGGGGACGTCAGGGGCCTGTGAGCTGAGCACCTTTCTGGAAAGGTCCCCGGTGGGCGGGGCCTCCCCGGCCCGGCTCCAGGAGCCCGGCCCGAGGCCGACCAGGGCCGCGCGTCGCAGCACACGCGCCTCTGTCCCTCGTTCGTTGTCTTCGCCCCCCTACACACAACCCGTGACCGCGTGTCCCTGTGTCCCCTGCGCCCCACATGCATAGGGGCCCACTTACAGTCTCTCCAAAAATAGGCACATTTTGGTCTGTTTCACCCATCAGTGTGTGTCCCCCCCTCCGTCCCGCAGAGAAGCCGAGTCCACCCAACGTGACGGCCACCTGCAACCGGTCCGACTCCGTCCTGGAGTGGGAGACGTCCAGATGCTTCAACGGGGACTTCGGCTACGACCTGGAAATACAGGAGGTAAAGGGCGGCCCCGGGGCTGCCCTGGAGCCCTGCACCCCGGGGCTCTGGGGCGGGGAAACGGGGCGAGGACCCCGACGGGTTCACGTTTACTCAACCCAGTGCTGCTCGAAACAGCGAACGTCGAGGTGGACGTGACCGAGCGTTGCCGAGCGGGCGGCCCTGCCCGCCCCACTATGCACTTTAGGGACCGTGTCCGCGCGCGCGTGGTTCACACTCTATCCAGACCCCCGAATCTCCCCAAAAAGTCCGAATCCGTCGTCGTTAGGAGGACCAGCTGTCTTAAAACCGTCTTCCCGGTTAACCGACACGCAGCACTCCACGACCTTTCCTGCCACCCCATCGATCCACACGCTTCGTGTTTACGCGCCTCCGCTGCCCGCTGCGCCCAGTCGGCCCCTCGCTTGTCCGTCACCGACGCGACGCGCCCCACACTCTGTCTCTGCCCGGTTGACACTCGCTGTTCCCAAACCCACGCGGCCTTTGCAGGGTCGGGGCCGGGCGCCCGGGGGTGGGTGCCGGGGACCCAGGGCCGTCCGCTTGTGTCTTGCAGGGCACGGACGCCCCCTACGTCGTCGAGGTGAGTGGCCCCCGCCCGGCCGCCCCTGAGCACCGAGAAGGGGAAGTCGCGGGCCAAGGTCCCCGCTCGCTCGCTCACTCCGCCCCTGTCCTCTCTTTCCCCATCTCCCCCTCCGTGTCCCCCCGCTCCCTCTGTCCTCCCCATCCTATCCTCTGGGTCGGCCCCTCCCGTCCCTCACCGCCCCTCACGCGGACACTGAGTTCGGGGCCACCTGCTGCAGGACGACTCACCCCAGACCCTTCGCTAAGCCCGTCCGCGAAGGCCCTGACGGCAGACGAGGTCCCACCCAGGGGACCCGGGGGACACTTCCTCCCGGGGGGCCTCCCCGTCCCACACCGCACAGGGCGGCACCCACCACACGCGACCGCCCGCGAGGGCACCGCTGTCCTTGGCACGTCTGTATCAGACGCCAGGGGCCTGGGCCCGACACCGTCCCCGCGTCTTAGAAGGACACGGGCCCCACGCAGTAGGGTCCCCTGACGCCACCCCACGTCCACGGGAGCTGTCGCCGTGCGGGGCGCAGCCCCACCTGCTGTCCCTCCCTCCGCACGCCAGGACCTGCAGGACGCGACCTTCGTGCTGAAGAGCCCGCGCGTGTACGCGGCCAGGGTCAGGGTGGTCTGCGGCGAGTCCCCCGGCGAGTGGAGCGCCCGCCAGCGCTTCGGTGAGTGGCGTCCTTCTGCCCCCTCCTGCGGGTCCTGTCGGGGGCTGTGGCCACCGACCGGCCCACACGCTGAGCCCCCCGCGGGGGGACGCTGCGCTGCTCCTGGGGCCTGTCCCCAGAGGAGGGCCGGGGGGCTTCCCGCCCCGTCCCGTGTCCCCAGGCAGGGCTCTGACCACAGCGGACGAGCCCGCAGCAGGGCAGAGGTCGGAGGCCATGTCTGGGACCCGCCCGGGGCCGGGTGACAAGACGCCCGCTCCCTGGCCGTGGGCCCTTCTCTGAGCCACTCTCGTGCCTGATGACTGACCCCCCCCACCCCGAGTCCCGGGAACTGTCCCTTTCTGCAGGGGGCCCCGCAGGCCACCCCGGGGGCCGGTTCCCCAGCCTTTCTCCTTCGAGGCCGTCGACTGATTGGACGAGGCCCACCACCCCCCGTGGAGGGCAGTCGCCTGCACCCCACGCCGGTCACATAAAACGCCGTCATGGTGGGGTGGACACCGGTGTCTGACCACACACCTGGGCACGGGGCCCAGCCACAGCGACACGTGAAACCCGCCATCGGACCCCGCACTGGGGCTGGGGCTGCCAGGACGACGCGCCACCGACTGTGTCCCAAAGCGCAGGCGGGAGAGCCTTCTCCCGGGGGCTCGGACGTCCGAGGTCGAGGTGTCAGCAGGGCTGGCTCCTTAGGGACGCTGTGGGGGACCCCGTCCCACACCTCCGTCCTGGTCCTAGGGGTGCCAGGCCCTGAGCCCCATCGGGGTTACGTGGGGCTCCTGTGGCTCACGGTGGCTGCGGTTCTCTGGCGGTCAGAGGTGCTGTGACCCCCCCTAGGCCTGGCTTGTCGCAGCCCCAGGCTAAACGCACCCCTACGCAGGGGGACACGCACCAGCCCCGTGCAATGAGCCTGCTGGCTCCACCGGGCCTGGGGGGCTGGCAGGGAGGGTGGACACACGAGGTCCCCTTTGCGTCCCATCCACTGTCCCCCTGGGGACGGCTCCCAGGCCTCCTGGCCCAGGCCCCACCCACGGGCAGCACGTGCCCGAGACGGTGTGGCCTCGGCTGCAGGGACACTGGGCTCCCGCTGACCTGGCACCCCAGGCTCAGCGGTGCGCAGGTGGCCCCGGCTCCAGCCCCGTGTGACTGCAGCGGCCCCGAGCCCTGGCGTGACGCGTGCCCTGTCTGTCCCCAGCGTGTGACCACGAGGACGACGCGCACCTGCACATCTGGGTGATCCCGTCGGTGGCCGCGGTGGCCACGCTGCTCACTGTGGGGATTGCTGTCCTGCTCTGCAGACGGTGAGGCGCGCCGCCCCCCATGGCCCCCGCGGTCTCTGCCTGCCCCGTCCCCGCGGGTCCAGGCTGCAGGTCGCGCGCCCGCCTGTCCCAGGACCCTGCACGCAGTCGCCCCAACGGGTCTTACTGAAACGTGACCCTGGTTCCCGGCCTCTGGTCACGGGAGGTCATGGGACACTCGGGATCCTGGTCTCCGGGGCAGCACCTCCCTCCATGGTGGGGGTCTCCCTGCCCTCTGACCCTAGCCCCTCTGCGGAGGCCACGGCTGCAGCAAGGCTCACGTGCGGCCACTTGTTGCTCCCTCACACCGGCCCCAGACGCCCTCCCCCGTCCCTGACACCCTTCAGGACACGGTGGCTCTGAGACCCTTCCCCGACCAGTGGGCAGCGGTGACTGTGTGTGTCCTCCTGACCACAGCCCCTGCAGCCGCGTGCGCTCCTGTCGCCCGGCCTCAGGTCTGTCTCTGGCCTCCCTGGGGTGCACAGGCCTCTCGCCCCAGGTGGGGGACAACCAGGCTCGTGCAGAGGCCGTTGGGGGGAGGTCGCTGTGCGCCAGGCACCTGGGGTGGCCTCCATCTCCAGCGGGTGGGTGAGGCGCAGGCGACCGAGCAGCAGGTGCAGCTCGGCCCCCTCTAGGGCCGACCGACACGACCCCAGGCGGTTCCAGTGCCGAGCCTCCCCAGAGAGCCGGCCGATGCTGCGTGCGACGTGTGGGGACTCTCCTCCCGCAGGTGCTCGGTGCTGCAGACACTCTTCCCCCCCATCCCCCACATGAAAGACCCCCTCGGCGACGACCCTCAGCACGAGAAGATGGTAGGTCGCGGCGTCTGGGGACGAACAAGGTGGCCACTGCCCGGCCCAGGGACCGGACGCTGGCCTGTGGGCCCTGGTGGGCGGGTGGCTCCCAGCCCGTGACTACGGGACAGTCACCAGGAGGGGGTCCCCGAGGAGGGCAGGAGCCCAAGTCTGGGCAGGTCGTGGCCCGGCCAGGCCCCTGCGGCTCTCAGGTGCCACTCCCTGCCCCGCCGGGAGCCCTGGGCTCACGGCTGGACGCCCTGTCACCTGCAGATGACCTGGGCGAGCGGCAGAGCCGGTCAGGAGGAGTGCCCCGTGGCCGACGTGCAGGTCTTGGCGGAAACGTAGAGCTGGAGGGCGCCCAGGCTGCCAGGTGGACGGACGTTGTAGCAGGAGCGGGCGTGGGAACGCCCGGTGCAATTGTCACGCGCTGCCCCCGGGGACGAACTTGAATAAAAGGCTCCGTGAAGCCAGTCACCGCCCCACGCAGCCTGTCGCCCCCAGGCCTGCCCTTCTCTCCGGTCTGTGAACTGGGCAGGACCCGCCCCCTGGGGCCGTGGGGCGCCCCGCGGTGTGTCCGGGACCGAGCTGGCGCCTGTCCCCGCTGCGCTCCTATCATCAGCTCCTAGAATCGCTGCTGCACCCAGGGAGGGGACACGCCTGCACCCACTCCGCATGGGACCCCCGGGAGGCATCTGGGCGGGGAGGGGGGCACCAGGAGCGGCCTACGTGGGGGAAGCAGCTGCAGGTGCGGACAGAGCCCTGCACCCCCATCCAGGAGATGGGTGCCCGCGAGCCGAGGACCGCAGTGGACACCCCCCCGGGCTCTGCGGGGACGCCCTCTCGCTCCTGTCCTTGTTTCCACGCCCGGTTTCAAGGTCACGTGCGGCACAGCTCGCCTTGGGCTGCACGTGCCAACCGCACCCAGACACCCAGGCCCGCGGGGTGGTGGGGCCACGGCTGGCAGCCCAAGCGTGGAGGCCAAGGGCACCTGCAGGTGAGGACGCTTGGGGACCTGCTGACTAACGAGGGCCGGTCACGCCCGGACGGGCTGTCCTCAGGGAGCAGGAACCAGCCAGGCCCAGACTGCGGCGGCTGCCACCGGCCCAGGCAGGACGGGCGGGCGGCGCCAGGTCACCTCACCCGGAGGCAGGGCCCCCGCGGGCCAGAGGCGCCCTCCCCTGCGGTCCACGGCACTCAGCGTGGCAACAGCTGCCACCCTGGGCGGGGTCCCCCGCGGGCAAACCGGAGCTGCCTGTACAGTCGTGAGGGCATCAGGAGCCCCGGGCGTGTTTCCCGGGGGACCCCGCCTCTCCGCTCCCCTCACCGCCCCCGGGTGGCCAGGGCCTCGCTTCCCACCCTCCACCCCACGCGCGAAAAGGGGCCCCGCACGGCGCCTGCCGCCTGGAGCCCCGTCCCCGCCAGCCCCCCAGCAGCCCCCCGGGACGGGACACCGCAGGTCGCGTCGCGTGTTTATTCGCAGTGGAATGCCCCAGGGAACATGATCACGAGCACCCGCCGCGGGCGGGACAGTGCTTCGGTGCGAGAGGAAACATGATTTTCTATAAATAAAGACTTGGACACGGGTGGGTCCCACAGGTGGCGGGCGCCCCCACAGGTGGCGGGCGCCCCGTGGTCCCTGACCGGGTCAGGACGCCCCACTGACCCGTGGATCTGGTGCCGGCGACCACGCCGCGCCCGCTCCGGAGCCCCCAGCCGGCCACGCGTGGCGGCCGGAAGGCCCGCGAGGGGCCGCGCGCCGCCCCGTCCCCCTAGATGACCTTCTTGAGCTCGTCGTAGAGGACGAGCACGAAGGCGCCGCCCATGCCCCGCAGCACGTTGGACCAGGCGCCCTTGAAGAAGGCCTTGCCGCCCTCGTCCTTGAGGATCTTGCGCCAGCAGTCCACGGTCCCCGTGTACATGATGTCGGCTGCGGGGGACAGGGGGGAAGGGCAGCGACACGTCTGTCAGGACGCGGGCGTGGAGCCGGACCCCGGGCCCCGGACCCGCGGCTGGGACGACCTGGAGCTCTGACCACGGCACGTGAGGTCCTGGACGCCAGTGCCCCAGCAAGAGGCCAGCCCTGGGTCCTACCCACCGCCCCTGGGTCCCCGCAGAGCTAGGACCACATGACAGGTCAGAGAGCGGGCAGGGACAGGAGCCCAGACAGGGCCGGGGACCTGGGGGAGGACCCGGCCCTGGCCAGGCCCCTTCGGGACAAAACATCTACTTGAACCGCTTCTGGACGTGCCTTTTCCTGTGGCTCCCCACCTCCCGAGGCCTGAGGCCAGCAGGATGACCATGGGGCTCGTGGGCTCCGCCCTCGCCCCTGGGACCCCCGGGACGAGACGAAATACCTCCTTTGCGCCCCGACTGCATCATCATGCGCCGCCGCACGGTGTCGAAGGGGTAGGAGACCACGCCGGCCACGGCCGTCACCGTCTGCGCGATCATCCAGCTGACCACGATGTGCGTGTTCTTGGGATCCGGCAGCATGCCTGGAGGGCGTGCGCGGTTAGGCCCTGAACCCCCGGGGCCGGGGCTGCCCCGACCCCCAACCCCACCCAGGCGGCAGCTGCAGCCAACAGGATCTGGGGACCTCAGAGAGGTCAGGCCAGCCAGCCACAGGCCCCGAGGCAGCAGAGCCACCTGCAAGCCACAGTATAGTCTCAAGTGGCCGGCTCGGCGTCTAGGAGGGATGCTCTAGACCAGGCACGGCACACGTTCGAGACTGTTCCCTGCACAGGTGCCAGCAGGCCTGTACCCTCCATCTCTCAGGGGCAAACGGTACCCTCTCAAAAGTCACAACAAAACCCAAATCCCAGTACCCCAGGTTGTAACTATTAAAAAATTACTCTTTCGAGAGTTGATTAAGACAAGATCAGCAAAACGTCCACAATCTAATGACACGGAAACCTCACAAGAGGAAACGACACACATAGAGACGACACAAACAAAGAGAGAAGTCGGCATCCACATGCCCGGGAGAAGCCTCAGGGGGGACCCGCCCGCCCACACCTGACTCTGACCCCTGGCCTCCAGGACAAGGTAAATAAACGTGTCGCCAGGCCCCACTGCAACCCGGGGTGGTGCGGGAGAGCAGAGGGGACACTCACCTTTGGCCGTGTCGTAGACGCCGAAGTAGGCTGCACGGTAGATGATGATGCCCTGCACGGACACGCTGAAGCCCTGGTACAGGCCCCGGAGGCCGTCGGACCTGGTGATCTTGACCAGACAGTCGCCCAGGCCCTTGAACTCGCGCTCAGTGCCCGACTTGCCCACGTCGGCCGCCAGGCGGGTCCTGGCGAAATCCAAGGGGTACACGAAGCAGAGCGAGGTGGCGCCGGCGGCGCCGCCGGACGCCAGGTTGCCGGCGAAGTACCTCCAGAACTGCGTGTGCTTGTCCACGCCGCCCAGGAACACCTGCTTGTACTTGTCCTTGAAGGCGAAGTTGAGCGCTTGCGTGGGGAAGTAGCGGATGACGTTGGCCAGGTTGCCCCTCCAGAAGGACAGCACGCCCTGCTCCTTGGGGATGCGCACGATGCAGTCCACGATGCCCTTGTACTGCTTGTCGGCGGCGATCTGCTTGCTGGCGTGCTGCACCTGGGGGGGGGGGACAGGGACCGCGCCGACAGCTCGCCCTCTGCGGTCACGACCGCAACAAAGTTGCAACCTGCGCGCTGCGTCTGCGACAGTGTCACGGCTGCGACCGCAGCCCGCCGCGTCCTCCCGTTCGGGACCCCCCAGGGCTGCAAACGGGGAGGAGGGACCGAAGCAGCACCGAGGGCACGGGCGGGACCCCGCCCGCACGCCCCCCGGCACCCAGAACGCGCGCGGACGACCGCGGCGCCTCCGCGCATGCGTGCGCCGGTCACGTGAACGGCCGCCCCCGGAAGTGCGCCGCGCGGACAAAGCGGGGCTGCGGCGCACTTCCGGCGCCCCCCGGTGCCCCGGGCCCAGGCCCCGCGGCCGGCCCGGCCCGCTCCCCCGCGCCCCATCCCCTGGCCCCGCGCGTCCGCGCGTGCGCAGAGCGACCCGCACCTGCAGCAGCAGCTTGACGCGCTCGATCGGGGCCACGGCCGTCTTGGAGATGGCGGCGGCGATGCCCCCGGCCAGGAAGTCCTTGGCGAACGAGACGGCCTGCTCCGTCATGGCGGCGCGGGGCGGCGGGAGGCGCGAGGAGCTGCAGGTGCGCGCGCCGCGGGCGCTGTCAGCGCTGCCGCCGCCGCCGCCGGGACCGAAAGGAAGGGGCGGCCCGCGCGCAGCCTCCGCGGCGCCGACGCCCCGCCCCGCGCCCCCGCGCGCGCCGCTCATTGGCCGCGCCGCGCCCCGACGCCCCGCCCCTTCCCGTGCTCCCAGTCCATTGGTTGCCCCTACGGCACCGCCCCGCCCATTCATTGCGCCTCGTTCATTGGCCGCGCCGCGCCCCGGCGCCCCGCCCCTGCCCTCGCGCCCAGCCCATTGGCTGCGTCGCCGGCACCGTCCCGCCCCTGCCGCGCTCCCAGCCTATTAGCTGCCCTGCCGGCTATGCCCCGCCTCCTTTCGCCCCGCTCATTGGCTGTGCTTCTGGCACCGCACGCCAGTTCCGCGCGCCCAGCCTATTAGCTGCGCCGCCGGCTCTGTACTGCTTCCGTCCGCCCCGCCCATTGGCTGAGCCCCAGGCTCCGCCCACCCGCGGTGCAGGCCCGGGGAGGCCTGGGCGGGCGCCGTGACCTTGAGAAGGTCACGCCGGGCCCTGAAGGGCTCGCGGGGGCGGGGACGGGGTCGGCGCGGGTCCCTGGGCTGCCGCGCGCCGCCGTGACGCCCGCGGTCCGGACCCCCCATCCTACGGCGCCCGCGGTCCCCGCGCGCTCGCGCGTCCTCAGACGCCCCCGGGGCCGGCTGTGCGGGCCCCTCGGCCGGCGTGCTTCCCCCAGGCCGCCCCCCGCCGTGACCCCGTGAGCCCTGTCCGCCCCGCCCTGCTGCCCCGTGGCCTGGGGTCTCCGCACCCCGCGGGGCCAGCGGCTGCGACGCAGGGCGACCCCCCATCCTACACGCACGCGCACCCAGAGGCGCCCACTCGAGCCCGTCCCCGAGCAGGGAGCCCGCAGGGGCCCAGGGGTGGCTTCGAAACGTCCTGAACTGTCGCCTGGGACACGGGTGGTGGGAGCGACAGGCGGTCCCCAGAGGGTTCGGGGACAGAAACCAGCACTGTGAACTGCACAATGCCCAGAACCGCCCTAGCCATAGCGACCCTCGGTCAAGGGTCACGACCCCCAGTCAAGGGTCTGCTGCCTTTCTCCGTCGCCCCTTTCTCGTGCCTTCCCCACCCCCGTTCCTGTTTTGTCCCCTGGGTCCCAGCAGCAGGAAAAAGCCCCAGGCACTGCACCATGGAGGAGGCCGCTAGGCACCCAGGAGCACGTGTGGCACACAGGTGACCTGGCCCGTGGCCAGCGCCCTTGAACATGCCCTCCTGGGTGCAGCCTGAGCCGGGAGAGGCAGGTGAGGGCTGGGGCCTGGGGCGGCCAGGTCGCAGAGGAAGGTCAGAGGACGGGCTCAGCTGTCACTTGAGGGGTCGGAGGTGTGGACCGGGAGCAGTGCTGTGGGGGCTGCCTTGGGGGTCCGGGCACAGTCTGGTGGGCGACGGCCTGGAGGCCCCAGTGCGGCAGGTGCCCGCAGCCTCCCTGGGGTTCCACAGTAGAGGACAGGAGGTCGGAGGAGGTCGTGGCCTGGTCTGCAGGGTGTGGCACCTGACGGAGACCCAGGGGACCCCGCGAGGGGATGGGGCGGGGGTCGTGCTGCCCGTTTCGCCGGCGGGACCCCCAGACAGCCCCGCGCGTGGAGGACAGCTTCCCGTCACCATCCTGCTCCGCAAAGGCCCGGCACACGAGGGGACAGACGGCGAGTGCTGTGAGCCCTCGGGTCCTGCCTCGGTCCCCGCAGCTCTCTGGCTGTCACTCCCCCACCTGCGGGTCCCCCACGGGTGGCTGCTCGGTTGAAGGGCACCGTCGTGGGTGTGGGGACAAAGCTCGTGCCTCCAGAATTTTCCGTGTCTGTGTCTGTGTCAATCACACGTAAGTGTGTGAGCCACTTACACGCTGTTTCCGTGGAAAACACACGCACTTCGTGTATCCGGCCTGAAACACGTGCTCACGCAGACACTCACGTCTGTACGAGTGACCGGCGCACCCGAGGACCTGCCGCCCTGCCCACGGGGGCCCTGCTGGCAGGTGTCCCGGCTGACGCCGCGTTTCCTCCGGGACGAGGGCACCTGTCCCCCAGGCAGACGCCCTGGGAGGTGCCGCACACGCCGCCCTGTCGGATCCACAGGGAAACGGGTCCGAGCTCGGACTTTACGTTCCTGCGACACGAAGGCGCGTCAGACGGGTGGCTGGGGGACACGCGCGAGAAAGCACCATCGTGACACCATGAACGTGCACCTGCGCGAACCACCAGCTTCCTACAGGGGTCAGTTAGGGCCAGGGGAGCTGTTCCTCTGGTCACCGCAGTGTCAGGGAGACAGTGAGCTCAAGGACACTAGCTGGGACGTGACGGGGACAGACCCGGGGCACGGGGGACAACCCCGTGTGACGGAGGGAGCGCGGGTGAGATACGGTGGCCGCAGCGTGAGGGCCACGGCAGATGCCACAGCGAGTGGCGAGGGCCCTGCTGTGTTGGGTGCCCCGGGTGGTCCCCGTCTTCGGTCCCCAGGGCGCAGAAACGAACTTGGCCAGCCAGACGGCTCAGGGTTTAATGGGTGTGCCTGTCCCCGGCCTCCCAGGCGACGTCGCTGCCAGTCCCCACCCGGGGAGGGCCGGCCGCCGGGCCCCCAACAGAACGAGCAGACGCCAGCCGGCGTCAGGGCACGGCCCTGGTGGCCAGGACCACGTCCAGGACGTCCCCCGTGTGGGCCACCCGCACGTCCGTGAAGCCGTGTCGCTCCAGCAGGCGTCGGTGGTGGCCCAGGCCACGCTCCGGGCCCCAGGGGTGCAGCAGACGGTGCAGGGAGCGGCGCAGGCCGGGCCGGGCCTCCCGCGCGTCCTCGTCCAGGGCCACTTCCAGCAGCAGCAGGCCGCCGCCTGCGGGCACGAGGACAGACGCCGGGTCGTGCCTGGGGGACGCCGGGGACTCCGGGGAGGGCAGAGGGGGGAACAGAGGGCAGCAGGGAAGGTGCGGGGAGAGGAGGGAGGCGCGGAGGAAGGAGCGGACACGGGAGAGAGGGAGACAGGGAGGGGCAGAGGCGGCGGGAGGGACAGGGACATGGAGCAGGGGACACGGAGAGGGGGTGCGGGGGCCGACGGCTGGACCCTGAGCAGGTGTGGCCTGGGCCCTGCGGAAGTCCCTGAGCCGGGTGTGCTGACGGGGGGAGGGGCATGGGGACCCCATGGGGGAGCAGGCGAGCGACCGATCGATCGATGCAGCCACAGCTCAGGGTCACTTGGCACAAGGGCAGACACGTGTCTCCGCCACCCGAGGATCAGGGGCGTCCCCAGAGAAAGGACAGGGGCGGGGGCGACCTCCCCCGTGCCAGTCCCCGTGCGTGTCTCTGGCGAACACCGCCCTCCGGCTCGCGGGAGGGGCCTCGGCGGTGGCCTCACCTGGGTGGCGGCAGCAGCCCGAGACCCGGCTCAGCAGATCCCGCGCCCTGTCGTCGGGCCAGCCCTGGAGGAGCCCGGCCGCGATGTAGAGCTCGGCCTCCGGGAGGGTGTCCTTCGGGGAGGCGCCTGCTCGCACACGGAACGTGACACGGTCGTCGGGGACGCCCGGGGCCCCCGACGCTGGGAGAGGCGGGGGGACCCTGCCCTGGACACTAGAGACCCCCTTTCCTGTCGTCACCCCCGAAACCACCCAGTGTCGCAGCCGTCAGGACGACGTTCCCGCTGCACCAGGAGCCACCGGTCGCCCGGGCGGGGTTCCGGGGCCACGGGCGGCGGTTGCGGGGAACGTGCAGACACCGTCGCCTCTGTGTGGGGACCCGAGCGTGTGCAGACCCGGGTGTCCGGGGGGTGCTGGACCCAACTGTGGCGCACACAGAACCACGGCTGCACAGACACGCACCCGAGCGAGGTGGCCCGAGGGCCGCCCCCATGCAAGGACCCGGGGGCCTTTACCTGGCACGAGGCTGACCTGCTCCATCCCTCGTCCGACGCGCTCGACGGCCTCCGGGCGGCCGAACACAGTCACCCGCAGGCCCGGGTACTCCCGGGCGAGCTCGCGGGCCAGGGCACCCATGTGGCCTGTGGGTGGCAGAGACACGCTTTGCGGCCCGCCCCTCCCGGGCCACGTCACCGCCGTGTGAGCGGGCGACGGGGCTCGGAGTGTCTGGGAGGCGGGTGCGGACTCCGGGGGATCCCGAGAGCAAAGCTGCAGGTGCACACCCTTCCCTGCGCTCTGCCACGGGATGCGGGTGCGACGGCTGGTGCCACGGCGGCCGCTCTGGGCCACAGTACGCGGTGCAGACAGGAAGGGGACGTGCGACCCGGCAGCTCAGGAGTGCGGTCGGGACCCGGGGACCCGGCTGTTCTATCCTCTGGGCCCCGTCCCGAGCTGAGCTGGGGTGCGGCGCTGCGTGGGGCCGAGGCCTGAGGGGATGGGACACGTGGTGCGTAGTCCCTCCTTCCGCTCGGCGGGCCCCAGGACGGGCCCAGTCACCTCCCAGCAGCTGGGGACACGTGCCCGAGCCCCGTGCCCACCCGGCCTCCCGTGGGTCCTAGGGGTCTGTTCAGAGCAGCACGCGGGGCCGCGAGCTCGGCTTCCTGGGGCCGCACGCACCTCCCAGGTCGCAGGCGGAGTGGAACCGGGACAGGTCGAAGGCCGTGGCCACCTGGCGCGCGGTCAGCCTGGCGAGGCCGGGCGTGGCCCCGGAGAACCACGGCTCCGGGTCCAGGCTGCAGCCCTAAAGCGGAGCGGGGTGTGAGCGGCCGAGCGGAGGCCAGAGGCCCGCACCCCGCACCTCGCCTGTGTGTCACCCGGCACGTCCCGGGTGGGGGCCCAGCAGGGCTCGTGGGGTGGGGGCCTCAGGGCAGAGCTGAGCTGGGCGCTGGGGACGCTGGGGACACGGGGTGGGTCCAGCATGGGCCACGGCTCACGTGGGTGGGGGGAGCGCCTCCCGAATGCGCCTGGTCACGGACACCTGAGCATCACCGAGGCTTGGGGTGCGTGGGAACAGGGCTGGGGGTGCAGCCAGCAAGGAGGGGGCAGCTTTGCGTGTTCATTCTGTCCCTCCCTGTCACCTTCCTCCCCCGTCCACGTCCCTGTTCCTCTTTCTCTGAAGGATGCAGCAGCCCAGCTCCTGCAGGGTCCCTCCGGAGGGTTCGGAGCCGTCCCCCCAAACCAGGGACGGCCCCTTCTCGGCTTGTCCCCTCGTGTGTCGGCCCCAACTGTCCTCACCCACGTGGCGCTGAACCCAGCCTGGCCCCCTGGCCCCTCCCCCTCCGTACCTCCCCCCACACTGTCCCTGTCCCCGTGTGTCTCATTCTGTCTCTGTCCGTCCGTCTCACACCTGCTAAAGCCCCGGGCCCCGTCCGCCCATTCCCGTGTCACCCGGACGTCGCGACTCCACTCCCGTGTGGTCCACCCCCTGCAGCCGCCGCTGGGGAATGGCTGTGCCCCCCAGTGTCCCGCCCTGTGGCGCCAGGCCCACGGCCGGACAGGGTCAGACAGGGCCACACAGGGCCCGGAGCTGTCGTGCATGTCGAGCCCGAGGGTGTCCCTGGAGAGCGGGGACCGGGGAGAGACGGAGCGGGCGGTGTGCGCGGTGTGGGTGCAGGGGGCGAGCACCGTCCCAGGTGGCTTTACGTAGGCAAAAGGGCGAAACGTGGCACGTGCCGCCGGCCCCCGCCTAGACCCCCTTCCCGGGCCCCGCACGACGTGCAACGCTGTCCCCGGAAGGTCACCAGCGCCGTGCGTGGCCGGCAGCCCGGTGTCCCACCCGCGGGTGGCCGCAAGGTGCTGCTCCGAGTTCCCCCCGCATGTCCGCCCCCCAGAGTCGGGCCGACCCCGCTGGGCCTTCCCCGAAGGCAGGTGGCGAGGAGGGGCCCCCACCTCGGCGTCCGGGGCCCCCGTCCGCACGGTGTGCTCCAGGCGGGCGACGCGGGGCCAGGCGTGGTCGTCGCAGTGCAGGGCGAGGCCGAGCAGCGAGTGCTCGCCCCGGGACAGCAGGTGCAGGCCGGCCAGCTCCGTGTTCTTGTAACCTGAGGGGACGGCAGCGCGTGACATCCGCCAGGGCCGCCCCGGCCGGGCTGACCACCCGCAAGCCACCGCCCAGGCACCCGGGAAGGGCCACAGGGAACGTCACGCAGGCGACGGGGCGAACCCCACGAGCGGGGGCCGCCCCCAGACCGGTCAGAGCCCCCCACAGGCTGTGGGCATCCCCGCCGGCCATTCCTCCGGGCTGGTCCCTCGGCCCAGCCACGGTCCCCAGGCGGTCAGAGCAGCCCCGGGCTGGCCGGCACGATGCGGCTATCCCGTCCGGAGCTGCCATCGGCGTCCGCGGGCGGTGTAGTGTCCAGAGGAACGCCGCCTGGGCATGTGGCGGCGTCTGCCGAGTCTCCGGCCGTGGGGTGGGGGTGCGACATGCCCGCCTCACCCCGGCACGGCCGGCTCCTCCCGGCAAGTCGAGTCCACACCCCACGGGCTGCTTCTGTGGACGGCGTGACCGCCGCGGGGCCCCCACCCTCTCTGCAGCCACCTCAATCCCGGTGGGGCACCCGCGGGCGCAGCCCCGCGCCCTCCCGGGATGCCCACCCCCACCCCGCAGAATCGGAGGCCTGGCAGGGTGGGGTGTGGGCGGTTCCGGCACCGCGTTCAGGCCAACGACTTGGGGTTCCCACCCGGAGACCAAGGTCTTCTGGGGGGTGGCCCCGGGCACAGGGGGGACAGCTCCCAGGCTGCAGCGGGGCTGCACGCGACGCCCACCAGGGTGACCCACAGGAGGCCCCGGGTCCAAGGGCGTGGAGCAGGCCGCGCTCCTGCCGTTCAGCACGGTCCCCGCGGGACTCGGCAGCCTCACGCGAGGGGTGGGGGGGACAGGAAAGGGCTCCGCTTCCGGTGTCCCCCTCGTGGGGACACACCCCAGCGCCTCAGCGCGAAGGGCACGTGCGGGGCCCGCGCCCCAGCCCGCTCCTCCCGCCGAGCGCCGCCGCCTGCCCGGTCCTGAGCCTCCCGCCCCCGTGACCTTCCCACGCGTCTCAGGGGCCGCCTACGGGGCCCCCTGCTCGGCCGGGAGGTGCGAGTCCTGTTCAGGTCAGCGACGCGGACCGCCATCCGGCCCCCTGCTGCCCCGCCGAGCTGCCCGCCCCGCCACCGTCCGCTCGTCCGATCTGTCGCCTGCTGTCTGCGTCTCCGTCCGTCACCCGCCTACCAAGGGGTCCTCCCTGCCTCCCTCCCTCTCTCCCTCCTGTCCCACCACCCACCTTTCCTCTCTCCCGCCTCCCTCGGGGGCTCCCTGCTGCCGGCGGCGCCTCGGCGGGGCCGCCCCGCCGGTCCTCACCTCGGTCCGTCTTCTCCAGCAAGCCCAGCGCCACGCACACGTCCAGCAGGCGGCCGGTCGCGCACTCCGAGGTGTCCAGTTTGCCGGCCACGTCCCCGGCCCTCAGCGGGCCCTGGTCCTCCAGCAGGTCGAACACCTTCAGCTTGCACGCCGCGAACAGGGCCTGTCGGCGGACACAGGGACGCCCGCGTGACTCCTCAGGCTCCCTCCTCGTCGTCACGGTCAACGGTCAGGGTCGCCGACCCGAACGTCCCCACAGAAGACTGCGTTTAGGCTCCGGTCGGAGGAGGGTGGCCCAAGGCAAGAGCAAATCAAACGGGAAAACGGTCCCAGGGGAGCAAAGCCACGCGCTGTTGTCACGGGCCGGATGGTGGCCCCCCTCATCCCCCAGCTGCACCCCGAGATCTGTATGTGAGAGCTGGGGGCCAGGACTTCAGAAGGCGGCTGCGTCGGGTGACAGCGGCCCAACCCCAGGGGCACTGACTCCCCACCCCACCCCGACGTTCTGCTCGGGACACGCCCCCCCAGGTGACACCGAGGACCCACACGCAGCCCGAGACGCTGAGGCCAGGGGAAGTGAGGACGCACAGGCCACCCTTGTCTGCCCCCGGGCACCGGGACCTGGGACCCCTGATGCCACCCTGCGGGTCCCCAGGACGGGGCAGGACGCGTTCCTGCGGCTTCCAGGGCCCGGTCTGTGGCCGCCACGTCGGTCACCGCAGGTTGCGCGCGCAGGTACCTTGGAGGCTTTGAAGCCGTCGATCAGGTCCAGGAGGCCCGTCGGGAACGGGGGCAGGGTGTCTGCCGTCCGGTCGCGATCTGCGTCCGGGGGGCCCGGAGCCTCCGACCGGGGGCCATGGCCCCCGTCGCTCCGAGCGGGGTGCGAGCCGGCGCCCACGTCGCCGGGGTTTTCGGAGGCGTCGGCGGTGGGGACGGATGCGGGCCGGGCCGGGCCGGGCAGCTCGGCCACCGTCCTGCAGAAGCGGTTCAGGGGGAAGCCCACGACGTTGAGGACGTCCCCGCGCACCCGCTCCACGAGCACGGCGCCGCGGGCCTGGATGCCGTAGCCGCCGGCTTTGTCCCTGCGCGCGGGGGCGGGGGGAGACGGGAGAGGAGGGCACGGATTACAGGGCTCGGCCACGCCGCCCGGGTCCCGGGGCCACTGCGGCGTGTCACGGTGAGTGGACGCGACCCCGCGACGGTCTGTAGCCCGGGTGCCTCTGCGTCCGGCTCCAGGCCCACGCCCTGTGTGATGGCCGGTCCTGGCCACACGGGCTGTTCCCGGGAGGGGAAGGTGCCCCCCTCCCCCCAAGGCCTGGTGCCGGTGGCCTGTGGGGGTGCAGGCTGGGGCCTGGCCCCATCCAGCCTTCTCGTCAGGCCCCCAGGCCCCTGCCCCGGGCGCCCCCTTCTGACGTCTTTATGGGGGTCCTGACGTCTGCTGACACGACCTCAGGGGGGAAGAGGGGCCTGGGTCCCCTCCTGCACTGCTACCAAGTCCCCTCCTGTGTCCCCAGCCCCGGACCCAGGCCCAGGCTAAGGCAGGGCTCTGGCTCAGGGTGCGGCCACCCCACTGGCCGGGCTGCAGGCTGCGGTGGCCGCCCTGTGGCCGGCGTCCGTGAGGACACAAAGCCGGTCCTCCAGCCTCTGTCCAGAGCCCGCCGGGCCCCCGAGCCCCGTGCCGTGACACGCAATGCTGGCCAGGCCCCCAGGGGTTGTGACGGGGGCGGGGGCCCGGCCTCGGGGCGCCGGGACACGCACATGGGCTCCCCGCTGTCGATGTAGTCCCACAGCAGCTCGTCCGACAGCTGCGAGAACTTGACCGCCGTCTCCTCGTAGAACTCGGCCACGTCCACGTCCAGCCGGCCGTCTGCGGGGACAGGGCCGGGCGGTGAGGATGGCGCCGCGGGCCCGGAGTTTGTGGCGTCGCACGTGGGGGGAGACAGCGCCCGAGCCTCGTGTGTCACTCGGGCACTGACCGTTAACAGTGTGTGTGGGGGAGGGAGGTTTAGACTAAGGACAGCGAGGGACGGACAGAATGACAGAAACCACGGAGGCGCCACCAGCTCGGAGGACAAGCTGCGGCCTGCAGCCTCGGGATTCATGCGACTATCCTGGGCCATGACCTCAGGCCCCACAGGCTTCAGCCTTGGGGCTGGAGGAGCCACAGGCAGGGGCCACGGGTCGGGGTCACCAGGGAAAGTGCCCGACACCGGGTGTCCTGTGGGCGGACGACACCCCCAAAGCTCATCTCCCTGGGAAACCGGGAACAGGACGTTCTGCGGAGACAGGGTCAGAGCAGATGGGATCCGGGAAGGACCTGAGGTGAGTCCCCCTGGAGCAGGTGGCCTGGACCCAGGGACAGTGTCCTTATCCGGGACAGAAGAGGGGACACAGGCACAGAGAAGCCACGTGGACACAGAGGCGGCCACCAGCCCGGGGACACCCGGGGCCCCCAGACACTGGGAGAGGCGGGAAGGACCCTCCCCTGGGGCCTCCACAGGGAGCGAGGCTCTGGGACCCCTGATGTCACCCCGCGGGTCCCCAGGACGGGGGAGGATGCTGGTCTGTGGTTTTAGCCCCCAGTGGGGGCATCAGACGCCATGACAGCGACCGTCACCCAAAGGGCCCGGTGTGAGTCCGAGATGGCCGGGCAGGCCGAGGTGTCCCCCCGCTGACGAGCAGACAGGTGACGGCCCCCAGCGGCACGTGGTCAGGGGCCCAGGGCCAGGAGCATGGGGTCTGGGTCGTGCTGACCCCCGACCTCTTCAGGGCGCTCACAGAAACTCCCTGGGGCTCTGACACTTCTCAGCCTCTGTCGCGCCGGCGGGCGTGAGTGATGCAGGCCCTTGTGGAGCCCCCGCCCCCGCCTCCGACCAAAGACCCAGGGCACGTGGGAGGCTGGTGTCCGCTGCCGTCTTACGGGGTCTGACGCGTGATCCCCAGGCCCGCACGGCCCCCTACCCCCGGGGGACACTCTGCCGAGCGCTCAGAGGGAAACCCCGAGACCTGCACGTCACCCTGACCGTCTCGGATAGGATGGAAGAGACACACTGTAGGGAGAGTGACCCCGAGAGTGCTCGACCTCCCACCACCTGACCCCAGGGGGACGGCGGCCATGGGCACCTTGGCTGGAGCAGCGGACGATGGCGACGCCTGTGACCACGCTGTGCTCCCTCCCGTTCAGCCTGCAATGACACGCACGACACTCGGGCGGGGGCCCACCTCGAAGCACGCCCCCGCCGGCAACGGGGACACCCGGCCGGCAACGGGAACACCTGGCCAGCAACGGGGACACCAGGCCGGCAACGGGGACACCAGGCTGGCAATGGGGACGCCTGGCCAGCAGTGGGGACGTCCGGCCAGCAACGGGGACACCCAGCCGCAGGCTTGGGCCTTGCTCCCCAGCCACTAGCGGCCCCACCCCCACCCCACCAGCCGGACTGCGTCTCCAGGGAAACCGGGAGGCCGGGGGCTGCAGGGCAAGGCAGAGGCTCGGGCATCTCGGAGCGGGAGGGCCCCCAGGAGGTGACTGTACAGGACGGGACATCCACGTGGTCGGGGAGCACACAGACCCCTCAGGGACCCTGGCCAGGCCGAGGGGACCCCGACGGGGCGGCCCTCTGCTGCCTCCTTCTGGGCATCGCAGGGACTGGGCGGGAGGCCGGCCGTCAGGACCCGGCCTGGCTGGCAGGGCCACCTCCCCCCATCCTCCGAGCAGAAGCGCCGACGTGCAGGGCTGCGTGAGCCTGTCACGTGGACGTGATGGGGGGCAGGGGACCAGCGACGCCGTGCGTGGACCCCACGCGGACCCGCGGCCCCTCCCGCGCCCTGGTCCCCACGGCGCGCACCTGGACAGCATGCCGTAGGCATCCTGCCTGTCCACGGGCTTCTCCAGGATCAGGCCGTCGATCACCTGCGACAGGACCAGGAGGGAGGAGGCCGTGAGCGGTCCCCCCACCCCGCCCCCCACTGCGGCCTGCAGCCAGTCCTCCTCCTGTCTGCGCACGTGCCCGACGGGACGTGCCACGTAAACGGGACCTTCTGTGTGTGCGTCTGTCACTGAGCAGCGTGCGTCCCGGGCCCGGCCACGCCGCAGCCCGTGTCGGCACCTCCCTCCCCTTCCTGGCCGCCTAACGTTCCACGGCGCGGACGGGGCTCGTTCTGCTCGCCCACCCAGTGGGTGAGGCGCACCTGAGGTTTCCCCACCTTTCGGGGGTCGTGACTCGTGCCGCCGTGAACGTGCGTGGACGGGGCTGTGTCTGCAGACAGGTTTGCGCTTTCCCCACCCCAGCCCCCTCCCTTAGCAACTGGCATTCCCCCCTGAGGCCTCTCTCCTGGGCGCGTGGACGCCGTCCCCTCCCCGTGTCCTCACGTGGTCGTCCCTCTGTGCGCGTCTGTGTCCTCATCTCCTCTTCTCATATGGACCCAGTCCTATGGGACCACGGCCCACCCTGGTGGCCTCGCTGCACCTTCTCCCCACCCCTGTAAAGCCCTGTTGTGCGTGGGGACAGAGGGCTGTATCCACCAGGACTTGGTGAGGACCGATGCCCATGACCTCCCAGGACAGAACCAGTCCCGGTGGCCCAGACCCCTGCTGCGGCAGAGCTGTGTCCCCCAGAAGGCCTGCGAGGCTGCTGCCCCTGCAGAGACAGCCGAATTTGCCACGAGGTCCCTCTGCGGTTGGCCGCGCCCTCTATCACGACAGCTGGTGTGCTCACAAGGGGAGAAAGATCTGGACACAGGCCGGCACGGAGAGAAGACACGTGGGGACAAAGCCAGACCCCGCGGTGACGCAGCCACAAACTCAGGGACGCCGCGGACCGCCTGTAGCCCCCAGAAGCACGGAGAGGGGCCCGGGACAGAGGCGACCGCACAGCCCCGCTCACACCCGGACCTCGGTCACCAAGGAGGTGCAAAGCAGACCGGACGCTGGACTCACCACGATGGTGTCTGCGCCGATGACGACGTCGGGGGCCCCGAGGTCTTTCTGCAAAAAAACCCAGAGTCAGCTTCAGCGGGGACGCCCTCCCTGTCACCCAAACGTCCTGAGTCCCGATGCACGTGAAACAGCGTCACCGGCGGGGAGCCAGCCAGGCCCACATCACCAAAGGCGAGACCCGTGTCTCTTCTCTGTGCCGGGCGAGGACAGCCGTGCGACGCTCACACGGGCGCCTGTCCCCTGAGGTCCGTACACGACTGTGAACTTGGGCTGCCCTTGAACACTCATCTTCGGCGGCTGACAGTGAACCTGCCAGGGACCATTCGTCCACAGCAGCAGCACCCACGACGCACTTCCTGCCTGAATTGCAACAGGAGGTCCTCACGTCACAGGGTCATGGGTAAGCCAAGCCACGCCAGGTCTAGGACAGGTCGGTTACCCGTAGGGCGTCTATCAGAAACCTGCAAAGCCCTGGCAGCGAGAGGGGGCCCAAGGCGGCGGCAGCAGTGGCGCCCTTGCCTGGTGCATCCTGTGGGCCACCTCCAGGGCCTTCTGCTTGGCCGTCTCCACAGCGTAGGCGTAGGGGGTGGCGAACGAGGCTTTCGTGAGCGTCTCCTTAAACTGCGAAGGAACCACCTCGAACTGGAGACCCTGGAACAGGAGGAGGGGGGATGGTGGCCTTCGCCGCGCGCGGTCCCCCTTCCCGACTCTCTGCGCTGTCCGCTGAATCGCCACCCAGAGCGCTCGCCCGCACTGCCCAGGGCTGGCAGGCCTGCAGGGGGGACATCTATCTGCCGCACCACGTCACACACACGAGGGCCAAGGGGCCAGTCTGACTGAGGTGCTGGGCACACAGGTTCCCCAGGGTCAAAGGGCTCTCGGAGCACCCCAAAGCCGGTGCCTCACGCCACAGGGCTCGAGCGACCAAAACTATAGGCAAAAAGAATAATAATAAGTGCTGCGCGAGGGGGAGATGTGCCCGGTCCCCTTGTCTGTGTCCTCGTCGCTGGCCTCTTGGTCCCCTAACTCTACGAACAGGCAAGACAGTCCCGACGGGAGGCTGGACGAGGAGGGAGTCCTGTTCCAGGGTCGGGCGTGCGGGCCTTCAGTGGAGGGGAGTGTTACCCCTCAGTCGGCCCCACAAGCGCCCATGGGCTCTGTCCCTACACCCCGCCAGGTCATGGTCAGACGAGCTCAGCCACACTGACCTGGCTGGGCCTGGCAGCCCCGCACACCCCAGCAGGACAGGTCACTAGGCCCCGAGACCCTATCACTAGACCCAAGCCCGAACACCCTGACCCCTGAACACCCTGGCCCCCACTCCCCAGACCCTGCCTGGCAGACCCCAGTCCCCAGTGACTCCACCCTGGGTCACAGGCCCCGGGGTCCCCGGACGCAGGTGGCAGACCTTGGCCACCCCCTTCCTTAGGGCTGTCTCTGCGGTCACAGGCCCCCAGACCCCTAGGCCCAGGCCCCCAGGCACACGGTCCCCACCCCTTGCACGGGCCTCGGGGTCCCCAGGCCCCCTGGTCACTGGGCCTCCATTGCAGTCCCTCCGCCCTGCCATCAGCAGGCCCCCGGCCCATCCCGGCTGCAGACGGACCCCAGGCCCCAAGGCTCACCGCGTCGCTGAGGATCTGCCGGCGGCGCGGGGACGCGCTGGCCAGCACCACGCGCTGCCCCTGCAGCGTCCGCATCCCCGCGGACATCCTCGCGGGGCCCGACGCCGCCTCCCGGACCGCCCCGGGCCCAGCAAACCGGCCGCGGAGCCGGGACAACCGCAGCCCGCGGCGCTCGGCAACATTGTAGCCAGGAAGGCCCCGCCCAAACCGCAGGAGGCCACGCCCACCCCGCGGAAAGCCCCGCCCCCGACGTCCCGGCGCCGCTTCTGACTGGCCCCCACGCACGCCACGCCGCGGCCCCGCCCCGTGCGTGGCCCCGCCCCCCACGACGCACCGCCATCTGGCTGGCCCCCCGCGCGGCCACGCCCACGGGCACGCACGCTACGCTCGGTCCCGCCCCCAGCGTCGCCGGAGGCCCCGCCCCGTGTGTGGCCACGCCCCCACAGAGCCCCGCCCCCAGCGCGCCCCGCCCGCGTCCGCTGGGCCCCAGCCCCGCCGACCCCCGCGTCCCCGTCCGGCCTGGGGGCGGGGTCAGGCCAGGGGGGCTGCACTTCCCCCTGCCCCTGTGCGTCGCGGCGACCCTTCTGGATCGGAGCGGGGTCCCCGAGTCAGGTGCAAAGTCGAGATGGCGATGTGGTGTCTGTAGACAGACAGGTGGGTGACAGGTGGGAGCAGGTGGAGGGGGTAGGGATACGTAGAGACAGGATGTTGAGAGGTAGATAGGTAGGTAGGTAGATAGATAATAATAATAATAATTAATAATAATAATTATAGGTAGATGATAGATAGATAATAGATAATAGATAGATGGATGATAGGTCGATAGAGAGGCAGGGCTTCTCAGCCTCAGCACGAGTGACCTTTGGGGTCACGTCGTTGGTTGTGGGGGGCTGCCCTGTGCTTCGCAGGGCACTTAGCAGCTTCCCTGGCTTCCTGCACTAGATGGCAGCACCTTCCCTCCAAGTCCTGCCGACCCAAACCCGTCTTCACACACTGCCAGGTGCTCCCTGGTGACAGAATTATTCTCAGCTGAGAACCACGTCCGGAGATAGATAGGTGATGATAGATAGATACATGGATGGATGGATAGATAGATGATAGATAGATAGATAGATAGATAGATAGATAGATAGATAGATAGATAGATAGATGATAGACAGATAGATGATGGATGGATAAATAGATAGATGATAGGTGATAGATAGATGATGGATGGATAAATAGATGATAGATAGGTGATAGATAGATAAATACACACATACGATAGATGAAAGATAACGTAGGTAGATAAATAGAAACATAGATGATCGATAGAAATAGATAGGTGATGGATAGGTGATGGATAGATGATGGATAGACAGATATGTTCTCTCGACCTCCCCACTGACGTCTGGGCCCACGACTCTGACGTGCGCTGTCCTGTGCCTTGCAAGGGGTTGAGCAGTGTCTGTGGCCTCCAGGCAGCAGGTACCAGCAGCACCTGGCCCCGTTGTGACAACCAAAAATGTCCCCAGACGAATACACACACGTGCACATTAATACACGCGTACGTGTGTGCGTGCGTGCGTGTGCTCGTGTCTGCGCACACGGTGTACGTGTGTACGTCGGCGTGGCATCCTGTTAGGCACCCTGACGGCATTGTCACCTTGATATTCTGCACCGCTCATTCCCCGCGAGGCCTCAGACAGTCCTTCACACCTGGTTACGGTGGCAGGAGACGGTGCCCTGACACAAGCACAGGGACTGGGGGATGCTGGTGGGTCTGGCAGGCCCCCTGGCGGAGTTGGGTGCTGGGCGGGCAGCGTGGGGCCGCACCCTGGCCCCTCACCTCTGCACTTTCAGAGTCAGACCGGGTCCCCAAGGCCCTCTGTGCCTGTCCCTGGAGCTCTCTCCGCCCGCAGGGATGTGAACTGCCGGACAGGACCCCGAGGCTCCGAGCCCGTCTCTGTCGCTGTCTGATTCATCCCCCTCCCCCACGCCTCCACACTGAGCCCCTCTTGGTGACGTCCACTGCAGGGGTGGCCACTCACCAGCCAGTTTCTCAAAAGCGGGTGGCCTCGGAGTCACCGTTCGGCCTCGCCAGGGGCAGTGTGACCCCCGAATGTCCCCCAATGTCCCACATACTCGCGGGGTGGTCATTTCCCCACCCGTTGAGGTTTATCTTTCCCTCAAATGTTGGAAATAATACGTTAACAAATATGTATTTAATTAGACATGAATTGCGTTCGCCTATTAATACTAATTATTTGATATTTAAATATTAATATTTGATATTTAAATATTTATATTCGATATTTAATCAAACGCTAATCGTCGATATTCAATGAAACTGGTTATTATTAGTTTTAAGCTCGGGCGTTCGAGGGACACCGAAAGCTCAATGATAAAGTCTCCAGATGGACCGATTCCATCCGGGTAATGCCAACGACGAGAGGGGGTGCAAACCCCAAAACCAACCAAGGCCTGGGGGCCCCCCTTTCTCCACCACCGGCGACGATCTCACTTAGGTACCGTGAGGACAGAGAAAGTGGAGCCATTTGAAGGTCCAACCCGAGCGCCGTTTATTGAAGGCCCAGCCCTTGGAGAACCCGCCTGTCTGTCGCGCTGGCGAGAAGTTCAAGGACGCGCCCCGCCCCCCAAAGTGTCCTATGGCGTTCCACGCACGAGTTGACCATCTTGTTTTAAAAAAACCGACAGGGCGTGCTTGGCGACAGTTTTGGGTGCTCGGGCCAAACGACGCGGACAGTCCACGGTCGCCGCGCCATCCCCGGGATGTGAAGAGCCTGCGTCATGGGCTCCATGGGTCCCACCCGAGGACGGGTGTCCGTGTCCAGACCACGTTCCAGTCCCGCCCATTGCCCATCCCGGGCTCAGATCCTGGTCCTCGCACTCACGAGCTCGGGGGCACCGGGCGGGTGTCCCCACCCCTGTGCGCGTGGGTCCCCGCCTCTGAAAACCGGGCTCAGCACCTTCTCCGCTGCAGTGGGGACCGGGGTCCCCCCTGTGGGAGGTTGGCCTGCGTGCACACGCTCAGCGCAGGGTCACTCGCGGCTGGCCATTTTCGGGGTTGTCCCCTGAGGCCCAGCCTCGGCGTCCCCCTACTCCCGACACGTGTCATCGTCCCCCGGATCCTCCTCCCTGAGCCCCCACTAACGTCTCTGTCCCCCTACGGTGTTGAGTGGCTCTGGAATGAAGCTCTCCCCGGTGCCGAAGACCGTCTGGGCCCCCAGGTAACTTGGGTGGCTTTGGGGTCCCAACACGCAGAGCCCATGGGGGTGCCGGTAGCCCTCGAAGCTGAGGGGCGTCACCCCCAAATGATAACGGTGACGAAAGGCAGGGACGGCCCCAGGGACAGGACGTCGGTCACGGGGTGGGGGACATCGTAACCCAGAAGGCCTGTCGGCCTCTTCACCGGGGCCTTCCGTGCGGGTGGCTCGGGGGTGATCACAGCTTTTTTTTTCTTTTTTGTCCCCTGCGTCAGATGTGGGACACCCAGACCCAGGCCCTGGGTGCCGGCGTCCTGCTGCTCACGGCCCCCAGGTCTGGACACGGCCGCGTCGACGCTGATTTCCAGGCTGTGGCGTTGGGACACTCGGGAAGCACGTGAAACGCCGCGGCTGCGCGGGAAGCCGGGCCCCCCACGCCGGCCCTCGTCGGAGCCGCCTCGGCCCGGCAGGGGAAGTCCCTTGTCACGTGTGAGTGTCCGGCTGCCGTGCGGAGGCCCCCACGGTGGCTGTCAGCTGCCCGCAGACAGTGCACTCTCGGGACCGACTGGCTCAGACACGGTCCCTGGGGACGTCCCAGCTGTGGCCGAGGGCCGTGCGCATCCCTGGGCTGGGGGGCGGGGGCTCAAACAACACAAGTTCATCCTGGGGACCAGCACGGGGACATCCAGGGGTCCCCGGGCCTCCCTGTGCCCTCCGGACGCCCCAGGGGAGGGTCCTTCCCCCCTCTCCCAGTGTCTGGGGGCCCCGGGCGTCCCCAGGCTGGTGGCCGTGTCCCTCCCGTCTCTGCCTTCGTCTCCTCCGTGTCTGTGTCTTCTCTTCTGTCCCCTATAAGGACACTCCTTGGGTTCAGGGCCACCTGCTGTAGTAGGTCCCATTCTGAGGCCCTGGGTGGACGTGGATTTTGGGGGGGGGCAGGCGGTCCCCGAGCCCCCGAATGGCAGCCCGCCCACCCGTCAGCATCCGAGACCCCCGTGAGGAGGCTGCCTGTCCCTCTGCCGTCGCCTCGTTGGCCCCGGAGCCCTATAGCCCTTCGGAGCTATCTCCCTGCAGGGTCCAGGGCTGTCCCCCGTCCTAAGGGAGCCCCGAACCCAATGCCGCGTGTCCCTTTGTGACGTGCAGAGTGCGGGACTTTGCTGTCCCCGGCGAGTCCCGGCTGCGGGGAGCCCGTCCTTCGTCCTCCTGGGCACCCCGGGCGCGGCCTGTCCCGGTCCTAGGGAGGCACGTGGTGTCGGGGCCGGACACGTGCAGAAGCCCCTACGCCGGCCTGGCCGTGGGGCACGCAGGGGCTCGGCCGCCCACACTCCCGCAGGCTCGTGCGGCAGGCGTCGTCCCAGGGGCCTCGTCCCCACGGGGGCTCCTGCTGGGTGCTCGCTGGCGGGGGAGCCCCCTCGAGCGCCGGGGGGACTGGCCGTGGCCCACAGGTCTCGGACGCCGGCTGCCGTCCACGCCACGGCCTCGGCCGCCCGGAGCCACGCCCGGCGGACGTCCGCCACTGCTGCCCGTGACCTTGGGGGCGACCGTCCGCCCACGCCGGCCGCGGCGACCGCCAGCTCTGGGAGGCCCCGAGCGTGGCTCGTGGGGCACGAGGGGGTGGGCAGGGGTCTGCGGGCTCCCTGAGCTCGGGGCCGCCACCTGCCACCCGGAGCGCCTGAGGGTGAGACGCGTGCAGGTGCGGGGCATCCGGCGGGGACGGCAGCGGGTCCGCACCCTTCGGCGTGGCCTGGTGCAGTGTCCGGGGGGCCGAGGGGGACGGGCTGGGCCACCGTCCTCGGGGGGCGGGGACACCCGCATCCGGCCCGGGGCCACCGTCTCCCCACAGTCGTGGGGTCTGTGCGTCCCGACGCTCCCGTCCCCGACCCTGTCCGTCCCCCTGCTCCTGTGCGTGGGCACGCCGGCCGCCGGGGCCGGCCGCGGGGTCACCCTGGGGTCCGTGCCCCGTGGCTCCCGGACGGCGGCCGCCGCGCCGTGCCACCTCCTCCCGGCAGTCCCCCCGGGGGGCCCGGCTCAGAACACGCTCTCCTGCCTCTTGAGGCAGGGCCGGCCGGCCTCCCCGGGCCCGTCCGCGGGGGCGCTGGACACGGAGGGCGCGAGCAGCGCGCGGGCGGAGAAGAGGCTGTCGCGGCGGAGCGGCGGGCCGGGGCCGCGGGCGGGCCGCGGGCGGGGGCGCAGGTAGGCGCGCAGGCGCTGCTGGAACTCGTGCGACGCGAAGTAGTAGACGAAGGGGTCCAGGCAGTTGTTGAGGCAGCTGAGGCAGAGCGTGAGCTTGTACACGTGGTAGTAGCTGGTGCCCAGGAAGAGGCGGCTGACCATGTGCGCCAGGAGCACGAAGTTGTTGGGCGCGAAGCAGGTGACGAAGGCCAGCAGGACCACGGCCGCCAGGCCCACCGCCCGGCGCCGCCGCTGCCCCTGGCCGTGGCCGCCGGGCGCGCGCAGCAGCGTCAGGATGGTGGCCGTGTAGCAGCCCACGGTGACCACGAAGGGCACGAGGAAGAGCACGACGAAGAGCGTGAAGAGGAAGATGGCCCACATGGCCACGCTGGGCAGCATGGTGGACTTGAGCACGTCGAAGCAGGTGACGATGCCCAGCTCCTCGACGGCGTAGGTGAGGTCGGTGCGGGCGAGCGGCGACAGCGCGGCCAGCAGCAGCGCCCAGGTGGCGGCGCAGGCGGCCGCGGCGTAGCGCCGGCGCCGCCAGCGCGCCGAGCCCAGCGGGTACACGACGCCCAGGAAGCGGTCCACGCTGATGCACGTCATGGTCAGGATGGACGAGTACATGTTGGCGTAGAAGGCCACGGTGACCGCGGTGCAGAGCCAGCGGCCGAACACCCAGTGGTGGCCGTTGCAGTGGTAGTAGATCTGGAAGGGCAGCACGCTGGCCAGCGCCAGGTCCGTCACGCTCAGGTTGATCATGAAGATGACCGACGGCGACTTGGGCCCGATGTGGCGGCACAGCACCCACAGCGAGAACAGGTTGCCCGGGATGCTGACCAGCGCCACCACCGAGTACACGGCGGGCAGCACCACGGCGATGGCCGGGTCGCGCAGCATCTGCAGCGTGGCGTTGTCCGGGCGCGACACGTTCATGTCCATCGCGCCGGGCGCCCGGCCGGGGCTCGCGGCCGCTCTGCAAGGCAAAGGGCACCGCGTGAGGCGGGGGGAGCCGCAGACGGGGCGTGCGGGGGCCGCCCAGGGTGGCGCGGACGGGCAGCTCCGCTTCCCCCTCCGGCCGCTGGGCCCTCCCTCCCTGCCATCCCCTCCCCCAGAAACCGGGCGGTTCCCCAACGTCCCTGCCAGCGACACAGGGCTCTTCCCGAGGTCGCGGCACGGGCCCCCTCCCCGCCAAGGCCCGACCTCGCGTCCTGCAGAGGGGACAAGAGTGGACACTCAGCCCACGGGGGTGCAGGCCACAGCGGCGGTTTCGAGGCCTCCAGGCGACCAGCTTGGAAAGCGGTTTCTGGCGCCCAGCCGGGGGTCCTCGTGCGCAGGGCGGGGTCCCACGCGGGGTCTTCCTCGTCGCCCTCGCGCCCCAGCCACGTGGGGGCCTCGGGGTGCCAGCAAGGCCCTGCCCCCGTCACCCGCCGCCCGTCCCCGACCCTGGCGCACGCGGAGCTCGCTCGGCCTCCCGTTTGCTGCCCCACGGGCCTGTCCTCGCACTCGGCCCCGCGTGGCGCGTCCCATGGGTCCCCCCCTCCCCTGCCGTGCAGCACCCGGACGCAGACGGCCACGGGCGAAGGGACGGGCCGCGGCATCCGTGCACCCTGAGTGACACCCACACAACGGCCTGACGTGCTGGGCTCAGCCACCGGCCCACAGCCCGGGGGTCTGGGCGCCGTCGCGGTGCAGCCTCCGCTGCCCGCTCGGCTGGGTCCCCGGCAGCTGTCCGGCCTCCTGCCCCGGGCTCCGGCCACTCTGAGGGGTCATCTCGGGGCTCCACGAGGCTCCGGGTGGAAGGACGAGGCTCAGGTGCCCCCCCGTCACGCCGAGGGCCCCACGGGGCCGGAGGAGCACGGACGCCCACGTGGGCCGGGGCGCTGGCCGTCATGCCACTGGGGGACGCCGGCCTGGACCCCGGGACGTTTCCCTCTGCAGCAGTCCGAGTCCCGAAGTCCCCCCCACCCCCAGGGAGGAGAGGGGAAGCCCCTGCCCCCACCCCCATAACACGCACCCGGCCCCCCAGGCCCGTCCAGGGCGAGCGGGAGGGGGGGTGCGGCCGTTCGGGGTCCACGCCCCCCGCCCTGCCATCCCCGCCACGGCCGAGTGCGACTCAGAAACCGGACACTCACGTTCGCCCACGGAGCGGGGCTCCCGGTCGGCTGCGCCCCGGGGTGCGGGTAGGGGCTGGGGCGCAGGCCCCGCGACCTCCCTCGGTGACCCCGGGACGTGCCACCGACCGCGCATCACCTCTTCGCCGCCGCCATCTGCCCGCCACACCGCGGCTCTGCGGACGGGGCGGGCCGCTTGGGGCGGAGCTGGTCACCAGGCCACCCCCCACCCTGTCCCCCGTCCTGTGGGGCCGCAGCCGCATCCTCCCTCCCGCCCGCCCACGTGCGCACAGGCCTTGCGAGCGCGTCCGTACCGCCCCCCGCTGTCGCCTGCCCGTCGGGAGCCGCTGTGTCCATGCCCGTCCCCGGGGGACGACGCCCCGTCTCCCGCCGGGCACACACAGCTTCCCCGAAGCCGCTGACACACGGCGGCGGTGGCGGCGGCGACGGGTTTCGCTTTGAGTGTGCAGCGCGGCGCCGCCCGTGCACGCCCAGGTGCGAGCGCCATGCGCCTCCGCGGGCTGTGGCCGGCCCCCCTGTCCCCGCCATCCCCCGCCCGGGGCTCAGACGCACGGTCCTCGGAGCACGTCCGTGGGGCCTGGACGCCGCTGGACGCCGGACACTCCTGTGGCCCCGAAGGGGACGCTGCTGCGGGCGTCTGGGGGAAATCCCGTGCGTTTCTGCGCGGGGGCCCATGGGCGCCCCCCACCTGCGGTCCTCACGTCCCGCGTCCGGCGGGGGGACACGGACGGACACTGCGGGCCAGGCCGCCCGGCTCGTGGAGAAAGACGTCGGCATCTCGGACGTGGCTGACACGGACGTGGCTTGTGGTTTGGGGCGGGAGGCGGCCCGGGTGGCGAGGGAGGACGGGGACGTTTTCTGAGTCGAGCAGCAACGGCTTTCGCTCGAGGCGGGGCCGGGCGACAGCTGTGCACGGGGCGTGGGCGGTCCCGGCTGCCATCGCCGTCCGTCCCTCCGTCCGTCTGGGACGACCGGGCCTCTCCCCGCCCCGCTCGCCTCTGCATCTCGCGTCCTCCCTCACCCCGAAGGCCCCCACCAGGCGGCATTTACATACCACGCGGTGGCGGCGAGGCCGCTGCAAGGGCACGACCTCGTGGCTTCCCACGCGCCCCCCCTTCCCGACGCCTGGCGGCGGCCGCACCGTCCCGCCCTCCCACGGCGCTGGCGTCGCCCCCGAAACATGCTGCCCGCCTGCCGGGCCCTTGGCCCCCACGGCCGGCCGCCCGCCTGCCCTGCCACCTGGGGGGCTGCGCCCCTGCGGTCCACCCTTCACCCTCCGTGTCCCTCATCGGTCGCATGTCACGTCCCGGCGTCCGTCCCCGCGCCTTGCCCACGGTGGCTTCCGCACCCCACACCTCGTTCTGGATCCCCTCTCCCCCCCGGGACTGGGAACGGGTCTCCTCGCTCCTCGCTGAGCCCACGGGGGGGTTCCCGTTCCATCGGTCCCCCTCGCGCTGCTGCCCGGGCGGCCGCACGGCCCCTCTTTTCCGGGGTCGCACACGGGGCCGGCCACACGCCTGCTCCGCCCCGCAGAGGCCCGGTGTCCGCGGAGCGACCGCGCGGTGGTCACGGACTAAGGTCCCGGCCGCCCGGACGCCACGGGGCCTGAGAGGCCCCTGAGCTCGTGCGCCCGCCTGAGCATCGGGACGGCCACTCTGAGAATCCGTCTCCGTGCGCTCCAGCCATCGCCCCACGGGGAATTTACCCCGAAGACCTGAAAACCCACATCGGAACAGACCTTCGCGCAGGGTTGTTCCCGGTGGCCGGGCTGCGGGGGCCACTGAAGTGTCCAGTGGTGGATGACTGACTAAACGACCTACGTACGGTCCATGTGTAGGATCCGACTCGGCCATATAGGGAGAGACGAAGCCCTGCCCTTCGGGGCCTCACGGATGGACCTCGACGCGATCCTGCTCCGTGTGAGATGAGCCCGACAGGAAAAACCCCAAATCCCACGCTATCCCTCCCACGTGGGATGGAAACCCCAAAAGCCACACGCGAGCAGGACAGAGAAACCGAGACTCGGGGGGACACGGACTCCTGGTGACCGCAGGGTCGGGGGCCGGGGGAGGGAGACAGATCCAGGGGGTCACGTCCGTGGAGACAGAACGAAGTCTCGCGACGATGAGGCCGCTGGGATTCACCCTAAAAAAGCAAACAGATGAGGGAGAAAAGGAAACTCGACGGCGAGCCACGAGCCTGTTAGGGGACCGAGTGAATAAAACGGATAAAGAAGTAAATATTTACAAGAAACGAACCCAAAACACCGCGCGGCCGCGTCTGGGATCTGGCGACGCCCACGCCGGACGCCGGGGACCGGGCCCCCTCAGAGGCCGTCGTCACCTCCCGTGTCCGTGCGACGGACGACGCCTCGCGGGTCCCGACGTGCGTGGCCCGCCCAGGGCCGCCGTCCGGTGTCAAGGTGCCCGCGGGGCCACGGCCGTCGGGGCGGCAGGTGGGCACAAGGACGCTGTGGGCGTTCGCGGCGGACGCGGGGCGGGCGCGGTCCCCGCCGGGCGCACACACACATGCACGTCCCTTATCTCCATCTCAGTCCCCCCGTCTCTCTGTGCGCCCGAGGATTGCACAACCGCGGCGCCTGGCAGGAGGCGGCGGGCGATTTGCATGCCGTGGCCACCTGCAGGTGGCCTCCGCCGCCGCCGCCGCCAACGGGGACGTGCGCTCTGCGCTTCCTGCCCACACGGCCGGTCGTCGCCCGTTCCAGGCCCTTTGCTCCCCGCCTCCTGCTCCCGTCCCCCCCGCGGGGGCCTCGCGGGCCCGAGCCCCGCTTCTGCGACCGGGGAGGAGCACCCCGCTGCGTGTCGGGGAGACGGGGGGCTCGTCCCGCGGGCGACCGCACCTGCTGTCTGTGCGCGTGTCTGTGAGTGAGACGGGGGCGGGGGACAGGGGGGCAGGAAGCCGGAGGGGTTCGCTCAGTGTGTATGTGCGAGGGAGGGAGGGAGAGAGGGAGAGAGAGGGAGAGAGGGATAACAGACATATAGATGGATGATAGATAGATACATGATAGATAGATATTGATTGATTGATTGATTGATTGATAGATGATTGATTGATAGACAGGATGGATGGATGGATGCTTAGATAGATGATAGATAGATAAATAGATGATAGATAGACAGATAGATGATAGATAGATAGATGATAGATAGATAGATGATAGATAGATATTGATTGATTGATTGATAGATGATTGATAGACAGGATAGATGGATGGATGCTTAGATAGATAGATAGATGATAGATAGATAAATAGATGATAGATGATAGGTAGATATTGATTGATTGATTGATTGATAGATGATTGATTGATAGACAGGATGGATGGATGGATGGATGAGAGACAGACAGACGGACAGTACAGAGACAACAGGTTAGAGAGCCGGATGGGAGGCGTAGACAGAGACGCTGTGAGGTACCTGGACAGGCAGATGGCGGAGCACAGGGTTAGGTCCGCAGGTAAACAGGTGATGGACGGACGGACGGACGGGCAGACGGGCAGCTGGACCGACACACGGAGGTGGGGGCGGACGGATGGACAGATTAGAGAGGCCGATGAAAGGGGCAGGCAGGGGATCACGCCGGGGGTACGTGGTGGGTGGGCGGGTGCAGGGATGGCGGGGTGGGCGGGGGGACAGACCGACGGACACACGGTGTCCACACGAAGCACGTGTGTGTCCCCCCCTCCGCATCCGGCTGCTGACGGCCGCCCTCCAGCGCACGGTATGTGGCCTCCCTCAGGACAGCGTCCGCTGACCGCCGCGAGGCCGGGCCCCGCGTGGGAGACCGGGCTTCCGTCAGGGCCCGGGGGGCCCCCGGCATGAATGACCAGCGCTCGAGGGTGGGGACACGACACCTGAACCCTCCCCGCGTCCTGACGGCCAGGGTCACGTGGTCAGCGGCCGGAGAGGCCTTGTTCACGGCACGTGACACAGCGTGCATCGCAAAGAGACCCGGGGGGGGCGTCGCACCCCCCGTCTATCGTCTACCTGCCCGTCGTCGGCCTACTATCCATCTATCCATCCATCTATCATCTATCGATCTATCGATCAATCTATCTATCATCCATCTATCTATCATCTATCTACCATCTATCACTTATCTGCCATTTGTCGATCCTCTATATCTATGTATTAATCATCTATATCCATCCACCCACCCACCCATCCGTCCATCCGAGCCGACAGCCCTTCACGCATCCATCGCGATTACCGTCCTGGGCTGCGTGCCAGGTCGGACCGAGGTGAGGCCCCCAGTGCGAAGGAGGAGCAGGAGCCCGAGTGCGTGCTGGGAGCGAGGACCGGAGCCGGCGCCGTCCCTTCCCACGCTGCTCGACCATGGACACGGCCCAGCGGCGCCCCGATGAGACACGAGGCTGCGACGGGCCCCGGCCAGCCCGCCCGTGGCCGGAGGCCGAGAGACACGCGACACACGCCCGCGGGGACGTGTCCTCTTACGTTCGCGGCGGCGCCGGCGGTGGCCGCCCCGTCTGATCACCGAAAGGTGGAAACAGCCCACACGCGCGTCCAGAAAAGGACCAATCGGCCCAACGCGGCGGAATAGCACGCAGCCCTGAAAAAGGACGCCGGCGCCGACCCGCGGAGGGGAGTCGCGCCCTGGGCACACGCCACGTGTGCGACGTGGGACCTGAGTCTCGATGTCAGAGTCGCCTCCCCCGGCGAGCGACGCCTGACAACGCGTCTGCCGCACGTTCCTTCCCTTCGCGTGCCCTCCCCCGCTCACCCCGTGTCCCTTTATTTTGTCGCCCCCGACCCTCCGCTCGCCGGCGGGGTGTCTGGAAGTGGCCGCCCCCTCCGCTCTGCGGTCCCCGGGGATGATCCATCCTGGGCAGGAGCTGAGTCAGGAGGAAGGGGTGGCCCCGCCGGCCCCACGTCCCCGCCGGTGGCGTCACGCTCCCGTCCATCCGGGAAGCCGGCGTCCGCGGAGCCAAGGTCCCCGGGGAGGGGGGCGACCATTGTTCCCATTTCCTTCTCTCCCAAGGCCACGGGCAGCTTTCTTCCTGGCGTCGGGATGCGGGGGTGACCGACCCGGGCGGCCCTTGACCTCCCACCCTCCGAGCGGGTCTCAGGGTCTGCGCTCCGGGAGCTTCCTTGGGAGACTCAGCGTGGGGAGTGACAGGCGCGTCGCGCCGAGGCCGCAGGGCTTCGGAGGGGAGCGGGGAGACGCCACACGCCCTGCGTGGCCGGCGACACACACCCCAGCGTCCAAACGTGAGGATGAGTGAGTGAGCGAACGAAGGAACGAAGGAATGAATGAATGAATGGACGGCTACGAGGCGCCCAGGGCGTTTGTCCCCCCGAACGCGGGGCGAGGGGGGGACGAGGGAGGGGACGAGGAGGGGGGGCGCCAACGGGCGCGGGCCCCAACGGCGGAGTGAACGGCAGGAAGCGGGCGGCCTGGATCTCCGCAGCGGCTTCCTGCACCCTCGGCCACGCCCCCAACTGCCACCTGTCACCCTCCCGCCCACCGCGGCCGTGAAACCTGACGTCCCCTCGGCGGGGACCGTCCCCCACAGGCGTGCCCATCGCCCCGCTGAGGAACGCGGCCCACGACGGGGCCGTCTGAGACCCCCCTGCTGTGTCCCTGGGGACGGGCCCGCCCGGACCTGCAGCGGGTGTCACGCACGGTAGCCAGACACCCAGAGCCTGTTTTCCCGTCCCCTATAAAGACGGGTTCGGGGTGGGGGCGCAGCCGGGGACCCTCTTTCCGGCCACCGAGAGCCGGGACCCAGGAGGCTGCAGCTGCGGGACGCAGGGGGGCGGCGGAGCTGGAATAGGGGACGAGGGGGACGGCAGCGGCTCCTGGGGCCAGCCGTGCCTGCAGCCGCTCCGTGCGACCCCCCCGGATCGACCCCGACCAAGTGCACGGGACGCAGCTCCCGACAGTCACGTTCACCCGCGGGAGTCGCGTGGGGGGGAGTCGGTGGGGCCCCAAGGCGGGGGGCGGGGCCCCCACGGGGCCCACAGCTCCCGCCCCAGCCGCCGTGTCACCTTCCCCTGGTGGCCGCGGGCACCAGGCGCCCCCTCACCACCCCCGGGCACCCCGGCCCCGGCCCTGGGTGCGGATCGCGGGGAAATTCCCGAACCCGTGCCGTGTCCTCGTTCCGTCGCCTGGACGCGGGCGACCATCAGGGTTCCCACAGCCGTGACCCCGCCCCTGAGCCTCGGGCCTCCTGGGCGGACCCCGCAAGCACTCTTTGTGGGTTCAGGGGGGGCCCGGGTTAACCTGACACCCCGCGAACACCCGCTGAGCCGAGCCGAGCCGAGCGTTGTGCCCGCCTCGCAGAGGCCGGTGACAAGGGCGACGCGTCCCCTCACCTGTGTGCGCCCTGCTTTGGGGGGGCCGCGTCCCGGCCGTGCCCCTGCGGGTCCCCCTCGCGCTGTCCTCGCGCCGCCGGGCTGGGCCCCGCACCCTGGAGCAGCAGCGACGCGGACGCCCTGCGTCCCCGGCGCCGGACATGCGGCCGACACCGTCCCCAACCCCTGGGGACCCCGGGCAGGGGGGGGGGGGCGTCCTAACGGCAACCTGTCATCTGCGAATTCAATCAGAGGCGCGCGGAGGTTACGAAACAGACAATGGACGGCGCCGGGTTCCTCTTTTCGGGGCCGGGCCCCGGGGGGAAAGGTCAGCGAGGGGGATTTTCATATTGTTTCCAAATTCGCTGTTTTTTTTTTTTTTTTTTAAAAACTGTTATTATTAAAAGAAAAGAAAAAAGAAAAAAAAAAAAACGGGTGAGGTTTCGCTTCGAGAGGCGCGGGAATCGTCCCCCGGGGGCTCGTTCACCCCGAGGGTGTGTGGGAGACGGGGGGGGGGGGGGGGGGGGGCCGTTTTTTTTTTTTTTCATTTACTGTTATTTATGCATTTTCAGTGTTTTTTTAAAGCCCCGCGTGACTGTTAAGTAACCAAACGCTTCCTCGTTAGACTGCGATCGCCGGGGGAGTTGGATCCCAAGGGAGCAGGTGGACCCCAGCCCCTCTGTCGCCCCCCATTCTGGGCTGAACTGTGTCCCCCCGAAGGCCCGACGTGGCAGCTCTCACCCCCCAGGACCTCAGAACGTGCCGGAAGCGGACACGGCTGTTGACACAGGGGATGGAGGTCCGACGAGGCCCCCGGGGTAGGCCCTGGTCCCACAGGAAGGAGAGGGGGAGGGGACACGGACGCGCACGGAGGGACGCACGTGTGAGGACGCGGGGAGGGGACGGCGTCCGCACGCCCACGCCTGAGGGCGCAAGGGGGACCGGCCCTGCCCGCCCCTGCGTCTCGGACGTCCGGCCTCCGGGCCGGGGTCACATCGACACCTGTCACCCGAGCCACCCCGTGGAGGGGGGGCAGGCCCCGTGTCGCGCCCGTGCCAGGCTGCGCAGAGGCCCCCGGTGGGGACAAGGACAGAGGCCGGCAGGCGGGGTGCATGGGAGCAGCAGGAGGCAGCGGGGGCGCGCACGTGGGGGGGACATCGGGGTGACAGCGACGGGGACACGGGGTACACAGAGGGGACGGGGCGATGAAGGTGGGGGCTATGGCCCCGCACGGAAGCCCAGGACCCTCGGGGACGGGCGCCGTGGCCCCGGGTGGGGCTCAGACCGCTCCGCGAGCGCCCGGCTCTGCCCCTTCGGGGTGCGCGCTGCGGGGATCCTGCGTCACGGGGCCGTTCTGCCCTGGACCCTGCGACGGTCGTCGGGGGAGACGCGCGGCGCACGGTCCCTCGGCCTTCGACACAGGGGCGGCCCCGGAGGCCACACCATGGGGGATGCGGCCAGCGAACCCCTCGAGGCCCCACCCGGGAGGCGCCCGGAGCCCCACGCTCACGGGGCTGGGGGACGGGGGGTCCTGGGGACGCAGCAGGGCCCGTTTGGGACGACGACGAGGGCTGCGCTGCAGGTGGGGCCGCTGTTCGGGGTCCGGGTGGCCCCACGTGACCGCGGGGTCCTTGCGTGTGCACCACACGGGGGGGGACAGGGGGGACGACATGACCCAAACGCCGCACGTGCCCCTTCGAATCGAGGAGCCGCTGCCCATTCCCCGGGTCAGGCCGGGCTCATGGTGACCCTGCGGCCTCCCTCCGTGTCCTCGGGAAGGTGTGGGGCCGGGGGTGAGGCCGCCCCGTGCCTCGGGCCTCCCCGTGGCACCCCCCGGGCTCGTTCGTGGTGGCGCCGACGCCCTCCGTGCTCTGCCCCTCGGTGCCACCCAGCGGCCTCGTCCTGGCCCCCGCGTGGCCCTGCGGGGTGGCCCCCCAGGCGGCCGGCTGTGCGGGACGCAGGGCCATCCCGGGACGAGGGACTTTCAGTGCCCAAGCGGGACAGTCCTCGCCCTCAGAGCCGGAGACGGGAGGAAGTGACCCTTCGCTGGACTCCCTCCGCGCGCGGGGCCGCTCTCGGTTCTGTCCTGCGGGACGTGGGGATTTTCGACCCCGACCTTTCGGCGGGTCACGGGGCCCTGCCGGCCCCAACGCGACAGGGCGTGAGGCCCAGGCGGCGCGGCCTCGCTCTTCCCGTTTCCCAGGCGAGGGACGCCGCGCCCCGGGGACCGGTCGTTTCCCACGGCGGCTGCTCCCCGTGCCTGCGCCAGGGGACACCACCGCGGTGCCTCGCTCGCGCAGGGATGGTTTCGCGGGTCCTCGCCCCCGTGCGCCCCTCCCCCACTGTGGTATGGCCTTTCTGCTGGTGACCGCGCTGGTTCCTCTTTCCACCCGGCCCCCGGGGACCCGGCCTGCCGCCCCGCCACGTGCCCCGCGCAGGGCCCCCGGCCTGCGGCCCACACACTCCCGGGGGCGGGGGCGGCCCCCAAACGGCTCTCCCGTGCTGAGCCGTCCCCCTTGCTGGCCCTGCGAGGCCGAGGCCGCACGCTCAGCCTGTGCCGGGCCAACCCGGACTTGGCGCGTTCCACCCCGTGGAGGGCTGAACCCCGCTCCCCCCCCCGACGAGGGGTCCTCATCCCGGCCCCGCTCCCCAGACGTGGGAGCTGTTCTCAGCCAACGGGGGGAGGGGGGTCCTCCGGGAGGAGGTGGCCCTATCCCCAGGGACCGTGTCCGTACCAGGGACAGACACCGTCCCAGTCGGGGCCGCAGAGATCCGCGCGAGACACCGGGGCCGGAGGCCTCCCGGGCTCGCACCCTTCCGTCCGAGGAAACGCTCGCGCGGCCGACACGGGGCCAAGTGACAAAGGTCGGGGGCGCCGCGCGTGAAAGGGGGAAAACGTGTGGGGACGGCGCTCGGTCAGGGACACAAACCCTGGCTGGGGTTTCCTCGGGCCTTGGAACCACGTCCCCTGCGCCTGCGGGGTCAGCCGCCCACCTCCTCGCCCGTCGGGCGGGGCCGCGAGGGGCCGCTCTGGGACCGGTCGGGGTCTCTAAGGAGCGGCGGCTCGGGGTGGGGGGTTTGCGCCCCGTCTGTGGGGGTTTCCTGAGGCGGCTCCGCCAGAGGACCCCGGGCGGGACTTCACTCCCCGGCGGAATGACAAACGGAACCTTCTTCTCCCACCGTTTTGGGGACGAGACGTCCGAGACGCAGGTGTGGCCGGGCCGGTGGACGCCGTCCCCTCCCCGTGTCCCCACGTGCTCGTCCCTCCGTCTCTGCGTCCTCACCCCCTCCCGTCCCATGGGGTCGGTCACGGACACCCGGGGTGGACGTCGGACCGTGGTGTGGTGGAGGGGGGAGGCCTGATGGAGGATGCGCCAGAGACTCCCGGGCCCGGTCGGACCCCAGGGGTCGGGCAAGGCGGAGCGAGCGGCGGCGGCGTCAGCCGTGGGCAAGGCCCGGGGACCCGCATCGGCCGAGCAGGAGGCTGCCCGTCGGCGATGGCGACGTGTGTGTGTGTCACCCTGGTTCGGCCACACCTTAGTGTTCCTCAGGCGACCCTGACGTCTACACCGGGGGACTCGGGACGAGGACGTGGCCGCCCGCCCTGTGGGTGGGCCTCGTCTAATCAGTTGAAGACCTTTGCAGGAAACAACAGACGGGGTCCCCCCGGGGGGAGACCTTGAACTCGAGACGCAGGGCGAGACGCGTCGCTCCCTCCGACTCAGGGGCACTTCGTGCCCAGGACACCCCGCCCCACGTCACAGCCCGCGTACACCTGGGCCCGCCTGGCAGGACGGGAGTCAACGCGCCGCCTGCGCGGGTCGCCAAGCCGACGGCGCCTTGACCGGAGCCACGAGAAACCCCCGGGCCCCGCAGCCGAGCGCCCTCCTGTCGCGGGCACTGCTCCCGCCCGGCGTCCCCTCGTGTCCCCGGGCCCCGCGCCGCCTATATCTCTGCAGCTCGGCGCTTACGGGGCCCGGCGCAGCATCCTCGCCGCGAGGGCGGAGAAAGTCTGTCGCCTCCCGTCGGCCAAAGAGGAAACTGAGGTTGCAGGCAGGAGGTCACGGCGTGGCCGCGGCCGCGCACCCCGCCAGCGAGGGTTACGGGCAACACGCGGGGGCGAGGCCCCGGCCACGCTGTCCCACGGCCTCGCGGCGACGCGGTCCCCACAGCCACGTCTGTGACTTGAGCATGAGCCGGGTTCACCCCCCTCCCCGTGGAGCCCCAAGCACACAGCCCGCGGGTGCCGGGGAGGACCCGAGGGCCGGCCTGGGGGGTGGGACTCAGCACAGCACCCCGGCGGCTCCCCGAGCCGTGGGCGACCGGCCAGCGCCACGGTCCCGGGGCTGCCTTTCGGCCTGGCTGGGGGCGGCCGCGGGGACCCCCAGGAACTCGGCAAGGACTGCGGACGGGTCAGCCGTCCCAGCTGCGGAGCGGGGAGACGCTACTGGCCAGAGCAGGGACGCTGTGCGACACCCCACGGTGGTGCATGGGACACCCCACGGGCGCCCGGAGCCGCAGACGCCAATGTGGGCGGGGGTGGGGAGACCCGGGCCCAGCACGACGGACTCTGTCTGTCCCGTTTCCTGCTTCTATCTGTGTCCTGTGTCCTTCCGTCCGTCCGTCCATTGTCTGTCCTCCGTATGAGTACCTCAGCGGTCACCTCGGAGGCTGCTTTGCCGCAGGTGGACACATTTCGGGGTGTCACCCCTCGGGGGAGGGCACGGCTGGCCTCCACGGGGTGGCGACCACGGATGCCGCCGCTCAGCACCCTACGCCGCGGAGGGCGGCCCCACGTCACGACAGTACGCGGCCCCCAATGCCCACAGGCGCCGAGGGCCGGAAACCCGCGCTGGGTCGCAGTCCCCGGCACTGGACACGACGGGGTGCTCTTCCGGGGCGCAAGCAGGCGCCCCCGGAAACTTCGTCCCTGTGTCGCGGACGGCCAGCCCGTGAGGCGAGGTCGACTCTGCCACGTCACCAGCTGGTCGCCCGCGAGCTGAGTTATATAGATCCCCTGAGGGGGTCACCGGCCGGGGTCAGGGCCACCGGAGAAGGAGGACACGGTGGCGGGTGGCCCGGTCTTCATTGCGGCCCGGGTGGGCACGGGGTCCTCGACGCCAGTGCGGCGTCGCCGCACTCGGGGCCGCATTCAGGCCGCCTTGTTCCCGGTCCCGTCGCCGTTCCCCGCCCGCCCACTCCGGGGCCCTACAGAAGCCCCGAGGGTCCACTTCCTGTCCCCACCGCGACGGAGGAGCAAGGACGAGGCACTCAGGAAGTCGTCCGGGGCGCTGAGCAAGACGGAAACCACTTTCAGTGGGAAAAGAGGATGTGCCACCCGTTCGCGTGCTGCGCTTGGGCCGAGGCCGAGCGTCCCGTTGGGGCCGTTCGGCCGGGCCACCCACCCACACGCGCACGCACGCACCCAGCCCGCCGTCCTCGGGGTCCACAGCGCGCTCGGCCACGCCGTGACCCCGACGGGATCGCGAGCACGGCGCGACGACCCCCACCTCTTTGCCCCGATCATCTGTGCGGTCCCCGACCTCTCCCGTGGTCCCCCGAGGACCTCTCCCTGAGGCCCCGTCACCCCCCCGTCTTCAGTATCCCGTCCGGTCCACAGTGTCCTCTCCATCCCCGACGAAGTTCTCCCAGGCCCGAACGTCTTCCCGGCTGCCCAGTGTCCGATCCCCGTCGCCTCCCCGGTCGCCCGCCGTCCCTCTCGCCGGGTCCGTTTTCATCAAGGACACCGTGGGCAGAGGCGTGGGGTAAAAATAATAATGGTAATAATAACAACAGCAACAATTAATAATAATAATAATAATAATAATAAATAATTATTAATAATTAATAATAATATCAATAATAATAAATAATAATAAATAACAAATTGCTGATAATTAATGATTAATAATAATTAATAATTATTATTGGCCAACAATTAATAACAATAAATAATAAATTATTATTAATAATAATTAATAATAAATAATTATTGTCAATAATAATTAATAATAATAACAAATTGTTGATAATTAATGATTAATAATAATTAATAATAATTATTATTAGCCAACAATGCACAATAATAATCAATAATAAATTATTATTAATAATAATTGATAATAAATAATTATTGTCAACAATAATTAATAATAATAAATAATGAATAAGAAAAAGAATTGCTGAGAATAAATGATTAATAATAATTAATAATAATAATTATTATTAACCAATAATAAATAATAAACAACAAAAAGAATTACTGATAATAATTAATAACAATCGTTAATATTTAATAATTAATATTATTGACTAATAATAATTATTATTAATAATAATAAATAGCAAAAAGAATTGCTGGTGATAATTAATTAATAACAATTAATAATGATTAATAATAATTATTATTAATCAATAATAATTATTAATACTAATAAATAACAAAAATTGCTGGTGATAAATAATTAACAATTAATAAACAAGCATCAGCATCAATAATATATAATTATTAATAATTAATAATAATATTAATTATTAATAATAATTAATAATTAATGATAATGATGCAGGGATGCTAGCATGTGGTCGAGACCATCGGGTTGTGGTCTCCCAACCTTGACTACTTCACTTTGCCTCCCCGTGCCTCAGTTTCCCCACGCGTAAGGTCACGTCCACTAAGTCCTCAGAGGGGACGCCGTGAGGGTCAGCGTGTCCGTCCGCACGGAGCCCCGGACCTGGGAGCCCTGGGCGGTCCGGGACCAGCCTCCACGGTGAGCGTGCCCTTTCCCCGCCACGCTGTCAGCGCGCGCTCGCGAGGAGCAGGGGCGCCCGGTCGCCCTCAGGACACGCGCGGGACGCAGGCGTGACCCTCAGGACGCGCCCCCCGGGGGCACGCTTCTGACGTCCGCGTCACCCATGTCCACTCGCATCGTCGCTTCCCTCCTTCCCCTCCCTTTGCCTTCGGTCTGGAAAGAGAACCCAGTTCTAGGTTCTGGAAAACCCGCTCATTCGCGCGTCGTCCGTCCTTTTCATCCGTCGTTCTCCCGTCCACCCTGCGACCGTCCACCCCGCCCCCCAGTCATACGGCCATCGATGCCTCGAGCCTTCCGTCCACCCACCCATCCACCCACCCATCCACCCACCCGTCCGTCTATCCGTCCGTCCACCCACCCGTCCGTCCAGCCACAAAACCGCTCCCCAGCCCTCGGCCACAGCCTCTGGCCCTTCACCTCCGAGGTCACGGCTCAGGGCGGCCCCCGCCCCCTGCCCCGGCGCAGCGCGGCCTGCCGGCTTGTCCCCTTCTGGAGGGCGGGGGTGGCCTTGCCCGTGCGGCAGACACCTGGAGGTCACATGGCTCTGACCGCAGGGCTCCCGCCCGCGTGCGTGCGGGGCAGGGGGTGGTCACCAGCGTCCAGGCGCCACGTCCCGGGGGCACGTCCCCCTCCCCTGACCCTCACCCCCAGGGTGAAACGCTCGGAGAAACGTCGACGGCGCGCGCAGCCCCGCCGGGAGGAGCACCTGCGTCTTCCTCGCGGGGCGCAGGGGTTTGGGGTGCACCAAGAGGCCGGGGGTGTCGGCGAAACGGTGCCCGCGAGCTGGGACATGTCTCCTGGGGGGCCCAGGGGGTGCCTTCTGCGTGCAGACCCCGGCCCCGCGCTCGCGCCCTGAGTGGGTGGCCCGTCCCCGAACCCCTCAGCGTCCCCAAGCCCCGTGGCGCCCCGACATGCATGTCTGCAGGACGGCTCAGCGTCCCCGCTAGCGGGGTGGCCCTGCAGCGCCTTCCTGCAGGTTTTCCTGTTCTGCCTGCACCTCCGAGCGCCGCGACGATGCGCCCGTGGGCCCTGCGCCCCCGCAGGTACCCCACCTTGGCGTCCCGGACGCGCCCGGTCCCCCTGACCGTGCAGGTGCACGCCCCCGAGCTCACCTGGATGCGGACGGCGGGTCAGCAGGCCGCGCCCCGCCGCGCCCCGCAGCGTGGTCTCAGGGGGGTGGCCGTCATCCTGCAGGCCCTGCGCGCCCGTCGCGTCGCGGGGGTCCCCGAGCCAGCGGGGGTCCCCCAGTCAGCCGTTGGCGTCCGCACGCGGCTCCCTGCGTCCCGGGCGCTGCAGAGGCCGCATGTCCCTGGTGCCCGGAGGATGCAAATGCTCCGAGGGCCACCTGCGCGCCAGGGCGGCGGAGAGGAAGCCGGTTTTGAAATTTCCTGTGTAACCGACGGCCTGCGCGCCGCCGCCCGGCCCGGCCCGCCCCCCCTGCACACGCACCACACCCCCCGGCTTCCTCTGGGGCCCGCGGGAGCCCTCAGGGCGCCGCCGCGGACCCTTCCGCAGGGAGGGAGGAGGACACGGTCCCTTTCCGTGTGACGGTGCGACGGGCGGGGCAGGCGGCCGCCGCGCACATCCCTGTTTTGGTTTCGGGTTAGGAAAGCCAAAACGAGAAGGAGCGCAGCCGCGGCGAGGGGACGCCCGTGTGCGTGTGTCGCCTTCGGTCCCGGCGCTACCGGCCACGCGCTGTGCCCCGTGGGTAGCCCCGGCCGCCACTCACCTGGGATGACCCGTCGCCGCCTGTGTGTCGTCCCCGACCCGCTTCTGTCTGCGTGTCTCCTCGTCCGTATCGATCCATCTGGACCTAGAGTCGTCTCTCCACCGTAACTTATCTGTCATCCATCAATCATGAATATCTATTATCAGTTCCCTATGCATGGTCCACACGACATCTATCAATATCCATCTATGTCTATCCATCGATCATCTATCTATTATCTGTCTATCTATCTATCCATCCATCTATTTATGTATCTATCATCTATCGATCATCTATCTATATCTATCTATTATCTATCTATAATCTATCAATCATCTATCAATCATCTATCAATCATCTATCTATTATCTATCTATTTATCTATCTATCCATCTATCAATTATCTATCTATCATCTATCATCTATCGATCATCTATCTATTTAACTATTTATCATCCATCGGTTATCTATCTATCTATCGATCATCTATCGATCATCTATTGATTATCTATCTATCTATCATCTGTATCTGTCTCCCTCCCGCCCACCCACCCACCACGTATTTTCGCCCACGACCTGCGAGGACGCCCCTCCGTTGGAGGTGATGGAGATGGGATTGGCCCTGCCGAGGGGACCAGGCCCGGGGGCAGCCGCAGAAGGCCTGGCCTTTGTCGCCCGGGGCCGGCCTTGGCGACGGACATCCCAACGGACTCGAGGCTGCAGGAAGGAGTCGCTGGGCGCCGTGCCCTTGACCGTGCAGGCCCCGATCCCTCTGGTTGTAGGATCGGATCGGGTCGACCCCCCTATGCAGACACCGAGGAGGTGGGCAGCGTGGGGACGAGAGAGGCCCAGGCCCAGCGTGGCGGCATGGACGGGGCGGCTGCCCGCATGAGGGCGCGTCCCCCTCCTTTATCGTCCGTCCGAAGCCGTCCTGGGACGCGCGCCCCGCGGTGTAGACAGTGATCTCGTCGGGGCGTCTGTCTGTTTTCCACGCGCGCGTCACTAGCAACCACGGAGCCGGGGCCTCAACGCCGCGGGGAGGCACCGTCTCGCGGGTTTGGGGACCAGGAGCTGGAGGTCGAGGTGTCGCCAGAGCAGGGGGGAAAGCAGGGGGACCCCGTTGGGGGACGCAGGGCCCCGCGAGGAGCACGTCGCCGCAGAAGACGCCTCGGGGACGCTTCAGTAACTGAGATGCCGAGAGGGGCGCAAGGGTCTGGGGCAGGGCGGCCGTGAGAACCCCACGATGGCCGGGCGATGCGGGAGGCTGATAGGCACCCACGGGAAGCCGTGTCGCCTGCAGATAAGACGCCGAGCGACCGGCTCCCGTCACCTCCACCTCCCCGGGACCGCCTCGTCCCCGCGTCAGCGGTGTCCTTCTCCCGGTCAGCCTCACGCAGCCGGACGGACATGCTCACCTCCTTCGCCCCGCACCGCGCCACCCCCTGCCCCCGACTCTGCTAACCCGCAGACGGCCTCGCTGATGTCCTCGGTGTGTCCCTTGTCCCCTGACCCCAGCCCCATGCCCGCCGGTCCCGTCGGCAGCACCTGCAGCGCCTGGGAGGTGCCCCGTGCACACCTGCTGAAGCAGGACTGGCGGAGGAGGGAACAGGGCCCAGCTCCGTGATGGCGTCTGAGCGTCCCCGTGGGGGTGTCTGAGCTACGACAGTGTCCCCCTGGGGACATGGGGTGCCCCCCGACGGGACCCGGTGGGCGAAACCCAGGGCGGGACCAGCAGGGAGCGCGAGGCGGGCTGCCTTCCCCCCCCAGCGAGGACGTGTTGGGGACAGGCCACGTGGACGTGATGGGATCCCGTCTCCCGGGCGGCGCGGCGGGGTCGCCGCACCCACCGCCGGGACGTGGCGGGGCCCGGGCACGGGCGTGTCCCGTGCACGAACGACGACGACGACGACGGGCGAGGAAGGAAGGCTTCGCTCAGCGACTCGGGACAAACAGTGGCTGAAACCGCGAGGGGAGTTTGTTCTTTCCGCCGCGACAGGAAACCCAGAGGCAGGGCCTCGGGGTGGGGCTGATAAGGCGCCCGTCTCTCCGCTTGCGCTCGGCCTCTGCCGCTCTGCCTTCCTCGCTCTCCTCCTCCATGTTTCCTCAGACTTTGAGTTAACGTAGCTTTTCAGTTTGCTTAATTGTTGTTTTATTTTCCAGCGGCGCGCGACCTGCGACATCCTATTAGTGTGGGGCCTACGGGATAGTGGCTGCACCTGTCCGCACCCACCGCTCGTGTCTACTACTTCTGGGCGTTTAAGCAAAAAAAACCAAAAACACTCATTCTGGAAAAATCTACATCTGTTTATCCGTCTTCACCACCCTCCTTCGTATCTCAGCATCCCCGCGTGCGCATCGCCTCACGGCGCAAAGGGGCTGCCAGGGCACCGGCCATCACGGCTGTGTCTCGGGCAAGCAGAGCACAGGCTGTCCAGCCAGGCCGCTCCCCTGGGAGTCCGGCCGCCTGGCGGGAAAGCGCATCTTCGTCAGCATCCCTCCTCCGGACAGCGGGGACCGACCGGCCGGCCCGCGTCGGCCTCTGCGCGTGGGACTCGCCAGGACGCGGCCGGGGGCGTGCGCGGCTGCCCTGTCTCCGGGGCCACTCGGAAGGGACAAGGCGTCTAATAATAGCCACAGCTGTGCTCGCGGCTTCCCGGGCCCTTCCCGGACACGCCGAGGGTCACCCGGGCCCGGTGGCAGCGCCCTCGGCTCAGCTGACCGCTCCTCCTCCGCCTCGAGGCCGCCGGGCGGCGCCCGTGGTCACGCTGCCTGCCGCGTCCTCTCGTCCGGCAGGACGACCTGTGGTTTCTCCGCGGGAAACGTGACTTCTCGGCGGGAGGCGGGGGCGGCCGCCACAGGACATGTCCACGTTGTGACCTGTGGCCCCCGCGAGCAGGGTCTCTGCAGACGGGGTCAGGGAAGGGTCTGAGGTGAGTCCTCCTGGGGCAGGGGGCCCTACCCCCAGGGACCGTGTCCTTATAGGGGACAGAAGGGGAGACGCAGACACAGAGGAGGCGGAGGCGGAGACGAGAGGGACCGGCCACCACCCTGGGGACACCCAGGACCCCCAGACGCTGGGAGAGGCAGAAAGGACCCTCCCCCGGGGCCTCCGGAGGGAGCAGCGAGGCCCGGGGACCCCTTGAGGACACTCTACCGGCCCCCAGGCCGGGGGCAGGACGCATGTCTGTGGTTAAGTGGCCCCGGTCGTCTGATGTGTCACGGCCGGGGCTGAGGTCCCGGCGGGCTGCCGCCGGCGCAGGCCGCAGCCCGTAGCAGCGTCCTGAGGCTTCCTGCCTGTGGCGGCCGCTGCCAGGCTGTGCCCAGGGGCCGCCCCCACCCCGTCCCCGCCCCCCACAGCCTCCAGGGAGCGCAGCGAGCGGGTGGGGGGCGGGGAAGAGGCCGTGGCAGGTGCAGGCACAGGCCCTGCGGGAGCCGCGTCAGGGACGGGGACTCTGCGCTCCCCTCCTCTGGCCAGGCCACGGGGGGGAGGGGAGGCGGGCGCTCTTGGCCCACGCGGCCTTGATCCTGACCCGTCGGGCCGGGAGCCGGGCGCCTGTGCGGGCGGGTGACGGTGGGGCCGAGCCCCCTGCGGGAGGCGGGGGACCCGGAGCCGCAGGTGAGGGACAAGGGGCTGCCCCGCCCCGCGCCTTCGCGACACGCGTGTGCGCGTGCGTGTGCGTGGAGGTGAGAGTCACACGGGGAGCGTTTTCAGGGGGCGAAGCGCGGAGGCGTTGAGCACAGCACGAGGCTGTGAAACCACCGGCTCCGTTTCCCTCACCAAGTGCTCGTTGTCCCCAGAAGGGGCCCGGCCCCGTGAGCAGTCACGGCGCACCCCCTGGCAAACCCGAATCCCGTGGCGAACCCGAACCTCCCCCCCCCGGTTCGTGCGTGTTCTGGGAGTTCCGTGTCAATGGGGCCACGTGCCGTGTGGCCGCCGTGTCTGCGTCTGTCGCTCGGCGTCGTGGGTCCGGGGTCCGCCCACCCTGGAGCATGTGCAGCCACCTTCCTCCTTTTCATGGCTGCATAGTACTCCCCTGAGCCGACGGAGCCCGTTCTGCCTCTCTGTCCCCGAGCTGATGGCCACAGGCCAGTGTGGCACCTCTGGGTGGTGAACTGCGGTGTAGACGCGCCTGCGGGAGTTCCCACCCGAACCTCTCGTTCTCAGGCCCCTGGAGTTGGCACCCACAAGCGACATGGCCGGGTCCCACGCCGATTCTCCGTTTCACGTTTTGCGGACGCGCCATCTGCCCCTCCCAGCGCCGTGCCCGAGGGATGCGGCCCCCTCCCCACCCTCGCCCGTGCTCCCCGACGCGCCTCGGGCACCCCCGCCCCAGGCCCGGCTGCAGCGGACACGCGATGGGGACGCGGCGTCCAGTCCCACGGGCACCGAGAGCAGGTCTGCAGCGGGACACGCACGACGGTTCGTGCCCTGAGCATCTCCCCGCCGCGTGCACCAGGGTCCTGGAGGGAGTCGTGCGCGGGGGGCAGAGGGGCCCCGGGGCCTTGTCTTCCCGGCTCACATCGCCCTTTCCCACAGGGAGGCAGGACTCGTCACGAGGTCACCCCGTGGTTGCAAAACGCTTTAGGATGACCAGCTCCACCTGGTCCCCTGAAACCCGAAGCTTGTCCCCGGGGCCCTTTGCAGCAAGTGCAGGGTCTGATGTGCACCTGAACACGCCAGGGCTCGGCCCTGCACACGGGGGGCTGGCAGGACCCCCCACCACGAAGGACGTGTGGCCTGCGCACGGGCAGGGACGTCAAGATGACCGTGACGGCCAGACCGTGAAGACGGTTCCCAGGGGCCCATCCTGACCCCATAGATCCCAACGGGGCCTTTCCCCGAGAGGCGGGGACACCAGCCCCAGCGGCCGTCGCAGGAGCCACGTCCGAGTGCTCAGAATCCTGTCCCCTGCAGCCCGTGGCAGCCACCCCCGTGTGCCACCCCGTGACCTGTTGTCACTCCGGCTGCCGGTGCCCAGAAAGGAAGCGACACACCCTGCACCCCTCCCTGCAGCGTGCCGGCTGCCGGCTCGTGCCGCATGTTGTCGCTGACGCGAGCTCGAGAAACAAACAAGGCCGTGGGGGCCGGGCGCCCGCCCCGGGGCCGGCAGTTTCACTTCCCCGTAGGCCCCGCTGGAGGCCGGGCTGGGGGGGTCTGCACGTGCGGGTTGTGGCCCAGGGACGGGAGGACTCAGGAGAGGCACCTGTCCCCGTCCTGCAGCGCAGGGAGGGGGCGGCTTTGTAGGGTTTGCTCCTCCCTGTCAAAGGAGTCGAGGGAGGGACAGCACGGAGTGGCCACTGCAGGGGGGAGGAACGTGACGTCCATGGGTGGATGATGGATGGACGGATGGACGGACGGATGGAGGATGGAGGATGGACGGAGCAGGGTCCCTCCGCTCAGGGCCGTGAAAAGGAGGGAGGCTCTGACACGTGCCACGGGGCCTGGCCTTGGGCGCACGGCCGTGCTGAGACGCATCGGCCACGGGAGGTCGCACAGCGCGCGGTCCCACTTGTGAGACGTGTCCGGAACGGGCACCTCCGGGGGGGGAATGGGAGGTGGTCGGCGTTCCCAGGGCCTGGGGCTGCTCACGGGGGAGCGGGGGGCGCGTGTCCTCTTGGGGCGGCGAGAATGTGACGAAAACCAGGGCGGCGCTTTCACACCCTCGTGACCGTGCTCAAGGCCACCGAATCGCACCCTTTACGGGGGCGAACTGCGTGCTCCGTGAATTTCTTCTCAATTCAGACCACAAAAAGGGGGCACGAGGGACCCTCGGTCCTGCCCATGTACGCGTCGGCTCCCCTGGGGGTGACCGTTACTCCGCTGCCGCCGGGTCCCCAGCTCAGAAGGCCTGCGCCCCCCGCCCCACACACACACACCCCGCCGGGGCGGGAGGGGTGTTTGCTGCCGAATGCGGTCCCCGCGTCACCACCACCGTCACTTTGCAAACAAATCAAGGAACAAGAAATAAGTAAAGGGGGACCCGGATGGCGCCCCGAAACAGGGACGCTCGACAGAGCGCGCTCTCCGAAAACAAAAACCGACTCAGGCTGTGCGGCCAGCAGCGCGCGTCTGAGTTTTCTCAGAAAAATCCCCTTCCCCGCCCCCCGCGCCTCGTCCCTGAGGCTTGTGTCTAAGGCCCCACGGGGCGTGTTCCCTGCGAGGGGGTGTGGCACCCACTCGGGTCTTGAAACCCAGAGCGAGCCCGATCGCGCCCCCACCCCAAACCCCCCGCCAGAGCGAGCTCTCCGCAGCCGGGCCTGTCCCCGGCCTCTCGGCCTCCAGCCCCCTTTGTCCCCACGCACGAAGCTGAGCGGCCGTGAGCGCGTGGGGGCGGCCGGAGCGCAGGACCCCGGGCCAGGAAGCCGCACACACCCAGAGGTGGCTGCTCCCTCCCGTCCGGGGGCCACAGGGTGACCGCGAGGTGTCCCGGGGCCTCGCTGCTCCCTCGGGAGGCCCGAGCGGGCGGTCCTTCCTGCCCCTTCCCAGCGTCTGGGGTCCCAGGCGTCCCCTCACGTAGTGACCTCGAGCGCACGCGTGTGTGTGTGTTGGGTGCGTGTGACACGTATGATCGGAGCAGATGCCACGCGTCCCAGACAGTTTCGCCGAGCGACGTCGGGGACGTCGCCACCTCGGCCTGGAGCTTTGTTGCGTCTCAGCGTCTGGGTCCCGTTGCCAGGGCTGCACCCCAAAGTTCCCAGCCGCCCGGGTGACTATAACCCGGCCACCGGCTCGCGGTCGGCGCCTCGTGCCCACGGGAGCCGTCCGGGGTGCCAACGGGCCGCGCCAAACCTGTCCCTTCGCAGCCGGCCCTCCCCCGAGGCGCCGTGGCTCCTCCGGGTTGTCTTGAGGGGTCAGGAGCGCCCCAAAGGTGCGGGTGCATCCCGATAGTGGGGCCCCCCACGGATGCCCACCCTGCGCTCCTCCAGGCCGCCAAGGCCGCCACACCTGGAGGGGTCCGACCCCCGGCGCGGAGCGGAGGAGGCCGGGAAGACGCGACATGTGCGTGTCTCGCGGGTCCTGAGGGGACCCGAGCACGATCCAGACTTGGAGGGGTGACACTGAGTCCGCACCGGCCCCACGGGAACCGATGGAAACCGACGTACGCGACAGCGCTCAGCGACAGGGACCCCCGGTCCCGTCTCCCCGCTCCCTCCTTCCCCAGGGGCGGGCTCAGCTGCCGGGGCGCACCCCGCTTCCTGGCGTCTCCTCCCCGGGCCCAGAGCCTGCTTTGCTGTGGTTGAGGGGTTCGTGCCGGGGCGCCCCGGGGGCCGCGGGCCCACCTCCACACAGCACCCACCCCGGTGCGGTCTGGGGTTTTCCTCTGGGCGGGCGCCGGGTCCCTCCCAGCGACTTGAGAACACAGAGAGGGCCCAGCCCCCCGCTCCCCGCTCCCCAGACCCTGCACCTCGGGGTGGCTCAGGGGTTGGCTCAGCTCCCCGTGTGTCAGCCACCGGCCTGGCACCTGCCTACTGCCCATCGGTGCGCCTACCCCCTGCCTATCCATCCATCCATCCATCCGTCCATCCATCTAAATATCTAAATATTTAAATATCTCTATCACCTATAATCTATAATCTATAATCTATCAATCAATCATCTATCATCTATCTATCTATCAATCAATTATCTATCTATCTATCTATCTATCTGTCATCTGTCTTCTCGCTTCTCTGTTTACCTATCCACCTATCATCTATTTCTCTAATCTATCAATCGATCAATCGATCAATCAATCCATATAACTATCTTTTCTGTCCATTGAGCAATTAACCGGTCATCAATACCAACCTGTGGCCTGTCCGGTCTGTCTAGACCTCTAACTACCATCTCTCTCTACACATCATCCGCCGTCCGCCTCCTCTATCCCTTTGTATCGATCGCCCGTCCACCCACTGATCACCGTCTCGTTTACCCGCACGTCACCCATCGTTATCTCCGTCCCTCGCATCCGGGTCGCAGCGCGGCACTGCCAGGCCCGCCTGGAACCCAGCACCCGGCGACCGGGTCCCTACTACGGGCGACACGGAGAACGTCTGCCCCCAGGACCCTACGGGCCGCCTCGGAGGCGTGTGACCTCAGGTGTGCGCGGTCGCACGCGTCTTCCGCCCTGCGGGGTGTGAGCAGAGGATGTGTCCCCCTCCGGGCCACCTGCTCCGCCGTTTCCACGCGCCTCGGGGGCCCACGCCCTTCCCGGACCAGGGAGGAAGCTGCTTTCAGGGGGTCCGTGCCTTGGCGGAGGTCACAGGCCCGCCGCGGGGGGCGCCGGCACCCATGCGGCGGGGGACACCGGGCTCCCGGCTCACGCCCCGCACCTGCATCCCCTACTTCTGCGCCGAGTGCAGAACGCTCCGGGGCCCGAGCTTCCCGTGTGACCGACCTGTCCCCGGCTGCCTGGGGCGGGAGGGACACGCAGCGAGTCTACGGAGAGACCCGGGCCTCAAGGTCGAAGAAGGGATGGGGAGACGGTGCCCGACACGACACCCCTCCCGGCTCTCGAGTCTGTCCTGTCGCCGGGGCCGCGGGACGCAGGTGACGGATGCGATGGAAACGGAAGCGGAGAAAGGCAGGTCCTGCCCAGCCGGCCCCTCGTCCCCTCTCCCCTCCACGGGGCCGGGCGCCCCTCGGGCCAGCGTCCCAGCAGCCCCTGGGAATGCGACGCGACGGCAGCCCGGCTCCGGGGCAGGGTCCGCTGCCGCCGCCGGAGCCTTGCACGTGGCCCGTCCCTGCACCGTGGGTTCCGGAAGCCCCGCTTCATCCCGGTCCTGCCTGTTCCTCCTGGCCGGGCATGTCGCCCTCCATCCTGAGCTGCGCCTCGGTTCCTCGCCAGAGGACAGGGGACGGCAGCGCGTCTGCGTCTGCGAGGGGCCACGAGGAGGAGGGGGACGTCCCTCCCTCCCGTCCAGGGCGAGGCCACCCTTTGATCTGCCGACGACGAGGACGTTCACACCATCTGTTCGCGGAGGAAATAGCACCCCCCCCTCCACCCAACCCCACCCCAGGGAGTCTGTCTCCTTAAAACAGCACTTGAGCCCCCGCGGCCCCGTTCGTTCGCTGCTGGAACCTGCTGCTCTCCACCCGGTGGCTCGCCACCTCGGTCCGCCTCGGCCTCGCGGCTTATCGCAGATCAGATCGCTCCTCGCTCGTCACCCCGCCTCGCGGCGGCTCCCGGTTTGCGACAGGCCCCGGAGGTGGCTCTGGCTTTTTTGTCATCGAGGCGGCTGGACGTTCGTCATCATCATCGTCGTCGTCGTCGTGTTCTTTCCTTGCAAGTTCCCCCCCTCACCCGTCCCCCAACCACCCCTGAGGCCCTTCCCAGGGATGAGGACGACGACGGGGGCGCCTTCTGTCGCCCGTCGGCCACCCCTTTGGCTTCTCCAAACCAAAGCTCCGCTCCTCCGTGGGGACGACCAGAAGCGCCCCGATTCGTCCCGTATTTCCTTGCAAAGACTTTTCACGCGGCTGGGGCGGGCACAACTCGGTTCAAAAAAACATAAAGAAGAAAATGGACAATCTCGGGGCTGACTCTCCGGCTTTCAGGGCAGGAAAAGGAGGAGGCTCCGCCGCGTGGCGACAGATGCCGATCTGCAGAGGAGCAACAGAGCGAGCCGAAAGCTCCCCGGGTCTGTGAAGGAGCCGAACCGGCGCCCCGGCCCAGGAAGCAGGTGGCGCTCAACCGTGTCCGTCGCGTGACAAGCCGTGCGGGGGGAGGGGAAGTGGGAGCCCAGGCCCACGGGGACCCAGCGCCAGGCAGCCGGGGCCCCCGCCACGCTGCCATTCTCCCGGGGACCCCACCCGGGGGTGGCTGGGATGGCTCCCGCGGAACGATCTGGAAGCCCGTTCGGCCCCGGGAGGCGGGGAGGGAGGCCCGAGTGCCCTCCACTTCCTTCCACGAAGCCGGCGGCGCCACCCGCCCCGTCCTCCTGCGCGGGCCCCACCCTGGCTCACTCACACCGGATCACCTGCTCTCATCTCCCTGCGAAACGCGCCCCGCAAGACGCAGCGGCCGCGCGGGGCCTGGCCTCCTGCTCCTCCCTGACCGGTGGTCCCCAGAGCCTCCCTGTTGGCCTGCTGGGGCCACTGGACGGTTTTGGGACGGGGGCTTTGGGGCGGCCTTGTCGGTCCCAGCCTCCAGGAGTGCGCGGAGACGAAAGGAACCATCCCGAACCCCGGGGAGGGGCTGGACGCTAAAGGGAAAACTGGGCGCCTGCCCCTGGACTCGCCTTGGACGCGTGGCCTTACTGGACAGCTCCGTCAAGGCTCCGCCAAGGCTCCTCCCAGCCGACACCAGGCCCACCGAACACACACCGACCTCCTTTCTACCCCAAACGGTAGCTTCTCCCAGTTGGTCGCCCCCCCAACCCCCTCAACCGGGGGCCAGAGTCCGGGACTCCGGGGCCACCGTGATCCTCCCTCCCGTGACCGTAAGAATCAAAGGGGACACCCTTGCTCTGTCTCGCCCACCCTCACAGACAGCGCTGCGGCGCCCGCACCCCAAGCGGCTGCCCCTCCCCTGCGGCATCCCCTCTGCGCACAGCACCTCCCGACGACAGCAGGGGCACCCGTGTGACTGCACGCGACGCGGCCTCCTGCCGGTCGCGCGCACCCGTGCCGGACGCCGCGGGGCCGTGCACCTGCTCCTTCGGGGATCCGCGGAGGAGTCATCCCGTGGGGCGACTCCGCAGCCGTGCCCCCGCCAGCGCCCAGAGCGCGTGAGGACGTCGAGGACGGGCATCAGCAGCGCTCTCCGAGGTTCCTTGAGAAAGTCGGGCCACGCAGGAGGCAAGGCGGGGCCTGCAGCGTCTCCAGCCCGCGGCGTGGCTCCTTCGCCTCGTTCGTTCGCGTCTCGTCGCACTTGGAACTGGACCTGGACGGGCAGACGCTGCCTTAGAAGTTCGGGGCGGGGGGGCGGGGAAATAAAGACGTATCTCGTGAGAGAGCGAGCCGCAAAGGGCGGACTCCGGAAGCAGGGCCGCGTTCGGGGCAGCGCCCTGGCTCTGAGGACAGATGGTACAGTCGCCCGTCGGCAGGACCCTAGTTTTGAGATCAGAAGGGGGCAGAGGTGTCTCTGGTGTTCCCTGGGGTGCTGAGTGTGGCCCCTGGGGGAAAGCAGTTGTGTGAGGCTTGTGGGGCCTGTACGTCTGGGGCGTGCGGATGCAGGGCGGGGTGGCTGCACCCCGACGTGAACGGGTAGATAGATGGGTGGGTGAGCGGATGGATGGATGGGTGGATGGATGGGTGGGTGGGTGGGTGGATGGATGGGTGGGTGGATGGGTGGGTGGGTGGGTGGGTGGAAGCGTACCCAGGTGGGTGGGTAGATACCTAGAAAGGCAGGTAGGCAGGTGGTAGACGGGTAGAGACGCAGACAGACAGACGCGTGCGTCCATGTAGACACTCATAAACCCACACAGATCCCCAGGCATGTTTATTTTATTTTATTTTATTATTATTTTCTTTTTTTTGGCAGGAAAAGATGAACAGAGTCTCGGAATCCGAGTCCCAGTGTGAAAAGTGTCGACACAGCGTGCCAGGTGCCAAACCTGTGAAGCGTCAGACGGAGGGAGGTGTCTACGTCTCGCTGAAGCCAGGACGGGATCAGCCAGGGGTTCAGGAACAAGCGTCCGGGTGCTGGTCCCGGGTCTCAGAGGGCCGGCCTGGGTGCCCCTGGGCCAGCAGTGATGAGCCACCTCAGGGTGAGGTCACATCAGGGGAGTCTGGTGGGCTCTACGCTAACGCATGGGGTGTCCCCGGAAGGAGAGGAGAGGAACTCAGACACACACACAGAGAGGGAAGACAGTCACGCGGAGATGCAGGCTGGGGATTGATTGCGCCCAGGCCCCCAGGAGCTGGAGAACGGCCTGGAACAGCTCCGTCCTCAAAACCCTGGGAAAGAACCGACAGTGCTGACACGGTGACATCAGACTTCTGGCCTCTGGAGCCGTCAGAGGACGGATCCCCGCCGGGCGCACCCGCTCATTTAGTGACACTGAGTCACAGCCTCCCCAGGAACCTCACGCTGGGATGACGAGAAAACTGGTGGTTATTTCAGCACAGAAAGTCGTTTTCTGCGTGTGGCGGCGGGGGGTGGGGGTGGGGATGACTTGTAACTCTCCGGGGTTAATGAGGGCCTGGCCTACGGGTGCTCGTTCCAGACGTCAGTCACGCACCGCGGTGTAAGCGATGACTTCACACGGAGTGGCTGCGAGGGACACGTATTTGACAGGCTAATGGGCTCCCCAGGCTCACGTGGAGGTGTCAGGCAGGGCTGGGGGCTCATTCGAGGCCCGGGGCTCTCTTCCAAGCTCCCCGGGTGTTGGAAGGATCCAGCTCCTCGCGCGTTAGCACCGACGCCTTCCTCTCTCCGGAGTCAGCCCCTCACTCCTGCCGAGTGAGCCGCTCCGTGAGGCGGGTCGCTTCCTCCAGGCAGCCCGGCTGTCTCTCTGCTGCGTCGAAGCACCCTGACCTCTTCATGCTGTCCCCCACACCTGATTAGGCCAGGCCCACCCAGAGTCACTATCTTTCGATGAGCTCGAATCAGCGGATTAGAGATTTTAATTACAACCGCAATATAATCCGGTGACATGTCATCCTGGGGGGTGACACGCCACCCTCTTCCCAGTTCCTGTGTATTGCGGATGAGAGGGATTCAGACAGCCAAGCGCGTGCGTAGCGCCCCAGGACCGAGGATTTCGGCTGCAGGTAATCTGGAATGTCCTGCTTCGGAGATGTCTCCGGACGACCAAAATCTTGCTCAGATATTTCACGGGATTTTCTTCCCACGTTTTGCAAAGTTTTAAATCGTCTTTGGGCGCGCCGGGTCCAGAGGCGTGAATATCTCATTCATTCGGGGGCTTTGGCTGGGTCCACCCTGGGGGACCTTGCACCGGCCGCTTCTTCCTTGTCAGGTGGAGGGCACGGCCACGCATGCCTCCAAGGACAGTGTGTGAACAGGACATGATTCCCACGCAGCGGAGCATCCAGAAACCTCCCAGGAACCCCTTTGTGTTAAAGTTCGCTTGACGCCTGGGGGCCCCCCACTCACTCTCGCCCTCTATTGCTAACGCGTTGGCACCCCATGTCATGGGATGACCAGGGGCCCTTCCTCTGGTTTTCCGACCCCGGGTTTTCAGTTTGAGGACTTGTGAGGACTTATTTGGGGCATCCAAGCCCTTGCTTTGCACAGCATTTGGCGTAACGTGGGAGCTTAATAAGTTATAACTCAATTTTATAATTATTTTTTATTACATAATAAATTATGCAATTATATTTATTATAAGTTTAGTAAGCTTCTAATTGCATAATCACGAGAATATGATTATACAAAAATGCATGTTTAATCTGTAAATTATATTTAAATATCTCGTGCAAAATGCGCTTATGTTCAAACTTCACGTTAAGCCAAATATAAAGTATAAAAATGTAAAATATTTAAAACATCGTTTATGCTACCTATTTCTGTGTAACCACACGGGAGCATACTGTCACAGAGGGAAGTGCGTCATCTAGACAAACAGTCTATTTAAAAATAAGGAATAATTCACAAACAAAGGGTTGGTTAGGGAAACACACGCCTGGTAATTAAATTAAATAGTAACGTGACCCAGGATTTGTAATTAGTCAATTACAAATTTACAGAATAAACAAGCAATAAATGCACGGCTGGATAATAAGTGATCGGTGCCGATACCCTGTATCGATAACTTATAACGCGTGTAAATTACATAGTAATGTGACCCAGGATTTGTAATTAATAAACGTGCACGATGAACAAGAAATGCATGCACGGCTGGATGACAAGCGATCGGTGCCGATACCCTGTATCGATCAGCTATAACTGCATCGTCCGCGATTATTCTGATAATCGGGCTGCACACCGCCGGCCCCGCCCCCGCCGGCCTCAGGTGCGCGCACGCGCGCTCGCCCCGGCGCCAGGTGCGGCCGCGGCCCGAACCTGCGCGCAGGTGGCGCCGTGGGAAGCGGGGCGGGCCCGGCGCGCGCAGGCGCAGTGCGGGGCGCCCGCCCGCCCGGAAGTCCCGCCCCGGGGGCGGGGCGCGGGGCGCGCGGAGCAACCGGGGGCCGCCGCGCGGCCGCTTCCGCGAGCGCGGGCGCCGGAAGCGGAAGTGCGTCACGGGCGGGCGCGAGGGCGGGCGGAGGGCGCGCCGCAGGGGTCGTCGGGCCCGCGGGCGCTGGGGCCGGGGCCGGGGCGGAGGCGGCGGCGGCGGAAGCGGCGGAGGCGGAGGCGGCGGCGGGGGCGGGGGACGCGCACGGAGCCCCGCGCCGGTGAGCGCCGTCCCCGGGCGCCAGCCGGGGGTGGGGGGGGCAGGGCCCGGCGTCCGCCCGCGGGCCCGGGTGCGGGGTCGGTGTGGGGGGGCCCGGGGGCCGGGGTCAGTGGGGGTCGGCGTCTGGGGGCTCTGGGAGGCTGGGGCATTGGGGTCCGTGGGGGCCTGGGTCAGCGGGGGGACCTGGGGCGGGGGTCTGTGGGGTCACCTGGGGCACTGGGGTCGGGGTCTGTGGGGTCACCTGGGCACTGGGGTCGGAGTCTGTGGGGTCACCTGGGGGACTGGGTTGAGGTCTGTGGGAAGATCTGGGGACTGGGTGTCGGGGTTCTTGGGGGTCGGACTGGGGTAGGGGTCTGTGGGGGGACCTGGAAGATTTGGGATTGGGGTCTGTGGGGCGACCTGAAGACTGGGGGTTCAGGTCTGTGAGGGTGGGAGGACTGGGGTCGGAGTCTGTGGGGTCACCTGGGGCCCTGGGTCGGAGTCTGTGGGGGTCAGAGGACTGGGGTGGGGGTCTGTGGGGGTCAGGAGACTGGGGGTGGGCATCTATGGGGGTACCTGGAAGATTGGGGCTTGGGATCTGTGGGGGTCGGTGGACTGGGGTAGGGGTCTGTGGGGCAACCTGGAAGATTTGGGATTGGGGTCTGTGGGGCGACCTGGGGACTGGGGGTTCAGGTCTGTGGGGCGACCTGGAGACTGGGGGTTCAGGTCTGTGAGGGTGGGAGGACTGGGGTCGGGACCTGTGGGTCACCTGAGGCACTGGGGTCGGGGTCTGTGGGGGTCAGGAGACGGGGTGGGCGTCTATTGGGGGACCTGGAAGATTTGAGATTGGGGTCTGTGGGGCGACCTGGAGACTGGGGGTTCAGGTCTGTGAGGGTGGGAGGACTGGGGTCGGAGTCTGTGGGGTCACCTGGGGCCCTGGGTCGGAGTCTGTGGGGGTCAGAGGACTGGGGTGGGGGTCTGTGGGGTCACCTGTGGCACTGGGGTCGGGGTCTGTGGGGGTCAGGAGACTGGGGGTGGGCATCTATGGGGGGACCTGGAAGATTGGGGCTTGGGGTCTGTGGGGGTCGGTGGACTGGGGTAGGGGTCTGTGGGGCAACCTGGAAGATTTGGGATTGGGGTCTGTGGGGCGACCTGGGGACTGGGGGTTCAGGTCTGTGAGGGTGGGAGGACTGGGGTCGGAGTCTGTGGGGTCACCTGGGGACTGGGTTGGGGTCTGGGAAGATCTGGGGACTGGGGTCGGGGTCTGTGGGGGTCAGAGGACTGGGTTGGGGGTCTGTGAAGTCACCTGGGAGACTGGGGTCAGTATCTGTAGGGTGACCTGGGGGACTGGGTTGGGGGTCTATGGGGGGACCTGGAAGATTGGGGCTTGGTGTCTGTGGGGGTCGATGGACTGGGGTCGAGGTCTGTGGGGATCTGTGGGGTCACCTGGGGGACTGGGGTTGGGGTCTGTGGGGGTCAGAAGACTGGGGGTGGGAGTGTATGGGGGGCCCTGGAAGATTTAGGGTTGGGGTCTGTGGGGGGACCTGGAGACTGGGGGTTCAGGTCTGTGGGGCGACCCGGGAACTGGGGATCAAGGTCTGTGAGGGTCGGAGGACTGGGGTCAGGGCCTGTGGAGGGACCTGGGGACTGGGGGTCGAGGTCTACGGGGGTCGGGGGACTGGGCTCTGAGGCCAGGGTCAGCGGGGGCCACCGTGGGGACGGGGTCAGGGCCCGGCATCAACAGGGAGACCTCGGGGACTAGAGATCACCGGTTGGGGTCAGTGGTGGGACATGTGGGACTGGAGGTTATAAAGTCTGGTGTCAGCGGGGTCAGTTGGAGGTCTGGGGGTTAAGGTCTGTGGGTGTCCGACTGGGGTCAGAGGCTGGGGTCACCGAGGTCAATGGGGGGCCGGACTCTGTGGGTGTAGGGGGACTAGGGTCGAGAGCCGGGGTCAGCAGGGAGAACCTAGGAAACACTTGTCACAGGCCGGGGTCAGCTGGGTTACGTTGGGGACTGAGAGTCGGGTGAGCAGGGATGACCTGGGAGACTAGAGGCCCGGGTTCGAGAGGGTCGGGAGGCTGGGGGACACTGGGGTCACTGCTACCGTAGGGAGGGTGTGCTGGTAGCCGGAGCACCACTGGGGACAGGGGGGCAGCAGGGTTGGCCTGGGGAAGCTGTGGGTTCCGGGGGCCTAGGGAGGGGCTGGGTGTTGCCATGGAGACCGAGGAGGCCACTCCCGAGAGATAGGACAACAGTGGGGGCCGCTGGCAAGTCAGGTACCGAGGCAGTGGCGGTGGACAGGGGTGCGGGTCCTGCAGGGGGCGGTCGGGGCAGGCAGAGCAGCCCCGGAGGTAGCCGCTTGGGGTGGAGATGGGACCGACCCCCGCTCCCTCTCCCACCGCTGGAGGCGGCCTGGGAACCAGGGGCCCTGGTGGGCATCGGGGCAGGGCGATGGGTAGCTGCTAGGGGTCGGAGCAGAGTCCTGGGGCAGCCGGGGTCGCGGCGCCGCTGGCCCGGCACCCACCCAGTAGGCCCACCGCGCAGCCTCCGGCCGTGGGGCGGTGGAGGAGTCTCTGGGCTGCGCGGGGGGTGAGCGGAGCCGGTGGGCAGGCCGGCGCGGCCCCCGGTGCCGTCCGGGTGTCTGGTGTCAGCTCCCGGCTCTGCGAAGACCTGTCGGACCAGTAGGGGAGCCGGGCCTCCGCGGGGGTGGGGAGGAAGAGGTGCAGAGGCTCCGGCCCGGGCAACAGCCTGGGGACCCACCGGCGCTCGCCAGTTTCCGTCGGGCAGGGAGGGCTTGGCTGCTTCCCGCGCCCGGCACTTCCCCGGGGCCTGGAGCCGGGCTCCGGCCCTTCCCCAGCCCGCTGTAGCCACTCCTGTCAGGCTGGGCGGGGTGCAGCCTGCCGCCTCTGGCCTGGAGGGGCGGGGGGGTCAGCCAGGGGGGCCCCAGGCCCCGCAGCCCCGGGAGGGGTGCAGGACAGCCTGACGGCGGCCTGGACGCCGCGCCGGGAGCAGGGTCCGTCAGCCCCGGCCCCTTGCCCCGTAGCGGAAGGCGACGCCGGCGTGACGGTCCTGCCCGGGGAGGGGGGCGGCCTCGCCCCGCCCCCGGCGGCAGGTGCGTCCGGCGGGGGCCCCCGCAGCCCGGCCCTGACCGTGCGCGTCTGCGTTCCAGGCCCGAGGTCCCGGCTATGGCCGCGGCCACCATCGTGCACGACACGTCGGAGGCGGTGGAGCTGTGCCCCGCGCACGGCCTCTACCTGAAGCCCATCACCAAGATGACCATCAGCGTGGCGCTGCCGCAGCTCAAGCAGCCGGGCAAGTCCATCTCCAACTGGGAGGTGATGGAGCGGCTCAAGGGCATGGTGCACAGCCACCAGTTCTCCACGCTGCGCATCTCCAAGAGCACCATGGACTTCATCCGCTTCGAGGGCGAGGTGGAGAACAAGAGCCTGGTCAAGTCCTTCCTGGCCTGCCTGGACGGCAAGACCATCAAGCTGAGCGGCTTCTCCGACATCCTCAAGGTGCGCGCCGCCGAGTTCAAGATCGACTTCCCCACGCGCCACGACTGGGACTCGTTCTTCCGCGACGCCAAGGACATGAACGAGACGCTGCCCGGGGAGCGGCCGGACACCATCCACCTGGAGGGCCTGCCCTGCAAGTGGTTCGCCCGCAAGGAGTCGGGCTCCGAGAAGCCCAGCGAGGACGTGCTGGTGCGCGTGTTCGAGCGCTTCGGGGAGGTGCGCAACGTGGACATCCCCATGCTGGACCCCTACCGCGAGGAGATGACCGGCCGCAACTTCCACACCTTCAGCTTCGGGGGGCACCTGAACTTCGAGGCCTACGTGCAGTACCGCGAGTACGCGGGCTTCATCCAGGCCATGAGCGCCCTGCGCGGCATGAAGCTCATGTACAAGGGCGAGGACGGCAAGGCCGTGGCCTGCAACATCAAGGTGAGCGCCGGCCGGGCCCCGGGCGCCCCCGGCGTCCTCACCTCCCCGCGGGCCCCGGGGTTTCCGGGTGGGAGGCGTGCAGGCCGGCGGCCCCCACGGCGGCCCCCACGGCGGCTCCGGCTGACCCGCGTCAGGCGGGAGACACGCGTCGGTGCACGTGTGATGTGCGTGGGCGGGGGGGGGTCCTGCAGCGGCGCCGACCTCGCCCCAGCCTGGTGCCCCCCTGTGGTTTTGCAGACGAGGGCGGCGGCTCCTCCTGTCGCTTGGCCGGGACGGGCGTTCCCTTGCGGTGACGAGGACAGCAGCGCTGCAGGGGCGCTGGGTCTTCGCGACCGTCCCCCGTCACTGGAGGCCCGGGCCCCGTGGTGGCGGGGTCGGGCCCTCGGAGCACAGGGGAGCGCTGTGTCGGGGACGGGCGGCTTTGTCCTTGGGAACGCGCGGGAGGCGGCTACTGAGGCCTGTGTCCTCGCGCAGGTGTCCTTCGACTCGACCAAGCACCTGAGCGACGCGTCCATCAGGAAGCGGCAGCTGGAGAGGCAGAAGCTGCAGGAGCTGGAGCAGCAGCGGGAGGAGCAGAAGCGGCGGGAGAAGGAGGCGGAGCAGCGGCAGCGCGCCGAGGAGAGGTGTGGGCCGCGCGCGGGCTGTGCGCGCGCGTGTGCGTGAGCGTCTGCGCTGCTGTGCGCACGTGCGTGTGCCCACACGTGTGCCCACACGTGTGCTGCCGTGCGCACCGCGCTCGCGTTTGCGCGTGCACTGCTTGTGCGCGGCCGTGTGCGCGCGTGTGTGCTCGTCTGCGCGTGCGGCAGCGGCTGGAGGTGTGTGACCTGCAGCTCCTGGTCCCTCCCTGGAACGGCTCCGTTGGTGACACGGCCCGTGTGGGTCCTGTGATGGCGCCGGCCCTGCGAGGCCCTGTCCCCTGGTCCCCTGCGGGCGTCCGGCCACCGTGCTGTCTGCGTTTAGGGTGAAGCTGTGTTGTCAACACGACGCGCTGGAGAGCGGGTGGCGGTGGCCGCCTCCCCCACCGTAGCCGCCGGGGGCGGCACAGGGCACGGCTTTCGCCCTCACCTTGTCGTTCGTCATAAAAGTGGGCTGCCCGTGGGCACTGTCCAGGCCGTGAGGACGAGGGGAGGGCGCGCCGCGGGCGGGGCCAGCTTTTCGGCCCTTTCTGCGGCCCGTTCTGCGGCCCGTGTCTGTTCCGATTTGCCGGCCGTTGAGTCTCGGGCCCGGGGGACAGGCCCGGTGGTTTTGTCCGTCTCTGTCGAGCTGACCTCACCGTCCCCAGGCCTGGCCCTTGTTCTGTCGTCCTGTCCTCACGAGGTCTGGGATGAGGTGCGAGCGTGCTTCTGCGCCAGGCTGCGTGTCCCTCTCGTGCAGAGCCCGATGCCAGGGGCAGGTCCGGCGGGCGTGACTCTGGAGGACGGTCAGCTGGCCGGCCTGGTGGCGCCGTGGGCAGTGTGGGCGGGTGGGGGCCTGGGGGGGCGCGGGGTTCCGTACTAGCCACGGGATCAGCTCAGTGTCCAGGCGCGGCCGTCCTTGGGGTGCCCTGGGGGGGGGCTGACTGTGGAGTAGGCCGCCGGCCCCCTCCTGCTGTCCTCAGGCGGGGCGGGACACGGAGTCGGACACGCATCCTGCTGCGTGCGCCTGGCCGGGCCCCCGTGCGGAACGGGCCTTGTCCCTGCCTCTGGGGTGTTGGCCGTGACCCACAGACCCCCAGTCCCCTGAGCCCCCGGCATTGCAGGAAGCAGCCCTGCAGGGCCATCCAAGGGGCCGTTTCCTGGGCCTTTACGGGAGAAGCGGTCCCGCAGGTGGGCCTGTCGTGGCCCTGGGGACATTCGCTCGCCTGGGGGCAGACGACGGACCGTCCCGGGACGCGTGGTGAGGACACAGGCTTCCAGACGGTGTGGGGGTGCCCGGGCTGTGCTCGCCCGGCGGCGGGAACGGGCCTCTGCTGCTCCGTGCCCGTGGGCGGGTGCCGGGGCCCAGGTCCCGCTGTGCAGCCGGGCGAGACCGCCCCGTCACCCCCCCCCGCCTGCAGGTGGGCCCAGGGCCCCTCCCTGTGGGTGTCTGGGTGCCAACGAGGCCGGTCCAGCTGGGCCAGCGTGTCCTTGCAGACGAGCGGACTGGGCTTCAGCCGTCGTTCTGTTCAGAGCCGTGTCACGCACGGGCCGCACGGACCCGCAGCCCTCGTGCGGCCCCGAGCCGTGTGGGCCAGAACCCGTACAGGGGTTTCCTCCCTGCCCGTCCCCTCCGTGCTGGTCTCGGGGCGCTTCGCACCCCGGCCTCCAGTCCCGTGAGGCGCCCTCGGTGTCCCCGTGGCGTCGGGTCTGCGGCCCGGGACTGGGGTTAGCTCTGGTCGCCCGTGGCTCCCTGGCTTCTGGCCTCGGCCACGCGAGTCCTGCTCCTGGGGCAGGTGCGCCCCCGTCTGCCCGTCGTTCCCGGGGCCTGCGTGCGCCCGCTGCCGTCCGGACTCTGTTCTTGGGGTCCCCTCCGAGAAAGGTGGTGTCAGGGGCTAGGCCGTTAGGCCCCCCCGTTCCCTTATTTAAAGTCGCCGTGTGCGAGCAGCCAAGGTTAGTGACCTCGCGGGAATTCTGGGAGACGCGCGTGCTCGTGCCCGTGGTGTGGGGGGGAGGGCCGGCGCAAACCGCCCCCGTGGGCGTGGCTCCCTGGAAGGGGCTCGCGTGGTCGGGGGACCGCGCCGTCTCCCCGCCGCGTCACGTCTGGGATCTCCTTGGGGCTGCGCGTGTTCCTGTTCTTTTGCCCCCGTTGGTCCCCGTGGTTCCCCTGGTGCCACACGGGTCCGGGACACCCCCTCGTCCCCGGGAGCTCGCTCTGGCACAGACCTGAGTGCGGGGACTTGTTCATGTGTGAGCCGAGACCTGCCCCCCGGGTCCTTCTGTGCCGGTCTCGGCCGGGACAGGGGCGCAGGGCACGCGGTCTGCCTGTCCTGGGCGGGGGTGGCCGTGTTCTCCGTGCCGGCCTCGGCCGCCCTGCGCCGGGGCCCGTCCTGCTGCGGCGGGCGCCTCGCCTTGGGAAGTGAGCTCGGGACCGGCACTGTCTTGGGGCCTGGCGTGGGCCGGGGCTGACCGTGCCGGGCTGTGCCGGACACACGGCGTCCCCCGCGGTGGAGCACGTGCCGGCTGCGGCCCGGGTTCCTGGGCGGGAGCTCCCGGAGGACTCGTTCCCACGGGTGCTGTGCGACCGCCCGCCCCTGGCCTCGCCCCTGGCCTCGCCCCCTCCCAGCCCCGCCCGCTCCCAGCCCCGCCCCCCGCGCCACCCCTGACGCCCGCCCCCTGACGCCCGTGTCCCCGCAGGAAGCAGAAGGAGCTGGAGGAGCAGGAGCGCGAGCGGCGGCGCGAGGAGAAGCTGCGGCGGCGCGAGCAGAGGCAGCGGGAGCGCGCGTCGCGGCGCAGCCAGCGGCGGCTGGAGAAGCTGCAGGCGCAGGGCCAGCGCCGGCTGCAGGAGAAGGTGCGCACGGAGGAGCGGCGGCTGCTGCTGGCGCAGCGCAACCTGCAGTCCGTGCGCCTGGTGGCCGGCCTGCTCAGCCGCGCCAAGGTACGCGGGGCCCCCCTGTCCCCCCTCCCCCCCCGCCCTCCCCGCGACCCCTCCCCGCGGCCGGCGTCACACCCCCCAAGCGCGTGTCCCCTTCCCCCTCCCTCCTGGTGGGGCTCGGGGTCCCTGTGTCCGCTTAGGCCGCGGCAGCCGGGAGCGCTGTGCACTGGCGAGACCTGCGGCCAGGCCTGCCCGGCGCTGGCCCGGGCCCACGGGGCTGCTAGTCCCGCAGACGGGCCGCCGGGCCCCGCAGAGGGTCACCGGGCCCCGTGGCTCTCCTTCCGCTGGAGCTGCCCTGGCCTGGCTTCTGGGGGACCAAGGGCGCCCAGAGCCCGGCCGGCCGCCTCCGTACTGCGCAGCCGTGCCGCGACACTCGCTGGCCGATGCCGGGCGCGCGCCCCTCCGAGCGGACGGCCCTCCCCCCGCCCCCGGCTGAGGCAGAGCCGGCGCGCTCAGGTGTCCGCAGGCCCCCGCCCCGGCCCCCCGTAACCTGTTGTCTACTTCCAGCGTTGGTAAGGCCCGGGGAGCAGCGTGGCCGGCGCCCGGGACATGCGGCCGCCCAGTCCTAGTTTCACGGTGAATATTGAAGACACCGACCGGGCTCGGCCCCGCGCCCTGGCGGCCCCACGGCCCCACGGCAGCCCCGTGTCGCCACACGCGGGACAGGCGCCCCGGCCACCCCGGTGCGTGCGCGCCGGGGGCCGCGCCCGCTCGCTTTGCGCGGGCCGTCCCCGCACGCACACGCCGCGCCCAGGCCGCGCGTCCCGGGTCCCGGCCCCGCCGCACAGGCCGGATGGCCGCGGCCGGGCCTCTGAGCCGTCCCTCTGTCCGCAGGCGGCGCGGGCGCAGGAGCAGGAGCAGCGCGAGGCGGCGCGGCGGCGGCAGCAGCTGGACGAGCGGCGGCGGCTGCAGGAGGCGGAGCTGCGGCGCGTGGAGGCGGAGAAGGCGCGCGCGCTCGGCCTGCAGCGCAAGGAGCGCGCGCTGCGCCAGCGCCTGCTCGGCTTGCTGCTCGGCCGGCGCCACGACGACCCGCGCGCGCGCGACCCGCTGGCCGCGGCGCACGCCGACCTGCTGCAGCCCGTGCTGGACATCCTGCAGACCGTGTCGGCCGGCCGCCTCGGGGCCCCGGCGCCGCCCCGCGACAGCCCGGCGCGGCCGGACACCGATGCCAGCGCTGACAACGCCGCCGGGCCTGCTGCCCTGAACGGCGGCGCGACCGAGGATGCCCCGCCGATGCCAACGCCCACGCCGCACCCGGAGGCGCCCGTGGACGCATCACCCGAGAAGCGCGGCCCGGCCCCGGCCGTGCTGGCCTGCATCCCCGACAACGCGCAGCAGCACGTGCCCAAGGCCGGGCCCACCGCCGAGCCACCCGCGCCGCGCAAGGACGCCGGCGCCTCCGAGCACGACAAGTGCAACCGCGAGCCCAGCGCGGGCCGCGGCCGTGCCGCCGGGGACCGGGCCGATGATGATGACGACGATGATGGGCGCGAGCGCGCCGGGACGCGCAGCCGCGAGGACGGGGACACACGTGCGCGTGGGGAGCGCCGGGCGCACGGGAAGCGCGCGCGCCAGGACGCCAGCCCCCGGCGCCGCAGCGCCAGCCCCGGCGCCACGCAGCCCCGCACACGCCGCTCCCGCAGCCGGGACCGCTCCGAGCGCAGCCGCAGCCGCCGGGGCGGCTCGGGCCGCAAGCGCAGCCGCCACCGCCGCGGGGACAGGTCCCGTTCGGGCTCGGCCGGCCGCCACCACGGCGCCTGGAACAGGTGATGCGCCGGCCCCGGCCCCGGAGGACGCGCGCGGGGCCCGGCTTCGCGCAGCCCGCGGCCGCCTGTGCCCGCCTGAGACTCGATCCGGCAGCTTTCGCGTCGCCGGCGCCTCGGGGCGGCCCTGCGGGGTGCAGCCCGCTTGGGGGCATCTACGGGCGCTGACATAACGGGGGCGCACGGCACATCTCGGGGCTCAGACGGGACCAGCGCAGCCCGCGGGCGCCGGCACACAGCCTGGCTTCGGCGTTTGTTTTTTTTTCCCTTTTTTGAAATTTTCCCTGACGGGGAAGCCGGCAACACCCAGGGACCTGGGCCCGGGAAGTTGTGGCCGCGGCGGGCGCGAGGGGAAGCTCCGGGGCGCGGCTTTTGGGGCCGGCCATGCGCGGGGCGTCCCGGGGGAGACGAGGCCAGGCCGGAGCTCCGACCCCGTCCAGGTTCGCGCGCGGTTTTCTAGGAAGCGCTTTTGCTAAATTATTTTTACTCGGGGCGCTCGTCCTCTGCAGACTCGTTGACTCTTGTAGGGTTTGCCTCTGGGGCGCGCGGGAACCCCGAAAGCCGCGGCGACGTTCGCGTGGATTCCAGTTTGCATTTTTATGGTGAAATAAAGCCCTTTTCCAGTGAGCGGCTGCCGTCCCCTTGCTTCCTTGGCCGCCTGCCGTCGTGGGCGGGGAAGGGGCGGGTCGTGTGCTCCCCCCACGGGGGACCGGGCTCCGCTGCGCTGCACACCCCCAGGGAGAGTCCCCGTGGTTGAGGCCTCCGCGCGGGCGACGTAGACTTTCCTGAATTCACCGAAGAAACCGTTCGAGCGAGAGCCACTTTGTAAACGTGAAGACAAAGAGGTTTTCACGCCGCCACCGCGAGCAGGGGGCGGCGGGGTCGCCGCGGCGGGGATCCCTGCCTGTGGGCACCGCCGTGGCGCACCACGGACCTCAGCGGGGGCGGCACAGCCGAGTCCCGCCTCCGTTTCCCTGGCGTGGCTGTCGCCGTCACCAGCCAGGTGTGGACCCAGGTGCGCTCACACGTCAGGTCCCGGGAACCGCCCCTCGGAAGTCGCCGCAGCCGCGCCAGGGCCAGCGCTTAGCGTGAGCCCCGAGGCCGGGGGTCGCTCTGGCCCCGGGGCGCACGGCTGGGTGTGACAGGGCTCCCCGCGCCCCGGGGCCGTGGAGGGGCCCGCGGGAGGGAGGCGGGGGCCGAGCGCTGGTGAGCGGGTGGGGGTGTCCGGGTCACGGGCGTCTCTGAGGTCGGGGTGTCCACGGTGGGACGGGACACGCGGGATCCGGAAGAACGAAGCACTGTGGCCGGGCAGGTGTCACGGACCAGGTCACGGCCGGGGCTGGCACCTGCAGCCCGGCCAGAGGCCGCGGGAGGGGTGAGAGCTGGGAGCGACGTGTGCGGTGCGGCTCCGACTCTGTCCCTGTCCCCGTCTCAGTCCTTATCTCCGTCACCGTCCCTATCTCCAGCCCTATCTGTCCCCATCTCTGTTCCCGTCTCAGTCCCCGTCCCTATCTCCGTCCCCATCTCTGTCTCACGCGGGGGTTGGTCTCTGTCTCCAAGTCTGTGTCTGTTTCAGCATCTTCTTCCTTCTTCTCGAACTCTCTCTCCTCATTCCTACCCCGTCTCCATCCCGAACCCCGCCCCCCATCTGTCTCAGTCACGGCGTTTTGTCCTGAGCCACTTCCTGGGGACTGGGACCGCCAGCTCCCGGTAAGGACAAGCGCCACCCGCGAGCGCAGTTCCCGCTGGCCGGACGCCTGGCGGGGTGGCGGGGTGGCGGGGGAGGCCCCAGTTCTGCAATCAGAGGGAAGCACAGGATCGTAGTTCGCGCCTTCTCGTCGGGGCGAAGCCGCCCCTGATGGGGACCCGGGCGTCCCCCGCCTGTCTGCCGAGAACCCCCGCCCCACGCGGAGCGTGGCCTGTGTCACTGTGACCTTCCGGCGCTGGCTACAGACTCCCTGGGGTCAGGGGCCCCCTTCCCGGGCTGCTCCCCAGGCGGGCACCGGCAGAGCTGTTCTCCAGACCTCGGGGTGGGTCACGGGGGTCTGGGCTGTGACACGCAGCCGACGGGACTGTGGCTCTTGCGTCCTCTGCAAGGGAAGGACCCGGCCTTGAGTGGGGAGGGCAGGGCCCGACAGCCGCCCTCCGCTCCCCTCCAGCTCCGCCCCTGCGGACGCTGCCGTCTGGTGGCCAAGGGCCAGGCCGAGGTGACCTGCTGCCGCGTCGCAGCTGCTTTCTCACCCGAGTTTCACTGCTGCGCGTGGCGGCTTTGCCAGTGGGGTCAGCACCGCCCCCCGACACTGTCCCGCCAGCCCGCGCCCGGCCCGGCCCCGCCTGTCACTTCTTCAGTGAACGCTTGTCATTGCCTTCAGCCAGCCTGTCCACTCTCCTGGTCCCCACACCTTTGCAGGACGCTCAGGAGGGCAGAGCCTTGTCACCCGTCCCGTGACCCACCGCCCGGCTGTCCCCACGCCTGTGCCCTCTTCCTCCCGTCCCCTCCTCCATCCTGAACACACACAGGAAGCTGCAAACCGCCATCCTCTGGGGCACTGGAGGTCCCGCCCCCGGCACGTGTCGTCCGTTTGGCTCAAACAGTCATGAAACTGGGGACATGGACGCCCTTACGGCCACACCATTCCCCTGCTCACAGGGCGACAGCGCCCCCCCACTGACCCTGCTCCCTGACCCTATGTATGGTCCCAGGGGTTACCTGCTAGAGAGGGGGCTGGGTGACACGGTGGCCGCGGCCTCTCCCCGCGGTGCAGGTCCGTCCTCTGCTTCCTGCGGGACAGAAGAGGGACCTCCTGGAGCTGTGTCCCCTGCAGGAGCCGCTCAGGAGCAGGGGGACGGGTGTCACCGCCGCCCCCGTGGGTGTCTACGTTCTTTAGGGAGTGGGGACCCCGGCACACGGGGAGCCGGGCCGCACTGCACGGCGTCAGGGAGCCGTGGTCATCTCAGGGCCACCGTGGTCATCTCAGGGTCACCGTGTTCCATTCTTCCCACGTTCCTGGATACGCTCTTTTTCTTTAAAAGCCACCTAACCGGGGAGGCATGCTTGTGTGGGAGCGAGGTGCAAATGTCAAAATAAAATAAAATAAAATAAAATAAAATAAAATAAAATAAATAAAATAAAATAAAATAAAATAAAATAAAATAATAAAATAATAAAATAAAATAAAATATAAAATAAATTGATTAAATAAAATAGTAAAATAAAATAATAAAATAAAATAAATAAAATAAATAAAATAAAATAAAATAAAATAAAATAAAATAAAATAATAAATAAATAAAATAAAATAAAATAAAATAAAATAATAAAATAATAAAATAAAATATAAAATAAATTGATTAAATAAAATAGTAAAATAAAATAATAAAATAAAATAAATAAAATAAAAATCTGTGTTGCCTTTCCAGTTTTGCTGTGACCCTAAAATGGTCCTAAAAACCATCGTTTTGGGAAAGCAGGCTCACTGAGCCACCACGCACGCTCCGAACACTGTGCCCGTTTCAAACGTTCAGGGTTTTACGTTGATTTTGGTTTTTTGTATGGTCTCCCGGGGGGACGGCATCACCCCAGTCTAATCTGAGATCACCTCTGCCTTGTCCCCGCAGGAACCCCTCCCCGGGTGCGCTCTCAGCTGTCGTCCCCCCAGGGGTCCTGTCCGCCCCCGGCAGGTGGCAGTGCTCGGCCCCTCAGGCCGGCGTCCTGTTTTCCCGGTTCCATGACCCTGTCTGGGGGAGGGCGAATCCCGGCCGTGCCCCCGGGGACCCCAGCCTTGGGCTCGTGTCCCCACGGGGCCGCGTCCGGCCCCGGGGCTCAGCCCTCAATCTCCTTTCTGAAGTAATCGCCTCAGCGAGGATCCTGGGCCCTGGGGCCCCCCGGGGATTTGGGGCGCTTACGCTTCCATCAAGCTAATGCGGCCCGTGGCGCGTCATCGCGGCCCCTAAGATGCTCCCCGGTGCCCGTCGTCGCTCCCGCATTCGGTCTGTGCCCTGCGAGCACATCGGCCTCGTGTCCCACGGCCCGCCCGGGTGCAGGGCACCCTTGTCACCCCGAGGGGCTTGAGGTCCCGCCTTGAGCCGCCCTCGTCCCCACCCGCCCGCCAGGCCTCCAGCAGCTCCAAGCGGCTGTTTGTCCCCAAGCGGCTGTTTGTCCCCAAGCGGCTGGCCGTCCCCAAGGTACCTGCAGCCAGGACGACCCGGGACCCTCGAAGCCACTCTGGCGAGGGGGAAAATGGCTTCCGCAGAGGAGGACGGCGACCGTCTGCTGAGTGACTACGCCAACGGCTTCATGGTCTCCCAGGTACCGGTCAGGGGACACATCCCCCTGGGCGCGCAGGGACCCCAAGGCGGGGGGCCGGGACGGGGCAGTGGGCGCCCACCGCTTCATGGGGACAGGGTCTCCTTGGGGTGACCTGAATATTTTGGGACGATGGCCCCGGGGGCATGGGGACCCTTCTGGGACCTGCTGACCCCCCGGGACCCTGTCTGGGAAGGACGTTTCTCAAAGCCTAGCAGGAGGTGGACGGGGCTCCGGAGGACACGGCGGCCGCTGGACGCGCCGGGCCACCACACGCACGTGTCCGCCAACACGCGACAGAGGCCGCGCCCCGTGTGTTCATTTTTATGATAAAATACAGATTTTATTCATTCAGGGAAGATGCGACGGGACGGGTCTGGACAGGGCCGCCCGTCAGACCGCGGACGAGCCGCGAGCGGCCACCCGTAGGGACAGCGTTTCCCATCGGAGCGGGCGGTTTCTGCGACGCGTCCCCGACAGGCAGGCCGCAGAGGCAGGAGGCAGAGCCGCGTGGGTGTGGGCTCGGGGAGCGGCGTGGGGCGGCCCCGCTCCCGGGGACGGACGGGTCCTGGGGACGGGCGCCGCGATTCCGAACCGATGACGGGCACACGGCACCGAGGAGGCGCTCTCTGCCCCCGGAGCGTGCGGGGTGAAAGGCAAACCTTGCGCTGTGTGAATTTTAGTGAAATTGGGAGAAAAAAGGAAAAGGCAACGCGGACTTGGATGGTGTCTTTCGTAGGTTTGCTGCCGCCGCCGCCGCCACCAGGCGCGTGGGACGGGGACGGTGGCACCGGCGGGCGGTCGGGATGAGCCGCCATCCCGGTTCTGCGTGTGGGGTCCGGCGGGGGAGGGCTCCGTGCGTCACGGGGCCGAGGGGTGGGGACGAGGGTGGTACGCGGATTCCCGCGGGCTTCTCCGGTGACACTGCGGTTTGGGGCACACGCGGTGGCCCAGAGACGCCCGGAGCCAGCCGCCCCAGGGGGGAGGAGGCGTCGCACGCCAAGGGAATTTCGAGTTCCCCGCGACAGCGGTGACGAGCCGCACGGATGCCCGCGGCTTGTCCTGCTCTCACGGACTCGCAGGACGCGGGGCGCGGCCCGGCCGTGGTCGCGTGGCGGTCGACGGGGGCGCGGAGACTCAGGGAGAGGCCACTGCGGACGGACGCCCATCCCCCCCGGGGCCGCCAGACACCCCGCCGGGTCCCAGAACCCGCGTCTGAGGCTTCCCCGGGCACGCGTCGCCGGCCGTCCCCTGGCTTGCGAGAGGGACTCGGGCGGCGTCCTCCCGTGACGTCCCCAGCTGCACGCGGCGCTGACGCGCGGCTCCGACAGCCCTGGGGGCGAGGGGGGGGAGGGAGGGATGGCTTCGGGACACGTCGACCTCACGACACCGTGTCCTCGACTTGTGGCCACAGAGAACAAGCGCCAAGACCCTACAAAGCAGCGGAGCCTCCTCGTTCGGCCTTAAGGGAATGAGGTTCCTGACATCTGGGCGGAGCAGGGATCCGAACGAGCTCAAGTCGGGCCTTGGGGCCACCGGCCTGGGAGGAGGGTCCGGGCGGCGCTCATCCCAGGTGGATGCGCGAATCCCTCCGGATACAATGTTAACTCGGGAATCGATACATTGTTGCCTTTAGAGCTGACACAGTGTCGGTCCCAGACTTGGCACAAAGCTAGTTCGGGAGCTGAGAGCATCCGCAGAGACGCGTCAGGGCCGCCCGAGAGGACAAGAAATGGATCCGAAAAGCCCCAAGAGGTCACGGCTCACCCGGCCGGAGTCCAGCAAACCGTGACGCGAACCCGGCAGAACGAGCGGGAAAGGACCCGAATCCGGCAGGAGCGAGCGCGGCCCTGACGCGGAGCCCGGACGACAGACGGCGGGACGCGCGGCGCCGCCGCCGCCGCCGCCGCCGTGAGGGAACAGGCCTGGCACAGCTGTAGGGGAACGGGATGTCCGAGGGGAGGTCCGGGGTGACCGCGAGGACGCGCGTCCGCGACCTCCGGGGGATGAGGCTGCCCAGCGGCGGTGCAGGCTCGGGCAGCGTTGACGTGACCCGACAGGGCCCGGACCTTCTCAGACAAGGACTTTGCCCCCCGGTGGGGAGAGGGGGGGGTCCCGCCGTGTCTGGGGACGTTGTCCCTGCTCCTGGCGTCCAGGGTGCGGCCCCGTTAAACCGACAGGGCCAGCCTCTGGGTGGTGCTGAGACCTCACACGCGTGTGCGCGGGTGGGTCGCGTGCGTGTGTCCATCCCCTGAGCGGCGGGTCCCTCCTTGGGGGCCTGACGGCTCCCGGGAGACGGCGTTTCTTCGTGGACGGGTCTCCGGCCGCCTCTGCCGCAGAGCGACGTTGCGGGGGGCACCGCGGGAGCTCCGGGGGCGGCAGGGCGCGGGGACGCTGCAGGGACCCCACGCAGAGGCCGTCGCGGGAGTCGGAATCGGCCCCCCTCCAGGGCTGAGTGGCAGTCGGGCGTGCGGATGTCCCCCCCATCCTTCGCGCACCCTGTGACGGGCGTGGGGGCCGCCCCGTCCCGGGGAAAAGGGGGGCGTCTACACGGCGCTGCAGGGGACACGGCCGAGCGGGTGTGACCACAGAGCCCCCTCTCTGTCCTCCGAGGTCCTGTTCGCGGCCTGCGAGCTGGGCGTCTTCGACCTTCTCGCCGAGGCCCCCGGGCCCCTGAGCGCGGCTGCGGTGGCCGCGGGCCTGGGCACCAGCCCCCGGGGCACAGAGCGGCTGCTGGACGCCTGCGTGTCCCTGAAGCTGCTCCGCGTGGACACGACGGGAGGAGGACGCGGTGAGGGGCCGGGCGTGGCGGAGGACGCGCATGTCACACGTGCGCTGTCGGCGCCGGGAGGCGCAGACGCGTACACACTCGGTGTCGCGGGCCGCGGGGTCCCAAGGCTGCGTGCGTGCCAGGTGACCCCGCCGCCCGCTCCCTCGGGACGAGCCCCCGCCGTGGGGACCGCCGAGCTCGCAGGCGACGGTCGTGTCACCCCGTCCTGCCGCCGGTGCCGTGAATGAACCGCGCGTTTTCTCCCGTTCTCTCCGCTGCTTTTCAGCTCTGTACGGGAGCAGCGAGCTGTCCCGCAGGTTCCTGGCCAGGAGCAGCCCCACGACCCAGCACCACATGCTGCTGTACCTGGCCAAGACGACCTACCTGTGCTGGGGCCACCTGGCCCAGGCCGTGAGGTGGGCGCGGCGGGGCCCGGGTGCCGGGGCTGGATTCAGGGGGCGACACGCCAGGGCCCTTGCCGAGTCGAACACGACACCCCGGTTTCAGAAACCCCGAAGTTATCGGCCATTGGCCCGCAGACGTCCCTCGGCATAAACAGGGGGAGACGGCAAGTCCTGTAGGGGACAGGGCTATGGGCAGAGCTGGGCGGGCGGCCCAGAGCCCAGCAGGGGGGACAGAAAGCGAGGCGGCCCCGTCGGGACCGGTCACCGCACGCCAGGCTCTCCCAGCCTTGCCGCTGCGGACGTCGGGGCCGATGACTGCGACGTGGGCGTCCCGGGCCCCGCAGGGTGCGGACCAGCCTCCTGGTGTCCACCCACCAGGTGCCAGGGGCACCCCCTCCCCGGGGCGACAAGAAAAAGTGACTCCACGGATGACACCAGGGCTTCGGGGGCCCCCGGCGCGGGCAGACGGGCCCTCCCGAGGGGCCGGCCTCCGTCAGCTCCAGGGTGGAGGGGGACGCGGCCGCCAGCGACTTCTGTGCTGTGCGAGAAGAGCCCGTCCCCGGGGGGGCCAGTCAGGGACGGAGGGAAACAAGCCTCAGGGGGACAGTCTTCCCAGATACCTGGGCCGTCCCCGGTGGGAAAGGATGACCAATGCGGGAGGGGGGTGTCCTCTACCTCGGCTGCAGGGGAGGAGGAGGGACAGGAGCCGTGGGGACAAACGCTCTGCAGCGGCAGGCGGACCGATGGGGTCGCCGACCGTAGGTGGGCCGGCCAGCCCGGCAAGGATAGGTAGACCAGCTAGTCCCCCAGCCGTCCCTCCCCGACCCCCCGTTCCCGGGATGGCTCAGCGCTCGCGTGACGGGCGGGCGGCTGCCGCCCCGTGTGCAGAGACGGGAAGAGCCAGTACACGCAGGCCTTCGGGGTCCCCTCGGGAGACGTCTTCGCAGCCATCTACAGGTAAGGCCCGGCGCCCGCCTGGCGGAGTCTGGGACATCCTTCCCGGACGCGGCGAAACGGGAGGATGCGGTGTTCGAGGCGAAACGAACCAGCGGAGCTCGGAGTTCGGGCCGGTCCCTTCCCCGAGGACACACGACTCTGCCCTTCGACCGGCCGGACGCAAACTCAAGTGCGTGGGGGGGAACGAGGCGCCCCGTGTGGGGCTTGGCCGGTCCCCGGAGGGACGGCGCGGCCCTTTTTCCTTCCCCCAGGTTGGCCTGCGCGGCGACCGCGGCCACGCAGCTGGCTCTGCAGAGGGGACGGGGCAGAGAGGACCCGTGCGCAGGGGAGAAGCGCCCCGCATGGCCCGAGAGCCGCCCCGCTCCTGGTCGGCCCATCACCCCTGCCTCCCCGCCCCCTGCACCCCTTCCAGGGCCCGTCCTCCTCCCGCAGTCCCGTCCCTGCTCCCCGGACCCCCACCGTTTCGATCCCTCGCCCCACGTGGTTCTGGGCATGGGCCGGCGGCCGCCCCAGGCTCTGCCGTCTGCAGGCCCCGCAGACGCCCACGGGCCTGACACGCGTGCCCGTGGGACGCCGCGGCGGGCGCCCCTGTCCTCGCGCGCGACGCCCTCCCTGGACGTCGCGTCGTTCCCCACGCCAGGTCGGACGAGGAGCGGCTGCTGTTCATGCGAGGCCTCGAGGACGTGTGGCGTGTGCACGGGAGGCACGTGATGGCCGCCTTTGACCTGTCGCCGTTCCCCGTCGTGTGCGACCTCGGCGGTGAGTGCGTCGTCCTGCCGCGTCTCCTGCTCCGTACGGGGGGCGTCTGGACCCCCTCCTCACGGGGAGCTCACGACGGCAGGGGACCCTGAGGGGCGGTGACAGCGGCCGCGTCCTCCTCGCGCCCCTGACGCCCTCTGCCCGCCCCCAGGCTGTTCCGGGGCCCTGGCCCGGCAGTGCGCGGCCCTGTACCCCGGGTGCCACGTGACCGTGTTTGACATCCCCGAGGTCGTGCGGGCCGCCCGGGAGCACTTCCCGGTGCCGGAGGAAGAGCGAGCACGGATCAGCTTCCGCGGAGGTGGGTGGTGGGGGGCTCGGGGGACGCCGGCGGCGGGCGGTCCCCACGGCCCCCTCGACGTGGAGACATTACTCAGGCCGGACGGACGGACGGAAACCCGAGTGGAAGCTGCGGGCGACACGTCCGCGCCGGGCGCTGGGTCGGGCCCCGGGGCCTGACCGCAGGGCCGTCCCCCCCTGCCCCCCGCGCGGCGTCGCAGGGGATTTCTTCACAGACCCGCTCCCCGACGCCGACCTGTACGTCCTGGCCAGGGTCCTGCACGACTGGAGCGACGAGACGTGCGCCCGGCTGCTGGCGCGGGTGCACCGGGCCTGCAGAGCAGGTGCGCGGGCGGGGACGGGGCCGCGGCCCCGCCGGGCTCGAGGGTCACCGCCCGGTGTCCGCGAGGGCGTCGGACAGCCCCTGTGTGTGACGGGGACAGTGTCCCAGGTGTCCTGTGAGGTCCACGAGGGCGTGGGCCCGGCCCTGTGTGTGACGGGGACAGTGTCCGAGCTCTCCCGTGAGGTCCTCCCAGCCCCTGTGTGACGGGGACGCGGTCCGACTGCTGCGGGGTCCCGTGTGCCCCTGGCGGCAGCCGGGGACCGTGTCTCACGGCCTCGGATGCTCCTTACACCGTCCCGGGTGTGACCCATCCGTGCGCCTCCCGCTGGGAGAGCCACGTGGGTGCCCTGAGGTCTCTGTGCTCGAGGCTGGCGCTCGGCAGGATGGGGGGAGTGCGAGGCGGGTCCCGGGCGCCTTGTCCCTCTCTGCTCCTCGTCACTGCGCCATCGGGGTCTTCGTTCTTCCTGCCGTGGGGACTGTGGACGAAGGGGAGGAAGGTTGACCCGTGCAGCGACGGCGGGGTCGGCAACAGGGACGCAGGCAGGCGGTGCGGGTGACACGGGCACATGATGGAGGTGACAGAGGCTGGTGGTGCATGTGACACGGGCCAGGGGTGCAGGTGACACAGGCAGGCAGTGTAGGTGACACAGGAAGGCGGTGCATGTGACACGGGCAGGTGACGGAGGTGACATGGGCCGGTGGTGCATGTGACACGGACAGGTGACGGAGGTGACATGGGCCGGTGGTGCAGGTGACACAGGCCAGGGGTGCAGGTGACACAGGCAGGTGACAGAGATGACACGAGCAGGTGGTAATGGAGGTGACACGGGCAGGTGATGTAGGTGACAGAGGCTGGTGGTGCAGGTGACATGGGCCAGGGGTGCAGGTGACACAGGCAGGTGACAGAGATGACACGGGCAGGTGATGCAGGTGACATGGGACAGGGGTGCAGGTGACACGGGCACGTGATGGAGGTGACATGGGCCGGCGGTGCAGGTGACAGGGGCAGGGGTCCGCCGAGGGGTCGTGCATCCGGGATCCTGAGCACGTGTCCATGCCCCACGCGCCCCGGGCGCCTCGGAGACGCTCCGAACGCTGGACCTTTCTGGAAAAAATGTGCTGTACATCCCGCTGGACGTCAGGGCGGCGGTCACAGGGCGCTGACGGCCCGCCCCGGTCCCCGCCGTCAGGCCGGACCTGGGAGGAATGGGCGGGGTTGGGTTGGGGTCCCCTCGGCGGCTGAGGCCGGGAGGTGTCCGCGTCCCGGGAAGGCGACCGGGAGAGGCCGGCGGGGGTGGGGGTGGGGGGTCAGCGGGGCCTCGCCGGGGCCGCCCCTGACCCGCGCGCCCGTCTCCCGGCCCCAGGGGGCGGCGTCCTGGTCGTCGAGAGCCTGCTGGACGCGGACGGCCGGGGCCCCCTGGCCACGCAGCTGCTGTCGCTGAACATGCTGGTGCAGACCGAGGGCGCCGAGCGCACGGCCGCCCAGTACCGCGCCCTGCTGGGCGCCGCCGGCTTCGCCCGCGTCCGCGCCCGCGCCACCGGCCGCCCCTACGACGCCGTCCTCGCCACCAAGTAGCGCCCGGCCCAGGCCCGGCCGCCACGGGACGCGGGGACCGGCGGGAAGACAGCCTGTCGCCCGCGTGTCTTCTTCTCGGTCCCGCGCGGCCAGCGACTGGGGGCGTCGGGGGACAGGGCCCTGCGGCCGTCCCGTTAGGTTGTGTCGCGTTCCCTTCTCCTTTATCCCTCCCCGTTCCGCCCCCTGCACTCGACGCTGTCGTGGTAAATCCTGTCGGCCGCCCGGGGATCGGGACGTGGGCGTCCGGGGGACACAGTTCTCTCTACCACACGGGGTTTAGGACGTGGACCCCTTTGGGGACATGATTCCGTCCACCACACGGGGATTAGGACGTGGGCGTCTTGGGGACATGATTCTATCACACGGGGTTTAGGACGTGGACCCCTTTAGGGACATCACTCTGTCTGTGCAATGGGATCACGATGTCGGTGTCTTTGGGGTCATTATTCTGTCTGCCACACGGGGATCAGGATGTAGAAACCGTGGGGACACTCTGCTCTCACACGGGGATCAGGACGTGGGCATCTTTGGGGACGTCACTCTGTCCGCCCCCCGGGGATTAGCACGGGGCCGTCTGGGGCCACCCGTGAGCTGAGCACCGTCCCCGGGGGCCCCTGGGCCCCACCCACCGCGTCCCTCCGTGGAAACGTCCCGGCCCCGTGGGTGGACAGGTCGGGACGGCCCCGCCCCAACCCCGACACCCCCCTCGCCCCGATCCGCCCGGCGTGGGGCCTCGTGAAGAACCCGCTGTCCCCGCCGTCCCCGACGCACCTGGACGGAAGCCGGCGTGTGTGTGCGACCCCGCACGCGTGGGTGACGGCGCTCGGTGTGGGTCCCGCCCCCCGTCCCCACACCCCGCATCCCCACTCCCCGCGTCCCGCTTACTCAGCACAAACCCGGCCCCGCGTCCCGTTTATCGTCGCGAAATAAACTCCGCCTAAAACCTGCCGTTTCCGCCCGTCTGTCCTTCCTTGTCCCTCCGCGTCCCCGAGCTTGTCGCAGCTTCGCAAGGCGCAGCGCCGCGGCGCCCCGGTCCCCGGGCTCCCGGGCCTGGGGTCACCCTCCTGTGGCCCAGCCCCGTACCCAGAGCAACAGGGGTGGGCCCAGTGCGGGGACCAGGGTCCCCGAGGAGGGGGCTCGGGACCCCAGAAACAGGGCACCTAGGAGTAGGGGACGGGACGCAGACGCAGGAACGGCGAGGGGGACGGCCGCACCGGTCACTCGGGGCAGCAGTTGTCGCCGCGGACAGCAGGGGGGGCTCGCGCCCCATCGTCCCGTCGTCCCGTCGTCCGCGTGCGAAGGCGTCAGGGACAGGGAGCGGCGGCAGCGGCTCCCTTTGGGGTGAACACACGGCGCCTGCCCGAGGGGTGACGTTTCGGCCTCCGCGTCCCGTTCGGGAACTCTCCGTGGAGGCTTTGCCCCCGGCCGGAGCCGGCAGGACGTCTGTCCCCCTGCGTGGACGCGCCCCCGGCCGCGGCCTCTCCCGTCTGCTGTCCCTCAGCCCCGCCGTGGGCGCCGTGCGGGCGCGGGGACGCCCTGACCGGGGGGGGGGCAGGTTACACCCGTGGGACGCAGACCGTGGGCCGCGCGCCGGAGACCGAAGCAGGTGACGATGGCGAACTCAGGTTCACGCCCTCGGGCGACGGACGTCAGCCTGGGGGACGGAGTCCAGGGACCGAGTCACATTGCGCGTCGCGCATTCACCCGAAGGAAAAGTAAACGAGGGAATCGATGGCAAAAACGCGTCACCGAGTCGCTCTGAAACGCGCCCCGCGCGGCTCCGGGTGACACCGTGAAGCCACACGGCCGCCCAGGTGCCTCGCGGGCTCGGGGGCGTCGTCTGGGGCTTTGGGGGCCTCGTGGGCGGAGGACGACAGGGACGGGGGATGGGGGGGGTCAGCCGGCCGGCCCGTCGCGAGTCTCTCCCCCGCGTCTGGAGGGACGTGCATGAGGTTGGGGGACACTCAAGTCCCCCCGCCCCCCGAAGTATAAACGGGGCACGGCGGGTCCTCCAAGGGCCGGGAACGGGACGCGTGGCCACGAGACAAAGACCCCCTGGTCAGTCTGGTCCCCCGCGGAGCGGACGCCAAGACGCGGTTAAGGCTCCGAGGGGCGCTGGGCGCCGATGGGGAGCCGAGTGGGGCACCCCAGGGAGTCGTGTCGCCGGGACGCCCGACGACCCCGCGGCGACTCCCGGCGAAGAGAAAAGGGCCGATCGCAGGCTGTCGCCCTGGACGCGGCGGTGACGGTCGCTTCTGCCGTGACGTCCTCGGTCCAGGGCGGCCGCTGAGTCCTGGAAGCGAAGTCCAGAAGGTCCGGCCTCTGCCGGGGGTGGCCCCGGGGGACGACGCGGCCACTGGGCTCCCTGCGGTTTGAGAGCCGAGAGCGTCCGGCAGCCGCCGTGTCCTGACACCCTCTTCTCCCCCCCAAATACCCCTTTTTGCACGTTTTCCTAAAAACAACGACTGAAAGGGTCGCTGCGTCTGCAGGGAGGTTGGTGGCGGCGCCAGGCGCTCGGAGGGGCACGGGGTCCGCCAAGAGCCCGAATGCTCGCGCGAAGCGGGTGCCGGGGAGTCAGGGCGCGGTCCCGGGGTCCACGCGGAGACACAGGGAGGCGCCAGGACCTTCGGCGCGGGCTCCGCGGCGCTTCCCCGCTGCGCCTCTCGGGGCCAGGGCGTCGCGCGGTGGCGCGGAGGACGACACGTGGGCCCGGCGGCGTGACAAACGCGTCTTCGCCTCCCGTCGACGTCACCGCTGAGGGATCCCCAGCTCGAGCACCTCCCGGGACCGGAGGGAGGGCTTCCCGGCGACATCCATGCCCTTAACAGAACCCGCAGCGCGTGCCCCAGATCCTTTTGTGACTTCAAAGGTGCGGGGGGCGGACAACTCACGGGGAGCCACCCCTCACCCCCCTTTACCCCGTAACTTTGCCCGCGAGGACGCGTGTGTCGCCGCCGTGCGCGGCCCTTTCCGTGTCACCGTTGCGTCACCGGAGCCGTCTGCACGGAGGGGACCGCCACGTGCACCGGAACCTCCATGGGCACCCGGGAGCGACCCCGGGGCGTTGATTTCGGCCGCCCCGACGGCGACGTCCCGACTCTCGGGCTAAATAAATCCCTGTCCCGGGGGACGCGCCGTCCCCGCTGCCACAGCCCGGCTGCCTCTGCCGAGGACGGAACAAGGGGCTTGATTGGGAGAGAGCGAGGGAGAGGGAGAGGCTGAGCAGCCGAAGCGGCGCCGCCCGTGACGCTGTTTGTTTGTTTGTTTTTGTTTGTTTTCCCCTTTTTCTGGGGATTTGGCTGAGAACCCGGGGCGGGCGCCTCGGCAGTCACCGCGGAGCGCGGGCGGGAGGGACCGACGACGACGACGACGCTTCTGCAAATCGGATTGAAACCCAGACGCCCGGAACGGAATCCAATTAGCCGTGGTTGGGAAACCCGGCGGGTTGTTTTCCGTTTTTATTTTTACTTTTCGCAGAGGCAGACGTCCCCGTTGCGCGAGGCGTCTGGGAGAGAGACGGGGGGGAGACACACGGGATCTCCGCGACTGCGGGATTTCCGCTGCTCCGAGTGGGGGCACACATGCCACGTGCCCCCCGACCCCTCCTCAGCGGGTCTGCGCCCTCCCGAGGGGTCCTAGGAGGCGCCGCGTGCTTTCCCTCCGTCCGGGCCCTGCAGTGGGCACAGACCTCAGGATTTAAGAGGTTTTGTCGTTCCCGAGGGTCATCGTCCTCCTCGTGGGCAAGAAGGGGACCCCACGGCTGGGGTGACCGCGGGGGGACGGGGTGGGACATCCCGCCCAGCGGGGCGGGGGGGAAGTGAGCACATCGAGGAGGAGGCGGAGGCCGCCGAGAGGGACAGGGAGGGTGGACGGCGGGTGCCCCGCCGGGCACTCGGGCCTTGGTTTCTGGCTGGAGGTGCCCCTCTGGGCCTAGTCGGAGCCGGTCCGAGCGGGGCCCGCACCTGGTGACCGAGCGGACGCTGGCCGGGGAAGGGCCGCGGCACGTGTGCGCGGCGTGCGGGGCCACTGCCCGATGGGAAACCGCTCGTCGGGGTGCGGGCAGGCCCAGCAGGCGGCCTGGGCCCTCAGGGACCCTCTCCGAGCCCCGGCGTCCCCCGGCAAGCGAGGGCGACCCTCGGAAACGGCGCTCGGGGTTAGGAAGGAACGAGAGCGGCCGCGTCCGAAACAGCGACGGCAGCGTCTGGCGCGCGGCAGGTGCTGGCGGTGTCCACGGCCGCTCGTGCGGGGCCCCTCGCGGTCACACGGCTGCCTCGGGGGCGATCGTCGTGACCGGGTCATCCTGGGACGAGTGGTCATCTGGGGGCGATGCGAGTCAAATTCACACGGCTACGGCGATGACAACGATAATAAAAATAACAATATAATAGTAATACAATAATAATATAATATAACAGTAATGTCATAACACAACAATAAAATAATAAAATAAAATAAAATAAAATAATATAATATAATAATGATATGCTAATATAATAATATAATATAAAACATAGTATAATAATACAATAATAAAAAATAATAAAATGATATAATATAATATAATACCATAATAATACTCTAATAATATAATATTCTATCAATAATATAATACTATAATAATACAATTATAATACAATGATAATATAAATAATATATATTAATAATATACTATTTTAATAATCTAATAATATAATACAATACAATAATAATATAATAATAACATAATAATATAATAATACACTAGTATAATACAACAATATAATAATAATATAATATAACAATATAATATAATAATAATACAATAATAATAACATAATAAAATAATAACATAATAAAATAATATTCTAATAATATTCTAATAATATAATATTCTATCAATAATATAATAAGACAATAATATAATAAATTAATAATTTATTAACAATATATTAATTATATATTAATATAATATAATGATATATTAATGATATATTAACATTATATTAATAATATATTAATAATATAGTTTAATAACATATTAATAATATATTAACAATATATTAATAATATTAATAAGATTGTAATATAATAACATATTAATAATATATTAATAATATTATAATGTAATATAGTATAATACAATAATAATACAATAATAATAAAATAAAAATAAAATAATAATATAATATGTTGATAATATGATAATAGGATAATATGATAATATAATAATACAACAATGATAAAATAATAAAATAAAATAAAATAATATAATATAATACAATAATATAATATAATACAATGATATAATAATATATTAACAATATATTAACAATATATTAATAATATTATAACATAGTAACGTATTAATAATATATTAATAATATTATAATATAATTTAATACAATAATAATACAATGATAACATGATAAAATAGTAATGTGATAATATGATAATACAACGACAACACCATAACATAGCACAATGACATATAATAACACAAAGCAACGGGAACGGTGGTGGGTCTGCTGTCCTGGCAGGGCGCGGAGGATAACCACGGTGCCACCGCGATGAGGATGGAAACAGGAACCACGTCCCGTCGCCCGTCAGCCCTGACATTACAGGAATAAGGACGCCGCCCCCGTCGGGCGACTCCACTCATTTCGCTTTCGACGCCTCCTGGGGCATCCCGGGTCGTGCGCTCCTCGTCCCGTGAGCCCGATGACGAGGGATTTACGGGCGAAAGTGACGTTCCCGTCCAGCGCGCGACGTCCGCGCCTCCACAGGGGTCATGCTCCAGGCTGCACGGCCCTGGCTCCGTCCCGCACTGCAGAGGCCGCCGGGGGCGGGAGGGGACCGGTCTGTCCCGTGGCCGCAGGGACCGGCGCGTCGGACGTGGACGTCGCGTGTGTGTCGTGGGGTTCGGGGGACGCCATCGTAGGCGCCGGTTCCCACACCGGGCGCGCCCTGCGTCCCTGTCCTTGTCTCCCCCCCTCTCCCCCGCCCCTAGAGGGAGCCCACGGCCAAGTCGGGGTACACCGGGGTCGGGGGGGAGGGGGAGAGCGAATGACCGGAGCCCAGTGGCACCGACGTCACCCCGAGATATGACCCCGGAACCGGTGCGATGTGCGCGCGCTTCGCGTGTGTCACCTTCCCCCCCATGGGTGCCCGCCGTCGGGCCCGGCCCCCGCGCCCTCTGTCTCCGACACGCGTGCGCGCGCCTGTCTCTTTAAGGGGGCGCCCGACGCCGCCCTCCTTCCGGAGATTTCCCTTTTCCCTTTCCAGCAGGATTTTCGGGCTCATGTCCCCTCTAATCCTATTTTCTCAGAACGGGATTAAAGGCGCTTTCCGGAAGCCGCCCAGGACTGTTTCTGGCCCGAAAGCCCACGCTTCGGGCCTGGACACACACGGGGACGTCTCCCCGCCGCTGCCACCACCGCCGCCGCGGCGCGTCCTGAGCCGTTTGGCTCTGGGACCTGCCAGGACGCAGGCCCCGGCCAAGTGTCCGCGCTTTGCCACCGAGCCGTCCCGCTGCAGGGACACGGCCCAGGGTGTCCCCCGGACGTGTGTCCGCCCCGTGACCTCTGCGCTGCCCGTTCTCGGAACGCCAGGCGTTTACCCGGAGCCGCGTCACAGCGCAGACGTGTCCCCCACCCCGTCCTCGGCTGTCGCCAAGCCCTCCCGACCCCACTGTCTGCGCCGCGTCGTGTCAGAAAAGCCCCCGGAGCCGCCGGCTTTGTCCCCGGGTCCCCACGTCCTCCACGTCCGTGTCTGCGGTGCCGCGGGCGAGGCCACGGGGTCGCAGAAGGCCCAGGCCGCGCGTGCGGACGGCGCCATCGGTTGCGGACAGTCCGGTCCGTCGCTTTGCAGGGGGAGGGTCTGAGCGTTGACGGCTCGTGGCGCGGCGGTGGGCGCTTCGGGACGAGGGATAAAGGGTGCCGCAGGCCACAGACCCTTCCCGGCGGCCCAGGCCGGGTCAGAGCGGGACAGAGGCCGTTGGGAAGGACGCCACCCGCGGCGGACGAGACGGGGCTCTGGACGGCCGCGTCCGCCCCGTGGTTCCACCTGGGGTCCCCTCCCTCCCCCTATGGGTTTCGTGTCGGCCTGTCCTTGAAGGTCGCCCGCCAGGTCGCCCGCCGCCCCCTTTCAATCCGTTCCGCTTCGGCTTAAAGCAAAGCAGATTAGGGGAGCTTAGGGTGTGCGCGGGTGGGGGACGGGAGGGGGGGCTCGTGGGGCCCGGGGGGGGGGGCGCCCGAGGGCGGCGTCAGGACTAGGGACGAGGGGACGGTGGTCCTCAGACACCACGGAGGTTTGGGTCCAGCTCGCCCCCCACCCCACGAGGACCCCTGAGCGACGCCGGGATGACGATGGCCCCGTCCTCGTTTCGGGTCCTCCCCGGCCCCGCGGATTCCCATAATGGAGAGGGGCATGGGGGCGGGGATCGACGCGAACATGGGTCTGGGGGACCCGCCATCCCCCTCCCCGCCCCCGCGGCCCCGCGGATGCGCCTGCACCTCCTCAGCGGGTCGTCCCGGGGGGACGGGTGTCGGCGGACGGGAATGTGGGCCCGCGCGGACACGCACACGCACACGCCCCGCACACGTGTGCGTGCGCACAGCGGGGTTTCTGCGCGTGCGGGTGGGTTGCACGTCCATGTCGCCGTCGTTCGGGGGCGCCGCGTCCCCCGGACGCAGTCCCTGCGAGAGTCGCCCCCGTTTCACACGTCAATCTCGGCCCAAGGCCCCGAGGCCCCCAGGCCGCGTCCCCGCCTGGCAGCCCCGTGGGGTCCAGCGAGCGACGACGCCGGCCCATCCGGGGGCTTTGGGGGTCCTCGTGGGACCAAGTCTTGTGCATCCCAAAGACGGATCCCAAGGAAGTCACCCCTGAGGGGTGGGGACATGACGGCGACACGCAGAGCGCGGCGGCCGCCATCATCCCATCCCGCAGATGAGAGGGACGAACTCGGGGCCGCGGCCGGGCCGTCCGTCCCCGGGGACCGCGGGACCCACATCCGCCTCCACCGAGGCCCAAGGAGGCCGAGTCCCCGGGGACCCCGGACCCCAAGTGTCCGCAGGAGACGGCCGGCGCGTGGCCGCCGCTGGGCGCCGCGCGGGGGTGTGCGTGTCACCCGCAGGGACCGCCCGCGCCCTGGGGACGCCGCGGACATCTCTGCCGCGGGCTGTTTCGCGTCCGCGCTGTCACCTCGGGCCTTTTTCCCCCCAAATACCCAAACGGGTCATTTCCAAACACCACGAAGATGCTTCGGGCAGGACCGTGCTGTGTCCGGCTCCGCCGTGTCCCTCGCCGCGGCCGCGGGGAGCGTCCGCGGTCACTCACGCAGCCGCGCTTGTCCCACAGGAGCGCGGCTCCCGGGGCCCTGGCTTCGGCCTCGGGGAGACTCGCAGGGAACGAGTCTCAAAGGCCCGAGGGACGTCACGGGACCGAGTGGACGTGCTCGTTGCCGCTGAGGGGGTCGCTGGGGAGTGTCCGGCCATCGCCCGCGTCCCCCCGACCCTTTCTGTCCCCGTGTGGGGCGGAGGCAGCGCCGTACGGGCCCCCGCGTTGCCGCCGGGGGTCGGGGTGCGAATCCGCGTGGTGGGGGGGGCAGGTGGGACCTCGTCGGGGCGCCGTGCGCCTCCCGGGGGGCTGTGGGGACGCGCGGTGCGAGGGGACGCACAGGGACCGTGCCCGGGAACCAGACGTGCCCGCGCGGGGCCGACCCCGCAACCCCCCTCTAAGCGGCGACGAGTGCCGGTGCCACGTTGGATCCGCCTCATCCCAAAGCCCCAATTAAGCCCGAATTAAGCCCCAAGTAAGCGGCCCGGGGTGGACGCCAGGCCCGGGCTTAGCCGGGGCGCGGGAGGGGGCGGGGGCCGCGGCCCTAATCCCCGTTGTTCCTGGAAAGTCCCGAGGGCGGTCGCGGCGCAGAGGAGCCGCGTCCCGGACACGGAGTCGCGCACGGGGCGACCTGCCATGACGGCGTCTTCCAGGGACGCCCTCCTTTTTCACGGCCACGTAATATTCCACCGCACGAGTGTGCACGCGGGCCCGGTCGTGAGGCCGCCTCTGCGTGCACGAGGGCACGGGACGCGGCACGTGACACAGCGCCCGCGTCTGGTCGGGCGGAGCCGGCGACCCCAGCGCCGCACGTGTGTGCCCCGCGTCTCCTCCGGGGGTGACACGCGCGGCTGTCCCGCACGTCGAGGCCCGGGCTCCAGAGGATGAGGGGACAGGACGGGACGAAGGACGCAGGGCCCCCCGGGGCTCCTGTCACGGCACGGCAGACGCTGCGCCCGCGCGTCCGCTCCGCGCGAGGCAAGGACACCGCACGCCTGGGCGGCAGCTTTAATGGCGTCCGCGACACGTGGACGCTGCCCCTCGGCGTCCCGTCTGCTCCCCGAGGTCCCGGCCGCTCCGGCCACTCCCGGGGACAGAGCCTCAGAGTCCGGCGGGCGCCCGGCCCAGGCCCGCCTCCTCGCGACGCGCCGGCTGGCGCCCGCGGGCGTCCGGGGCCCCGTCGGGGGCCGCGTCGGGGAGGCCGGCCAGGACACAGCTGCGGGCCCACAGCGCGCGCTGCAGCGCCGGGTCGTAGGTCGCCGCCAGCGACCGGGTCTCCCTCTCGTCGCGGAGGTAGCGGCCGCCGACGCCTTCCAGCTCCGGGGCGACGGCCGCGTACACGGACGTCCAGGCTCCCTCGTCCGGGGTCTGCGGGGACAGGAAAAGGTGAGCGGCGCACGCCGGCCCCCGGGACGCGGCGCGGAGCCACGGCGGGCGGCAGGCCGGGTCCGAACCGGCCGGGCCCGGACCCCAAACGCCCCCCGGCGCGCCAACGGCCGACGGTTCCCCAAAGCAGACGCGCATCCCGCGCGCCCGGCTCCCCCTCAGCGTGCGGGACGCTCGAGTCCCGATGTCGTTTTACATTAATTTCCGCAAATTCCCTACGTTCCCGCGCCCGACCGTGGGAAAGACCCGGCGCTCGGGGAGAAGGCGCCGCCGGGGGGGCCAGGAGGACGCCCGAGGGGACGGAGACGTGACCCCCCTCTGGACCGGAGCCGCCGCCGCCGCCGCCGTCTTCCCCGACGACGGGCCGGACGGTGCGTATTTCCCGTTTCGCGGCCCGTGGCGTCTCGGCCGCGACTCGCGCGCGCCGGGTGTGTGCATCGCCGCGCGTCTGCGCCGATTTATGAAGGTTTCAGGGCAAAGGCGTGCGGCGCGGCCTCGCCCCGCTCTCGGCGGAGGAGGGTTTGGTGACGGCCGACGGCGACGCGCGTTCAGCAACGCATCTGAGCGGGAGCGACGCGCGGCGTCGGAACGATGGACGAGTGAGAGATCGGGGCCGCCAACGCGCGCGACGGCGGGATCCCCTGCGGGGCAGACCAGAGAGTCTTCCGGAGAAGCAGCCCCGTGGGAGAGGAAAAGAGGGGAAAAAAAATCGGGATTTGCCGGTGAAAACCGTCGTGGGGCCGAACCCGTCCCGCATCCGTTGGACGCAAAATGTGCTGAAATCAACCAAAAAAAGCTGGAAATCTCCCCAAAAAGGGTCAGGATGGAAGGAAGAGGAGACGCAGGGGCGCGTCTGGCGAGAAGGGACACGGGCGACGCTGCCCCACCCCGGAGGGGGTTTTCGCACCGACACACGACCCTGCGCCCCGGGCCGCGGGGCCTCGGACCCGACACCGGCAGCCGGCGCCGTCGGGGGGGCGCGTCGGGGAGTCCAGGACGCAGGGGGCGGCTCTGGCTGAGGGACTCGATGGCTCCGGGGGGCGCCCGCTCAGGGGGGCCCAACGCCTGCCCCCCCGTCCCCTCCCCGTTTGCAGGAAAAGTGGGGACAGCGCGGACGCAGCCCAGCGGCCCGGGTCCCGCGCGTCCCCTCCTCTCCGGGGCGTCGCGCCGCACGGAGACCCCGCGCCGGGCCCGCAGGGCACCCGCGCGCCCCGGGGTGCTCACCTTGAAGAAGCAGCGGCTCATGAGCAGCGTCCTGAGCAGACCCGTGCCCCAGAAGACGTGCCGGTACAGGTCCGTGTTGACCACGCCGGGGTCGGCCACGTTGGCCGTCACGGGGTGGCCCCCGGCGGCCAGGAGCCCCTGCAGGTGGTAGGTGAAGAGGACGAGGGCCAGCTTGCTCTGGGCGTAGGCGGCGGGCGGCGAGTAGCAGGCGCTGCGGGGGGGGGGCACAGGAGGGGACGCTGTGGCGGCCGTCGGCGTCCGTGGGGTCCCCCTCTGCGCCGTGCCCCCCTCCTGCGTGCCCGTGGGCGTCCCCCAGGACCGCAGACGTCTCGGGGTGACAGCGGGACGAGCCCCGAGGCTCCCTTCGGACCCCTCGTTCCCACGCGCGTGCGTCACATCCCCCAAGACAAAGCGAACCCGTGACACCCGGGACACGGCATCTGCGCGCCCCGACGGGGCCACCGCCGTCCCCGGTTCACACCGCGCACCCACGAGCTCGCTGTGGCCCCAACACGGGAATGGGGCTGAACGTCCGGGGGTGTCCCCGGCGTGGTGCCCGCCTGGGGTGCTCCTCGCGTGGGCGGCAGCGTGGCAGGCCGGGACCCACGCGGCCGGGGCCGCACCCCCGAGGTGGGCGCCCAGGCTCTGAAGTCCAGGAGGGGCACGTTTTTGGGGTCACGGGCACCATCCCTCCATGCACGTGCCCCACACCTGCTCCCCGATGGCGGGATGGGGGCGCGCGCACCCCCTCTACCTCTCGGCAAAAAAAAAATCCTCTTCCCCTTTGAATTGTCACCATTTCAGACCCGCACGTCCCCCCCCCCCTGGCCCCGACGACAAATTCCAGGCTCGTCCTTGCCCGGTTTCGCTCCCGACGGCGCGCGGCTACTCTACGGGGTGCGACACCGAACGCGACCATCCCGGCGCGCGAGGGCACGGCCTTTCCACCAGGCGGAGGCCACGGCGTCTCCGTCACGTGTCTGTTTTCTTCCTCCAAAGTCCGCGGCACCCGACAGCCATCCCGGCCCCCGCGGACCTCATGCCTCGACGCGGCCCGCGGCCCGTCCCCCGCGTCCCGTCGACGTGACTCACGCGTCTCCGATCACGGAAATAAAACCCGCGCGTGTCGTTCCCGGGAGGAGGACTGCACCCCGCGCGTCGGTTAAAAGGGAGCCATCGTGCTTTTCGCATCAGATGCAGGGAAATCCCTAAAACCCAGCCGCGCGGAGGAGTCTAAGGCTCGTAACCACGTCGGGGTTCAAAACCGAGATAAATAAACGGACGCGATGCGGTTCGGACAGGCAAACCGAGGACGTTTCAGCCGGGGACGGACGTCCTTACGAGAAATGGGACAACGGGGGGGGAAGGAATCGATCAACCAACGCGGCCACCGACAGGGCTGGGAGCGCGGAAGGTTTCGTAAAACCGCTTCGCGACGAACGGGGCCCAAAGAGAGAACCGAAACCATGAAGACGTAGCCTCGTTTTCAGTAAAAAACTGGGGAAACTGCCGGAAACGTCATGGGAGGCTCCATCGGGGACCAAAAAGTCATGACGCGGAGCCCTCCGCAGGAGAGGAAAACCAACCTATACTTTTGTGTTCTGTCACGGGGGTATGCAAATTAAAGCGACAACTGCTGTGTTCGCCAGAGAAGACCCCGTGATTTCTATTTTATTTTATTATTTTTTTTTAATTTTTACTCATGTGGGGGCGTCACGGAAAAGAAGTGAAAACCCCAAGGAGACAATGAGGCCCAGGGGCTTACGTGCTGTTGAACAAAGGGTGGTACGTCGTAGGGACGTAACTACACAAAAGGAAATGAAACAGAACAGAACAAAAACCAGGGTTGGGGCCTGTAGGGGTGCTAGGCTGTGGGAGCTAAATTAGGGCCAAATACGTGGCCACGAAACGTTCCAAGAGACGGGATTTACGGAAATCCCCATTCCTTAGGAGTTTCGGATTTTAATCGGAAAACAGGAAGGCGTTTTTCCCCTCTCCCACATCTGTTGATCGTCGACGGCCTCCAGCCGATTTCCAGCACTTTCTCTGCCTTCCTTTCCGCCGCCGAGCAGGACGGGTGCAGAAGAATCCCGGCCTGAGCACGCTGTCTGCGTCTCTGCGCACGGAATCGGCGACGCGGCGACCCCGCGGGTGGTTCTCGGACGCTGGCTTTGCTCACGCGTGTGTGGTGTTTCCCAGGCAGAGGGCGGGTGGCCGGGACGGGCTCTCTCCAAGGTCGCGGCAGTCACGGCGTGGCTCCCCGGGACACCCCCGAGGTCCGGCGCTCAGAGCGGGTGCTCAGCAAAGGCCCCGATCCTCGCAAGGAGCCGGGAACGTAGCAGGCCTTACAGCTTAGCCGAGCAAACGATTTCTTCAAGCCCTCGTCAGAGAAATGATTACTGTTGTCTACGACGGTACAGGGTCACCCACGAATTCCTATTTTTTAGTACATACAGGTTTTTTGTACGTATATATATGGCTTATGTTTTAATAGAGCAGCGTAGGGGAGGAAATATTTCCCCCTCCACCCTCTTAGGTTCCGTGGCTGGGGCCCGCAAATTAAATGGAGACAAGACGGATGAACAGAAACACGTCTGTGCTGAGCATCGTATCTTCCGGATCCGTCCACGGGGTCGCAAAGGGCGGCATTTCCGTCGTACAACTGGGTCTGGGGGGAAAGGCCGAGGAAGCGTATGGTCTCACTCACGTGGGGGGACGTAAAGCTGAGAGCCACGCGCGAACGCACGAGCAACGTCGCAGACGCAGACGGCACTACGGCGGGGACTGGAGGGGGTGGTGGGGGTGCGGGGAGGTAGGGAAGGGTAAAAGGGTCAGCGCGGACACACACGGGCACACACGGACACACACGCAGATGCCGCAGGCCGATCCCGCGTCTTATTGATTCCAGGGTGGCTAGGGCCGCCCGTGAGCGCGGCTGTCTTCCTGCTCTCGGCACAGACTCACGCACGAAAAACGCCTTTATCGGCGTCCGTCACGGAGGGGACGTTTATCCTTCATTTTCAGACGATCGGGAGGGAGCGGAGCGCCTTTCCTGCGGCAGCGGCAGCCTTCAGCGGGGAACGCCCGCGCTCCGGGGGCACGTCTTGGGGTGGCGTGCGCTGGTCCCCGTCCGTGGGTCGCAGAAGAATCTTCGAGCCCCGGGAACAACTGAAAAGCCGCAGGGATCCTGCATTCCCCCCCTGCAGCCCCGAAGTGAGCATCGACGACACGCGTGTGCGCTCGGTGCCACCGAGCCAGCCCTCTGCGCAGACCGCCAGGCGGCCCTGGCATCGGGCCCCCACGCCCGGCACCCCGAGAGGCCCCGTGCACGTGCACAAAGGCCCCGACGACGTCGCCTTCGCCCCGCACACCTGAGCCACGTCGTGCCCCCGACGACGTCTGCGTTCTGAGACAGGAACCCGGCGCCGCTCGCAGGCACCGTCCGGGAACGCGGCCTCGTGCCCGACGCACGCTTCTCAGGGCCCACGGGACCCCCATGATGCTCCGCCTTCTGGGGAGCAGGTGTCAGGCACCCCATGGACGTTTGCAAAGGATCCCTCAGCGTCTGGGGACGATGACGTGCACGCACACGGGCACCCCATCCCGCCTCGCATCCCGGGGCTTCACAGCCCAGAGGACAGTGGGGTCGGGGACCCCCCGCCGGGGCCTCCCGAGCCCCGGAGACTCCCCGGGGGCCTCCGGCTTGGCGCGAAGAGGACACGGAGCCGGCACAGGCGACAGAGGCGTCGACCGACAGGCACGCGGCGAGCGCCCGCGACACTCCGCGGGGCACGGGGCGAAAGGGGGGGAATCGGGATCGAAGACGCGACTTCTACCGTGGGGTCTCGGCTCAAAACACAGAAATAAAGAGCGACTTGGGGACTCGCCAACGGAGGACGCCATTCTCGCGGGGCCTGTGGGAGCCCCGGTGACGCCCGGGTCTGCGAGCAAAGGCCGGGCCGGGCCGTCCCTCGGGGGGCGCGGAAGGAGCCCGCCCCGCCGACACCCCGGCCTCGGACCCCCACCCTCGAGCACCCGGGGAAACGACGTCCCGAGGGCCCCTGTCACGCGAAGAGCAGGCGCACCCGTCCACGAAAGCGAAGGAGCCGGGTCGGCGCCGGGAGCCCCCGGTGACACTCCCGGGCGCCGGCAACGCTGAGAGGAGGAGACGGGACGCGACGGGGACAAGGCCACTCGCCCGTCCTTGCGGTGTGGGGGGGACAGAGGCGTGAGGCGCGAGCGTGTCAGGGAGAGGAACGTGTGAAACGGGGTCCTCGCCCCCCAAACAGCGCAGATCGGTGTCCAGGCTGAGCCCCGCTCTCTGGGGGGCCCTCGGGGGACAAGGACGCAGTCACCTGACCCCTCGCACCCCCCAGGTCGTGACCCCCGCGGGGCGACCATTGGTCGGGGGCGGGGTGCCCCGGCCACGCGCACGCACCTGCTCTGGAGGTCGTCCAGGTCCAGCTCGCCGACGTAGTGCGTGGCCGAGGACACGGTGACCACGCGGGCGCCGCGGCCGGCCCGGCCCGACCGCGCCAGGGTGTCCAGCAGCAGGCGGGTCAGCACGAAGTGGCCCAGGTAGTTGAGGCCGAAGTGCTCCTCGAAGCCGTCCGCCGTCGTCCGCTGCGGGACCATCATGACGCCGGCTGGGGACACGGGGCGCGCCGGGCGTCAGGGGACGCGCGCGTGGGTGGGCGGGACGGCCCCCTCCCCCAGAACGAGGCGCTCCCCAGGGCCACGCGACGCCAGGCAGGGTCGCCCCGACCGTGCGCAGCGCGGACCCCGGCCCGTGACCCCACGGACGCGTCGTCGGTAAGAGGGAGGCTCCGCGGGGACTTGGCCCCACGTCCCTGCCCCTGGCGGGCACGCGGGCGGCGCCGGCGCGGCTCTTCGCTGTGGGTGCGCAGGCGGGCGGGGGGGGGGCCGTGACGGGGACGCGTCGGCCTGCAGAGCCCCCTCCCGGCCCCGGGACCCGCGGGCCTCACCGTTGTTGACCAGCACGTGCAGCGGCAGCTTCTTGCGGCGGAAGGCGGCGACGAAGAGCCGCACGGACCTCAGGGACGCCAGGTCGCAGAAGAGGAACTCCACTGCGGCGGGCGACAGAGCGGCCGTCAGCGCCCGCGCGGCCCCGGCCCCACAGGTGTCAAGGACGAGAGACGACGGGGGGGGTTCGGGTGGGGACGGACCCCGTCGTGCCTCCGCGTGGTCACCTGCGCCCCGCGGAGGGACGGCTTCGGGGCCCCCAGCCCGGCTCGCGCCCACGGGGACCCCCCCTGCACCCCAGAAGGGACGGCGAATGGTCCCCGTGGGCGACACCTACACGTCCCGCACGCAGCGGGCACACCCCAGGGGCACGCACGCCGGCCCCGTGGTGTGGCTCCGAGCCCGGCCTCGGACACTGCAGCGTCCCACGAGCCGGCGGACGCCGAAGCTGGGGAGGGCGCAGGTGCCGGCGCCCGCGGTGTCACCTCTCGCGCACGAGGGGCGTTTCGGGGCGCACCTTCGGCATCGGTGCTGGGGCTGCTGCGCCCGGCACCCCGCCGCCCCCGCATGGGATCAGGGCGCGGCACGTCGGGGGGCGACCCTGCGCCGGGGCGGTGGGGACGGGCCCCGGGGACGTGGTCATTTCTAAGCTCTGCAGACGCCTGACGCCGCTGTCACGCGTCGTACGTCGTCGACCGACATTGAAAATGAACATTTTAAATAAAAAAAAATATATAAATAAATGGATGAGCAGCCGCCAATTCACGGGAAGGAAAACAAAACGCGGGCTGGCCCCGGCCTACGAGGTCGGGCCAATCGGCGAGGAAGACGTCCGTGGGACAGAGCGGGGGCGGGCGGGGGACGCGGCGCTCGTCCGCCGTGACGCTGGCGCCAGCAGGTGCCGGGCCCCGGGCGTACCCCCCTGACCCCCCGAATCCCAAACGCGACGTGAGACGCCGTCTGCGGGGGACGCTTCGTCGCTCCGGGACACGCGGGCCGGGCCGGTCGCTCGCCGTCGGGGCACGCGATCTGGGCGTTCCCAGGACGGGGCGTCCAGGCCTCGAATGGGGACGTCGCCGGGACACGGAGGCCCCGGGGGGCGGGGAAGACGTGGGGACCACGGCGCGCGCATGGTGGGAACCGGGACCCGCCGGGACCTCGAACGTCGAGGAAACAGAGAAATGAGAGCCAAACGGCGCCCAGAGGCGCGGGGGAGGCGGACAGAGACGGGCCGGGGGGCGTTCAGCACATCCCGCCCGGCTGCCGCAGCGCGACGGCCGCCAGCGCAGCCACGGAGAAGCCGCTAAGAAGCTTCCAGAAGCACAGGCAACGCGGAGACGCGGGCGCGCTTCCTGTGTCGCCCACGGCCGTCCCCCCCCCCGCTCCTCGGGGCTCCGCGGCCGAGCCCCGCGCCCCGACCGCCCCGAGGCCGGCGCCCACCCGCGCGCGGCGGTACCTCGGTCGTTCAAGGTCTCCTCCCTCAGGGTCCTCACGGCCTCCCGGGCCTTCCCCGTGTTATTTCCGGCTGAAACGGGGCAAAACACACAGAAAAAAGACACACTCAGGGCTGAGCTCGCTCCGAAAGGGCCCGCGCTGTCCTCCTCGCCCTTCGCCGGGCGTTGACCGGGGCCCTCGGAGCGACGCGACGTTGCCCGACTCGGCCCCGAGTGTCACCGCTCCGGCCTCCCCCCCCCTCCGTGGCTGGACCCCTGGACACAGAGGCCGACGTTCGGGGCCCCACGCGCGGGGACAGGGGCGCGTCCCGCGGCCCCGTGCGGCCGGGCGGCGTCACCTAGGATCACGGTCATGCCGAGTCTGGCCAGGCGCCTGGCGGTGGCGTAGCCGATGCCGTCCGTGCCGCCCGTCACGATGGCCACCCGGTCCGGCTGCGGCGGGAAGACTGCGGAAAGGAGGGGAAAACACGAAAAAGAGGCGGAGTGAGGCTCGGGGGTGCGGCCGGGCGGGCGACGACACACCCCCCCGTGGGTGTCCCCTGCCGCGCGCCGTGTGCGCATCCGTGTGGGAGGCCCCGGGGGCGGGGGCGGCGCCGGTCACCCCGGGGCACTCACAGCCCCGGAAAGACGCCCCCCCACCCCGGCACCGGAGCGGGGACCACGGCCACCGAGGGCGCGGCTGGCGCCTCGCCGTTCCCACGGGGCGCACCCCCCGGCACAGAGCGTGACCCGGGGACGTGGCAGGGCCGGGCGGGAGGCCGGGGACGCGGGGACAGAGGAGACCTGTGCCCACGTGGTGTCTGCGGGGAGGCACGGGGCAGGCGCGGAGGGCAGGGCTGGGACCGCCGTCCGCAACGTCAAAAACGCACGACGAACGGGGACAAAGCGCCATGCCAAGCGCCGTGCGCCTCACAGGCAAATGGTCTCCGAGAAAACGGGCTAAAAAGCGGCCGTTTCTGTCGAAACGTGTCCAGAGGGGCCCGGACGACGCACTTCGCGGCTCGTGATGAGAACCAGGGACGCCACGTCCCGCGCCGCACGCGGTTCGGATGCTGCGACGACGTCACGTTCGCCCGGCATGGCGTCGGGGGGGACCCCACGCTCTCCGGGTGGGAGTGCCAGGCGGGGGGACCACCCCGGGGGCGGAAACGGGGTGATTTCCAGGGATCCCGAGAGCCATGTCGTCCGCGCTGGTCCTTTGAGCCGGCCACGTCGGATGCCGACGCCCGCCGCGTGGAGGCCAAGGTCAGTGAGAGGGCGAGGAGGGCGTCCTGAGCCGCGTCCACGATCGGAGGCGCCCGGCCCCACTCCTGTCCCCCCGGAGGGGCTCCCCGCCCGTTTGTCACTCAGCAGCCGCTCGGGGATGAACGGGGATGAACGTGGCCGTCGCAGAGCAAAGGCGCGTCCTCTCCGCCCCCCACCCCGTGACTGCTGTCCTACTGCGTTCCGAGCTCACGCCTCCCTGGGCGCCGCGTCCCCGTGAACCGCGATGACACGGTGTCCGTGCGGGATCAACGGCGTCCCGTGCCGTCCCCTGCGGCCCTCAGTCACGGGGACACCTGACCGCGCCGGGGGAGGGCGACGCGCAACGCACGACGGTGACAAGCCGTGACCCCTGCGTCCCCCCGAACAAGGCTGAGCGGGACACGCAGCGGCCAGGGCACGGCGGCCTGGAGCAGGGTCCCCGGGCCTGCTGGACAGCGGGCGGACCGCCCGGGGGTCCCCGGCGTCACTGAGGAGAACACATCGGCGCGCGCCGAAGGCACGTTTCAGCACGCGTCAGCGAAATGCGTGAAAACGCGTGTTTCCTGCAGCGAGGGGGGTCCTTGTGAACGCGTACCTCATGGGACCGTGAGTGAAACAGCCATAAGACGGGTGTGTCATACACATATAATGTCTCCGAAACGTGTGTTTCATAGATTTAAGTGAAATATCCGTAAAACGTGCATTTTATAGACATTTAAATGAAATATCTGTAAAGTGTCTATTTTACAAAAACTTAAATAAAATATCCGTAAAACGTGTATTTTATAGACATTTAAATGAAATAGCCATAAAACGTGTAGTTTATAGAAATTTAAATGAAATATCCAAAAATGTGTATTTTATACAAATATAAATAAAATGTCTCAAACATATATTTTATAGATTTAAATGAAATATCTGCAAAATGTCCATTTTACAGAAAAATAAGTGAAATATCTATAAAACATGTATTTTATAGAAATTTAAATGAAATATCCGTAAAACATGTATTTAATACAATATAAATGAAAATGAAAAACACGTATTTTATAGACATTTAAATGAAATGCCTATAAAACACGTATTTTATAGATTTAAATGAAATAGCTGTAAAACGTGCATTTTATACATATTTAAATGAAATATCTGTAAAGTGTCTATTTTATAAAAACTTAAATGAAATATCCGTAAAACATGTATTTTAAAGAAATTTAAATGAAATATCCATAAAATGTGTATTTTATACAAATATAAATAAAATGTCTCAAACATATATTTTATAGATTTAAATGAAATATCTGCAAAATGTCCATTTTATAGAAAAATAAATGAAATGTCTATAAAACGTGTATTTTATAGAAACCTAAATATATATAAAACGTGTAGTTTATAGAAATTTAAATAAAATATCCATAAAACGTGTATTTAATACAAATATAAATGAAAATGAAAAACACGTATTTTATAGATTTAAATGAAATATCTGTAAAGTGTCTATTTTATAAAAACTAAAATAAAATATCCGTAAAACGTGTATTTTATAGAAATTTAAATGAAATGTCTATGAAACATATATTTTATAAATTTAAAGGAAATGTCTATAAAATGTGTATTTTATACAAATTTAAATGAAATATCCGTAAAACGTGTATTTTGTAGAAATATTAATGAAATGTGTAAAGCGTGTATTTTATAAAAACTTAAATGAAATATCCGTAAAACGTGTATTTTAAAGAAATTTAAATAAAATATCCGTAAAACGTGTATTTTATACAAATATAAATGAAATGTCTATGAAACATATTTTATAGATTTAAATGAAACACACGTAAAACGTGAATTTTACAGAAACTGAAGTGGCCTAGGGGAAAGCGCGCTCTGCGTGGAGCTGAGACACGCACACGGAACGTGTTCACACGACAGTAGCTGGGGTCGCGCAGACGAGGGATGGCGCAGGAATCGGAGTGGGGTGAGCTCGCGTGCCAGCAGCCGCGCTTACTCTGCATCTGCGTTTTACGAAAATCACGTGGAAATACTCAGAATTCCTCGTTTTCACCGAGGTGCGGGAGACAAGGAAGCGCGTCGTCACGTGACTTGCTTGTCACCACGGGCCGCACAGCAGACGTCCCACTGCCGCAGGGACGCGCGGGGGGCAGACGTCACGCTGTGACGGGCGCCGGCCCAGAAAAGGGGTCCCTCCCCGACCGAGCGGGTCCCCCCGCCCGCGTCTCGCTGGGAGACGCGCCACGGCCGCAGGATGAGGACGCGACGGTGTCGCCGGCCGCAGGATGAGGACGCGACGGTGTCGCCGGCCGCAGACCCGTGCCCGCGAGCGCCGCGGGGTGCCCTGGCCCCGGTGCTGCTCGGCCGCCGTGTCACCCCCGGGGCGCCCCTCGGACCCACCGCAGACCAGGGCGAGGTCACCGAGGGGCGGGAGGTGACCCCCTCCTCCCCGCGTCCCCCGTGTCACATGAAGGCCATCGCCGCTCCGCTCGGGAGTCTGTCTCCGGCCTGCGGGCCCACGACGACGCGCCTCTCGGCTGCGGGGAGGACAGCGGCGGCGTCGGGGCTTCGCGGGGAGGGCGGCGCGGGACGCCCGCTGGGCTCCCACGCGAGGCCGGTGCTGACCTCGCGGGGCGGCAGGGGCGAGGCCCGTGCTGGAGCGAGCCCCCCGAGCATGTGGACGAGCTCCCAGCCCCCGGCCCCGATGACTCCGAGACCAGGTACGTGCGCCCTGGCCGGGCCGAGTGTCACCCGCCCAGATCCCCGCGCTGAGATGCTAACGCCCAGCGGGATGCGGCATCGGGGCCCGGGGTGGGAGGGGTTAGGGTCGGACCACGCCATGCGCGGAGCCCACGACGGGATTAGCGTCCCTGTGAGACGGGTGACCGATGCACGGACAGGTGACCGACGACCGGATGACCTGCCATAACCGACAGGTCGCATCGATACCCGGGACTCACACGCGGTGCGCGCGCGGCGCCCGTCCCACCGGGCGCGGAGTCACACGAGAAGCCGAGCGCCTGCGCCCCGCCGCCCGCCGCCGTGGTTACGAGCGACAACGCCGCCCCGACGGCGAGAACCCCGGGGTCCCCGACGCGATCCTCCCGGTCCTCGCCACGCTCCCCGCCCGTTCCCACTGCCGCGTCCCCCCGGGCCCAGGATGGGGCGCCCCAGGGCGGGCCCGCGATGTCTGCTCCGCGGCCCCACGAGCCTGGTGGCCGGGACCCCGAACCCTGCAGGGCGGGGCCCCCTCCCGGGACCCGCAGGTCAGAGTCGGGACGGGGCGGGGCGACAGGGGTGCGCGTGGGACGTTCCTCCCCGTCGGCGGGCGGTGGGGGGACTTCAGGGAACCCCCCAACCTGCTTCCGGGGGCCCCGTGGGCTGCCCCTGACCCCTGACCCCAGCCCTGCCTCCTTCTGCATGGCCTTCGGGGGGCGAACGAGCCCCAAGAGTCAAGAATCAGGGGTGGGGAGGGCGAGACAGCGGGGGTCACGGCTCCGGTGACTCCGGACTGAGGAGGACAGACACGGATTAGAGTTGGCGGGGTCCCCGTGTCACGTGGTCTGCCCCGACGGCCGCGCCTTCCTCCTGGGGACGCCCCTGTCCCCTCCCCTTTCTCATGGACACCCGCGGCCTCTGTCCCCTCCTCGGGGCCCCGTGGGGGCGTCCGCCTGAGGCCGCGCGTCCCGAACAGCCGTTCTCAGCGACCTCGGATCCCCGCGTCACCTGTCGCTCTGGCCCTGCACGGTCAGGGGGACGTTCCCCCTAATGGGAACGGACAGGGGTGCGGACCTGCGGGACCCAAGCGTGGCCCCTTAAAACGCAGATATTCGGGCACAAAAATAAAGATTGGAGTTACCCCCGACCTACCCCAGGCAGGGGTGACGCCGGCCACGGGCGTCTCGCTCTGCGGGGACCTTGTTTGCTTCAGGAAGGGGACGGAGTAGGCGGAGGCAGGACACCCAGACGCCCTCGGGGACACCTGGTCACAACGCGCACCCTCCCTGGCCTGGGGACGTCTCCGAGCAAAGAAGAACCCTCCCCGGTGCGGTGACCGCGGGCGGTGGCGGCGTCACGGGCACGCGGGTCCGTCGGGGGCCTGTCTGCGTCTCAGGGTGACCGGAGAGGACTCGGGGGGGGGGCTGTGGAGTGACACCGTTTGGCATCGCGCGTGACCGAACGTCGCGATGTGAGGACACGGGAAGAGCTGCCTCTTGGGGCCTGGCTTCCCGAGCAGAGAGGGGACGCGTCCCAAAGCCAGTGTCCCCGACCCCGAGGGGCCGTGCTTCCCGGGAGCCCAGGGTCCGAAAGAGGCCTCGGGGTCACGTGGCTTCGAGAAGAAACCCCGGGAGAAGCCGCCGGGGGCCCCATTCGACTCCCGGGAAGAAACTCGGATCCCAGGCGGCGGCCCCGCCCGTGCGGGCTTGGCACGAGGGAAACAGCTGAGAAAGAGCAGTTTCCGGGACGAGACGGCCCCCCGGGTCCCCGACAGCCGACCGGTGACGCTGCCGTGCAGTGGGGTTTGGGGGGGGCAGGGCAGAACGGGGAGGCCTGGTCTTCACGGTTCCCCGGGAGGGGTCTGACCCCTGTGCCCCCGAAGGCCCAGAGCAGCAGCACCCTGAGGCCCCCCCCCCCCGCGTTCGGCGGCTCCGAGGGACCTCGCCACCCCCGGGACGAGGGGACGCACAGACAGAGTCCGAGGCACAAACCACAGCACACGACGGGCGGCTTCCTGCGTTTTAATGGGCGAAGGCGTGACGCGCGCACATGGACGGTCTCGCCCCGGGCGGGACGCTCGTTCCCGGTGAGGACCCAGGACGGTCCCGCGGGCGCCCCAGGGCACGGCCGCCGCTCGCAGCAGCGACAGGTGGGCACGGCGCGCTGCCCCACGGGCCGCTGCGGGGCAGGCCCCAGGCCGGGAGGGACGGGAAGGGACGGGAAGGGGAGCGGCGTCAGGACAGGGAGCACCCTCCCCGCCTGGCCCGCAGCTGCGGGCTCTCCTGGGACTGGACGCGGGGGCCGGGAGGGTGCGGGGCGCGGACTCCGCGACCTGGGGAGGGGCACGTCCCGGCCCCCACGCGTCGCTCGCTTCCCGTGGCTCCGGCGAGGCTGCGGCCCAGTCCCCGCGGCCCAGTCCCCGCCTCGTCCATCCTCGTGGGCCCCCCCGCCCCGCGCTACGCGAAGCCGCCGTCCCGGAAGGCGAAGAAGCCGGCGTGCGCGGCGTCGCCCAGCGGGCTCGCCTGCTCCAGCTCCAGCCCCCACTCGCCCTCGTCCTCGTCCTCGGGCTCGGCCTCGGCGCCGGGCGCGGCGCGCGCGTTCTCGTACAGGAACACCTGCTGGTCCACGTGCGCCGGCGCCAGGCGGTTGCGCTTGGCGCCCACCACGCTGGCGGCCGAGCCGAAGAGGCGGCCGGCGCGGGCGCGCGTGGCCGCCACGCTCCAGTACTTGCGCAGCACCTGCGGCAGCACGGGGAAGAGCGCCAGGCGGTCCGACCACCACTGCAGCGGGTCGGCGCCCAGGCCCAGCACCTTCTGCGACTTGAAGTTGCTCAGCTCCTCCAGCACCTGCGCGTGCCACTCGTCCTGGTCCTCCGCGCCGCCCGCCGGGCAGAAGATCTCGGCCAGCATGTCGTTGATGACGCTGGCGGGCGGCGGCGGCGTGGGCGGCGGCCGCGGCGACGACCTCTTGGGCGGCGGCGGCTCGTCGGGCGGCGGCGCGAGGGCCTTGCCGTCGGGCGGCCGGCCGGCGCCCTCCCGCGCGCGCTCCAGCAGGCCCTTGGCCTCGTCCAGCACGCGGCTCTCCACCTGCTGCCGCTCGAAGGCCGACAGGAAGGGCAGGCGCTTGTAGCGCGGGTCCAGGAAGGTGGCCACGTTGAGGAAGAGGTCGAGCTCGGGCGCGTCCTGGTAGGTGGCGGCCAGCTCCTTGGCGATGACCTCCTTGGCCATGCTGATCTCCTTGCCGTCGGCCTCCTGCGCGGCCAGCGTGCTGCTCAGCAGCATGTGCAGCAGCGGCTTGACCATGCTGATGGTGGGCGGCCGCGCGGCGGCCAGCACGTCGGCCACCTGGCGGAAGGGCTGCAGCAGGCGCACCAGCGCGTCCACGCTGGCCCACTCGCCGGCCTCCAGCATGAGGTGGTGGTTGCTGCTGTCGTCCACCAGCACGGCGGCCACCGCGAACTGCTGCTCCTGCAGCCGGCGCAGCATGGCCAGCGTGCCGCCCCAGCCGCCCGCGCGGTCGCCCACCAGCATGCGCGGCGCCGCGCCCTCGCGCCGCTGCCGCGCGTACAGCAGGCACGTGGCCACGGGCGACTGCTGGAAGTAGGCCACCAGCCGGCGGCAGCGCGCCACCAGCGCGCCCAGGCGCGGCAGCTGCAGCGCGCGGCGGATGGCCGCGTCGAAGGCGTGCGCCACGCACGGCATGCGCACCGCCACGTCCAGCAGCGAGCAGGCCTTGGCCACGGCCTGGCCGCCGTCCGTCGTGGCGCCGGAGACCTTGGCGCTCAGGCCCCACTCCACGAAGGCCTCGTACAGGACGCGGGTGACGGCCTCGGCCGCGTCGTCCTCGGGCACCTCGAACGTCTTGAGGCAGCGGGAGGCGGCGCGCAGGCCGCCGGGCGCGCCGCCCGCCAGGAAGTGCGCGGCCAGCGTCACGTAGGTGCGGTTCTGCGGGTGGCTGCGCCACACGTCGGCGGACACGCCGCACCAGGCCGCCTCGGCCAGCTCCCGCCGCACCGCGTCGCGCGCCGCCGCGTAGCGCTCGGGGATGGCCTTGCGGCACACGAACGCGCGGCTGGGCAGCTCGAAGCGCGGCTCGGCCGTCCGCAGCAGCAGCCGGAACGTGGGCTCGTCCACGATGGACGCGGGGTAGAGCCCGTCGCAGATGAGGCCCAGCACGGCGGCCGTGAGCTCCTGCTGCCGCCGGCCGTCGGGCCCGGCCTTGGCGGCCAGCGCGTCCGGCCCGGCCGCCTGCGAGGCCTCGGGCCTGAGCTTGGAGAAGGCGGTGGCGAAGGCCTCGCGCATCTGCTCCGTGTTGCTCTTGACGAACTCGCAGAACTCGTCGGGGTGGTTCTTCTCCAGGTGGTAGGACAGGTTGGACGTGTTGCCCGAGTAGGCGATCTGCGCCCTGCAGATGCGGCAGTAGATCTTCTTCCACTGCAGGATGCAGCCGTCGGCGTTCGTGTCGAAGCCGAAGTACTTCCACACCTTGCTCTTGGCGCGCGGGTGCGCCACCAGCTTCAGGTCCGGCTGCGGGCCGTCCGCGCCCTTGGCCTCCATGCTGCGCGGCCCGGGGCGGCGGGGGCCGGCGGGGGGGCGGCCGGCCGGCTCGGCTCACACGTGGCCACCTGGCGAGAAGCAGCGAGACAAACACGGCGTGAGATTCACGGGACCCCCGGGGCCGCCGCCTCGCGGGCCGAGCGAGGACGCGTGGGCGTGCGCGTCGGGGCCCCGGCCTTCGTCGCCGGGGTGGCCCAGGCAGCACTGAACCGTCTTTCCGGATTTCACGTCGGAAAATAAAACGCCGCTCGGAACGGGCCCTACCGGAAACACGGCGCCTCCGTGACCCACGCGACACGCGCGTCGCAGCAGGGAGGGACCCCCGGTCCTGCGGTGTGTCCAGATGCCCGTGGGGGCCAGGGGACAAACCCCCCCCCCCAGCCGCCAGTGTGCTGTGCGTGGCCGCGGGCATCACAGCCTCGCGCCCCGGGGCGGGGGAGGGCCCCGGGCTCGCTCTGGCGTCCGGTCCCTTTCGGTCACCACCCAGTAGGGCGGCTGGGTTTTCTTCAAACGGGTCTGTGACACGTGCAGGCTGTGCTGACCAGCTCTCAGGGGTTCAAGTGACAAAGGGCACCCACCAGGCCCCCCCGAAAATAACGCACGTCCTCCCGGCAGCTGGGAGTGCGGCCTTCGACGGAAACAGGTCTTTGCAGATGTGACCAAGTGAAAGATGCGAAATGAGTCACCTTGGGGCACCCGGCCCTAAACCCGATGACGCTGTCCTCAGAAGGGACAGAAAGGAGGGGACACAGGCACAGAGGAGAGGCCACATGGAGGCGGAGGCAGAGGTTAGAGGGACGCGGCCACCAGCCCAGGGACGCCTGGAGCCCCCCCAGACGCCGGGAGAGGTGGGAAAGACTGTCCCCGAGAGCATGGGATGCGTTGATGTCACCCTGCTGGTCCCCAGGCCGGGGCGGGACGAGTGTCTGCCCTGTGGCCATTTGTGACACCCGTACGGGGCCCACATGCCACCATTTCCAGCACCAGGGCCGTGGAAAGGGTCTCTCAGAGCATTTTCTCACGGCTGCTCCCTACAAGGGGGTCCCAGCGTCCCTGCGAGTCTGTCCCCAAACCCTCCCACGGGCCTGGGAAGGTCCCGCGCGTTGTCACCGCTGCGACAGCACCCAGCCCTTCTCTCTCCATCTGGACCCAGACAGCGAGCCCAGACGCGGGACGCAGGGCACGGTGGGGAAGTACCAGCAGCATGACCCGAACACAGGGCCACCGTGGTCCCCAGCGCTTTAAAAGCGCCCTTTCCCGTCGGAGAGCATCCTGTTCCGCACCCGAGAAAATTCTGTCACTCGCCGTTACGCGTAGGAGGCCCGTGACTGTCATTTCCGACCTTCCTAGGGTTTCCAGAAACAGTTGTAAGCGTCGTGACAGGTTCTCATCAGGAACACGGACACGTAAGCGCCACAGGAAAGAAACCCTGCACTAGACAGAGGTCCTTGTTTGGGGACAAAAGGACCCTGACCCCATGAAAGCTGGATCGGGGTCCGCACCTGCTCCTGGGTGCACGAGGCGACAATAATTACCTCTCGTCACAGCCTTTAACACCCCTATAATGGGGACTAGGCTCCCTCCTGACGTGGCTGTGCAGTGGGAGGAGGATGACACCTTTGGGGGTGACTGTTCACCCCCCGTATGGGCCTTACAGTCCCTTTTCCCCTTTACAGTAGCAGGAATCTCACAGAAAGTTCTGGACAACCTACGCACTGGGCTCCAAAACGCGCTGCATCCGTTTTTTTTCCTCCTTTTCAAGGTCACGGAAACGGCATGAAGGAACCGAGTTAACGACATCCCTGTCGCGAGGACTCAAAAGCCCCACGAGACTGACCCCTGCGACAGGGACATGTAAGCTGAAAAATTCCGACAGGTTTTCCTAGGCCAACGCGTGGGTTCCGGCGGCGGGTTAGGGGACGCGACGCGACCGTCGAACCGTGGGTTTTAAAAAGGGACAAGGACACCATGTCGCTGAGCGGGCCACCTGCAGAAAGTCTTGGGAACGGAACAGGTTTCAGACAGCAGCGTCCGCTGGGAATTCTCACTTTGCTCACGAGGCGGTGGCCTTCGTGTTTCGCGACGCGGTTTGCGGAAAGGTGACATTCAGCCGCCAGGCCCGTTGGCACGTCCCCCCTCCTCTCCGCGCCCCTGTGTGCCACCCGCGTGCGCGCCATCAAGGGTCTGCGCCCGACTCCCTTCCCCCCCCTGAGAAAACACTCCAGCCCCATGCGACGGGACAAGGCCTGCGGGGACAGCGACGCGAGGCTCCTCCCCGGAACGCCGGGGGCAGGAGGAGGACCTCGAAAGTGGGTAAAAGGCCCGGGACAATGGCACTTGCGACACTCTCGCCCGGAACAGACAGACAGTAACGGTGTCCCTCGTGCTGCTACGTCCGCCCTGACACACAGGGGCAAGCGCGTGACCGAACCCCCGACTGTCCCACGAAGGCCCTTGCGGACCCACGACTTGTCTTGTGACAACTTGGGTTGTTACACAGGGCCGCACGGTTCGGGGTGGCGTTTGGTGGCCCCGGCATCCGGGGTTTAAGTGGCGACTCGTGGTTCCAGACAGCTGCGACGACGCGGGGGACCCGAGGCGCCAGGGGGTGGCGGGAGGGGAAACTGGGTGAAGGCGGTGACACGGGCAGTGAGCACGCAGCCGCGCGACCCTTGCAATGGCATCTAGTGTCATCAACCCCCGTCACCCCAGTCCTTTTTAAAAAAAAAAAAAGCGAGTAAAAGGCCCCTCCGTGCTCACCTGCAGCCGCACCCCCCCCCAAGGCAGGGCCCGGTCCCTGAGGCACATCGGGTGGGTCCCGAAGGGGCTAAAAAGGCAGCACCCGGGCTCGTCACCCAACGGAAGGCCCCGGCCTGTCCCCGGACGGTGGCCCCGACCAAAAACAGCCATTTCTGCCCCCGGAGGGGCCTCGGCTGCACCGGGAGGGGGGGGACCGGGAAGTGTGTGCGCCACAGCCCGGCCGGGGTGTCGCTTCCCCCCAAGTCCCCGCGCGTGTCCCCGGGGCCGCCCCCCACCCCGCCATCCAGGGCCCGCGCCGCTTCCGGGCCCCGTTTCTGTTTCTTTCCCCGGAAAACGGGGCGACGCCCTTGGCCTCCCAGCGCCGCCCCCCTCGGGCCGGGGTCGGGGTCCGGGGGCTGCGACCGGGGGGAGGGGGGAGGCCGCGCGCGCGCCGCGGGGGGCCCTGACCGCAGCCGCGACCGCAGCCGCGACCGCAGCGACAATGTAGCCGCCGCCCGGCCGCCCCGGAGCGCATGCGCGCGAGGCCGCCGCCCGCCCGGCCGGGCCCGGGGACGGCGCAGGCCGAAGCGGGGGGTGCGGGGGGCCCGGGGGCCCCGAGGCCCGCGCAGGCGGGAACGGGGGGCGGCCGAGGGCGCGGCGCGGGCCCCTCCCCCAGGACGGCCCCCCCGCCCCCCTGTCCCCCCTGTCCCCCCTGTGCCCCCCACTGACCTGGCTCCACGAAGCCCCCGCGGCAGCGCCGCAGCAGCTGCGCCAGGGCCACGGCCACGCCGGCCGCGTAGACGCGCAGCAGCGCCCGCAGCGAGCGCACCGGCCACATGCCGCCCGCGGGGACGCCGGGCGGGCGCGGCGACGGGGGGGTGCGGGGAGGGGGAGGGGGAGGGGCGGGGACAGGGGGAGGGGCCACGGGGGGAGAGGGAGGGGCGACCGGGGGAGGGGCGACGGGGGGAGGAGGGAGAGGGAGGGGCGACCGGGAAAGGGAGGGAGGGACGGGGACAGGGAGGGAGGGGCCACGGGGAGACGGAGGGAGGGAGGGGCGACCGGGGGAGGGAGGGGCGACCGAGGAAGGGAGGGGCGACGGAAGCGCGCCCCGACCCCGCCCCTGCGCCCCGCCCCCCACAGCCACCGCCTCCCGCCCCGCCCCCCACTGCGCCCCGCCCCTCGCGGAAACCCGCCCCCTTCCCCGTGCCGTCCCCCCACAGCTTCCTGCCCCACCGCCCCACCCCGCAGACCGCGCCCCGTCCCCCCGTCCCGTCCCCACAGTCACCCGCCCCCCTTCCCCGCCCCCTATAGCCACCTGCCCCCCGCCCCGCCCGGCTGACCGCGCCCCGCCCCGGCCGGGGGACCCGGAACACCCTACGCCCCCTAAACCCGGCACCTCCAACACGCGACACCCCCGGACTCCGAACCGGACGCGCCACCTGCTCCGGCCCGGCCGCGGGACCCCCCACCACGCGACACCCCCACCCGCCAGCGACCCCGCCCCGCCCCCCGCGACCCTCCCGCGGGACCCCCCACCACGCGACACCCACGCCCCGCCCCGTCCCCGGCCGCGGGACCCCTCAACAGCGGACGCCCCGCCCTGCCGCGCCCCCCACCCCTGGGCCCCGCCCCAGCACCCGCTCACCCCCACACCCCCGCGGCGCTCTGGCCCTGAACGCCGGCCCCGGCCCCACCCCCGGCCCCGCCCGGCCAGCACCCCCTTCCCCCCGCCCCGCCCCCGCCCCGGACTCCCGCGGGCTTCCCCCACCCACTCCTCGGAAACCCGTCTGGGCAGCAAGGATCCTTTTCGGACCACGGACCCGCACCCAGATCCTAAGAGGGACCAGGGAACCCCACTGGGACCCTAGGGGACCCCCACCCACACACTCCGAGGCTCCCATACAGGCCCCTGGGCCCGCACACCCCTCCTGCGACCCCGGCGCTCCCTCCAGAGTCCCAGTCTGACCTCGCACAGACCCCCACGTGATCCCCGACCAGGCAGGTGCACACCCCACAAGGGTCCCCACCCACATCCCCCCCTTCCAACACCCCCTGGACCGCACACGGGCACCCCTCACACCCGCACACCGGCAGAGACCCCCAACCCCTGACGAGGGCAGAATGGGGGTCCCCAGGCCCGCCTCCCCTGCTAGGACCCCGGACCCCACACTCTAGCCCCCACCCCACTGGGGAGCGACCCCACAGAGCCTGCCTGCGGAGGGCAGTGCGGCCCAGCCCTAGGGGGCGCCCCGCAGGGAGCAGGCTGCACCCAGCTGACCCACCAGGGTGGGCTCCAGTGGGGATCCCACTGGGAGGCCTGTATCCCCCTGGGAGGCCCCCCCACCCCCCAGGCGGGAAGACCAGGCCTGGGGGCCTGTCCATGACCCCGGTCAAGGCCAGGATTTCCGGCCGCTGGGCTGGGCCAGGTCCTCCCAGGTGTGCCCAGGGACGCTCAGGTGTGTCTAGGTGGTCGGTCCCAGGTGCCACGCCGGATGTGAAGCCACCCACTCAGGACTCGGTGGGGACGCGTGCGTCGGGGGCCACCGCGCCCCTCCCCACGGCAGAGGCGGAATTTCTGGCTCCGGCACGAGGACACGTGCATGGGCAGGCGCGACGAGATGCCGGGTGACCTTTTGGGGGGCAACGGGACACCCCTGCCCGCCACCGGCCCCCCCATGTCCCCAGTCGGACTGCGACATGGTGTCTGGGGCCCGAACATTGGGAGCTTCGGCGGCCGCCGTCGGCCACGCTGGGGCTTCCCGGTCCCCCTCCGCGGCTCGTTCTTTGTCTAAAACCCGATGCTTCGCTCCCTGGACATTTGTGTGTTTTTTCTACTTTTTTATGTTTTATTTTCCTTTTGCTGCTGCCAGACGGCGTCATGGCCATTGCGGATGCGCAGAGCAGCGATTAGACGTTTATGTACCTTCCCAAGGGACCCCTGGTCGCCCCCACACACCACGCACACTCATCACGACAGGACTGACTGTCCCCCGCGCCGTGCCGACGTCACGTGACCGTTTCATCGGTACCACTTGGTGCTTCTCCTTCCCTTTCCCGGTTCGCCCCGCCTCCCGACCCCCTCCCATCTGGCGGCCATCGCTTTGTCCCCAGGGTGCGCGAGTCCCTTTCTGGTTTTTGTTTGTTTGTTTAATTTGTTCTGTAGAGTCCACGTGACACTGAAGTCATGTGGCGTCTGCCTTTCTCTGTCGGGCTTGATTCGTCGCAATAGGGTCCAGGTCCTGAGTCTCTATCTGAAGTTCGGAGGGACACACGTGCGCCCACGGGTGACAGAGTGGGTAAAGGAGATGGCACCTCCGTCCAGGGGAATGAGCCTCGGCTGTCCTAAGAAGGACGTCGTGCCACCCCCCGCGACGACACCCGCGTTTGGTTTCCATCGCGCCGCGGATACGTCACGCCAAACGGGACACCTCGAAGGAGCCCAAATGTGTGGCCTCGCTGTCCCCTGGGCGAGAAGCCCGGGGGACTTCACACTCCTCCAGGTCCGCGGCTCACGGTCCCTCCAGGTCAGGGTCGAGACGTCCACCCCCCGGGGTCCTGGTCCTCGGGTCGCTCGGACCGTGGGCGGAATCTGCTTCCTTGTGCTTGGAGGGCTGGGGTCCCCTTTCCCCGCTGGCTGTGCGGTGGCCTCTCTGTGGTCCGTGCTCGTGTCCCCTGCGTGTCACACTGGGACTCTCTGCACCTTCCCTTTCTGCACAATCTAGCTCCCGCCAGACGAGTTTCTCCGTGACAACCCCATCGGGAGAGGACAGCCCAGGGCCAGCCCCCCGGGCCCTCGAAGGAGAGTTCAGTGGACAAGGCCTCAGGACAGGCGCCGTGGCCTTGGGTAGGAGGAGGAAGGCCCCGTGCGGTGACCCTCTGTGTCCGCCAGGAACACGAACACCCGTCCTGATGTCCCTTTGTCTCCCGTCACCAGGACCCTGGGGCGGGCAGAGGGCTGGGCGCCCCATGGCTGCAGACCACGTGGACAGCACCTCCATGGCCGAGCAGCTTGGGGTGATGAGGGAGAGGGTCGGGGGTCACAGCGGGCAGGGGGGTGGCACGCACGTTAGAGAGAAGTGGCGGGACCTGGGGCCGGCCCGGGAGAGATTTGTCCTGGTCTCGGTCCTTGAAACCGTTCAGAACGGGACAGAGAGGACGGAACTGGCAGGTGAGAAAGGACAGAAGGGAGGGCGGAGGGAGGGGGCGCAGAGACTCGGCCGGAGCAGCGTGGGGAGGTGCCCATCGGGTCCCCCAGCGCCCCTTGTCATTACATTCCATGGAGGCGGGGGGTCTGCACCTGCCGGGGCCGTGACTGAGGACGGGTCACAGTCACCCAGGACCCCGCTTTGCTTTCCTGTTTGTCCTCGGTGATGCTCGCCTGAGCCACCACAGGGCCGTGTCCGGCTACAGGGTTCTGGGGGGGGGGGCGGTTCTGGGGCGGGTTCTGGTGCGGGTTCTGGTGGGGGTTCTGTGGGGGGCTCCGTGGGGGTTCTGGGGGTTTCTGCTGGGGGATTCTGGGGATGATTCTAAGGGGGTTCTGGGGGGTTCTGCTGAGGGTTCTGGTGCAGATTCTGGTGGGCTTCCGAGGGTGGGATTCTGGGGGGGGTTCGGGGATTTCCGTGGGGGGTTCTGAGGGGATTCCGGGCGGGTTCTGGGTGGGTTCTGGGAGGAACCTGGGGAAGTTCTGGTGGGGGGTTCTAGCGCCGTGCCCCACACGACTCCTGCGCCTCCCCCTGCAGCCTCTGCTGGGACGTGGGCGACACCGAGCGTCGCTGACTGTGCTGGTTCTGGGAACCGCGGGACGCGCCCCGACGCCCCGACGCCCCGACGCCCCGGCCGGGCGGCCCCCGCTGCGGTTCCGATCGGAACCCGCGTTCTGCCTTCAAACCGGCGTCCCGGCTCTTACGAAACTGGGACAATGACTCAGCAGCCAACACGGGTTCCGCTTTCCAGATTCTTCTGGGCCGCAGGGGCCCCGTGTGTGTGTGTGGAGGGGGAAGGGGGTGGCCGCAGGGGACCCCGCACGGAAGGGACCAGTCCCCGGTCCCTCCTTCTCCGCTCCCCGGAACGGAGACCAGTCCCAGCTCCTCTGAGTCGCAATGACGCTCAGTGCCACGGAGACCCCGATGCCTCTGCAGACGACACTCGCGATCACGCGCGTCCTAACTTCTCATTTCTCCGTTCGCTCCGTCACTCACTCACTCTCTCTCGTCTCTCCATCCGCTCAGGGAACGAGGGCGGGGCCCGGCGCTGTGTCCCCAACCCCGCGCTGTGCCAGATTTCGCGTCCCTCGAAGCATCTCATCATTTTCAGAAAGCCCCGTTGGCAATGAACGCAATGTCTGGACCATTTTTAAAAAATTCCCTTTCTGGGATTTTTTTCAGCGCGTCCGGACCCCAAGGAGCAGCCAGCCCCGCGGATGGCCTTGCTGAGGGTCCCCGGACCGTGCAGGCTGCTAGTCACTCCCTCTCTGACGGGTGCCCGGTCCGCACGCCACGGGGGGATGTTCATGTCCTTCTAGAAATGCGCAAACCCGTGCGTCCCCCAAATGGATCCTGTCTGAGCCGAGCGAGGTTCTGTCACGTGATCAGGACCGACTGATGGCGCGGTGGCCCTCGTGGCTGGTTGGCCTCAGAGTCCGGGCCTCGTTGTGCCCTGCAGAGCAAGCCGGGGTCACCCAGCGACGTGGCTGGTGTTTTGAAAGGGGCCAGCCCTGTGCCGAGCCACCTCGCTGGCATGGAGTATTGGGGTCCGCCACGAAGGAGCCTCTTGCGAAACTTGGGGGTTGACAGGGTCATAGCTGACCCCTTCCGGGATGCTCTGGTCTGTGTCGCTATCGCTTCACCTCCGCCCTCTCCGACGTGTCCTGGCTCTCGAAGCTGGGTGTGCGTGCCACATGCTCCCCTTTTGGGGTTTTCCCCCTGGGTAAGTAGGGCCAGCTCACTCCCCCGCCAGCCGGAGAAGCCTAGTGCCTCGGGAGGGGACCGTCCAGCGGCCACCGAACACGCTGTCCCTTAACAGGCAACTGTGGGACTAGAACTCAGCCTGGGTCGTCGTCATTTTTACACCAGCGCGGCCCTAAGATGTGATGTTAATGTCTCTATTTAACGGCAGAAGAGGCCCGCGGGGAGAAAAGTGCGAAGGCCACAGGCGACCCAGGCCGGGAGGTCCCCTCTCTGTCCCCAGCAACCCCGTAGTCAGCGTCTTTCACGGACGCTTTTGTTGCTCTTTCCATTGCCACACGGACGGCTCCCGGGGACAGGACAGGACACAGAGCCCGGTAGGTGACGGGACGCCGCGCTTCCCGCCTCTGAGGAGGGACGAAGGTAACGTAGACCTCGCTGGCCTGGGAGCGCTGGCCTGTGTGGCCACCTTCGCGGACAGGTGGACACGACGTTGACCTTGTCACCTGTGCAGGCCGGGCCGGAGGCTGAGCGTCAGGGGGCCCTCCATCCGCGCTCCCGGAACGAATCCCACCTCTGCTCCAGCCCCTGGTGGCCCTTCGCCCCTCGCCCTCCCCCCAGGGTCTAGGCCACCCGAGGCCACCATAGAGCGCCCCCGACCGGGTGGCAGAAACGGCGGACCTTCCTGTCACGCACGAGGACTTGGGGATTGTCCTTCCGAAGGGTCGGGAGTGGCCGGACGTCAGCTCTGATTTCAGAATCGCTGGATCTTTCCTCTTCGGGACGGAAGCCGGGCTTGGAACAAGCCCCACGAGTGTATTTTGCTCTGATTTGATTCACCTCTTCCCTTCGTAAAGGATTTGAGACACGGGGACGTCCCCCTGTGCGTGGCAAGGACACGGCCTGCCCCCTACCATGGAGAAGACACCGTGACGCGTTACCAGCTGACGTGGCGTGGCGCCGAAAAAAAACATTAAAAAAAAAGAAAAAGAAAGGTTCTGTTGCTCCCTGGGAGGCCGCAAAACAGATTTTGACACCCAGGAGGCTGCTTCCTGTTGGTGTCGTCTCCTTCTGTTCAGGAAAAAGGCCAAACGAGGCAAAAAAAAAAAAAAAAACAGAAAAATGAAAAAAGTGAAAAGGAGAAAAGAAAAAAAGAAAAGAAAAAAGAGAAAAAGAAAGAAAAAGAAAAACAAAAGAAAAAGAAAAAAAGAAAAAAGAAAAAGAAAGAAAAAGAAAAAAAGAAAAAGGAAAAGGAAAAAGAAAATAAGAATAAAAGAAAAGAAAAAAAGAAAAAAGGAAAAAGAAAAGAAAAAAAGAAAAAAGGAAAAAAAGAATAAAAAAAGCAAGTCAGTCCTCAAACCCAGTCTTGATTTGGAAACAGCCGTCCCGGGGACACGATGAGAAACTCCGTTTTCCTGCCACGGGTTCCCCCGGGGTGGTGTCACCCCGGGGGGGACCCGGCCACACGGCCTGGGTCACCCTGGCTCGACGCCTGCATTTTTATTCTCATTTTCGACGCGGGTCCTTCCCGCCGCGGTGGGAGGTTTCCTGACCATCCCCAGACCCTGACGCAGACAGGGGACGTCTCCGCGGGGTTGGCCAGGACGGGACAGGGGCCGAGGCACGTGACGACTGGGGACATTCTTTAAAAAGGGACAGAGCGCAGAGCGCGCCCGCCTGGGAGGCCGCGGCGAGGGCGCCGCTAATTATAACTCCGTCCGCCCCGGCGCACCTGACTCTGCGCCCCGTGGCCTGCTTCTCCCCGGCGCGTGAACGGGGTCAGGGCTCCGGGACCCTCCGGGGACAGAGCCCGGCGTCAAAGCAACAACCGGCACGTCCCCGTCCCCGATGCGATCGGTGCAGGTCGTCGTCTTCGACGACAGAAAACTGCTTTTTTCCTTTTTAATGCGGACGCGTGGGACGTCTGTCTCCGTCGCGTCCGGTGTCCCTTCGCTTTTATTTTATTTTTATTTCGTGTGTGACTGGCTTCACGGTTTGGGGGTTTCTGATTGATTAGGGTTTATCCCTTCGAAGCCCCCCCGATCCCGTTCCCCCCAGAGAACCCGATTCCTCGCACACCTGTCGCCGTGCGGCGGGCGTGTGGGGCCGGGGCGGTGCGGAGCCCGCCGCCCCCCACCCCGTGCCACCCCCGCGCCTGGCACCCGCCTCGGGCTCTGTCTCACATCTGCTCCCTCGGCGTCCCAGCTGCGTGCCGTGCCGCACAACGCCTTTTGTTTCCTTTTTGGGCCTGTGCCACCCAATCCGCCTTTTCTCTCCTTTATTATTATTATTTTTTCTTTCTTTTTAAGAGAAGGAACAGCAGAGCACCCGGAATTGGGGACGCGGCCGGCCGCGGTAAAAATATTTGACCTGAATCGACACAAGGGACGGGAGGGGGTGGGGACGGGGGGAGGGACAGGGGGGTGTGTTTCTAATTTATTTTTACACTCGGGGAATTCTTCTTTTTTTCTTCTTTTTTTCCTTTTTTTTTTCTCTTTCCCCCGAGGGACAGAAAAGCAGGCCGAGGGCTGCCATGTGGGTTCCTTCTTCTCGGAGTCCTGTGTCCCCCCCGACCCCCCGCCCCTATGTGGCTTCGGTGACAGTGCCCGGCGGGGTCACGGCCGGGCATCACGTCTGCCTCGAGGCACATCGTGTGATCCTCAGCGGCGACGGGGTCGGGGTGTCTTGCTGGAGGCCTCGTCGGGACGCACCGCCCCGAGCCGTGCCCCGGAGCGCGGCAAAGGTGACAGGTCGCGCTGCGTCAGGTCACCCTTCAGCCCGAAAAGCCATCGGCGGCGCGGGACGCAAGATGAGACCTTTCCCGACGTCTCGTGGGGGGACCCCGGCCCTGGGGGGCACGTTCGGTGCCTGAACAGGACGACGGGGCCGAGCCGGGCCTGGATTGGAGGCGTCACCGACGCGCGCTGGGGGAGTCTCCAGCTTCCGGGGTCCTTTGTCACCCAGCCCGACGTCGCCTACCACGATGGGACAGGCGCTCGGCGTGCAGACGCGCGTTTTTCAAAATAACGTGTTTATTTTTTTTTAATTTTTAATGTCTATTTGGGAAGTAGCAGGGGGAGGTGGGCAGGATTCGGGGCGTGTATGGCGCCCCAGGTCACCCTGTGTGGCCGTGGGGAGGGCCACGTCCTCTTCTCTGCTGCATTCAGTGTCCCCGCCTTCCCCTAGACAAGACCCCAAAGCGTGTGAGCGGGGTGCGCCGTGGGCCACGCTGGGTGCCCCCCCCTGCATCCGGGCACTTTCCCCCCGAAAGTCGGTCACCGCAGTCCAAGGCGGAGCCGTAGGCCACATGCGCGCCCGTGGGGCCCGGTGGGTCTCACGGGATCGAGGCTCTTTCTGGATTTCAGGCCTCGGTTCTGCAGCGCCCAGCCCCGGAGGCTTGGAGGGGGGGACGCGGGTGGCCTAACCGCGACCCCGTGCTGGGGGACAGTCCCCCCCAGGCCCGGCAAGACGCAGGTTTCTCTGCGCAGCAGGGACATGGGCCTCGGCACCTCATTAACCCTCGCGGGCTGGCTCTTTCCTTCTTTTTCTTTCTGTTTTTTCGGTCGTGGCTGGAGAGACCGGTTCCGTCTGAGGCCCGCGATGTCTCTGCGGTGACCCCGCATGGGCGGGGACGCCCCATGACTCCGCAGACTTGGGCGGGGAGGGGAGCGGCCGAGGGTGGGAGCGAGGGGGAGAGGAGCTGGCCTTTGCGCAGGGGCTCGGGGTCCGTGGCCGCAGGCCGGACGCCCACAGTGGACACGCACGGCCTCTGGTCCCGCGGGAAGGGGACGCAGGCCGGACACCACGCCCGCCCGGGGCAGAGCCCGGACCCCTGACGGCCGCTTCTGTGCCCGCGGCGGGTCACGGCTGCCCCCGGAGGACGGGGGACCCTGGTGTCTCCTCCTCGGAGCGAATTAACGGGGAGCAGAAGGGGAATCGGGCGGCGCCTTCCCCGCGCAGACCCGCCGCCTCGTCCTCTCTCTCTGTCCCTCTCTGTGTCCCTCCCTGTCCCTCTCTCTCTCTCTGTCCCCCTCGCATCTCCCCCCGCCCCCCTCCGTGCCTGTCAATCATCCGCTTTAGAAACTGCTCATTTAGGATACGTTTGGCCCGATTCTAGGTGTGTGCGGCTCCCGTATCGGGTGCGAAGAAACGCCGTCTCGGAACAGGGGACCGTCCTTCCGTCCGCGGACAAGGCCTCCCCGTGCTCCTTCACACGCAGGGGACCGACGGCGGGGCGCGCCCCCTGCCTACACGCGCGCACACACCGCCCTTTCTACCCCGGACGCCCCAAAGCCCTCTCCACGCGCGCGGCCTGGCTTCCCTTCCACGCCAGGCTCGGCCAACGGGGTCAAACCCGCCACGCGCTTCCTCAGACCGAGACCCGGCACCCGCGCGGGATCCGTCCTCCCGCCTCCTGGGGGGGAAAAAAATTGGAATAAAAAGTGGATTTTTACTCCAAATGTTGGCCCACGCGCGCTCGTGGTTAGCGGAAAGATTTTATTTTATTTTTTCTGGGGGCCAGAAAGTGAAAATAAAAATAAAAAAAGGCGTTGGAAGCAGACCAGAGCCTGCGCGGGCACACGCAGAGGCGCTGTTTGGGGTGATACGGCGTCCCGGTGTCGCTGAGCATTTCCGTTGTGTCCCAGCGATGTCCCCCCACACATACGTGTGTCCACCTGAGAACAGGTGTCCCGCGTCTTCACACATTTTTTTTCTTTTTTGGCCTTTCGGATGCATGCGCTCGACCCCGTGTTCCCTTCTCTCTTTGGGGGTGAGGGAGGGGTGAGGGTTAGAACCGCAGCGTGCGGGGGAAGGCCGACCACGTGACTTTCTGGAAAGGAAGCCGCGGGGCGGGTCGCCCAGGCCGGGTTCTGGGCGGTGCCCTCGCTCCTGTAGCGGCAGATGCGAAGCCACGAGGCGACGTCATGGAACACGCATAGGGGGGTTCACCCCAGCACCCTGAACCCCACCCACGGGGGAAGGAGGGGACCGAGGGTCGGCCGCAGAGTCACGAGAGTCCCCGCCTCTGAGAGCCCCGAGTGCAGGCCCCGGACCCCACTCACGTCTCCTTCCTGGGGGGCCGGCCGGAGCGGTGCAGGGACAGCGTCCGGCCACTTCGTGCGTGTCTCACGCGTCCGAGTCGGTGGCCGCTGCTCCGCCTTGGGCCCCTCGGCCGCCTCCGCCTTTTTCCACTTTGCTCCCAGACGGCCCTGGGCTGCGTTTCGGGGACCCTCTCGCTCGTTCCGGCCACGACCCGCGTTTCCAGGGTTCTCGGGGACGCGCGTGGAAAAGGAGTCTCGGCTGCGTGCCGGCGGAGGGGCACGTGTCACAAACGGAGGCTGTTTCGGCAGCCCGTGTGTGGACGGGACGGGTGTGACGGTTGTCACATGCGATTCGGTAAGGGAGAAGGCGAAGGGACAGAACGCAGGCCCACGGGCCTCGCCGGCCCTGGGGAGGTCAGGGACGGGGTCGGCTGTGGGGTCCGCGGTGGGGGATGGGGCCGCAGCGGACACAGCTGCCGTCACCTCGCGTGACATCCCGTCGGGCGCTGACCGTAGTGCCTGCGGGGAGCCCGGGGGGTGGGGGGTGCAGGGTCAGGGACCCGTGGGGAACGAGGCCCGCGAAGGGCGAGCTGTCCACGTCGGCACGACTCGTCGGTCCTTTCTTTGCCCAAGGGCAGCTCAGCAGCGGGGCATCCCCCAGAAACACGGAGGACGCACAGGTGGAGGAGCCTGCACGCCTTAGCAGCCCCTGCACGCGTCCCGGCGAGTGACCCCCAAGGAAGACGGGGTGCAGGCCCCAGCTGCCTCCGCTCACACGCACCCCTGAGCCGAGAAACCAGCCCTGGCACGGCCTCGCGACGCGACACGCGGACGGCTGCCTCGCCTTCCTCCCCTGGGCTTGTCGTGTGGCTCGTCCCCAAAGCAGACACGGCTCATGTGACCAAGGGGAGGTTCGCTCCATCCCCGGGGTGGGGGGGGGAACATTACCAACGGGGTCTAGTAAATAACAAAGGGAAGAGACGCTTTGATTAAAAAGTCCAAAAAAAATGAGTTTTTAGGTACATCAGTCATGCGAACGCGAGCAAATAAGGACATAAAGGGCTTTTTTATGGTTATTGTTTTCGGAGCGGGCCTCGCCCCGCGGGTGGCCTCCGAGCTCATCGCTGGAGGAGGCGGACTCGGCGTGGGGTGCTCCCTGTGGACTCCCGTGGGCGACGCCGCTGTCCCCCAGCGCCTCGATGTGAAAGGGCCGCCCCTCGCTGCCTTCCCGGCGGGCATCTGCCCGCCTCTGTGGAAATGATCGATTTAATTCAGGATAATTGGCTCCTTCCCCTCACGGAGCTCGTCCCGGTCAAAGGCGCACGCAAGGGGACCGTCACAAAGCGAAGACGTGATGCCACCGAGATGTCGTTCATTAAAAAAGAAAAAAAAAAAAAAAGGGAAAAAGACAGGACATGAACGTTCTAGGCTCAGTTCTGGAAAGAGCGAGGATCACAGCGTCCGTCAGCCTCGGGCACGTGTCCGGGGACGGGGCCGCGCGCGCGGCCGTCCGGATTGCGAGGGTGGAAGGAGCTGTGCTTGCTGCAAACGGAACCGAGATGAAGCAGGGAGCTTCGTTCGGCATGGCGGCCCCGACTCCCAATTTCCGGGACCAGCAGGGGAATGCAAATGGGCTCGTCACTGGGGATGGATGCGAGGCTTGGACGTGGCCGGCATTTAATGTCCCCTATGTAGAGTCGTGGGGACCGTGCCGTCTGGCCGTTTCCCTTCCTTCAAGTCAGTCCTTGGTGAGACTGAGGCGGGCCAGCTAAGGCGTCTGCCCCGTCATCCTGACTAAGGCAGTTCATTCATTCATTCATTCATTCATGAGTGCATTCGTTCCTCGAATGAATACCGGGTGCCTAGGCTGAGCCGGGAACTGAGGCAGGCCTGTCCAGACGTGGATGTGAACGTCTGACCTCAGGTGGGTGGATGGACGGGTAGGTGCTTCGATGCAGGGGTTGATAGGTAGGTGGGAAGTGGTTGGATGGATGGGTAGATGGATGGGTGGATGGATGGATGGATGGATGGGTGGACGGGTGGCTGAATGGGTGAATAGATGAATGGATTGGTGGGTGGGTGGATGGGTGGGTGGATGGATGGGCAGGAGGGTGAATGGGTGGATAGATGGATGGATAGGTAGGAAGGTATATGGAGGCATAGATAAATAGTTGGGTACATGATTGGATCAATGGGTAGATGGATGGACGAATGAATGGGTGGACAGATGAATGAGTGGGTGGATGGATGGATGGATGGATAGGTGGACAGGAGGGTGAATGGGTGAAAAGATGGATAGATGAATGGATTGGTGGGTGGGTGGATGGGTGGGTGGATAAATGGATAGATAGGTAAATAGGTAGATGGTGGGATAGATAGATAGTTGAGTACGTAATTGGATTGGTGGGTAGATGGATGGATGGATGGATGGATGGATGGATGGATGAATGGAGGGATGGATGGATGGATGAATGGATGGATGGATGATGGATGGGTTGATGGATGGATAAATGGATCGATGGGAGGATGGATGATTGAATGGATGGATGGATGGATGATGGATGGATGGATGGTTGGATGGATGATGGATGGATGGATGGTTGGATGGATGATGGATGGACTGGTGGGCAGGAGGGTGAATGGGTGGATAGATGCATGGATAGGTAGGAAGGTAGATGGAGGGATAGATAAATAGTTGGGTACATGATTGGATCGATGGGTAGATGGACAGATGGATAAATAAATGGATGGGTAGGTGGATGAGTGGGTGAGTGGATGGATGGACGAATGGATGGGTGGATGGATGAATAGGTGGGTGTATGGATTGGTAGATGGGTAGATAGGTGGATGGATAGATGGATGGGTGAAAGGATTGGTGGGTGGGTGGGTGGGTGGATGGATGGATGGATAGAAGGATGACGGATGGATGGATGGATAGGTGGGTGGACGAATGGGTGGACAGACGAATGTAGCGATAGATGGAAGATTCTCAGCTTCCTGGCTCGCTACCACCCTGTCTCCATCCTTTGGGCCACTTGCTGGGGTTAGAGGCACGGAATGGGCGGTCCCATGCAGAGGCAGAGAAGCCATTCCGCGGTCAGCAGCCCCAGGACTGTCCTCCTCGGCGTGCCCCTCGACCTCCCTAGTCGCTCACTGTCACGTCTTTAAAGCAGAGATGTCCATTGCGCCTGCCTCACAGGACTGTCACGAGGATTCTGTGAGAAAATTGGGTCCCGGCGGCATACTGAGGGCTCAGTACCCGACACTACAATCGAGTGATCCTTAAATGCGTCCCCTCGGGTGTACTCAAGGACGTAACTCGCGTGGCTGAAAACCAAAGTCTGTCGTTTTTCAGCTGAAAACTCAGTAAATTAGCTTAAAGCTTTAAACAAAATGACCCTGACTGTAAATTTTCACCTGTTCCGAGACAAGAAACCGAGGTCCACCGTCACTGGGATGAGCCACGTCGCAGAAACGTAGACACGTCCACCCAAACGTGAGAGACAACGGGGAACCGTGTTCAAAACACGAGGGGAATGAGCCTTCTCTGCTCACACTGACGGACAAAGCGAGTGCCCACGTCCCAGGGGGGTCGCGTGGGTCCTGCGGTTGGACCCCCACGAGCGGAAATGACCCCCGCTCCTGGCTCGTGCCCACCCAGGCCCAAAGCCTCACGTTCCTCTGCTCCACGACCAGTGAGACGTGGAGACCACGCGGGGGTGGGAAGAATTCATCGAGGTCACGTCCCTCGGATGCTGTCATTTGGCTCCGAGTGACGACAGCACCTGAGCTAGGTGGACGTGTGGGGGCCAGATCCCTGTCTCGCTTTCCTCCCGGAATTGAGTCCCGAAAGCGAGTTTTTCTAACTTGTTATTTCGAAAGGAAGCGATGACCTCATTAGCCTGTCTCCTCTTGGGGTTTCCCACAGCGTGAAGCTTGGTCGAAAGGTACTAATATCTGTGAGATTAAACTTTTTATTTTTATGCAAACTATCAATATGGGCCCCAGATGCTAAATAGTAATCGACTTAACATTCCCCCCTGCCCCTTTGGTCATTTCTGGAAGTTTTGACAGGTGTGCTGTAGCCTAGGGAGGCGGGGGTCCCCAACACGGAGCGTCATTCATTGGGGCCATCTATAGATGAGCGTGGGGACTCCGGAACCCCCCGATCACCCATGGGGGACTAGTTGTCCTCCCTGTGCCATTTCGAGTCTGAGACAAAATTCAAGGTCTTTTTCTATTTTTTTTTCTTTTCTTTTTTTACATAAGGTTGCAGAGGAGAGCGTCCAGCCTTATCTTGTCAGCCAGCCTTGCAGGATCTACTTAACGCCCGCGCGTTAATGAGACAGCCCTGCCCTCCTCGTTCAACGAGGCTGTCACTTGCGGTCACCTACATCCGCCTTTGCTCCTTGGTGAACTTGCCCTATTCAGAGCACCTGCGTGTGGCACGTGTTGAGGGCCTGTTCTGTGCGTTACTGTCAAACCCCCTCCAGGGAGGGGGCCACCCGCCCTGTCCCAGACAGGGAAGTGGGGCATCTGGTCGGCTTGCTGGCCGTGACGCGAGGGCACACACTCGGGCCTGGCACCTCCCAGGGATCTCGGTGCCATGCACCCCCCCGTAAGAGGGGAGGGGGCCTCTGGAGTCCTACACCGATTCCCGGGCCCTCAGTCGTTGCCATATCCATGTCACCACCAGTGACCATCCCCCTGAGGCCCTGAGCTGACCTCCCCCCATCCAGCCCCTTCAAGCACCCAATCCTCTTTGGGGGGGTGTCGATGCTGAACGATCCCTGGGCCCAGCCAGCTCTGTGGCTCCCTTATGTTCCTCCTTCGACTTTGTATTAAAATAAGTGCATCGTAAACTCATTTTCCCCCTTTTCTCTAATCACAATTTGTGCTTATTAAATACGCCTTCTCCGACTCTGAGCGCATTCGGGGCCCGGCGGACAGAGTCGTCTCTGTGTCAAGTCGCCGTGTGTCTTCCCAGGGGGACAGCTCCGAGAATTGGGCCCCAACCAGGTGTCCACTGAGACAGGTGAGTGTGCAGGGCGCAGGGCTGGGGCCTCCCGGTTTTCTGAGACGCAGGGGACACCAGGCCCCGCGTAGGAAGCTGACCCCGGCGCAGTCAGGCTTCGCCATGGCTTTTTGGCGGCGTCTCCCTCTGCAGAAGGACAGATGGACGCCTTGTCGCCCAGCCCGTCTGCGGGTCCTGGATCCCCCACGTCCTTCGCCTTAGGGTGTGAGGTGGGGGGGGGTGAGTCCCCACCGGGACACAGAGAGCCGCATCCGAGCCGCGCGGTTTCAAAAATATTTTATTTTCTGAAATAGCCATAATGTCTCAGCTCTGTCGCTGCGGCCTCTCTCCGGGCGGAGGGGCAGAAGCCATGACGGGACAGCACGGGGGCGCCACACAGCACACCTGCGGGGCGGGACGGGACGGGACCACGGCGGCGGGTACGAGCGCCTGAGCGAGGGAGAGAGGTGCACCTGCTGACGGCCGGGGCGGGGCGGGGCCCGACGGGTGGGCGGGGCTGAAAGATGGGTGGACGTGGTTGGACAACACGGCTGCACGTGACCAGACTGAGCGGGAGGGCGTGGCCCGACTGGGTGGGCGTGGCTTCACAGATGGGTGGACGTGGTTGGACAGGACCGCTGCACGTGACCAAACAGGGTGGGCGTGCCCAGACAGAGGGGCGTGACCCGGCGGAACGAGTGGGCGTGGCCAGACCTGGGTAGGCGTGGCAGAACACGTAGAGGGGCGTGACCAGACAGAACGGTGGGCGTGGCTCAACAGGTGGGCGTGGCAAAGGCAGATGGGTGTGACCCGGTGGAACGAGTGGGCGTGGTCAGACCTGGGTAGGCGTGTCAGGGCAGCTCGGTGGGCGTGGCCGGGCAGTGGCAGGCCTGACGAGACAGGTGGTGGGCGTGGCCGGACAAGATTGACACACGGATTGTGGGTGTGGCCTGCAGGGTGGGCGTGGCCACACCTGCGTGGGCGTGGCCGGACAGGGCAGGTGGGTGGGCACCCCACACTCCCGGGGGCGCCCCTGAATCTCCCCCCCTGTCCGCCTCAGGTGTTGGGTGAAGCAGAGACGGCTCATGGGGCCTCCGTGGCTGCCGGACGGGCCATTGAATGTGACCGTCACACATGATTTGGCTGAGAAGGTGCCCGATGCGTTGCTCGGAGTCCAGGTGTGACTAACGCTCGGATGGTTTCCAGAATGTTCCGGGACGCTCTGCATCCGGGGACAACGTCTCTCATGTGTGTGTCACACGCTCAGTTCTTTCCTTCTTGCACGACAGGTGCCTCCTTCCGGCCGCAGACTGATAGCAATGTTTGGGGTAGGTTGGCCACGGGATGGATGGGGGTCCTGGTGTCCCCTCTCCCAGGAACAGGAGGGTGTGGGGGGGGCATTTCGGTGTGGGCTGCGTCTGAGATGGAGTGGCCAGGCCTAGGACGCGGCCTCGACGGTGGCGCCATCCGGAGCTGGCCGCCCTTGGCTTCTCCCGCCCGGAGCGAGCGTGAGCACTTCCGACAGCCGCCCTACAGGTGTGGGAACCCCTGAGGTTCGCTGCTAGGCTCACGGGGACAACTCACGACACGTTCACAACAGACAGCCCGGTGGGCGGGTGGGGATGGCCGGATGGGGTCACGAGGGACGATGGACGTTACAGATGGCAGCATGGCCCCGGATGGAGGTGACACTGCCCATGAGTCCCGAACGCCTTGCGATGGCTTGGCAAGATGAGTGAGGGGCATGGCCTTAATCCTCATGGGTGGCCACGCCCCCGGCACCCCCACAGTGCAGCTGGGGTGGCATGCTGGTCAGCAGTCTCCAGACCACGGCTGGCCGGTGCTGTCCAGGCATCCGAGCGTCCGCGTCGGGGTCCTGGTCAGCGGTGGCCCACGGCGGGGATGTCCTCACGACTTTGTGGCGTGCGCCTGGTTGACAGGTGGACAAAGCGCTCCACGGCCACCAGAGCGCTGTGTCCATTCAAGGGCCCTGAAATGGCATAAAAACAGAAAGAGAAAAAAACAGAAGCGTAAGGCGTGGACGAATCGATGGTGACCTGACGACAATGAAATCTCCGAAACGCCGCGGAGACGTCCCTCCGCCCGGCACCCAGGTCTCCGTCCCCAACTCCGTGCTCGTGAGAAACGAAAATGGGGTCCCCAGGAGATGGGCCTGATGCTGGGACGAGGCCTGGGGAGCCTGGGGCACCAGGAGGTGCTAACAAAGAAGGAAATCGTCAAAACACAAACGGGGGAGAACACGTAGTGTGGAGGTGGACCCCGACCTCGGAGTGGCCCCACGGCCGACCGGATCGAACAAGGCCATGACATCCCAACGGACGGTGACCCCGGATTCGAGATAAATATCCGTGGGTCCACGCCGAGGGAAATACACGATCAGATCGATAAGTGAGGGAGGGAGGACAAAGACGTCTGCCACGCAGGACGACTCCCCGAAGGGGCCACTTCCCGTCCCCCTCCGTTAGCGTGGGCGGCAGGAAGTGACATCCTCCTGCAGAGTGTGTGGAGAAAAGGGGGAAAGTAGGTTGACGATGGAGAAGTGTGACCAGTCGCACCTCAGCCAGGGGACCGAAGGCCAGCAGCCGGAGTGACAAGTCAGGAGGCAGCGCGTCCTCCGTGGAGGACACGGCTCCCAGCCTCCCGGCCGCCAGACCCTCTGTTTTTGGCAGAAAGTGACACAAAATCCTCCCCAGTGACAATGTTGTGGGACCGAGGCAGACCCAGTGCCTAGAGCCCCTCCTTGTTCCGGGCGGGGCGACTCGGAAGGGCACCGCTGGTGGCTCTGAGCCCCAGGCGGGAGCTCGGGGGGTGGGGCGGAACCCCTCATCGTCCCTCGTCCCTGTTTGCTGACAGGGCCTTTTCCTCCCTTTGCTGTCTCAAGTTCCCGTCCGGACACCCCAGGCACCGCCCCCTCCGTCACCGGCATTGTCATCACAAGGTCACGCTCTCTGGCGCCCAGGCTGTCTGTCAGCCAGGCTGACCGTGTGCCAGGCGTGGGTCTCAAGGTCGCCCCAGGACCTTGATCTGACCCATCCTTCCCTTCTCCCTCGCGAACCCTAGAGGCAGGAGGTGGACGCGGGGCTCACGGCGCACCCACAGTGGCCGCGGACCTCCGTCGGGTGACCTCGGCATCTGAACGCAGTGGGGGTGACAGTGCCCACCCAGCAGGGCCGACGTGTGGACCAGGTCTGCCTCGAGGTGGGGTCCCTGGAGGCAGAGACCGCATTGGGATTCGGGGCATCAAGACGGAGGTTACGTCTAGGGTCACAAGCGCTGCCTCCCCAGCTGCAGGCTTCGCACCTCAGAGCTCGGCCAAGCCCCCCGCCTCCCGTCACCCCTGTCCCACGTGCGTCCCTCCTGCGTGGAGACCAGGCCGTCTGTCCACCAGGTGTCCCGTGCCGGCCTGAGCAAGCTTCTCCGTGCGGCTCAACATGTGCCGCTGTCACCAAACGACCTGGGGGGCGTCCCGCCTGGGGATGCCACGCCCCCTGGGCCGTGAGGGGAGCTCCTCCGAAAAGCGGGGTTCGAGGGGCGTCACGGGCTGAATTGCGTCCCCCGCAAAATTCGTATGTTCGAGTTCCGACCCCAGGACCCAGAATGAGGCCGGAGGCGGCGATGGGGCTTGGCGGACGGGACGAAGGTCCCACGAGGTCACCAGGGCGGCCCCGATCCCATAGGGCTCTGCCCTTAGAACAAGAGGGGATGAGGACACGGACGCACAGAGGGACGACCACGTGAGGAACAGCAGCGAGGAGAGGGGCCTCGGGGGGAGCCAGCTCTGCCCACGCCCAGATCTGGGACGTCCGGCGGGTCCCTGTCCGGCCGTCCTGGTCTCGCTGAGATTCGTGAGCTGCAGCCCGGCTCGTCTGAGCTTCCGAGGGGGCTCCCCTCCCGGACGTCCCCACGGGGCGGCCAGCCTCCGGTTGCAGGGTGGCCCTGCAGTGCTGCCCGTCTCGTCCCCGCGGGGCCCGTGTCAGTGGGTACAGGCGCCCAGCCCCTTGGGTGCACCCACGGGCAGAACAAAGAGGCACCCGTGGGACTCCCGCCCATTGGCCGGCCACCCCTGGGGGCCCAGCACATCCCTGCTTCGTTTGGCACAGCGACCCTGTGTCCCCCTGACACCGCTTGGTGGGACCCCTTTGCTTTCTCTCATTCCCCACCCCCTTTCCCGGGACTGTCTGGTCCCCTGAGTGTTTCCCGGGACGGGCCGAGCCTGCCGTCTGGGACCCGCTTTGTCACATGCCTCATCGGGGCGGGGTGAGCCGGGAGGACTCCCCGCAAGGCGGCGTCCCTAGTGATTGCCACGGCCCTGAGGGCGGGGGCAGGGACGGAGCGTTTCGGGGTCTGGCCGCTCGGGGCTGGAACCCCACCGAGGCCTGGGCTAAAGGCGTCCCTCTTGGGTGTCGGTTCTCCCGTGCGAAACAGGACGGCGGGGTTGGGACGGTCCCCTGAGACTCTCAGTTTGAACTTGCGGTGTGGACTCCGGGACCGTACGGGAATCCGGCAGTGACGTCCCAGGGCGGCACTTCTGGCGCCCGACGTCCCCATCGGCCACAGGGACACAGGTGGGGACGACATAACCCTGGAGCCACGTCGGGCTCCCCGTGGCCGCGCCGACCCCGTCTCGGGCCCCTGGACCGTGGGGGGGACACGCCACGACTCTGCTGTGCCGCCCTCCTTCCTCACGCCCTTGCCCCCCATTTCTCCCCCAAACACGGGTCGTTCCTTGATGCCACACCCCGGCGCACGTTCGCACACAGCTGTGCCCGGGAAAACCCTCCGACAATCACGCCCACACCTGGCACTCGCACGCGGGTCGCGTTTCTGCATTTTGTCCGTTTTTGATGAGTTTGTCCTCGACGCTGCGAGCCACGGATTTCCCGAGGCGGCAGGGGTGAAAACGATGCGTCCGAGGCACGCTGTTTCCCGTCACCAAGGGGCACCCTACGCTTTACACCCGGAGCCTGTGGAAGTACGAGCGGAGACGCGCGACGCAGGAAACGCTCAGAGGGACAAGGAGGACGAGGACGAGGAGGAGGAGGAGGAGGAGGACGAGGAGGAGGAGGAGGAGGACGAGGAGGAGGAGGAGGAGGAGGAGGAGGAGGAGGAGGAGGAGGGGGCCGGCGTTCCGGAATGTAGCTCGCCCCACCGCAGGGGACATCCCAGACGATTTCCAGGGTGACCTCTGGGTCTCCCTCGTCTTCTTCCCAAAGAGCGACGGGGTTGGCTGGAAAGACCACAAGGGAGCCGAAGCCCTGGGGGAATGACAGGCCCCGAAGCGGGTCACCCGGCTGTGACTGTACGGGTACACGGGACTGAGGAAAACCTACAGTGCTGACAGGCGGCCCGCAGACTGTGTTTTATTTTATTTTATTTTTAATTTTAATTTAATTTAATTTAATTTAATTTAATTTAATCTAATTTATTTTATTTTATTTAATTTTAATTTTAATTTAATTTAATTTATTTTATTTTATTTTATTTTATTTTATTTTATTTTATTTTATTTTATTTTATTTTATTTTATTTTATTTTATTTTATTTTATTTCACTTCATTTCATTTCATTTCATTTCATTTTCTTATGTTAATTCCAGGAGAAGAATGATTATTTCCTAAATACAATGCCTTTGAGGAAAGACGGCCCCTCCCCGTGGCCTGGAAACAGAAAGAGGGGAGATTAAAAAAAAAAAATACACAAAAAAGACGGGAAAGAAAAAATAAAATAAAAATAAAAATAATACAGAGGCCAGAGCCCAAGGTGGCCGCACGGGAGTCAAAGGAGAAGGCAGAGACGCAAGGTCTGCGGGTCACGCGAGCTACATTGGGCACCTGCCCGTGGTGGAATATTACTCGGCCCTGAACAGGAACGGGATCCTCCCCTCTGCAGCGCCGCGGTGCACCTGGAGCGACACGAGTCAGACGGAAAGACAGACGTCGTGCGACGAAGCGAGAGAACGGTGGAAACAGACAAAACAGAGACGGGGTCGTCGGTGCCGAGGACGCACCCGGTGTCGCCACGTGGAAGGGGGCGGGGGGCAAACTGCACACGGGGGCGAGACGAGGGTCGCATGGGCAGCCACGGCATCGTCGGCGCGGGGGACGCATCGTGGTGAACGTGCGCGGTGCCAGGTGGGGACACGTCCCACCGGGACGTGGGGACTGGGGGTGCCGGCGGGCACGGGAGGGGGGTGCACGCATGCGTGGGGCGCCGGGCTCGGGGCGGGCGGGCGACCTTGCTGGGTTCACGCGGCGTTGCTCGGAGAGGAAACCCCAGCGTGGCACCGCGCTCGCCTTTCCCCTCCAGCCACGGCGTGGGGACCCAGCCGTGTCCCCGAAGCCACCGCGACCGCAGCGCGAGCGCACTGCCCCAGGACCCTGCGCTCAGCTGGCCGACACGTTCGGCTCCGCCCCGGGCTGCTCGCACGCGCACGCACGTTGGCTGGCGCTGCTGTCACTCCTGTCCCCCTGGAAGGAAAGGCGGCGCCGGGCACGCCGCCGCGGGGAGCATCTGCTGTGTGTGTGTGTGTAGGGGGGGGGCGTGCGCGCCCCTCTTTCTGTCGCGCCGTCTGGGCCGGCGCCTGCACTTGGACCGCGCTCCTGTTTTCCTCTGTTTTAAACTCTGTCGGCGACAACACGGCTCGCTCGGCTGGTGGGTTGGGACGCCCGCTCCCTCGCCGCGATGAGCTCGTCGGGGCTGGTGAACACGCGCCGTCTCCTTTCCCGCGGATTCACGCCGCGCACCCCGGGCCCCCACGGAGCGGTGTGAGTGGGTGGACTCCAAGGGCGCGTCCCCCTCGTCCCCCCCATGGCTCCTGACGTCCCACCGGGGGTCGTCCTGGGGGGCAGGTCTGCCTGGCGCGGGCCTCGGTCGCCGTTATTTATGCAAACGCGGTCGGTCGCTGCGTGGCGGTGCGTGTGCGTGGTCGTCCGATGACACAGAGAGGCGGGGGCGGGTGGCACGGGCCGTTCAGCCTGCGGAGACGGTGAGTGACCCCTGACCCTGGTGGCCTGGCCTTCAGGTCCCTGCTGTCCGGCGTCTCAGCCACCCGGCTGGACCCGGCTTCACCCAGAAAACCCAGCAGGGCCTCCCAGGGGTGCGTGGGGGTCAGGGGACGTCACGTCGACCCCACAGGAGGGGGTGGGTCAAAGTTTTTTTTTTCTTTTTTCCGTTGAAACCTGCGGGGACTCTGTGTCAGAACAAACCTATTCTGCAATCCCTAAAAAACCGTTTTCGGCATTTAACACGCAAAACGGCGTTTAAAAAAAGGGGTTAATATGTCGTATTTAAGAAATATAGGGTTCCCGAACCCCAAGGAAGGGCCCAGGGCAGAAAAAGGATGTGAAACTTTTCTTTTCTGAGGGAAAAACGCACGGGACGGGAGCCCTGGTGCCCGCACGCGTGCGTGCGCAGGTCCGGGGTGACGGCGTGGCGGCCATCGCTGGCAGAGGCTGCTTTGCTCGTGATCCGGGGCGGGTTACGTAACCTCTGTGTGTCGCCTCTCGCTCCTGCTCCGTGTCGCTGGGGTGATAATCGTATTCCTAGCGCCGTCTGCGGCACAGCGGGCGACGTCAGTGGAGTGAAAACCCCTTCCCCTCTGCGTCTGGCACCGAGGGGTGCGGGCCGCAAGCACCAGATGCAGCGGTGATGTCTGGGGGGGGGGACCGGGGTCCACCGGCAGGGACGTCCCCTGGTCTGGGTCTCGCGAGGAAAACGGGAGAGTCACGGGAGGCCTGTGTCTGCCTCGTCACACTTGCCAGGCTTTGGAGGTTTTTCCCTGAACCTCGAGCCAGGGCTCACGCAACTGGACCCCTGACACGGGATCGTCGCGGGTGGCACTGCTTCGAGGCCGCTCACTTGTCCCTTTTCTTCAGATAGGAAATGGCCACACAGTCCGCACGGCCTAGCGGCTGCCCGGGGATGCACTTGCTCCGATGGGTGCCCACGGGAACCCGGCGGTGACTCGACAGAGGCACACGCAGGTGCCACGTGTAACAGAAACGTGCCCCGGCTGCACCCGGGAGCTCCGAGTGCGGCCGTCCCTCGCCCGTGACCACTCTGCGCTAACCCGCTCGGTGACCTTGGCTCAGGAAGCCACCTCTCAGGGGCTCCGGCTGTGCCCGGGTGTGTCTGTCTCGCGTGGCGTGGATGGCGTCCCCGAGAGCACGAGCATCGTCTCTCCTGACCTCACGACACGTGCGCCGTGTGCATCCGGCGTTGTGTCCGGGTCTGGTGGCGGCAGGCGCGGGGAGGACTGTGGACCAGGGACAGGTGATGTGACCGTCCCCAGCACCAACAGGCGCGCGGCTGATCTCTAAAAGGGCTGGCGAGGCATCCCCTGGGGGGGCACCGAGAATAAACCGAATCAACCCGGCTGTCTCGGACCTGGAACTGCGTGTGCGACAAACCCCCGGGGCCAGGCTGAGGAGGCACCGAAGCGAGACATCACCGGACGGACAGCCAGCAGGCCCTGCGTGCGGCCAGCACACTGAGCCGTGAGGACTGGCCCTGCGGCCGCGCGCCCGCGTCCCGGATGCTGTCACTTCGGTCACGCTCGCCTGTGTGCGGTGCCCTGTGCACCCCAGACATGCCCGCGGGGGCCCCGCCGCTCAGCACCGCCTTCCGCCCGGCGCTCCCCCGAGAATCAGGCCTCTCAGGCGCCCGCCTTCCTCGCCCCCACCGAAGAGCCCGCAGGGACCCAGCGTGGTGGTGTCATTTCGGGCCCCGCTTCACGCGCCGGGCGTGGGATGCGGGCGTGAGAACCTCCGGTGGCCTTTTTTTTTCTTTTTTTCCCCTCCTCCGTGTGGAAAACACTGTCGGAGGCAGAATAATTCGGAGCGTGACCATCCGGCTCCTGGCTGGTGGCTGCCGAGCTGATTTCACCTGCTACCTGGGTCACCCGGCTCTGGAAATGGACCGTGAACGAGCATCAGTCCGTGCCTGTCGCCGGGGTGTATTTCATTTGGGGGCTGAGGGGGGCAAATGGCAGGCTTTGTGGGGTGTGTGTGGGGGTCTGGGGAGACCCTGGGCTGGGGCAGGGTCTCTCCACATGCACAGGCGGCAGGGAGAGGGGGGTGTTTACTAGCGAGGCCCACAGAATGCCTCCCGAATGCCTTTCCACGGGGGACTATTACGGGAAAAGGGGGGCTCCAGAAATGTCCCCGCAGTGTCTCAAGCAGGGCTTGGGATCTTAAAAATAAGTGTCGCCTTCCGTCCCTCACACACGGTGTCCAGCTGGAGGATCACTCACTGCCCCGTCCCCGATTGAACCGGAGGGAAAACAAAAACGACACAGACCGGCCAGCCAGCCCTGGTCACCCCCACACCACAGAGCCTCGGCCCCCCTGAGTGTCTCGCGGCTCCTGGAGCCGAGGAGGAGCCGCTGCCTCGTAGTCTCCAGGCTCCTTACCCCTCCCGGGGCTGGAGACAGAGTCAAGGGCAAGGAGCGAAGGGACGTGGGTGCCACAAAGCGGAGCTGGCGTGGACCCCAGGCGGGTCCCGTGGGGCAGCGTGGACCCCAGTTAAGGGCGGCGGCACCCCCGCTGGGTGCAGACACCCCTGCGGCTGGCGGCTACTGCGCCGGGGTGCTTTCTGCACCGCTTCTCTGCGCAGAACCGATCCGAGGCGGCATTTTCCTGCCGACACGGTTGGGTTCCAGTCCCAAACTTGCTGGGCACACTTGGGAGAAAGCCACCACGCGCCGTTCTCGGTCCCTCTGCGCCTCCCCTCTGTGGGGGACCTTGGAGGAAGGCCCCTCCGCACTCCCCGCGCACCCCAACCTTTTGGAGGGTGAGCCCTGCGCACCCGCGCTCTTGGACCCCGTTTCCACCGCTCCCGGGAGGTGTCCCTTTGCGGCGCGCACGGATGGCGGTGGCCACGCACCCCCCTTCCGCGGCGAGGCCGCCTGTCAGCATCGTGCGGGTCCCAAGGGAGAGGGGACCAACGCGGCGAGGGGTCCCCCCTCCCAGCGGGCGCGCGGGGAAGGGGCAGGGCGCGGCGCGCACCGAGCCCCGGGGCGCCTGTTCCCCCCTGGACCTCGGGGCGAGGCGCAGGTGGCGGCCGGAGGGAGGGAGGGAGGCGGGAACGGCGGCGCGCGCGTCCCGGTCCCCAAAGCGCCCCGCGGGCGGGCGGGCGGGAGCGGCCGGCCGGGAGGGCCCTGCACGGCCACCTGCAGCGCCCGCGTCCGCGCCCGCGCGGGGCGCAGCGCCCACCCTGGGGAGAGGGGGGAGGGGAGGCATCCCGCGCCCCGCGCGAAGTTGAGGGTGCGCACCCCGCCGCGCAGGGCGCAGGGCGCAGGGCGCAGGGCGGGCCGGGGCGGCCGCAGGGGCGCACTCACCCCTCTCCGCGGCGTCCCTGAAGGTCACGCGTGGCCAGGCGGCGGCGTGGGCGGCGGAGGCGGCGGCGGGGCCCGCGTTGGGGGGCGCCGCCCGCCCCGCCCCGCGCGCCCGGGGGTCCTCCCGCCCGCCCCCCGCTCAGAGGCCGTGGTCGCAGTCCACATCGCGGCAGATGTACCAGAGGATCACGTAGAGGATGAGCAGGATGGCGAAGATGAACAGGGCCACCAGCACCGCCTTGGTCACCGGCGAGATGAGCGACTGCATGGCGCGGGGGGCGGGGGCCCAGGGCGCGGGAGCGGCGGGCGGGGGGTGGGGCCCAGGGCCGGGGGGTGCGGGGCGGGGGGCGCTCACGACCCCCCGGCGCGCCCGGAGCCCCGCGCCGCCGGCCCCGCGCCGCGTCCGCACTGCTCGGCGCCGGCCGCGGGCGCCCGCGAGCGCGATGGGCGGCCGCGGGGCTGGGCGCGCGGGGAGGGGCGCGCGGGGGGCGCGGGGGCGGGCGCCCCGGCCATGGGCGGGCGGGGACGCGGCGCGCCCCGCCGGTCCCCCCCAAACTTGCGGCGGCGGCGGCGGCGGCGGCGGCGACAGGTGCAGGGCCGGCCCCGCGGGGCGCAGCGCGCGGCCGTCCGCGGGCGGCGGGGGGCGCGGGGGAGGCGCGGGGGCGCGCGCGGCGGAGCAGGGGGGCGCCCCCCCCGCACACCCGGAGGGGGACTGGTCAGGGCGCGCGAGCAGCGTCCCCCCCCTTTGCGCCCCTGGGTGACCCTTCCCGCCGCTCTCCCTCTCTCTGTCTCCCTCTCTCTGTCTCTCTCTGTCGCCGCGGCGGCTGTCGCTCCCCCTCTCCTCCTCCTCGCGTCTCAGGGGTCCCCCTTGTTCCCTCTGAGCGGAGCCCCCACCCCTCGGCCCGCCCTGCGCCCGCTGCGATGTAATTACAGGGGATCGGAGCGGGGGTGGGGGGCGGGGACGGGCAGAGGCGGCCTCCCCTCCGCGTCCCTGGGCGCAGGCCAAGCGGGCGGGGGTGCGGGTGGAGTGGGGCGACGCACGGGGGAGCTTCAGCCCCGGGGTGCCCAGGCTCAGGCGGACATAAGGGGCGGGGGCCTCGGTTCTGGGATTTACAGGGCGCTTGGCCCCAGAACGGGGGATCCAGGCTCTGCCCACCACCCCCAGCCCACACGAGTCTCCCACCCTCCCCGGCTGCGCCCTGTGGAGAAGGACAAGGAGCTCGCACCCCAAATCCCGCTACGAGCACCTCTCCCGGGCTTTGGGTGATATTCGGGGGGCATGGCTGGGGGGCGCCCCAGCACTGTAGGGAGGAAGCAGAAGGCAGACGGAGCCCCAAAGCCTTGTCCTGGCGCTGGGACTGGGCCGGGTGTCTCCCAGCGGACTGTCCTGAGTGCACTGTGTCCCGAGGAAGGGGTTAGGGCCAGGACCCCTGCAGTACAGGGACCAGGACAGCCCCCTCCCCATACAGGGACCAGGCATTCTGCACCACGCTTGGGGCTGACAGCAGTGACCCAGGCGCGTGCCAGGCCTGGCGCAAGTCCTCGTGTGGGCACAGTGGGAGACGGCATAGATGCCACCGAACTGTCACCACTGGTTCCCGGGGCCTGGGGAGGCAGCAGGGGGCAAGACTGGGGGGATCCCCGAGCTCCCCGGGGGACGGGGCATCCTTGACCCTTAGATCACGACACAGAGCAGACACCGGCTCACCCCGGTGGGAGCCGTGTCCCCTCAGACCGCAGCTGAGCGAGGATGCAGGGGCTTCTCAGGGCCATGCACCGCTGCCCCCGGGGAACCGTAGGCTGGAGACGGGGTGCCCCTTCCTGCAGGTGTCCATGGGGGACCCCACATCGGGAGCTCCCAGCAGCCAGAAGGACACTTGCTGGCCGTTCACTTCGGGGGAACCGCAGTGGCGACTGGGGCCCTCGCAGGGGACACGGCCCAGCCCGGTTATAGGGACTTGCGGTCGGGGGCTTGTTGGTGCCACTCGGGGGTGGCGTGGAGAGGACGGTGGGTGTAAGCTGCGAGCACACGGGCACAGTCGAGCGCCGGTGCGCTGCGTGCAGCGTCTCGTCGGCGACAACTCTGTGCATTTGTCCAGGGCTGCGGCGTCCGCGCCCGAAATGCACCTGCGTTACCAGCTGCTAGCGGTTCGGGGGCTGGAAGAATTGAATGTAGATACCCTCCTCCTCCTCCTTCTCTCTCTCTCTCTCTCTCTCTCACGCACGCACGCACACACACACACACACACACACACGCACACGCACACATTCACAGACACACACAGTTTCCATTTGTCAAGGGTAGGCTGGGGACGGCCGCCAGAGCCTCGCTGTCATTGTCCATTAAACTTGATTTTGTCCGTGGAATCTCCCAGAAGCCGCCACCACGCGGCTCAGAGCGGGGAGGAGTCTCAGGCGTGAAGGTCCGGGTGGGCGTCACCCCAGAGGCAGCACCTTGCGTCCCTCGCCGGGCGCAGTTGGCTGTTTCCCGTACAGACGTGCGGGCAGTTCGGGGACCAGTGTCCGGACCAGCGTCGTCAGCGCTGGGGCCTTCTCCATGGCCACTGTGTGTCCTGTGCTGAGAGGGTGTTTCACTCGATCGAACATGCAGAGTCGCCTTGGGGTGCAGGAGGAGGTGACGCGTAGGAGGAGGGCCCTTAGGTGCAGGGGGTTAGAGGGACAACAGGTAGCACTGGCCACCTCAAGACAGCTCCCCCCTTCTTCTAAACAGCCCCTGGCTCTGCTCCCAGCACTCCGGCTTCATCGGAATGGACGTGATTGTCACCTTTCCGACAGTCGGTGAGACCGCGCGCTTCATGTCCCTCTCCTCACGGACTCCTGGACCAGGGCCTGCGGGAAGGGGACAGCACGGTGAACCGGCTCTTCCGAAGGTGTCTTCCCCGTGGAATCAGGTAAATGGCTCGTTCCTGCGTCAAAACTCGTAAGATGCCTCCGAAAGGCCCCTTTTTTCGCACTTGGGTGTCGCAGTGCACGTGTGGGTTGCAGCCCGCCAGACAGGTGGCGGTCTACTGGTCCCGTCCCTGTACCGTTCACGCCAGAGCCTGTTACTCCTTCTCGGGTGTGAAGAGCTCCCTGACCGTGCTCGGGCTTAGGAGAAAGGGGGCGGCTCCCCAATGACCTCGGTGTCCCCGCGACCGAGAGAAGCAGGAAACACGCCATCCCCTCGGTCCCGACTGGCCGTGGTCAGAGACGGGCGAGGACCCCGGGGGATTCGCTGTCGTCGCGAGGTCGGTCGGTGGGAGGAACGCGTGGGTTTCCCCGAACGTGCTGCGCGTCGTGAGAGGGAGCTGGGCCGGGTCCAGCGTTTTCCACCGAAGATTGAGCCTCTTTCCAGAGAGGATTTGGACGGCGTCGCTCTCTCTCTGGCTGGACTCGGTGCCGAAAGTAATCCAGTAATGGCTTCTGCCTCCGCCTCGCTCTGAACGCAATAAATAAATAAATATGTATATGAATATGTATAAAAATATATAAAATATATACATATATGCACATATAAAATATATTAAAAATATTTAAATATATAAAAATATATTAAAAATATATAAATATAGATAAATATATAAACATATATAAATATATTAAAAATATAAATATATAAACTAGATAAAAATATATAAATGTATAAAATATATATACATAAATACACATTAAAATATAAAAAAATATAAATATATAGATATATAAAATATATAAATATATAAAAACATATCTATCAATATATAAAATATAAAAATACAAAATATATAAATATATAAAAATATATAAACATATAAATATATAAAATATATAAATATATAAAATATATGTAAATATATAAAATATAAAAATACAAAATATATAAAAATATATGAACATATAAATATGTAAAATATATAAATATGGATATTTATATATTTTTTTCCCGTAGGACGCTTGCCCAAATGCTCCACAGTGTCAATGTCCTGCAGAGCATGGTGCCGCAGGCCACTGTCCTGGAGCCTCGTCTCAGTCTTGGGTCTCCAAGATGTGTCCCCAGACATTCAGCTCGTTGCGACTTGACCGGGGGCCCTGGTCCTGGCGATCTGAAATTCATTTTCATGAAACTTGTTGGGTCAACTATGTGTTTGCTCCCTGAATCTGTGGGTCACTGGTGTGTGGTCAAGTGTGCTCACGTGTTGAAGTATTGAAATTATGGTGATCTTTCCTTCTTGTTATGTTTTTGTGAGGACGATGATGGTGATGATGATGGTGGTGATGGTGATGGTGATGATGGTGGTGTAGGTGATTATGATAATGATGGCAATGATGACGGTGGTGATGGTGATGATGGTGGTGTAGGTGGTTATGATGATGGTGGTGATGGTGGTTTAGATGATTATGATGATGATGGTGGTGATGGTGATTGTGATGATGGGCTGATGGAGATGATGCTGGTGTAGGTGATTGTGATGACGGTGGTGATGGTGATGACCATGGTGTAGGTGGTTATGATGATGGTGGTGATGATGGTGGTGGTGATGGTGGTTTAGATGATTACGATGATGATGGTGATTGTGGTGATGGGGTGATGGAGATGATGGTGGTGTAAGTGATTGTGATGATGGTGGTGGTGATGATGATGGAGATGATGGGCTGATGGAGATGATGGTTGTGTAGGTGATTGTGATGATGGTGGTGATGATGGAGATGGAGATGATGGCGATGACAGGTTCGCTTAAGCCCCCACGTCGCCCTAGGTGGGACCAGACTGGCCCATCGAGGCCCGTTTCTGCCCAAATGATAAAACCGGCAAAAGCCAACGGACTCGACCTGGGTGTCTTCCTCGCGGCCCGATGTCGCCGAGGGCCTGAGGGAGCCCTTTGACCCCCCCCCAGCTCACGGTCCCCGCGTTGCCTCCGTCTCTCGGCTTCGTTACCTTTAGGATCTGCCACGTCGCCGTTTCCCAATCTGATTCCAACGTTGCCACGGGGCGGGGGGTGGCCCTAAGGTGTCGTGTCGATGCTCCTGGTCTGGGTTTCCCGCTTTCCCGCCTGTGAACGGAACCACGGAGACGAGGCCGACCTCCGTGCGGAGGGAAGCAGGAGCAGCCCACGGGCCCTTTAGGACGGGGTCGCTTCCCAAGGAGACCCCCCTCGACCCCTGAGGTACCCAGGTTGTTCCGGGAGGCGGGTGCCTGGGGCTCCGCGTGCTGGGAGAGGGAGACCTCACGGCGCGCCGAGCCTTTAGCGCGCTTATTCAGTGTCTCTATGTTAAGCTTCATTTTCCTTCTTATTTTCACGTTTTAGAGAAAAATCCGGACATCGAGGATGCGGGGCCGCACGGACCGCGTTCGGCCACGCGTTCCAGGGACGATGCTCACGTTTGCCAATCGAACCCGCGCCCCCTGTTCGGTGTTTTCCAGCGTAAAGGCTGTGGGGTGTGTTTTCGCACGTGCGGGGGCCCCGAAAGGGGCGCCCCAGGTGAGTCCATGTCCCCCCCCCGTCTCTGCGACTGGGATCCAGAAAGGACGGACGAGCGCCACCCACTCCGCAGCGGGAACCGACGACGACGACCGTGCGACGCGCCGTCGCCGCTGGAGCCCTTCGTCGGAGTCAAGGCCGAGGCTGCGAGGTCGCGCCTTGGCGACTGAGGTCGCCACCTGCTGACCCTCCAAAGAGGCGGGAGAGGCAGAGGAGCAGGGAGGGGAACCCCGGCTCTGTCCGTGGGGCGCTCAGCGACCACCTTCCACGTTCAGACGCGGACACGTTCCTTTTCCGCTGTGTCCCGGGCGCTGAGGGGCTGCCGGCGGCACCGCGGGACGTCGGTGTCCTGTCCCGGGATGCGGGATGCGGCCTCCCGCTCCAGGCGGAGTGTGACTGTCCCGGGATGAGGCCTGGGGACTTCGGGGACACGGACGACGTGTGCATGAATGCGTCGGGCTCCCAGGCCGTTTCCGACGTGAGCACATATTTTCCCTAAAGCGGGTGCCTCCGCCGGAGGCGTCCGCGGTTCCCCTTACAAAGGACGAGCTCAGGGCGGAACCCCGCAGTGGCCTGGCGGACGAGGGGACAGCAGGTGACTCGGTGTCCCCTTTTTAAAAAGGGATCAGGTCGGGCCGGAGAGAAGGCGACGTTCCAAGCTTCAGCCGTCCTCGGCGCAGACCCGAGGGTGAAGGCGGGTTAGGGGCGTCGGAAAACTCGGCGTTTTCGCATCGTGACGTTTTCGCGGCGCGGGGACGTGACAGACCCTCAGGCCGGGCCCCCGCGGCCACTGGGCAGGTGGGTGAGGCCTGTGCGTCGGGGCCGCCTGGCCTGGACCGGCCGATTCCCTTGTCCCAACGCGCCACCTAGTGGCCCCGCGGCCGCAGGCCGCCCGCCTGGCTTTGTCCCCGCGCTGGTGTCCCCTTCCCCCGCGGGGGGCAGAGCGCCCGCACGTGGGATGCCGAGCCCTGGGGCCCCCTGTCCTGGTCCTTCAGGTGAGCGACGCGCGCCCAGGGGGACGCTAGCCGCTTGTTTCCGCGGGTGGAGGTCGCCAGAGGCGGCCGGGCCCCCCTCCCACCCTGAATAAACGAAGTTTGTCGATGACAACGCGCTGGGTTCTCTCAGGGGGACGTAGGGGACGCAGGGGGTGGCGGAGGGAGGGACGGGCCGGGGAGCGGCCTCGGGACCGGCCGGCACGTGGCCCCCGCAGCAGGACGCGGGCATCATGGTCACCGCAGGCCGGCCGTGTGGCCTGCACCTTAGGGACGCTGGCTCCGCGGGGCTGGGTCCCGGCCTGGCGTGCGTTCCGGGTGCCCGGGGGGCGTTGGGGTGCGGGCAGCAGGCGCAGGGGGTGCGTGCGGACCAGCTGCGAAGGGGGAGACGCTTGAGCAAAAGCGCGGGTGGCCCGTCGGGGCCGGCCACCCCCCGCTCGGGCACGGCTGTGGCCGCCGTGACGGCCGAGGGTCAGGAGTGAGGGACGTGAGGACCCCTTATGAAGTCAAAGTGGCCGTGGGCGTGGGGACGGGGGCCACCCCAGGGCCCCTTCATCGCTCAGCTGGGTGCGGGGAGCGGGGTGGGTGTGTTCCTGCGCTCTGGAGGCCGGACCTAAATCCTGGGGGCCCTGGACAGGCAGGTCCCGGCCCCGTGTCCCTCCGTACGGGGTAGGGGGTGCGTCTTCGTCCCTAATAAGAACCCCACAGACTGGGGGGCTCACACCGGGTGACATCGGCGTCATCGCGTCCACCAGCCAGCCGGCCCCCGGTCGGTCGTGTCACGAGGACGTCCCCCTCCGGAGGAGCATTTGGGGACCTTGCTTCCCGGGGGTCGTCGCTGCGGCTGCCTTAAACCCAACGTCCCGTGGGGACCGTGTGCCGGGCACGCACCACGCGTTCTGGGGACGCCGTCCCGGGCCGCTCAGCATCGGGGCCCCAGGCCCGGGGGGCGGGGAACATTCTCCGGGGAGAAGCGTTTCGGGCACCGGAAACCCCCGGGGGGGAGGGGAGAGGGGGGCGGGGAGGTCCCGTCCGCCAGGCTGAGCGTCCCCTGGCCCAGGCCTGCGGATCGGACATTCCGGAGCCTTCCGCGGAAGGTCACATTCCCGGGACGCGGGGTCACCAGACTGAGTCTGGGCTTGTTGTCCCGGCCCCGAGGGCCCTGCGGGGGCGACCGCGGGCCGGGCTTGGCCAGGTCTCCTTCTGTAACCCCCACCCCGTGCGCCCGCCCGTTGCGGGGCTTTCCTCCCTCTTCCCTGAAGGAACCAAGAGCAGGGACGGTCGCTCCCCCCGTCGTTTCCCGGGGGCGGCCTGTGCGGACAGTGCTCGGTGCGCAGGGAGGCGCGCCCGCCGCGTGTTCGAGGGCACGGGCGCGCACGCGAGGCCCAGGCCGGACCCACGTCGCCACCGTGTCCGCGCGCCCCGCGGCGAGGCCGTGCAGATGCCGCCGGCGTCCTGGCGGGCCCTCCGGGCGCGACGCGTGCGGGAGGTGCCACGGGGAGCGCCGTCCGCCGCCCTGGGCGCTGCTCGCGGCCTCACCCGGGCTCTCCTCGCCCCCCAAGTCCGCAAAGTGAAAAAGCAACACGGTGCGACCCGCCTGGTCCTCTCCGTCTCATCCCCCCCCCACCCCGTGACCGTCCCTTAGGGCACAGAGGTGACCCCTTCCTTCCGCCGCTGGGGCCTGAGGTCCCGCTCGGCTGGGCCCCCCCTCCCCTGGGGGGACTTGACCTCACGAACTGGACTTGACCCCCCCGTGGGCACGCGGGCGGACGCCCGAGAGGCAGAAACACACGCTTTTCCCCCCAAAAAACGCCCCAGTCACGCCTCGGGGCCGCCGGCAGCCCAGGGCACGGCTGGGGACGGAAGGGGCCGCCGGGACGTGCGGGGGCTGCTTCGGGGCCCTTGCAAGGGGCCTGCCCTGCGGACCTTTCCGGAACGGGGGACCCAGGGCGGCGTCTCCCAGAGGCAGACCCCGAGGGCAGGGGTCCGTGCGGGCAAACACGTCTTTGGGACCCCAGGCCCCGTCCAGCGGCGACTCTGTCCCATCTGAACACCCCACGGGCTGGGGGACGACGCCAGCGGGAACCAGCAGGAAGGCGGCGCCGGGAAACGCAAACTTTCCTCGTTTTCGATTCTCCCACGGATGCCGCCGGCGAAACGTGGCCGGCCCCCTGGCCGCCGAGGGCGCGGGGACGCTCATGCGGAGTGACAGGTGGCTCCCCGCGGTGCTGAGACGCCCCCGGGCGCCCCGGGGCGGGGTCCTCGCCGAGGACGCGTCCGGCCGGGGTGACCGCGGGGGCACGGCTTCCCGCGGCTGCCGGGTCAGGCCCGGACTCGTACGTCGTCGGTCCGAGGGGCTCGGCAGGCGGACCCCACCCTGGCCGTGCTCCCTCCCCGCCCCGCCCGCTCGGTGGCGGCGTCACCCTGGAAGCCTGGGAAGCCCCGAAGCCGTCCCCAACCCCGACCCCGGCCCTGAGGTAGGTCCTGACGCGTCGGGGGCAGGGAGCCTGGCACCCCTGGGGGAGGAACGAACGTGGGGATTTGGGACTGAGGCCTGCGGGCTGGGCCGCCGTGCAGAACGGGGTCAGAGGCGCCGTCCTGTCCCGCTGCTGCCGCCGCTGCCGGACGCGCGACGCGCGCGTGTGGCGTCACCTTCCCTGCCCCGAAGTCAGGACCGGGAAGAGGGGGCGACTGACGATCGAGGTGTCGGGGAGGAATCCGTGCTTTCGTGGCTTTTCCGCCTCCCAGGAGCCGTCCTGGGTGTCCCTTGACTCGCCGTCCCCTCCCTCCGGCTTCAAAACCCGGCCCGGTGGCCTGCGCGTCCGCGGGCCACGCGGGCGTCTCTGCTGGGGCCGAACCCCCCGTCGCACGAGGACCCTGTTCGGCTCTTCGCGATCGCGTGGGAACGTGCGGACGCATCTGCTCCCCTCAGTCCCCACCCGCTGAGCACCCCGCTGGGTCACGGAAGGAAGGCGACCCCCGGGGACGACGCGTGGGCATCCCTGGGGACCCCGGTGCAGGCCGGCACGCGGGGGCGGGGTCTGCGCAGCTCGCCGCGGGGATCTGGAGCTTGGGGACGAGGCTGCGCCCGGGCGTCGGGGCCTCGAGTCGCACGGCCCAGCCGTCCGCACCCCACACTTCCTCTGCCTTTTTGCCCCATGGGGGCGGGGGGTGTGCGCTGCCCCGCCTGCCGCAGGCACTTGGCACGTGCCACTGACTCCCAGCACTGAGCTCCCACCCCCCTGCCAGACACACACGCCGTCCCGTCCCCTCCTGGGGACCCCTCCGACCCCGCCCGCACCCCGGCGTCCGAGCGAGAAGCGGGAAGCATCGCGGAGGCTTGAGCACCAGCAGCTGGAGCAGACGTGACGCGGGGCGTGGCAGGGCGGGGACGTGTCCGCAGACAGGACAGGACGGGACAGGACGGACGGGAAAGGTCAGGAATGTGAATGACCCTTGAAAAAATGTCGTGCGGTCAGCTGTGCCCCGCGCAGGGGTTGGTTCCGGCGCCTACTCCCCGGGGCGGCCGAGAACAAGGGCGCCTGTGTCGTCCCTGCAGTCTCGGGGCGGGGTGGGCGAGCGCGCGCGTCTGCGGCCGGGGTGTCGCCGGACGGTCCCCTCCGAAGGCCCCAGGCTCGCTGGGGGCGCACACCTTGCCTTGCCACCCTTTCTCTGCCATTCAGGGGGGCCGTCTGCACTTCCCACGGTGGGGGGTGGCGGGGACACGTCCCTCTTAGAAGTCGGGGTCCGGGTCTTCGGCGGGTCCGGGAGGCCAGGCGCTTGGCCCCGGGGACGTGTCCGGTGGAGGTTGGGAGCGGTGGCTGCCGAAACGAGGCTTCGGGGTGGCTGGGGGGCCGGGGGGTCCGTGCTCCCGGCCCGGAGCGGGGACTGTAGCGCCGCGTCCCGGGGCTCCTGGCTCCTCCCGGCCCTGCTATGTGACGTGGCGCATTAGTGTTCGGGCTGGGCCTGCCAGGTTGGGGACCGCGAGGCGCCCCCCGGCCTGGGGGCGCTCATCACCTCTCGGCTTCGGTTTGCTCCGAGTCCACACCCCCATCTCCCGCCGGGGTGACCCCTAACGAGGTCGTTAGGGTCCACACCCCCATCTCCCGCCGGGGTGACCCCTAATAGGGTCGTTAGGGTCCACACCCCCATCTCCCGCCGGGGTGACCCCTAACGGGGTCGTTAGGGTCCACACCCCCATCTCCCGCCGGGGTGACCCCTAATAGGGTCGTTAGGGTCCACACCCCCATCTCCCGCCGCGGTGACCGCTAACGAGGTCGCTAGGTGGGTAAGATCCATTGGCAGATGCCCCCGTGATCCTATTCTGCGAAGGGAGGTGGGACGGTCGACCCGCAGGTGTCTCTTCTGCACGTCTCCACGCCCCCCCTCTTCCCCGGGGTCGTTTGCGTCTCTGCCGTCCCCGCCCTCTCTTCTCAAACGTCCCCTCTGACCTGCAGGCGAGGGAGCTGTCCCAAGGCAGAGACAGGACACGTCCAGCCGGGTGGACAGCCCGGAGTCGGGGCCGTTTTCTCGCCACCTACCAGGGCAGAGGTCCCGCTTGGTTCGGAGAGAATCCGAGTTCCCGGTGAGGCAGGCGGAGCTGCACGTCCGTCCCGGGGCTGTGTCGGCGACGGGGGAAGCCACGGGGGCGTCCTACGCCGGGGTACACACCGGGCGACTCCCCCACGGTGCTCGCCCAGCGTGCGGGCCCCAAACACGAGCGAGAAGCCGGGTGCTCGGACTCGGGGGTTCATCCCCAAAGGGGGCCGGGGCGGGAGTGGCATCCGCCACCTGCTGTGACCTCAGGGACTGTGCCCCGAGTCGTGTCACAGCGCCCGGCCCTCTGGCCCCATCTGCAGACGCCCAGGGGCCTGTGAACGGCCGCCAGGGGGTGGGCGAAATGGACATCACCTGTGCCCGACGTGGGGCGCCCCCGCAGTGACGCAGGTGACTAGCCGCCGGCCGCGGTGTCCCCTGCGGGGATTTTCTCCGACGAGACGCACAGGCCGCTGAGGACCGACCCGACCGTGACACCTGCGTCTGGGCCGTTCAGGTTCACGGACACGCAGGTGTGCGTGACGCCCGGTGGTCCCCCGCCACCCGGGATGCGCAGCCGGGCCTCAGGACCGGGGTGCTTGGACCCCGTCGGGGTGCTCTGGGTCCAAACGCAGCGAAAGAGCCCAGCTGGGCGCACGCTCTCCGACGGGTGCCATGCGCGGGGGCCGGTGGCACGGGCACGCGTCCGTGTTCTCGATCCGGGGTCTTTCTTTCCGTCGGGCGGTGAGGATGCTCGTGGTGGAGGCACGCGACGGCGTCACACGCGCGTGCCCAAATCCCGGCGCCCCGTCCCACTCCGCGCGGTGGGACGGCCTGGGTTTCGTCTCCCGGGCGGGCCGCGGCTGTGTCCTGGGGTTCACAGCGAGGGCGCAGCGACAGCTGCTGCGAGGCGCACGGGGTGAGGCCCCGTTCCGGATGCGTCTGGAGCTCCCTGGACGCGCGACGGGGAAGGCCCCGGACCTCGTGCAGCTGCGGGGCCTCGCCGGACGGTGGGCGGGCGGCGGGGCGGGGGGTTAGGAACGCGTGGCGGGTGGCTCTGCGTGAGCAGCAGGGAGCCAGCGTGCGCGGGTGTGAGTGCGCATGCGTGCCTCTGCGGGAGGGCGTGTGTGCATGTGTGTATACACGCGTGTGGGCATGGATGCACGTGAATCTGTGTGCGAGCGCGCATGCACTGTGTGGGCACGCATGTGCACGTGTGTGGGCATGCAAGTGGTGCATGCCCGTGAGGATGTGCGCATTGTGTGTGTGAGCATGTGGATGCATGTGTGCACACGTGTGAGCATGCATGCACTGTGTGTGAGCATGTGTGCACGCGTGTGGACACACATGCATGTGCATGTGCATGCACAATCCATTGCATGCATGCATGTGAGTGCATGAGTGGGCGCGCATGCAGCGCACACGTGTACGGGTGCATGCATCGCGTGTACATGTGTGTGTATGTGTACGTGTATGTGAGCACGCATGTGCACGTGTGTGGGCATGCATGCATGTGCATGCGCGTGCATGCATTCCTTGCCTTTGTGCATGTGTGTGCTCGTGTGGGCGTGCATGCAGCGCACACGTGTGAAGATGCGTGCGTTGTGTGTGCATGTATGTGCCTGTGGGTAGACATGCCTACGTGTGTGAGCACGCATGCGTTGCGTGTGAGCACGTGTGCACATGCGCGGGCTTGGATGCATTGCGTGTGTGCGAGTGTGCATGCATTGCATGTGTGCATGTGTGTGCGTGTGTGGGCGTGCGTGCAGTGCATACGTGTAAGGGTGCATGTACTGTGTGTGTGGGATGTGCGTGTGCATGCATGTGAGGGTGCATGCATCGTGTGTGCGCGCGTGTGCACGCGTGGAGCGCGTGCGTGTGCACACGTGAGGGCGTGCATGCTGGGCACACGTGTGAGGAGGTGTGCCTTCTGCGTGTGCGTCCGCGCGTGAGCGATCGCAGGGGACGGGGACTCTCAGCAGAGACCGAGCGAGAGAAGGGAGGGCAGGGCCAGGGCCAGAGAGGGTGCAGCCAGGACGGAGACGGAGGAGGGCGCGCGCCGCTGTCGGGGTCAGGTCGTTTCACCCGCGTCCGAGGTCGTTTGAACTGCGTCCAAGGTCGTTTTACCCGCGTCCGAGGTCGTTTTACCCGTGGAGCACAGGGTAGGCGGAGGGGGTGGAGGTTAGGGGGACGTAGACGGGGTCAAGGGGGCCGGACGCGAGGCGACAGACGGAAACCTCGCCGCGGGAGGCGAGCGCACGGGGCGGCGTGTATGTGCCTCGCTCTCACCATGCACCCCTGACGCTTAACCGACCCTAAAAAACACTCGTTTATTGAAAACGTTCAAGAAATCAAGACGTAAAACTGTAAACTGCTCAGTTCAACCAGGTGAACAGGTCAGGGCACCCACTGCCAGGGCAAACGGCCTTCAAAACACCAAGTCGCTCCCGGGGCGGAACCTCTCATGTCCATCCCCGTTTTTTTTTTCCCCTTTTTTCCTTTAAAAATAACAAATAATCGTCAGAACGAAACCAGGCCGCAGCCCGGCAGAGCCGGGGAGATCCCCGGGCCTCGGCCGCCTCCGTGGGAGGAGCAGCCACACCTAGCGGTCAGGGCCGGCAGCTCCATGGAGACGGAGCAAACGGAACAAAACAACCCGGGGCCTGCGTGTGTGGGGGTGGGGGTGGGGGTGGGGGTGGGGGGGAGCCCGGGGGAAACCAGGGGCCCAGCCCAGCGCCCCGGTGTCGCCCATCCGCCCCGGAGCCCCGTGCTCGCTCGGATTTGGACTTTGGTGCGGGAGGGGTTTGCTCCTGCGTTTGGGTCTTTCTAGGCCCCAGGCGGGCGGGAGGGAGGGAGGGATGGGGGGTTTGGACTGGGGCAGGACCCGGCGCGCTGGCTGGAAGGACCCTGGGGACTCGGGCCACCGTGAAGAGCACTTCCTCCGGGACTGTAGGGGGGAGAGGGGGGGAGCTGTGCACCCTAACATCCCACATGCACCCGCCTGCACGCCCACACCCAGGCCGCGAGGAGAGGAAGTGCCTCGGGCCGGGCCCCCCACAAGCACGCGCCACCGAGGTGTGTCCCCCAGTGAGAGGGACTTGCGGCCCCGAGGGGGAGCGTGAGTCACCCGAAGCCGGAAACCCGCCCCGGCCCCGTCGGCCAGGGACGCAGTGGGGCCACGGTCACGGTCACGGCGGCTCCCGAGACCCCAGGGGCGTCCAGCCCGCCCCCCAGAGGGACGCGCTGGGTGCAGACGAGGCCGGCCTTGGGGAAGTGTCCCCCCCCCCACCGGATCCGGGATCGGGGCCCACTTTGGGGCCGTCCGCTGGGGGGCAGGTCTGCTCCCCTCCGCGGGCTGCGACCTACTACGCCTGTCCCGGCCGCGGCCACAGCTCCCGACCGGAGCTCACCCCCCCGCCCCCCAGACAGGTGCAGGAACCAGCTCAGTGGCACCCATCCCAGGGCCCCCTCCTTGGGTGGCATCCCTCACTCCCGCTGGCCCCTCGGGGTGTCCCCACCCGCAGGGCGACTGCGAAACGCACGGCCCCCCAGGGTCCCTCATCTGGCCTGACCCCTCGTCGGCGGCGGTGGCAGGCGAGGCCTCCGGATCAGCACGTCCCCAGGTCCAGCACGTCCCCGGGTCGGCGTCCCGGCGCTCCTATTGTCCGCGGGCATCAAGGACAAGGTCCCCAGGAACCAGTGACACCGCCGGGCCCTCCTGGGGACTGGTTGGGCCCCCTGGGTGACTTTCTGGGACTCGAAATCGTGTCCACGTTGGGTGACAAGGCCTCCGGGCCCCGGCGGCGTTTTCTGGTCTTGCCGACGGGGACGCCGGTCACGTCGTCGTCGGTCTGCGGGGCGCAGGGGCTCGGCCCCGATGCCGGGCCGCGGACGGTCGCCATGCGACAGGGCCGCGCGGTCATCCTCCTGAGGCCTGTTGGGGTTTTCTGAGTCCCTCCTGGGGAGCACCTGTCAGCCAACCGCACACAGCACCGCGCTTGACCTTGGCCTCTAGGGGATGGGTGGGCGAAGGAGGCCGTAAAAGCCACAGACACGGACTCACGTCCCATCCTTGAGCCCCGAAGGCATCCAGAGCTCCTTGAGGGTGACTTTCCTTAGATCCACCCCCTCCCCACCCCACCCGAAGGCCCCGGGAGGAAGCCGCGGTCCCGGCACACCGTCCCCGTGGTCCCTCGGGTGGGTCGGTCACTCCGGGGACGGCTGTGGCGCCGCGCGGGTCCCCGTGCGGGCAGCCCCGTCTGCTGGGCCAGCCGGACGAACCCCCACCTCGTGGCGTCTCAAAACGGTGACCTCCGGGGTCACTCGCGACTCGCCTTGTGGGTTGGGGTCAGCTGGGGGGGTGCTTCTGGGCTCGAAGGCCCGAGGCCGAGCGGGTGGGGAAGGGCGTCTTGATGGCTCGGGGACGGGGACGCGGCGAGCAGACGCCACCCGGGGCCTGGGATGAGGGGGGGTGGGGGGGTCCTCGGAGAACCCGGTCCCACCTCGATCTGGGGCTCGACACGTGACACATTCTCAGGACGCGGACGTCCCACCGCTCTGCCGCCACGTGGTGCGTTTCGGGACCCCCTGGGAGCCCCGGGAGGGTTTGGGGTTGCTCCCCCATCCCCCCATCCCCCCATCCCCTTATCCATCCGCTGAGTCACTTGTTACTGAATGAGGGACGTTGTCCCGTGTCCCTTTCCTACGGCCCGTCACCCTCCACGAGCGGCTTCCGACCCCCAGGGAACCCCGGGACCGCAGGAGCCGGCGGCCCCCAAAGGCCTCTCCATCCGGGTGGACATAAAGGCCACTGCGCAGCCCGGCACTCGTCGCCCTCAGGGATGCGGCGCTTCCTCCCGCCCCCGGAATCTTCCGGAACCAAGGCGGGCGGGAGACCGTGGGGGGGGGTCTGCCCTTTGTCAGAGGCGGGAGGTCGGCCCGGGAGGGATGCCTGTCCCAGGTGAGAGGGGTGACGGGCGGGAAGCGGGTGACGTTTCGTGCGTGGGCGCCTCGTGCGTGCTCGGGCGGACCTGCCTCAAGGTGCAAAAGTGGCTGCGACGGCTCCGGCGCCCCCTTGCTCCCTGAGGGGTCACGTCCCGCGCCCCTGACCGTGGCCGACGTTGCCCCCCCCTTCATTGGTCCCCAGAGTGTGGCCAGGCACAGGGAAGAAGCTAAAAGGCCGAGGGAAGGCCGCGTGGGGGAGGGGTGGAGGCGCATGAGACAAGGGGCTGGGGCGGGGCCGAGGGCAGGGTGGGGGCCTGAGCCTTGCCCGTCCGGCCCCCTCTGGCCAGGGGTGTGCGCGACCCCGGGGTTCAGGGTGGCCTGAGCGGCAGCATCAGGGCGGGGGAGGGGCCCTGACTCGTCCTGGCGAGGGGACAGGTGGCCTCGGGGGATCTGGGCTCATCCTCGGCCTGCAGGGCGGCGGGCAGGACGCCCGGCTGTGACTCAGGGATCTTTCCGGGCCGGCGGCCTGTCTGCCTGCGGCTCCAGACCCTGCGGGAACACCCGGGGATGGGGACGACGGAAAAGCGAATCCCTCCCTCGGAAAGCCAGCCTGGGGCTCGGAAGGACGGACACACACCCGGCAGGGTGGCCCGTGGGACCTGACCAGGCCGCGTCCCTGGGACCCGACCAGGCCGCAGCAGCCTGGTGGCTGGGGGAGACGCGCCCTGCCCCTCCCAGCTCCACCCTGGGCTCCAGGGCCCCTGGGCTGCCGGGTGGGGGGACAGTGGAGACCTCCCCCTCACTGCGCCCGCACGCTCAGGGCTCTCTGGGTGCAGGCCGCGCCCCGGGGTGGGGGTTTCGTGGGGACGTAGCGGCCCCCACTTTCCCAAGCAGGTCCCGGGTTTCACTCTGCTCTTCCATGTGCTCTGGGTGGGGGCCCAGGGGCCGTGGGGGGGTCCCGGTGACAGAAAGGGGGGGCCTGGGCACCCTGGTGGGGGTCCTGGTGATGGGGAGGGGCCCAGGGCACCCTGGAGGGGGTCCCGGTGACACGGAGGGGCCCAGGGCGCCGTGGGGGGATCCCAGTGACAGAAACGGGGGGCCAGGGCACCTTGAAGGGGGTCCTGGTGACACGGAGTGGGGGCCAGGGCACCCTGGAAGGGGTCCCAGTGGCAGAAAGGGGGGCCCAGGCGCCGTGGGAGGGTCCCAGTGACAGAAGGGGGGGGCCTGGGCACCCTGGTGGGGATCCCAGTGACAGAAAGGCACCCTGGAGGGGGTCCCGGTGACGGGGAGGGGCCCAGGGTGCCGTGGGGGGGTCCCAGTGACAGAAAGGGGGGGCCAGGGCACCCTGGTGGGGGTCCTGGTGACGGGGAGGGGCCAGGGCACCCTGGTGGGGATCCCAGTGACACGGAGGGGCCCAGGGCACCCTGGAGGGGGTCCTGGTGACAGGGGGCGCCCAGGGCGCCGTGGGGGGCGCCCCTCAGTCTTCCGAGCAGCGAGGTCCTTTCATCTGCCTTGAGGTTGCCGCTGGGAGCCAGGGGGACCCGCCCCGCACGTTCCCGGGGCGCGGGGTGGGGCTGGGGGGCCTCTTCTCCCAAATCCGCGTGGCTTGGGACCGCGCGCACCCCGGGGCGCGGCGGGCGGGGCGAGCGCAGGCGGGGGAGAGGGCGACACCTCCCTGTCCCCGCCCCGTCCTCCTCTCACCCGGCTCCGCCCCCTTGGGCGCCCGTCCCACCGCCCCGCGGGCCCCACTCCCCGGCCGGTTCGCACCATGGCGCGCGGGGTGCCCGTCGTCCTGCTGCTGGTGGCCCTGCTGACGTCCCGGGCGCCGGCCCAGGGTGAGCTCGGGGCGTGGCCGTGGGGACCCCGGGGTGCGCGGTGGCGGGGGCCCCCCGACCCCGATTGATCGCCGGCTCTGGACGTGGCGGGGACCCCGGGGTGGGCGGGGGGACAGTGTGGACACGCGAGTCCTCCGCTCGGGGACCGGGGCCCGTCCCCGGGGTGGTGTTCGGTCCCCCCCACGCCCCCTCGGCGCGGGTCCCCGGCCGGGCGCCCGGTGGCCCGGGTGGCGGGCCACGCCCTGCCCTGCGCCCCGGCCTAAATTTGGACTCGCTCGGCTCAGGCGCCCGACCGCCTGCAGGGGGGTGGCGGGGAGGGGACGGGAAAACTCAGACACCGCTGGGCGCCCTGCACACCGGCGGTCCCCAGCGCTGTCCCCGCGGGCGGGCGGGCGGGGACACAAACGTGTCCTGGCAGATTGTCGCTGCGCCCGGCAGATAACGGGGACGCTCGCAGGGGGCGCGGGGAACTGGCCGAGCCGGTGGGGGGCACCCGTGTCCCTCCCCGCGACGCTGGGCCTCGGCCAGGCCCGCTCGGGCCGCCTTGGGGTGCTCTTTGTTCTCAGGAGGGGACCGTTGGCATCCCGCTGGGTGTGGCCGGGGACAGCCGCCTCCGTCCGTCCGTCCGTCCGTGCGGGGCGCGTGGAGCCTTTGGGGCCGTCCTGACCGAGGCCGCCCTCTCGGGGGGGGGGCCCAGGCAGGCCCTGCGGGGTCGGGGGGATGTCCCCGGCGCGCGTAGGGGGCAGGACAAGGGGGTGACAGCCCCGCAAGTGCAGCCCGGTCCGCGGCTCGGCTCGGGCAGGGCCCGGGATGGGCTTCCGGTGTTTGTTGTCGTTTTTCCCGAATGTTTTTCTCGATCCCGGACGCGTCTGCACGAAACCCCATTAGTTCTCCACGGGAGCGAGTGTGAGTGAGAGTGACTGTGCCCCGGACGCTTCGAGCGACCCCTGGAAGAGCGCCTACTGTGCGCTGAGCCCCCCGGGGAAGGGGCCGCGGAGGTGGCTCTCGTGGCCCCATCGTTTCGGGAAAAAGAAACGTCCAAACAGGCAAAGGGGACCCCAAGCACGGGGACGGGGACGGGGAGGGGACGGCTGCACCATCCTGACACTCAGGGCCCTAAGGCGGCCGCCCCGGGCTGCGCTGGGGGAACCCACGTCCGCTCGGGGTGTCTGTCCGGCCCGGCTGGGCTTGCGCCTTGGGGTGGGGGCAAATCAGCGAATTTGCATTTTGGATGAGAAACCCCGTCCCGCAGGGCAGGCCCCGCTGTGCCCAGCACCCTCGGGACACCCTCGCCGCCTCCAGGAAGCCGCCGGGGCGACCTGACGGTTGGTGGCGGCGGGGCGGGCGCGGGGGCGCAGAGAGCGGGGTGCGGGGCACAAGCAGGCACAGGGGAGCGGGGCACACCCACCCGGACCGGACCGGGACGCCCCTCCTCTGCCCCTCGGGGTGGGGACGGCGGGAACAGCCTGTTCCCGAGATACGGGTGGGATGGGCGTCGCCTGGAGCAACCTTTGGGTTCTGGGGGGGGGTTGGGGGTGGCGTTGGGGACCGACACGCGTCCCGAACACAGAAATGGGGTTCGTCCCCGCTCTGGGTGCCAACGCCCTCGGGGGCGGCGCACGACGGGGGCGGGGGGCGGGGGTGGCCGCTCGCCCCAGCCGCCTGCGCCGGGTCCCGCGTTCACAGGTGTTTGTCGTCAGCGGTTCCCGTGGGACCGAGATCGATCGGGGTGGAGACGCGGGCGCGGCAGCGGCTCGGCACCCTGAGGTGCTCGGGGCGTCCCCACCCACGGGCGTCCTTGTCCAGGGTGGGAGGCACGCGGGGCCGGGCCTGGCGTGGCTGGCCGAGGGCACGGCCGTCGGGGCGGACCCCGGGCGTGGCACGGCCCTCGCCCGTCTGCTCCCAGCGGTGGCACCCGGACCCCGACAGTGGGGCCGAGGGTGGCCCCACGGGGCTGCCTGTGACGGGGCCCCGGGGTGGGGTGGGGTGGGGTGGGGGGTGCTGGCTTCACGGCCCCCCACGCCCGCACCACATAGGTGGCCGGTCCGGTCACCCCTACTACGGGAGCCCCGGTCTCCGGCCGCGTCCCCAGGCCTCCGCGTCCCCCCGGGGTCACCTCCCCCCCAGCCTGCCATCCCGGTCCCTCCCTGACCTCTGCCCCCTGGATGCCGCCCCGCCCGTGGATCACCCCCCCGCCCCGCGTCACCTTCGACGCGTCCCCAGTTGCTCTCCAGTGGGATCTCGAGACGTAAAATCCCCGATTCCTCGGGGCCGGGACCGCGTTCGGGGTCACGAGCCGCCGCTTGCTCACCGTCCCCCGGGACGCCGGGGACCCCGTCCCTCAGACGCACTTCCCCCGTGGCACGTGGAGCGGCCACGGCGGGATTTTGTGCCTCATCACCCGGGGCTTCCTTTTTCCCCAACGGATCTTTTCTGTTTTTTTTTTTTTTTAATTTTTTTAATTTTTTATTTTTTTCCAACGGATTTTTCTCCCAAAGGATGTTTTTTTTCCCCAAAAGGATTTTTCCCCCCAAACACATATTATTTATTTATTCATCTATCTATTTATTTATCTATTTATCCATTTATTTATTTATTCATTTTTTCCCCCAAAAAATGGGGACCGAAGGCCCCGGGACGGCCTGGGTCGCCTCCCCGCCGAGGCCCTCCGCCCCGGGCGGCCTGCCGTGCTGGGGGAAGGCGTGCGTGACGCGGTCCCGGGACGTCGGCGCAGGGCTGCCGGTGACAGGGCCGCGTCCCCGGGGTCCTCGGGGTCCTCGGGGTCCTGGGGGGGGGGTCGGACACCGGTCGGCACCCTGGTTCCCGCCGTCGAAGGGCTCGGTCACCCAGGGCGCCCAGGCGTGGGGGTCCCCGTCTCCGTCCCCCGTGAACCTGTGGACGCCGCCAGGGCCCAGTCTGGCCTCGGCCAGGCCGCGTCTGCCGACCGACGGGTCCCCGGACGCCCTTCGAGGCAGCGGCGCTCTGCTTTGGGGAAGATTCCCCGCCGACACGGGGGGGTGTGGTTTTTCCAGACCCCGGGGTGCGGCGGGGCGGGGTGGGGGGGAGGAGGTGCTCGCACGGACCCGCAACGGGGACCGGGGCCTCCGAGGGCGCGTCCCTTTAGGACCCTGTGACGGGCACGCGTGTCCCCGGGGCCGAGGAGGACCGTGTCGGCTTCACCCGGTCCCCCCGGGGTCAGGGCCCGGCCTTGTGGGGCGCACGGATCGCTGATCCCCCCCGGGATCCCCCTGGACGGTTGTGGATTTTGTCTCAGGGGGGCAGGGGGGGGACACGCCAGACGGGGCGCTGTCCGGGCTGAAGGACGCGGAGGGGGCGGCAGCCGATGGCATCCTTTGGGGCCGTCTGCGGGGTCCCCTCCCCGGGAGTCTCCTGCCCTGCTCCCCGCCCCCGGAGCTCTTCTTCGTGGGACACTTTGGGGTGACCCGGACGGGATCGGGCGTGTGTGGGCTCCGGGTCGGAGTCACGTGCGTGGGTTTGGCCGCCGTCCCTCGGGGCCCCGGGCGGGGCGGACGGGAGCCTTGCGAGTCCTGTTATTTCTTTTTTTTAAAAAAACCCCGAAACAGGAAACCAGACGCTTCCTTTCTCCTTCCCTGCGAGGGAGCGGCCAGCCCCAAAGCCCGCTGCTTTTCGGGACCCAGCGACGGCTGCGAAGGGGCGGACCGCAGCGGGGTCAGCCGCGTGGGGTGGCGACAGTGGGGTGGCTGGCCTGGGGCGTCGGTCCCGGTCCCTCCTCCTCCCGCTCCCCGCCCCGCAGTCTGCGTAAGGCGAGCCGTCCAGGACCCTGCGGACAGCCCCTGGCCGCCCGAACCCCTTTCCGAGAGGCCGCGTCCTCCGGCGGGCGGTTCCGGGGAGGTTCCCCCTGGTTTTTGGTTTCTGGACGTGGACGTGCGCGCCGTCCCCGTCGCAGCCGATCAGCGCCGCCGTTTGGAAGGGACACGTCGTCGCTCTCTCACGGGCGTTTTGGAAAATTAACAACACGTGACTGGGATTTGGGGCCGTGGCTTTCGGGGGGCCCCGCAGCGCCGCGTCGTTCTCCTGGTTCTGCCGTTCGTTCGCCGCCGCCGGGGCGTCCCGGTCGCTGACCCCTTTTTCCTTCTGGGGTGGGGGGATGCCGTCGGGGAAACGCACGCACTGGAGGGGGGGTACGGGGTCGGATGCAGCGGGTTCGCGGAAGAAGAAAGGGCTCACGTCGGGGTCTCAGAGCGAGGGCGGACGGTCACGGGGATGGGGCTGCGAGGAAGGCGGGCGAGGGTGGGGCCCGTCCCCGCTGAGGAGCGGACGTCAGGACCGTGATGAGGTGGCACCCACAGGGCACGGTGGATGGCGGGTGTCTGGGGCGGGGAGGATGGATGGACGAATGGATCCGTCCCCCTATCCAGCCTTTATGGCTGAGGAGGGGTGACAGGAACGTCCCCAAAGGGCAGAGCGACCCACCGTGTGCGACCTCCGGGGCTGCGCCACCCGGTGCCGGGGTGGGGGGGGCGACCGTACCTCTGTGAGGGACACCTTTGTGGGGCGTCGCCCCCGGGAGCGATGAGCCTGGACGGGCGTGAGTCCACGGAACGGTCCGTTCCACCCCACAGGCCCGGGGCCCAGGGCGGGTGACACGACGGGCCCGGAACCGGTGGGGTTGGGGACAGTGGGGCGGGGCGCTTAGGCCGCACGCCGGGCGGGGACCAGCCGGGAGGGAGCCGGCTCCGTGGTCACGGCCTCGCGGGGCACCCCTGGGGTGGCCGGAGCCCCCGGGGCGGGCGTGCTGTGTCGCCTGCGCGTGCCGGCCACACTCCGGTGCTCTAGAACGTTCCTTCCGGCCGAGAATCCGGGCGTCTGCGGAGTGGGGACGAGCCCGCCGTCCAGACAGGTCATGTGGCGGGTCCCTGGACGGCGCCGGCGGGTTTCGGGGTGTTTTGTTCGTTTATAAAGAAAACGAACCCAAACGAACGGCTCCTGCCGTGCTCTGGAGGAGTTGGGGCTCCGAGGCCTCCCGTCCTCGGGGTCCAGGTCGTGGGCCGGGCACCACGGGCGTCCCTGACTTAAGCCCCCACGCCCCCTCTGGACCCCAAGATTTCAGGGATGACCCGGACGTAAAGTCCCACGCCCCCTGGACCCCGGGATTTCGGGGACAGGCCACGCGCCGGGCGCTTTTCCCCCCAAAAACCTCGGCCTGGCGTCCGTCGGCCCTGGGTGCGCAGCGCACACCCCTGTCCTCGTCGCTTTGCGGGGTGTCCTGCCGTTTCCGTCTGCGGGGGGTCCAGGAAGACCACCGGGGCCCGCAGCAAAGTGCGCCCGGCACCGGGCAGCGGGGCTCCGGGCCGGACACAGTGGGCGAGACCGTCCCCCGCGACGGGCGCAGCAGGTGTCGGCCACTGGCCGCGGGGTGGGGGCCCGGGGCGCGGTATGAGGGGTCCCCACTTCTCCCCGCTGTCCGTGCGGCGTCGTGCCGACGAGCGCTGGGATCTAGAAGCTTCCAGGGCCGCAGGCGGCGCCACAAAGCCCGTCCCCGCCGACGTCCGTGGCCGTCGCGTCGTGTCTGTGGGATTCTCGGGGGGACATGGGCGTCCGAGGGGCCCCCCGGGGCCCCCCGCTCCTGCTGCTCTGCGGACCCGAGCTCTGCGGCTCCTTCCCCTTCCGCTCCCCCGCGTGTCCGTGGACAGAACTCGTCGCTTCTGTCCTAGATTCCTCCCCGTCCGTCGTGCTGTTCCGATCTTTTCTCCGTCATCCACGTTTTCCCCCAAATGACGTGTTTATTTATAAACGTCACGCGTTCTCCCCGGACCCTGCACACGCACCGTCACATTTGTGATCCCGTGTAATTGTGCGATTGCTCTAATTTATTATGGAAATTCACTATATTCAGTGTATTTTACTGATTTTATTGTGTTTAACGTCACGTATCGTATTTGTCAGGTTTATTGTAGTCACGTTTCGCCCCTCACGTGTCTCTATCTTATTTCTGTTTACGTAATTCATAAATTCTACGCGTAAAAAAGTACGTAGTTTGTCGTTTCCAGAATTTGCCATTACGCAGATTATACACGTTTCCTTTCTATTGATTCTCTTTTTCTTTATATTGGACTTTTATATATTGACGTAATTGGCACAGCCTTCGTCGGAGCAATGCAATTTATAAAAAATCTGCACAATTGGTTATTTCGACCGTATTTTTCCTACTCTCATCACATCGGCACAATCGGTTCCTATTTTATTTTCCTATATTTATCCGAACGTTTATATTTTCCTATATTTATCCGAATATTTATATTTTCCTATATTTATCCGAATATTTATATTTTCGTATATTTATCCGAATGTTTAGATTTTCGTATATTTATCCGAATGTTTAGATTTTCGTATATTTATCCGAACGTTTATATTTTCCTATATTTATCCGAATGTTTATATTTTCCTATATTTATCCGAACGTTTATATTTTCCTATATTTATCCGAATGTTTATATTTTCCTATATTTATCCGAATGTTTATATTTTCCTACATTTATCCGAATATTTAGATTTTCCTATATTTATCCGAACGTTTATATTTTCCTGTATTTATCCGAATGTTTAGATTTTCCTATATTTATCCGAAATTTATATTTTCATACATTTATCCGAATGTTTAGATTTTCCGATATTTATCCGAATGTTTATATTTTCGTATATTTATCCGAATGTTTAGATTTTCCTATATTTATCCGAACGTTTAGATTTTCCTATATTTATCCGAACGTTTATATTTTCCTATATTTATCCGAACGTTTAGATTTTCCTATATTTATCCGAATGTTTATATTTTCCTCTATTTATCCGAATGTTTATATTTTCCTATATTTATCCGAATGTTTATATTTTCCTACATTTATCCGAATATTTATATTTTCCTATATTTATCCGAATGTTTAGATTTTCATATATTTATCCGAATGTTTAGATTTTCCTATATTTATCCGAATGTTTATATTTTCATACATTTATCCGAATGTTTAGATTTTCCGATATTTTTCCGAATGTTTAGATTTTCCGATATTTATCCGAATGTTTATATTTTCGTATATTTATCCGAATGCGCATGTTTATATATTCATTTTATTGTATATATTTACATGTTTATTTGAATATATATTTACACACCGTGAATATGTAAATTATACGTATTCATAATTTATGCATCTTTTAATACATATACATATTTTTGATCCTGTTTTTACTTCTTAATCTTGTTTTTAATTTACATTTAAGCTTAATTTTAATCGTAAAATTGAGAATAATCTGAATCTGCATTTTATTTGTATTTATTGACAGAAGCGCCACACGTACGTGGATAATTATTTATATTTATAATTATTTACGATTATAGTTATTTACGATTATAATTATTTACGATTATAATTACTTACGATTATAATTACTTACGATTATAATTACTTACGATTATAATTATTTACGATTATAATTACTTACGATTATAATTATTTACGATTATAATTATTTACGATGATAATTACTTACGATTATAATTACTTGTGATCATCACATTTATCGTTGTGACAACCGTGACGGACGCTCGACTCATTTCCACCCGCTCTTCCTCTGTCGCCCATAATTTGCTCATATTTACGTCTTTACACACGCCCCGCACATGAACGGCGTAATTTATCGTTTTCACAGCCACGACGCCCGCCGCCGGTCCCCCTCTCCTCCCCGTCGCGTCCACCCACGCGAGGTGCACGTCGGAAGGGATCCCGCCCTCGATCCTTGGTCGAACTCGCCGCGACGCGTGTTTCCGTCCCGAATTCTGGGCCTAAGCGGGTGCCTTCGGGGCGGAATCTGAGAGGACGCCCGTGGGGCGTGCGTCGCGGTTCGGGGGGCCGTGTCCCAGGTGTGTGTCCCGGTTCGGGACGCCGTGTCCCTGGCGGTGCGTCCGGTTCGGGGCGCCGTGTCCCTGGTGGTGCGTCCAGTTCGGGACGCCGTGTCGCAGGCCGCGCTGCCCACACCCCGAGCAGCCAGAACCCAGGGCGGGGTTCTCCGGGGGGTGGGGGTGGCCGCCCGCCCGCCCCATCTGTGCTCCCGGGTGACCGTCCCCCGTGGAAACGCGCCGGTGGCTGGCATCCCGAGGGGGTGACTCACTCACGGCCTGCGGGGCAGGGCGGCGGCCCCGGCTGCGTGAGTCACCCCGGGTCCCCGATACCACGTGGCCGTCGGGGGAAGCCCCAGGCCGTGCGGGCTCGAGGGCCGGGCCGGCCGCTCCCACGTGCTCAGAGATGCCGACGATGCCTGTGTGGCCCCCGCGCAGCCGGCGGTCTCTGTGCGCGCCCCTGGGGACGCCGGCCCCCCCGGTGTCCGTGTGGGATGGGGCCGGGGCCGTGCGCCCCTCCTCAACGCGGAGGCGCTGGCCCCGGTCGTCCCCGAGGGGCTGCGTGTGGGACGCGTTCCCGGGTGGAAGGCACCTGGCTTTTCGCAGCAGGTGGCAAGGGTGGGGCTGGGCGTCCCGGGGCCACCGAGGGGGTCGGTTTGGGGCCTGGTTGCGGACACCCCCTTGGTCATGAAGGAGAGAGGCCGCTGATAGGGGGGGTGTTGAGCGTCCGGCCGCCCCCCACTCGCACCTGCTGTTCCTGGGTTTGTGTCAGGGCCGCGTGGGGGCGACCAGGGCGTCTCCGGGGCTGTGGGCCCTGGCAGGGCAGGTGGGGCTGGGTAGGGGGATCCGTGTCGATGTTGGTGACAAAGTCAGGGCGCGGGCGGCAGAGGGGGACGCCGGGGAGCAGGAGGGGCCTGGTCCCCAACACGGAGCTGCGGGGCGCCCAGACAGACACGCATGCGCACATGTCCGTGCCCCCATCCTTCCGTCCCGTTTCCTCTGTGACCGTCATCTCCCCCCGGGGTGACCCCGCTGGGATCAGGACCGGACCGTCCGCTGCGTTTCGAATCCCCTGGACCGCCCCCCCCCGCCCGCCTCGCGTCTAAGTCCCTCTTTCCCCCGACAAACGCGAGAAACCCTAGTGAAACCCCCTTTTTAAAAAAAATCCTTTTCTTGATCTCCACGTCGACTCGCTTTTCCCTGGTTTCTAACGGGATTTTTTTTCTCTCCCCCCAGACGATTTCGATTTGTCGGATGCCCTCGGCGGTGAGTCCTGTGAATGACGTTTTTTTAAAAAAAAATGTGCGATGTAGTCGCCGCGTTTGAGCGGGTTCACGCAGCGTCGCATCAGGCGAGGGATGGCGAGGTGGCCTCACGGGGTGCATTCGATCAGCCGTTCCCGGGGGACCCTGCGTCCAGTGGGCGGGGGCCTGGGGACCGGGCGTCCTGCGGACGCGGGACACGGCCCGCACGCGTGTCCCTCGGCTGGTGTCCCTGTCATTTCCCCGAGCGCCTCCGTGTCCAGAGAGTGTCCTTCGTCTTGGGGTCCCGGACGTATAAAGAGCCGCGCGGGCCCACTGCGACCTCTAGAATATGACGTCGGCGTCACCCGCGCCGCCCGCCAAGACTCCGTTTCTAGACAAAGTCCAGGCTGGACGTGAATTTGCGGGGTCACCCTGGAGCCGACACCACGGGGACAGCCCAGACGCCTTCACCTTGGGGCGTTGGGGTGCTTTTGGGGTGGTCAGAAGAGGAGGCGCTGGAGGCCGCATGGGGGCCTCTTGACCTTGGCGTGTTCGCACTTGGTTCTCGGGGGGGCTGGCCCGGGTCCGAGCCTCAAGTGTAAACGTCGGAAATGTCTTCTCCCCGCAGACTTAGACAAGAAGCCCACCGTGCCGCCCCCGAAGAGACCGCACGTTGGTAATGTCCCCAGGGCCCAGACGTGGCCGTCGAGGGCCCCACTGACCTCGCGAGCCCGGGTGGGGGGAATAGGGAAGGCGTGGACGAGCGGGCGGACGCGTAACCCGCCACCTGTGCTGGGCGCCCTCCCCTCCGCGTGTCGCCCCAAACTCGCGTGTTGACGCTGCTTTCTCTCCGCCAGACGACGACTTGGATTTGCACGACGCCCTGGGCGGTGGCGGCGGCGGCGGCGGCGGTGGCGGCGGCGGTGGCGGCCACCGTGAGTACCCTCCTCCCGCGTGTCCCCTGTGGCCGGCTTCCTTCCCGTCGCCCCATGAGTGTCATTTCCAAGAGCCTCATCCGTTTCGAGGCGTCGGGGGAGCCGGTTTTTCTCGGATCCAGCTAGGGGGCCCGTTGTGTCCCCGTGCCCCGGGCCCACGCGTGCAGTGCCAGGTGCACGTGCTCGTGTCTTCCCCAAACGCACGACGACGCAGAGCCCCGCGGCGGGACACGGGTCGCAGGCGCTCGGCGGCGTGTCCGGGGACAGCCGCCCCGCTCTGAGGTCCCGCCGTCTAGGACGCCATGGGACGCCTCGTTCTCGCGCCCGCGAAGCGCCCGTGACCGTGACTCTCGCCCTTTTGCAAACAGACGGGCCGCAGACGCCCAGGCCGAAGCCGAACCCGAAACCGAATCCACAGCCCAACCCGAGACCCGAGCAGCCCGGATCTTCTGGTAAGGCCCCGAGCGTCTGCGCTGCGTCGCTTCTTCATCCCATTTCATCCCATTTCATTTCATTTCTTTATTTTATTTTATTTATTTTATTTTATTTTATCTATTTTATTTATTTTATCTATATTATCTATTTTATTTTATTTTATTTTATTTTATCTATTTTATCTATTTTATTTTATTTATTATATTATATTATATTATATTATATTATATTATATATTATATTATATTATATTATTTTATTTTATTTTATATTTTATATTTTATTTTATTTTATTTTATCTATTTTATTTATTTTATTTTATTTTATTTTATTTTATTTATTTTATTTTATTTTATCTATTTTATTTATTATTTTATTTTATTTTATATTTTGTTTTATTTTATATTTTATTTTATTTTATTTTAGATTTTGTTTTATTTTATATTTTATTTTATTTTATATTTTATATTTTATTTTATCTATTTTATCTATTTTATTTATTTTATTTTATTTATTTTATTTTATTTTATTTTTATTTTATTTTATCTGTTTTATTTTATCTATTTCATCTATTTTATTTTATTTTATTTTATTTTATCTATTTTATTTTATTTTATCTATTTTATTTTATTTTATTTTATCTATTTTATTTATTTTATTTATTTTATTTTATTTTATTTGTATATTTTTGCCAAAAAGAGCAGCGATGCCCACGTCCCTTGAGAAAGGGAGAATCTCGCGTCAGCGTGTGTCGCGTTCGGTTCCCTCGGGCCTCGTTATTCCGCCCTCCCCGTCGAGGACGGCCTCTTCCAAAATGATGATTTTTAGGCCTAGCGCAGCCCGATTTTGCTGGCGAAACTGTAGCTTTTCAGTGTTTTTCTCCTTTACCTGTTAGTTTGATTTTCAACACAAAAAATACAAACATTGTCCACCTTCTACCACCGTTGACAGTTTCACGGTCACTCCCTTCGGCCTCTCACCTGTCAGTGTGGGCGAATCGAATTTTAAGCAAAAAGGGCTATTTTTGGCTCATACCGTGTCCTGCTTGTTAATGTTCCATAAACGTTTTCTCTTGTCATTTAGGCTTTCATCGTACAATTTTTTAAGGACAGTTATTTGCCTTCATAACTAATTTTTAATTTTGAAAACGCGACGTTTCTTCTGATATTGTAGAATTATGAGTTTCAAAGCAAATTTAAGCCATCTCATGTACTTTCCTTTTTTCTTTTCTTTTTTTTGTTAATTTCTTAAAAGAGATTCTAGAAGTCGGCCTGTTTAGGTCAAGGTGTGTGATTGAGCCACACCGACAGTTTTGACAGTTCTTTTTTTAAATTTCCCTCAAAATCCCGCCAATTGACGCTGCTTCCAACCGCGCGTCGGATATCCATGTCTTGAGCACGTTTTCACCAGGAAACACCCGTCGCGTGGATTGTGCAAAGTGTCCTACCCCTCTCGTCCTTGGTTGGTGTCTTTATTTCTGAAATTAAAAAAAAATATATTCAGTCTGTCAGCCGGCAAGATATAGTGGTTTTTAGAATTTTTTTTTGATATCGGCTGTTTTTGTCCCTTTTTTTTGGTTTCTTATATTTCAGGAGATCTCGTATAATCTCACCGCGTTTATTTATAAATATTCATTATTTTCAGTCATTGGTTGTGAAGATGATTTGTTCCTCATTTTCACCTCGGAGTAGTTTTTTAACCGTATTTTTTGACCGTTGAGACCAAGTAAACTCTTTCCTTGGTGGCGTCTTTTGTGCTTGTGTGTTTTTTTGTTTTTTTCTGATCCTTGGAGACTCCATTTTTCCCTTTTAACTTCAGAAATCATTCTGTCATCGTTCCTCGTCTCCCCTGGGGAGAATAAAAGCTCTGTTTTATTTTCAGTCGAACCGTTCGGCACCATAAGTCGACGTGCAGACCGCAGACTCAATCATAAATGGCAGCTTTTCCCCGGAGGTTCAGTTTTATGGGTTCCCTTCTCATTATTTCTCTAAATGCGTTTCCAAATGGTTTCTCCCCGTGTTGACTCGGTTCTGTAAGTACGTTTTTGTGTCCATTATTTTTTCTTTTTACTTCTGCACGATAGAAATGACTTTTGTCGATATTTCTGGACGAGCCACGTAGTGATGAACCTTTCTGTACTTTAATAGTTTCTCTTTATTTCTTAGCTGTTCTGAGCGGACTGTCACGTTCTTTATAAATGATTTTTTTTAAAAAAGCCTTCCCCTTTCTTACATTTATATTTTCTTACGTTTATATTTGCGTCATTTTGCCTTGGCTGCAAAACCCAAGACAACTTTAAAAAAGGAGAGGAGTCATGCTTGACTTTATACAAAAAAAATTGTAATTTTATTTTATTTTATATTTTATTTATTTATTTATTTATTTATTTTATATTTTATTTTATTTATTTTATATTTATTTTATTTTATATTTTATTTATTTTATTTTATATTTTATTTTATTTTATTTATTTTATATTTTATTTATTTTATTTATTTTATTTTATATTTTATTTTATTTTATTTATTCTATATTTTATTTTATATTTTATTTTATTTATTCTATATTTTATTTTATTTATTTTGTTTTATTTTATTTTATTTTATTTTATTTTATGTTATTTTATGTGATTTTATTTTATTTTATTTTATTTTTATTTTATTTTATATTTTATTTATTTTATTTTATATTTTATTTTATTTTATTTATTTTATATTTTATTTTATTTATTTTGCTTTATTTTATTTTATTTTATGTTATGTTATTTTATTTTATTTTATTTTATTTTATTTTATTATTTTATTTTTATTTTATTTAAGAGAAAGAGATTCAGTTCAGGAAATATCATTCCAGTCTACTTCACTTAGTTTTCCTAAACAGAAACGCATATTCAATTTTATTAGATGCACGTGGTCATCCACGTAGACGGCCTTCCCCCCCGTTTTAACCCATGAACAGCGTGAGTTCCGTTGAAGGGCGTCCGCATGGAACGCGTCTGTTTGCATTTCTGGAATTCAACTCTGGTTCGTCACGACACGGTTTGTTAAACGGGCGGATTAAATTCGGCGTGTGTGTGTGTGTCAGCTAGACATTGTCGCCCAACGCATCCAGGCAGCCATCCCCAAGTCGGGAGGCTTGCAATGTCAAAGCCTGTGACGTGTGAGGGCCCTGGGCTGGGCCGGGCCGACCTTGGCTTGACTCTGTGGTTCACTCGTCCGGGCGACTTCGGCTGGGACGACCCGGCTCTTCCTCCTGTGTCCTTTACGTCCTTCCACCTGCCCGTGTGAGAGCGTCCTTATGGGGCGGGAGGGCCAACCCCAACAGAGGCTGCTTTAAACATCTCGCTTTCTCTAAACCATGCTGCAGTGAACGTTCAGGGGCCCGTGTCTTTTCAAATTAGCGTCTTGGGTTTCTTCAGATAAACACCTGGAAAGGGACCCCCGGGTTCTTCATTGTGTCTGGTTCTAGCCTTTGCTGTAAAGTCCACCAATAGAGGAATAAAGAGCAAAGAGGTGGTACGTGTGTATATATACACGATGGAATATTACTCGGCCCTGAAAAAGGACGGAACGCCGCCGTTTGCGACGACGTGGGCGGACCCGGAGGGTATCGTGCGGAGGGAGGATAAGTCAGACAAAGACCAATACCCTAGGGTCTCACTTGCAGGTGGAATCTAGAGAACAAAATAAAAAGGTGGTGAAAAAGGGGACGGGATTAAGAAGGACAAAGTGGCAGCTACAAAACAGTCACGGGGACGAGAAGCGCAGCCCAGGGAATAGAGCCGATGACACTGCGATGACTCGGTGCGGTGCCAGGCGGGCACTACAGTCATCGCGGTGGGCGCCGTCAATCGTGCCGGTGTCTCGCCCCTACGCCCCGGGCCTGAAACTCATAGAATCTTGAATATCAAAGTAATTGAAAATTTAAAAAAATGGTTTAATTAAAAAAAAAAAAAAAGAAAACCGGACTCTGTTTGCCGTTCGTCCATAGTGCCGTTTCCAAAACTGCGTATTTAAAATGAACATAAAATCACCTTGAATATCAAAACAAATGAATAAAAAATTATTTTTAATTAAAAAAAAAAAGAAAAGTGGACTGAAGCCATCAATAGCAGTTTCCAAAATTATATTTTTTAAGTTAAAAAAATATAGTTTTTAGGGTATGTTACAGAAAATGGCTCCCCCACTCAGAATTGCATTTTTTAGGTTAAAAAAAAAGGTTTTTAGTAGGAGTCACACACTCACAAGAAATAAAAATAAATAATACCAACGGCCCCTCCCTCCCACTGAGCTCCCAGCCATCCCGTCGGGTCCCGTTTGGCGAATGTCCCGGTGCCCGCGGGGAGCCCCCCGGCTGGGTCCCGAGGCGAGGGGAGGTCAGAGCGCGGCGGTCCCTACGGGGACGGGGGAAAGCGAGGGTCATCAGTGCCACCGACTCGTCCTCGACGGAGCCCCTCGGGACGGCCCTATGTACGTCCTTCCCGACGACGGGCGAGCTCCCTTCGTGCCCTTCGGTGCCCTCTCTCTCAGACGTCGGGGCCGGGTTGCGGGCGAGGTTGGGAGCGGGAAGGGCCTGCCCCCGTTTCTGCATTCGAAAGGTTTCACGGGGTCTAAGGCTGTTTTCTCCCTCCCGCCCCCGGGGACGTCGTCGCGACTGGCCCGACGGCCCCGACGTGGCGGGTGACGCTCCTGCTTTCCCTTCCCAGATGGGTTTTCCGATTCCGACCTCGTGGACGGGACGTCGGGCGGAGGTACACTGGCTCGTCCCCCTGTCTGTCGTGCGTGTCGTGGGTCCCAGGCGCCAACAGGACAGCGTGCCTCGGTTTCCCCGTGTGGGGGTCTCAGGCGGGCGTCGCGGCCCTGTCCTGGGCCGTAGCTGACCCCAGCGAGAGGGGACAGAGTCCCGCGGGGCCTTCCGTGGCGGTCCCTTCCCGGCCCCGGGCGTGGGATTCTCTTCGTCCCCGGCCGTCCCGCTGCGGTCGCTCAGGAAGTCTCGTTGTCTTGCAGCGGGAGGCGGCGGCGGCGGAGGCGGAGGAGGTGGCGGTGCAGGTGGCGGAGGCCAGAAGCGCGACGGCGAGGAGTCGAGTGCGTGTCGCGGGTCCCCGGGTGGGCGGGCCGCGCTGTCCAGAGAGGGCGTGGGGACCGGGCGCTGGTCACGGGACGGGGAGGGACAGCGTGAGATGGGGACCGAGGATGGCACGGGAGCCGGGGCGCGGACGGGGACGAGTCGCAGTGTTGCCCGTGGCTCTGAGGGTTCAGGAAGGGGGGACCCCTTCTCGGTGTCATGTAGAGGGATGGGAGGCCACATTTGGGGACTGGGAAGGGCTGGGGACTCGGTCCCCTCCACGGCCACCCCGTGCCTCAGCCCCGGGTCCGTCCCGTGCGCAGGGCTGCCGGCCGCCGGCCCTTGGGGGTGTCCCCGTGCCTGCCCCTGCCCCATCACGAGGCCTCCGCGTGCTTCTCCCCACAGACGAGAACCCCGGGGTGGTCCCTGGCATCATCGGGGCCGTGGTGGTGGCCGTGGCCGGAGCCATTTCCAGCTTCATCGCCTACCAGAAGAAGAAGTTCTGCTTCAAAGAAAACGGTGAGGGCTTCGCCGCGGCCGCCGCCGTCCCCTCGCGCTGCGCTGCCTTAAAAACCCTTCGTTTTTTTAAAAAAAACAACAAAACGTGAGAAAAGCAGCAGCGAGGCAGGCGCTAGAGCCACGTCAGGTGGCCGATGGGTGGGTTGGCTCCTGGCCCCGCGTGCCCCGTTGTGCAGAGCCGCGTCCGGGACCAAGGCCTGTGACACCTGTCGAGGGAGCACGCGGGCCGTAGAAATCCCGGGACGTGGCCGTCGGGGTTGTCCGGGGAAGGGGCTTGGGTGGGAGGGGGGTTTAGGGCCTCGCTCGGCCGGACGGGGACGCCAGGGCCGTGCGGCCCACGCTCACCCCGGGCGGTGCCCTGTGCTTGCCTGCAGCGGACCAGGGCGAGATGAACATGGAGAACCATCGCGGCACCAACGCGGAGCCCCCCGGTGGGTGAGCAGGGGCGGCTGGCCCCGCAGGGCCCCCGACTGCACCCCCGGCCACAGGCCCACGCCGGCCGCGCGCTCTCGGGCCCCCTTGACGTCCCGTGGCTTTCAGGGGGGTCCGTGCGGGAGACGACGGTTGGGTTCCCCAGGGCTCGGGGCCTCTCGAGACCCCCATTTGGGTCTGAGACGCTCTTGAACACGCCGGTCACGGTCGCTTCCCCGGTGCCCCCCCGAGGCGCGGCCTGGACGTCCAGTCGAGCCTGTAGGGACATGGCGTCGGGTCACGTTCCGGGGTCGCTTTGACAAGACCCCCCTTCGTCCCCAAGGCAAACCCGGGGAAACAGTAAAAATCGTGGAAACGATTCTGAAACGGGGTCGATCGCGGCGATTTTTTAAATTTTATTCCCAGAGAAGTCGCGAGTGGAAAACGCCCCCTTTTTTTGTTTCACTTTTTTCCTTCGTTTCCCGACGTGTGTGTTTTCTCCCCCGACGGGGGAATCGCCTTCTTTCCCAGCTGGTTAGGTTCTCCCGTCCCCCCCGAGCGGTGCGGGGCCCGTTTCTGTCACGTGGAAACGGGGTCCGCGCTTCGGATGGTCGGAGGGAGGCTCGGGGGCGCGCGGCAGGGACCCCGGGGACACCTCGTGGACTCTTTCCTCGTCTCTGTGTCCCCGGCAGTTCAGCAGACGCTCCTGGAGGAATAGCAGGTGCGCAGGCCGCGCAGCCGCGGACTCGGAGCAGGGCGACGACGACGACAAGGCTCGCGGGCCGCGCCCCCGAAGAATGCCACCAGGAGGGCCGGGCCCGCCCCACCTGGACTGTCCTCACCTGCACCGGCCCCGCCTGCCCCTGCCTCTGCTCAACCTGGATTCTGCCCTTTCTAACCTTCAGACGGGGTTCGCTTGTCCCCCCGCGCGGGGGCCGCGGGGACGACGCGCAGAGGCTCCCGCAGCCTCCGGACGGGAACGGCCGTCACGTCCCCCCGAGGCCCCGCGGGGTGTCCCCCCGCGCTGCGAACACCCCAGCGTGGCCGCGTCCCCGTCAGGCCAAGGTCCCGAGGCCCGGGCCGCTGACCAGGGACGCAGGCCGCCTGCCCAGGCCGGAGACTCTGCGAGGCGGGGTGAGCCCCTGGTCCGTCTCGACTGGGTCCGTGAGGACGTCTCCACCCCGGGCTGACAGTCCCCGCGACAGGAAATTACTTAACGAAATGACGAGCCACGGACTTGCCACCGCCCCGCCGCGGGGCGTGCGGATCCCGAGGCGCCAGCTGTGGGGCCGCAGGACCGACGGGCGGTCCCCGGCGAGCCCGCTCGTCCTCCCGGGCTGGGCTTCCTCAGCCCCGTCGGCTGTCGCTGGTCGCGTTTGGGACAAGTGCTCGGCGCTCGGATCCTCCCCTGCGCCAGATCCTCCCCCGCTCCAGATACTCCCTGCATCAGCTACTCCCCTGCTCCAGATACTCCCCTGCACCAGATACTCCCCTGCACCAGATCCTCCCCTGCACTAGATACTCCCCTGCTACAGATACTCCCCTGCGTCAGATACTCCCCTGCGTCAGATACTCCCCTGCACCAGATACTCCCCTGCGTCAGATACTCCCCTGCATCAGATACTCTGCTGCTCCAGATGCTCCCCTGCACTAGATACTCCCCTGCTACAGATACTCCCGTGCTCCAGATCCTCCCCTGCATCAGATACTCCCCTGCTCCAGATGCTCCCTCCATTCAGATCCTCCCCTGCTCGAGATGCTCCCAGCACTCAGATACTCCCCTGCTCCAGGTACTCCCTGCATTGAGATATTTCCCTGTGCCAGGTACTCCCCTGCATCAGGTACTCTCTGTATCGAGATACTCCCCTGAATCAGATACTCCGCTGCTCCAGATGCTCCCAGCACTCAGATACTCCTCTGCACCAGATACTCCCCTGCATCAGATCCTCCCCTGCACCAGATACTCCCCTGCACTAGATACTCCCCTGCTCCAGATACTCCCCTGCATCAGATACTCTGCTGCTCCAGATGCTCCCTCCATTCAGATCCTCTCCTGCTCGAGATGCTCCCAGCACTCAGATACTCCCGGCATTCAGATACTCCTCTGCACCAGATACTCCCCTGCGTCAGATACTCCCTGCATCAGCTACTCCCCTGCTCCAGGTACTCCCTGCATTGAGATATTTCCCCGTGCCAGGTACTCCCCTGCATCAGGTACTCTCTGCATCGAGATACTCCCCTGAATCAGCTACTCCCCTGCTCCAGATGCTCCCAGCACTCAGATACTCCCGGCATTCAGATCCTCCCCTGCTCCAGATACTCCCCTGCGTCAGATACTCCCCTGCTCCAGATGCTCCCTGCATCAGATCTTCTCCTGCTCCAGATGCTCCCAGCACTCAGATACTCCCGGCATTCAGATACTCCCCTGCACCAGATACTCCCCTGCGTCAGATACTCCCTTGCCTTTAGATATTCACCTGCATTCAGATGCTCCGCAGAATCAGATACTCCCCTGCCCCAGATGCTCCCAGCATTCAGATCCTCCCCTGTGCCAGATACTCCCCCCCCGCACTAGATGATCCCTGCATCAGTTACTTTCTTGAGTCAGATGCTCCCTGCATTCAGATACTCTCTGGATTGAGATACTCCCCTGCATCAGCTACTCCCCTGCTCCAGATGCTCCCTGCATTCAGATCCTCCCCTGTGCGAGATACTCCCCTTCGTGCTTCCACGGGGGTGGACGCCACAGCTCTGCCGAGGGTCCGCACCATCTCTGCCAGGTGTTCTCGCTGCCGTGGTGTGGGAGCTCGCCGCCCCTGAGGGGTAAGACCGCGGAGTGGCAGAGAAGCCCCCGCATCTCACTGCTCACAGGACCGAAAGCAGACACGTCCTCCTGCGATCATGTCCCCCATCTAGAGGCATTGTCCCCGCTGGGCAGGGCGCGTCCTGGTGTAGAGACGCTCGGGAAGGGCCTTGCTGACGGTTTAGTGTCCATCTGGAAGCCGTCGGAGGTCGGCGTTGTGGCCGGGGTGGCCCTCACCCCACCCCGCACCTGTCTGCAGCAGCCGGTGGGGAGGTTTTCATGTCCTCCCACCGGCCCGGGCCTGCTTACCACGCTCCTAGCACCGTTGGGTATTCCTTTCGGGGGGATACGTCATCCCACCGCCGAGCGTGTTGGGGAGAGGCACTGCTTGTCACCACAGCCAGAGGTCACACCAAGTGTCTCCCCGTTCGAAGGCGGGGTGTTATCGCACCTGCGTGGCACCAGGTCTGAAGAAAGGGCCGGGATGGGGGCGTCCGAGGACTCCGGCTCTTTCCCACCCTGAAGCGCACCAGCACCCGACTCCCGTTGGGACTCCACCCCGCATCCTTTCACGGGGCTGCCTTCCTTTGCTTGTCCTCTTGTCCCTCCTGAGACAGCAATAGGGACCGCCATGGGACCCTTGGCCTGCGTCCCAGCCACCCACTGCTTCAAACACCTGCCGCGTGCCACTGCGCTCCGCGCGGGGACGTGACGTTCTGGATTCCAGAGGACGGGACAGACAGACACGCCGTGCGCACCTCTGTCATCCCTCAGGCGACACGGTCCACCAGGTCCCGGGGGCTGGGTTGAGCCCATAAACCCGAGCCCCACAAGGCCCACCAGCAGAGGACGCCTGGGGTGACGCAAAGGGAGCAGACGGCATCTCCCTCCCCGCCCCCCGCCCCAAATCGGTCACTGAGGAGTGCCTTCGGGGGTCAGCCTGTGCCCCCCCAACTCGCTTTTACAAGAATCGCGTTAAAATACCTTAAAAAATCCCGTGCGAGCCCCTGAGTAATGCTGACACTTCCGTAAGCGTGGCAACCGTACCGTAACCATCCACCCCGGCGTCTTTCGCAGAAACTAGAGCAGAGCGGAATGAGGGGTATTTTCTGGACGTGGACGGAATTATGCAAAAATAAACCGATTTTGAGAAACACGGCAGCCAGGCTTGTTTTTATTTTTACGGAGGGGGCGCATTCCCCCAGAAGGCGCCTTGCGGAAAGTCAGGTGTCGCCGAGGGGGCTTGTCACGTCGCCGAAGGTCTGGGCGGAGACGTTGCTTTGCTTCTTCGCTTTGAAAATTCGATCTGAAAAGGAAACAGAGTCCCGTGGCGTTTCGAAAGCTGGAGAACGGCCGTGGTTGAAGGGCCCAGGGGAGGTGGGGACACGGTCGAGGGTTTGTTGTGCACGCGGGCGGGTCCCACAGATGCCCGAGACGGTCTCCGCGGGGCCCAAGGGTCTGTGCGCATTTGATTCTCACGGGCACCGGGCCATCGTCCCCACGGGGCGTGTGCCCTTCGGTGGCCCCACCCGCGACGCCTCACGCCTGCTTCCTCGCAGGCCTGCAGCCGCAGCGACGGTCGCCACTCAGCGCGCTGAGACGCGCGGTCTGCGCGGCCCACGCTCACGCGCGAGGCTGAGAGTCTGCGCGTGCGGCGCGGATCTGCGCTTCTCTCCCGGGGGAGCCATCCATCCGCTGGGCCCTGCGTTGCTCGTCCTTGTCCTTATTGATCTGTAGGAACTCTTTACATATGAAGGACCGCGCCACCGGACTGTGCGCGCACCAGGGCGCAAACGCGCTTTTGCATGTTGCCCTCAGCCTTCTGGCTGTCGAAACGCTGTTTTTCCCCCCATTCCGACCTCCACCATTTTTAGGCAGCGAAACGAGTGACGGGGCCCGGGCTTCCTCTCGCAGAAACGCACGGACCACCCTGATATTCCCCCCCCCCGTTTTTTTTTTTAAATCTACTACTTTCTTTCATCATTTTTTCTTTTTTTAAATTTTAAACCGTGTCATCCCTCGGAGTGTGTTTCTGTGCAAGGAATGAAAAAGGGAAATTATTCTGCATACGCAGCCCCTCCCAGCCCCGAAGTCGGGCCGCGGCGCTGTCCGGTGAGTCCCGAACACTCGGTTGAGCAATCCCTTTCTCTCCACGGGTCGGAAATGCCACTGATGCGCCTGGAAGGACACACGGGGAAACGCCGGGAGCAGCAGGACGCCTTCCTCCTTGGAGGTGGCTTTGCCCTCGGCCCAACGACATGGTTTTGTCCCCTTCCAGGCCGTTCTGTCACGCCTGTGGGGCTCGAAGCCTCCTGCACGCTGGGCTTTGGCATCTCCCCCGGCGCTGCGAACTCCCAGCTCCCCAGGGCCCGTCGGTGTGTGTATTTGGACACATTCGACCCCATCCTAGCACCTGGGGAGGAAAAATTTAAAAAAAGAAGAGAAATTGAATAGGATTGGGAGTCCGTCGCGGCCACATTTCCTCCTCCCGTGGCCTGTGTAGACGCTGGCAGTGACACGAAGCGCTTCCGACTCACATATGGATGCGCATCCACGTTCCCCTTTTTTTGTGGAAACGACTCAAAACCCAGCCGAGGAGGGAAACGGTTGCTAAGGCGGGTGGACCGTGATGGGCATCGGGGTCACCTGCTGCCGAGAGGCCGCGCGGCGGTGACGGGCCCCGCGATCCCGGCATCGACCTGAGCGACAGCCACCCTGTCCCTGCCCCCGTCCGCATGGTGGCTGGGAAGCACCCCCGGGTGACTGCCATCGCCTTTCAGAGGAACGCGGGCGGGCGGGCGTGTCCCACGCAGGGCGGTTCGTGGGGAGGCCCGTGGGCGGGGACCATCCCCCTGGGCTCGGCGCTGGCATCCGTGCCACTGCGGCCACACCTCCCTGCCCACGGGCCGCCCATTGGTGCTCGGGGCCCGGCTGCCGCCCCCTCGTCGTCCCCGGGCTCGGCCTCCGCATCTCGGGGCGCCAGGCCGAGCGGCCGGTCCTCGGCGTGCCCGCACACACTGGTCCCCGGAGGCCGCGGCTGTGGCCTTCGGGATCTGAGGGCCGTCCCTCTAGGGACTCTGCGGCTGGATTCATCGTTTCCTCTGGAAGCCTCGGTCCCGCTTCCTTTCCAAGCTGGGAAAGGAGAAGTCAACAACACGTCCAGGGCGGGGCGGCCGCCGTCCCGGGCGAGGCCCGCGCTGATGCAGACGATGGGGAGCCGCCGGGGGCCCCTGTGGGTCGCCGTCGCCATCCTGTGCCTCCTGGTCCCCGCCCGAGGTAAGGCCGGGGCCGGCTTTGCTGTGGGAAGGGGCCGCTTGGGGCCTTTTTAAAGGACGCCCCCCTGCTCCCCGCGAGGAAGGGACGGTCGCCAAGGGGCCAGGTTAGAATGAGGAGCTGGATGGATGGAGGCAGGCGGCCGGGAGGGGACGGGCGAGCAGGCGCGGTGGGTGGCACCGCGGGGGTCTGGATGTGGGAGCCGCAACCTCCTCTGTCTCCCGCCCGCACGCGGCCCGGGCGTGTCCCCCGCCCCCGTCCCGCTGGGCGAGGGTGGCAGGCCGGGGCACGTCGGGTTTCTAATCTCCCGGTCTGTAGCCTCACGATAAAGCTCTGCGGGTTTCACCCCAACCAGCCCAGCGGGCGCAGCTGCCAAACTCCCCTCCGGGGGTTTCCTATTCCTCGGCGGGGGAGGGGACACCTTGCCGGGTCGGGGTTTGAGCGTTTCCCCCCCATTTCACAGTCACAACCTCACAATCGTCTGAGCTGCCGACGCCCTACAGGGCAGGAAGCTGTGGGGTTGGGCTCCCGGGAGCTGCCGCCGCTGCTGCTGCGGCTGCGGCTGTCAGGAATGTGTAGGGCTTAAAGGGCCGTCCATCGGGCTGGACAGGCTTTTTGTTTCTGGATTGTTTAGGATTCTGGCTCCAGGCCAGGGCACCGGGGTGGAGGATGGAGAAAGGGGTGGGGAGGAGGCAGGCCTTTCGGGGTGGGAAGCCCGAGGAAGCCCAACTCCGGCTGCAGAGGCCGGGAGCGGGGCGTTTCCCCTTCACCCTGCTTCGTGGAGCGTCGGAATGAGGGGTCGGGAGTGGGGCTGCTCGGGGCGGAAGGGGTGACACAGCCTCTCGGCGAGCCCCTGGCACTGGTCGTGGCCTCCACGGTCCACCCCGACCCCTATGAGTAACTGGAAGGCGGGACCGGGACGGGAGGGCGGGGAAAAGCATCCGTCTCTAAGGTATGAATCCGGAGCTTTCTGCGGCCCTGCCCGGCCTGCTCTGGCGGCTGCCCAGTGGCTGCCCCACGGCCCAGGGGTGACAGGCTGGACGCCGCGAGGGGCAGGAGGGACCTGAGGCGCCCAGAGCATCATCCCTCCTCCGGGGAGGTGCAGACCCTCCAGGCGTCCCAGCTGCGATCGAGTACGGGGTGTCTCGGTGCAGACCCGTCCCTCAGGCCGGGGCCGCGTTGTCCATCCAGCGCGGGGCTGGTTGGTTAGGATCAGAGAGACGCCCCCCCCGCCTCTCGCCCTCCCATCCGTCCCCAGGTGCTGGGCGGAGTGAGGTCACCGAGTGCCCAGAACATCCCGCGGGCCTGGCGAGGCGCGTGTGGTCCAGGTCCCCGGAGAAGCAGAGAGTTTTTTAAAATGCGTTTTTAGGGTCCCCGTCATTCGCGTCCCCCTGACGGTGATCACATGTGGAAGGTGAGCGAGTGCGTGGTTTACCTAAATCCGTTAAAGCCATACAATCCCGAGGATTAGGGTTAGGGTTAGAGTGATCGGGGTGGGGGGCCCTTCGCGAGTGAAACCCGAAGCTCAGACAACAGGGGACGCCAGCCGGGGGGCCGCCGGGGACGCGTCCCGCGTGGGTTTCCCGCGGCGCCGGCTCCACGCGCCGTCTCCCTCCCGAGCGACGTTCTGGGTCACGTTTTATTGATTTATTTTCTACTTGATCTTATGTTGGGAACGGGGCCCCGTAGGACGCACCAGAGTGGGAATCCGTGCTTGGCCGTTTGCGTGACGGGCAAGGCGTGCGGCCACGCGGGGAGCTGAGACCTCAGGGGGGCGGGTCACCTGCCCCGACTACGAGGCTGAGCCGGCCCAGGTATCCAGGCCGCAGATGCTCGGTGGAAAGCTCCACCTCGGTCCCCACCCCCCGATGTCTCCCTCGGGGAGGCGGGTGGGGACCTGGGGACGGACGCGCCCGTTGTGAAATGCACCCGGGGTGACGACGCCCCCGTGGGGGGGTGAGCGCCCGGCCACCTGCTTTCCCCTCGGCGGAGCCTCGCGGAGTCCACGCCAGGGCCGGGCCGCTCTGGTCGCCCACCAGGTGACACCCCGAGGCAACTATGTGTCCACGTACCTATCCACGTATCTATATGTATCCGTGTCGCTATGTATCCATCATCCATCCATCCATCCATCATCCATCATCCATCCATCACGCACCATCCCTCTGTCCACAACGTGGGATTCCTTTTATGAACCTGACTCCCGCGGTCGTGGGATCGGCCCCTCCAGCCCGGGTCGGGGAGGCAGACACCCACGCAGGCAGGGTTCGATGGAGTCGGAACCCCTCATTCCGGCTGGAGATCCCAGTCTGGGCCGTGAGGGCCGCAAGCAGGTCCCGTGGGAGCCCACGCGCTGCCCGCCCTCCGCTCCGTGGACCGTTGGCTGCTGGCGCCGTGCGCCCCTTTGACAAAACAGCCTCCTTCGCAGCCCAGGACACACGCACACACACGCACGCAGACACGATTCGGCTCCCAGGACGTCTTCGTCGTCCCGCCCGGACCCCCCTCGAGAGGCTGCTCTCGGGGGCGATGCGAAGCCTGGCTGCACGTCGACCCCACAGCTCAGCCTCCTCCGGGCCGTGCATCCGAGTCCTCGCCCGCTGTCGCAGGGCCCGCGCCGGGAACCCTTTCTGCGTGTCCCCCCCCATCCCCACCCCCGACTCCTGTTCACAGCGCAGGGAACGTGTAGACGTCGCACACGGCGTGGGAGGCGAGGCCGGAGCACAGGGCTCTGGCCCGGCCGCCGCAGCGCGAACGCACTCAGCGAGCGCAGGAGGCCGTCCCAGGGGACCGTGGGCGGAGGAGGACGGAGAAGGTTTTAAGGAATGTGAAAGGGAACACGCCCTGGACAGCCGAGGAGGAGCCTTTAAATTATTCAGAATCCTTCTTTCCGGTTATTCCTGTCGGATATCCTCATGATATGATCAAGGGTTTGCTCCACGGAGGTCCCCAGGGTGGGTCCCCAAGGCCGCCTTCCCTGCTGCCCACGTGGAAGTCACTGGACGGGCCTGTAACTGAGGCTTCGGCGGGGTGAGGCGCCGACAGGGACCTCCTGGACCCTGTGGGAGAGAAAGGGTGGGGGCCTCCTGACTCCCAGCGTGCGGGGCCCCGGAATCAGAGCCCAGCATTCCCTGGGGGCTTGTAGCCTCACCCAGACCTGCTGAGCCGGAATCCGCAGGTCCCGACGACGCCCACACCATGCGATGGCCCGTCTCTGCCGGGCGGAGGCCCCGAGGCTGACGGTCGGGCCGTCCAGGTCGCTGGCCTGTGTGCACACAGCCCCTTCCTTTCCGTCCCGGCCGCCGGGGCAGGTGGCTGCCCCCCACACCCCCGCCAGGCTGACCGAGGGGCTCAGCGGGGGTACAGCAGCTCCCCGAGTTTAAGTTGGCTCTGGGCTGAACTGCGTGCCACCCCCACATTCACACGCGCAGGCCCCTAAGCATCGTGGCCTCGGAACGTGGCCGGATTTGGACTCGGGGCCTCACAGAGGGGGAACAACGAGGTCGCCGGGGTGGCCCTGATCCCATAGGACTGTGTCCGTATGAGAAGAGGGGACGAGGACACAGACACACGCACGGGGACGACCGCGTGAGGACACGGGGAGGGGACGTCCAGCCTCCCAGATGGGGTGCAGGCGGCTTCGGTCTCCAAAGCGTCTACAAAGACGCTGCGGCGCCAGGAACCGGGTCCCCGGCGGACCTCCTGGGGGGGCGGGCGGGCGGTGGCTCTCAGGAGCTTGCTGAGAGCAAGGCACCCTCTGGGCTCTGGGGAGCAGCCCGGGCACTGGAGTGCGGCTCAGGCCCCCGAGGGCCCCCCGAGACAGTGTCAGCTCCGATGCCCCTGGGCGGTGAGAGCCCAGCTGGCGTGCAGAGCGGGTGCCGTCCTGCTGCACACGACAGCTGAGCAGGACGCTGGACGCTGGTGTGGACCCGTCACGGGGCCTCCCCCCACACGCAGACCCCGCCTGCAATGGCACCCCTCCACCGTCCTCCTTAGGCCTGATACGCTGCCTCAGCATTGTTACTTCTTTTCCTTTCTTTTAATTTATTTATTTCTATTTATTTATTTTATTTTATTTATTTATTTTATTTTATTTATATTATATTTTATTTTATTAATTTTATTTAAATTTATTTCTTTTCTTTACTTTTATTTTTTATTTTATTTATTTATTTATTTATTTATTTTATTAATTTAATTTAATTTAATTTAATTTAATTTTATTTTTTATTTTTTATTTATTTTATTTTATTTTATTTATTTTATTTTATTTTATTTATTTCTATTTATTTAATTTTATTCATTTTATTTTATTTTATATTTTATTTCTTTTCTTTACTTTTATTTTTTATTTTATTTATTTTATTTTATTTATAGTATTTTATTTTATTTATTTCTATTTATTTAATTTTATTTATTTCATTTAATTTTATATTTTATATTTTATTTTATTTTATTTATATTATTTTATTGTATTTATTTATTTTATTTTGTTTATTTTATTTTATTTTATATATTTATTTTATTTTATTTTTTATTTTATTTATAGTATTTCATTTTATTTATTTCTATTTATTTAATTTCATTCATTTTATTTTATTTTATATATTTTATTTATTTTATTTATTTTATATTTAATTTTATTAATTTAATTTAATTTTATATTTTATTTTATTTATTTTATTTATTTTATATTTAATTTTATTCATTTAATTTAATTTTATATTTTATTTTATTTATTTTATTTTATTTTACTTATTTTATTTTATATTTTATTATTTTTTCTACTGTTCAGCTACAGTCAAAAGGGCACCTCGCCATTTGCCTGACCCGCCGGGTTTCCGTGAATGGAGCCTTCAGGGGGAAAAGCCTACGTAAAGGAGCAAAACAAAGCAAAAATGCCCGGGGAGGGTGGGGAGCAGAGGCCGGCTGGGAGCTGGGGTCACACCATCCGAGCATCGCTCAGCGTCCCACGGCCCGAGCCCGAGCCCACGAGGGGGAGGGCGGTGACCGCAGCCGGCCTTTTACAGTTCATGCTGTTTTCCTTTTTGCCTTTTCCTTCTCCCCAGAGGCTGCCTGGGCCCGGTTTTCTCTTTTTCCTTCGGGGAACAGAAACCAGGGGTCCCGGCAGCCCGGAGGAGGAGGAGGGATGCTGTGCAGGGGGCAGGCTCCGCTGCGGCTGGGCTACGCCCGCAACGGCCCTGCTCTGTGCCTGGCGAAGTCGCTGGCGGGTGGGTGGGTGGGTCGGCCTTACTGACCTGCACCCCGAGGCGACAGCCTAGGATCCCTTTGAGGTGGGGGCGGGGAAGGAGCTGTTGCTGGGGCGTCGTCGGTCACCAGCAACGCAGACTTTATTCACGTGCCCCTCGCTCGGGGTGGCCTTCTCTCGAGGCCCCTCGGAATAGGGCTTTTTTTTGGGGGGGGGAAGGGGATGCTGCACAACGCTGACCTCTGACCCCTGAACTGAGTTCCCCCTGAACCGGCGTCTGCAGGATGCTGGCGGCAGATGGTGCTGGTGGCCGCGGGCCAGCATCCAGCCTGGTGAGCCCAGCATGCCAGGCCCAGGCTGCTTCCTTCTGGGGCGTTTCTTTCCTCCATCCCCCCACCCCGCACCCCCCTTTCTCCACATGTGCATTTGATTAACCGCCACCGCCCGCCCGCAGCCGCAGAGCTGGGTCAGCAAAACAAAAGGAAATGAGTAACAGACCCCGTGCCCCCGCCGCCGCCGCCGCTGCCTCGAGCCCGGAGTGCAAAGTCTGGCTAACGGGAGGGAAGGCATCGCCTTGGGACCGGGGCCCACCCCGCTTCCCTGAGGATGACCCCGCCCCCCTCCAGAATCAAGCGTCTCTGCCCACGACGTCTCCCACATGGCGATGGCCTGAAGGCCACGGGGACCCCCGTGAGGGATGGGGGCCGCGCCGTGCAGGGCTGCGTGCAGAAGTCCCGGAGACTGCCGATGCGTGTTGCCGGCCGCAGTCCGCCTGGGTGACACAGCGAGGCCAGGGGAGGCGACGCCGCCCCGTGTGCGTGAGTCACCCTGGCACATGCCTCATGCGAGGCGAGCCCCACGCCCCCCGGGGGCGGCTTTCGTGCCCGACCCCTGTCGCGTCGCACCTGTCAGCCCCAGAAAAGGCATCACAAGCCCCCCCCCCCCAAGCCTGCGGGGGCGGCTGGGAAGGGGACACGCTGGGCTGTCAGCGATGCCGGGGACACGCCACGTGATGCCCAGGACCCCGCATCCCAATCGCCACCCCCACCCCCAGCCAGAGGCGGCCCCGCGGCCTTTAGGGTGACACAGGCAGGTGGCACCCGGTGTGTCGTGCAGAGACATTGCGGAGAGGCCCGTGCGGGGTGCGTGGCACCGGCACGCGTGAGCGGGTGGGACCGGGCAGCGGCCGGCACGTGGGCAGCGCCCGCTCCGAGGGCGTTTGGTTGCCGGATGCCGGGAGCGGGTGGGAGGTTTGTGGGACTGACTGTGCAGGGCGTTCGGGGGATACCCCATGAACTCATGTGGCTTTGGGGTGCGCGCCCCTTAGACCCGGGCAGAGCAGGGCCAGCCCCAGCCTGGCCGCCCTGGACGGGAGGCGTCCCTGTGAGGAAGCCCAGAGGCCGGCCCTTCCTCGTGTCCCCCAGTCCCTACGACGGGGACGAAGTGCACAGCAGGGAGCCACGGGGTGGGGGGGGCAGGGTGTTCCCCGAAACAGAAACCGGCAGGAGCGGGAGCAAAGAAGGAGTGGGGGGTCCGCCGGACTCAGACACGGACTCGCCACTTGGCCCGTGACGGCACCAGCTTCCGGCCGGCGGATGGGGCCACGCGGGCCTCCGGGTCCCCGCCCTGTGGCCGTTCCTGGCTCCCGGAGGTCCTGCCTCGGAGTGTGTCCGCTCTGCGGCCCATTCCGGCCCCTGACCCATCTGCCAGGCTCCTGACCCATTGCGTGTGGCCCTTGACCCGTCCACATGGCCCCTGACCCGTCTTTGTGGCCCTGACCCCTCCGCCCAGCCCCCTGACCCATCTTCGCGGCCTTTGACCTGTCCATGTGGCCCCTGACCCGTCTGCCCGGCCCGACCCGCGCCCATAGAGAGGCCTGAGCAGGCCGCCCGCGTCTGCGCACCGCGCGGGCCTCCCTGTCTCACGTTCATCAAGTGAGACGCGCCCGTGGGCGCACGCGTCGCCTCCTCCAGGGAGGCCTCCAGGGCTGCCGTCACCAACCAACCGTCTGCGCGTCCTGTGGGGGCAGAGGCGGCTGGGGTGCTCCGGGGGGGTCCCAACCGCGATGCCATCACCTTCCTTCTGGGGCTGGGTGGGGGAGGAGGGGAGGAGGGGACGATGCTTTGGCGAACGTGCGGGGTTCGGGGGAGCGGCGCACGGGGACTCGGAGGCAACGCTTCGGTCTGTGCAGGGGAAGCGGGGGGGACGTTTGCACCTTGGGGGGTGCGTCCTGCAAGTCGGGGGGGGGCCGCCTGCACAAGGACGCGGGGCGGACCAGCCCGTCTTCCCGTGTGACCTTTGTCCTCTGTGTCCCCAACAGGTCAGGGCGACTTCGATTTGGCCGACGCGCTCGACGACCCCAGTGAGTGGCCGCGATTCGCGGGGGGATCCTGGGGCCGGTGACAGCACTTCCGGGCCCCGAGGTCTCTTTCCCGGGGTCCCACGGGGTCCCCCGACAGTCCCTTTCCTGAGGACGCGTGTGTCACTGCGTCCAAATGACCCTGGCAGGGGGGAGGGCGGGGTCTGGGCGCACGCGCTGGCGGCTGCAGCTCTTAGTCCTTGTCACGTCAGCCAAGGGCCTGGGGGACCCTGAGGACGAGTCCCCGGCCCAGCCAGGTTGGGGGCACAAGGAGAGGGCCGTGCGCTCGGGGACAGGGGACCGGGGGTGCCTTTCGGGACAAGCCCACGGGCTCTCGTCCGCTCAGAGAGAGGTCGCTGTTTGCGGCCTCAGTGGTCACTCGGGGCAGGGCAACGCCGCCGCGGTGGACCAAGTGACAAAGGCGTGTCACAAAGGACCGCTCAGGCCAGCGCGGCCGGCACGAGGGACACCCGCACCCTCCACGCCTGTCCCCGCTCCTGAGGCCGCTGCTAGTCACGGCCTCGGGGGAGCAGGTGGCGCATGCGCGCGGGTGCGGCGGGGACCCCTCGACACGCCGGGGACCGCGTGGACGGTGGCGCACGGCTCCGGGTCACCCCGTCTCGGGGGCCTCAAAGCCTCGGGTGGCCTCCCGATCTGTCACCGACGCACAGAGGAGCCCGACCGCGGCTGGGAAGACACGCGACAGCATTGACGGGGCGGGGGGGACGCGAGCAAACCCGCGTCCCCCGACGTCCGCGGCGGCTCTGCTCACAGTCCCGAGAGCCGGGGGCAGCCCCGGGGACGGACAGGTGGTCCAGCCGGTCGCAGCCTGGAAAGGGACGAAGCCCGGACGCGCGCGACGGCGTGGACCGACCTTGAACTCGCGATGCTCAGCGCACAGAGGGCAGGCGCGTCCCCCGCTTGGAGGGACACAGTGCGCCCTGGTCCGTCCCTGCGCTCCACATCCCGGCCGTCGGAGCCACTGGCCACGCTCTGCTCCCCGAGTCCTGTCCCCACGACGTCCACATCCCTCGCCCGGCCGCGGGGGTCCCCGTGCGCCGCCTCCGTGACCCACCAGGCCCCGGCGGCACGGCCACCGTTCCGGCAAGTTCCGGCGGACGTCGCAAGCTGTGTCCCCCGCCCCCCCGGAGTCGTCCCCCACACGGGCTTCGTCACGGGCCGAGTGGACAAACCCGTCGTGGCTCCCTGTGACCTCCGACCCGTCCGACAGCGCCGGCCGAGAGTGGCCGCCCCGCGTTTCAAGGGCGACGTCTTCCATTTCGTCCCCCCTTTCCCCCACGAGGACGAAAGAGGCCGGGTGTCAGCACCCACTTGTAGGGCCTCGGGACGGTCGCTCTGGGGAGGGTGTCCCCGCTCCGCTCCCCGCGGTCGCTGACTGACTGTTTTCTCTCCTCGTTCGCAGAACCCACCGAGAAGCCGGGCTCCGGTGAGTGAGGGGACCCCCGACCCGCGACCCCGCGCGGCGCGGAGGCCGGGCCCTTGCGGGGTGGCGTCTCCCAAGGGGTGTGCGTGTGCGTGTGGGGGGACCCCCAGGGCCGGGGCGCGTGCCCAGGAGGGCGAGCGGCGGCCCCTTGGCGGAGGTTAGGGGCGAACCCCGGGCATCGGGGACACGCGGGGCGGAAGCGCGGTGCCGCGTCCCCGCGTCCCCGCGAGGCGGGTGTCACAGGGACAGGGCGACGTTGGCGGGATGCGTTTCGGTCGTGTTGACTGGGAGGCCGGGCGCGGGCGTGTCGCCGGGCGGCAGGTGCGAGGCCTGAGCGTGGGGACGGAGGCCCCGGAAGGCGCCGGGCGGAATGACCGCTCGGGGGGCCGGCGTCGGGACGGCCGGCGCGTGGGTTTCGGGCCGAAAAGGGGTTTTCAGTTTCCCCCTGGGGTTTCCCTCCGGGGCGCGTCCGGCGGGAAGACGGCCGGCCGTCGCCCCTCAACGCAGCGTCCCCCTCCCCGCAGGTCTGTACCCGAAGCTGAAGCCCCACCAGCCGGAGCCGGGACCCCCCGACAGTGGAAGTAAGGACGCCCCGTGCCCCGCGCCCCCTCTCCCCCGGGGCCTTTCCGTTACGGGTTCCCCCTGACATAGACCCTGCTGGGCGGGTCCGGTGCCTTCCGTCCCCCGCTGCTCTTGCACCCAGAGGGGTCGGGGACGGGGTCGGGGACGGGGTCGAGGTGCTCTGTCCCGCTGGGATAAGGTCCCGAGGATGCGCCTTTTCCAGCTCTGCCAGGGGACCAGCCCGGCCTCCCGCGGGGGACAGGCCAGCGCCGCGCGCAGACGCTGCCCACGGGGGGGGGGTGGATTTCTTTCGGGGCAAAAAAAGGGGGGAACGTGTGTCGGGGGCGGCGTTGGCCTTTGAAGCCAAGTGCGACGCCGAGTGCGTGAGGCGACAAGCCTGGGAAGCTGAGCGGGGACCGGCGCAGCGGCCTGCAGCCCGCCAAGCCGACTTGGGGCTTCCGGAAGCTTCCCGCTGGCCTGTCCTCTCGTCCAGACGGGCAGAAACCTACCTGGTCCCGCGCGGGGTCCCTCGGAGCGACGACTCGGTCCTGGACGCCGTGCCCTGACTGGAAAGTAGCCGGGCCGACCGGCGGGGGACAGTGAGGTCGCCTTCCGTGTCCTGTCCCCCACTTTTCTCCTTTCCCACGAGCGGCCGACGAGCTGATGTCGGGGCCCGTGAGGGGTTTGCTAAGAGGGTCCCCCCCCCGCGTCTCTACCAGCCAAACCGATGACGCGGGATGTCACCTGCCCCCCCTCTCCCTGCCCCCGATGACGGCTTTTGTCGGTTTCTTTCCTGCGTTTGACATTGGGGCGGGGGGACAGGAACCTGCCGGAGTCGGGGTTCGCGTCACAGGACAGGGAACGCGCGGACCGGCTCCCTCGGGGGTGGCCGCACGCCCCGGGGGCCTGACCGTCCAGGGGTGCCCGTGGGGACCCCCGCTGCTGGTGCCTTCCTCAAGGGGAGAAGACGAAGCCCCCGCGTCCGTTTTCACGCTTTGCCGAGACCGACACGGGGGCGGGCGCCTTACGAGCGGCCACATCCGTGGGCGACGTGAGGCCCCGGAGGCCCTCGGAGGTGGGGACGTGGCCCAGCGAGCCGACGGGAGCCTCTGAGCTCCTTAGAACGCAGTCGCGGGCAGCGGCGTCTCTTGTTCTGGAACGTTCCGCCGTGCCGGGGGAGGCCGCCGCGGATCCGCAGCGTTGACGCAGGCGCGGCAGATGGAATGTTCTAGGCGTTTCTGTCCTGTCTCTGTTCAAGGTCCCGCCCCTCGGCGACTTGCTAGGCGGCTGCTGGGTTTGTAGTCAGCCACCCCGCGGGAGGAAGGCCCTTCAGGGTGCCGGGGACACGACGCTGCTGGTCCCCTGACTTAGGAGCACGCACGGAGGGGCCTAGGACCCCACTGGCCGCCCTACAGCCAGTGTGGCCCCGACCCCACAGGACCGTGTCCTTGTAAGGACGGGAGATGAGGACACAGACGCGCACAGGGGGACGAGCACGTGAGGACGCAGGGAGGGGACGGCGTCCACACGCCCAGGAGGGAGGCCCCAGGGGGGACCGGCTCTGCCCGCCCCTGCATTTCGACGCGCAGTTTCCTCGGGACGTTGGGGACACACTTCAGAACCCCGAGGCGGTCCCACGGGGGGGACGAGGCAGCCTGGCCTCGGGGGCCTTCCGATCCGGATGGTGCCGCGTCCGAGGCCGCCCGGGGAGGATTTTGTGCCCAAGGTCTCGCTCCGAAGCCCGACTGGCCCCCCGGGAAGTCACGCGGGTGGAGGTCAGGGGCCGAAGGTCAGCGGGGAGGGCAGAGCACGGCGGCCTCACGGTGACACACCGAGCACACGTCCTGCGTGTCCCCAAGACGCCGTCACCGCCCCCAGTTCCGTCCCTTAAACACGTCGGAGGGTCTGTTTGCCTGAAGAAGAGCTGAGAGCACAGGATTGCCGGAATTTTCCGAGAATTAGTCATTCGTCGCCTTCCCTGCGAATTTCAGGGATCCCTGAGCCTCTTGTCGTGGGAACCAGGTGGCGGGCAGGGGAGGGGGCTCTGGGCGCCAGAATAAGCGTCTCGTCTTGTTTTTTATTCTATTTCACGAAGCTTTATTTTGGCAGCTTTTACGCGGCCCGTTTGCCCCCGAACAGGCGGTCTCACGCACGTCGTGGCGCGCGGACGTGACCCGGCGGGGAGGTCGCCGTATCTGCGTGGCTGTCCTGTGCGGGGAGGCGGGCTCGGTTTTCCTAAAATCGGGATTTCTCTGCAGATATCTACCCCAGGCCGAGGCCACCAGCCCCGCGCCCACAGCCCGGGAACGCAGACGGCGGAGGAGGTGAGGGCGCCGGACGCCGGACGCTGGGTGGGGCCCCGCGTGCCATCCCGGGGTCCCCTCCCGGGACTGGAATGTTGACCGACCTGCTAAATGCCCTCAGCAGGTTCTCCCTTAAAGGATCGGTTCCCCGCCATCCCCCGGAGATGGCGACACTGTCCTTGTCTCAGTCCCCGTCACCTTGACGGCCCCCAGAAGGCTCCAGGCCCCAAGCACAGTTTCCGTCCTGACCCGGGGAAGGCGTGTCCGCGTCCTTGGTCGCCTGCTCTCGCGGGGGCGCTGCGTTCGGTGTTCTTTTTATTATTTATTTTGTGAGTGTGGCTCACGTTCGACGTCACATTCGTGTCAGGCGTGCAGTAACGTCCGAGGTGACCCCCTCCCCTTTCCCCTACCTGGCACCACGGGGGGTTACTCCCGTGTCACCGACCCTGTCCCCCGTGACCGTTCGGTGACTGTCATCCCGTCCTTCCTTCCCCTTTGTCGCCGGCCCCCGGCCGCCTCCCACCCGGGCACCCTCACCTCGTTCTGTCTGCTTCGCCCGACAGGCTACTACAGCGACACCGACCGCGACGACGGCCGCTACCCGCCCAGGCCCAGGCCGCCGGCAGGTGCGTGCGGGCTCCTCTGGGGGGTCAGCAGGGGCGGGGACGCGGTCCCCAGTGCACGCTGGGGTAGAGGCTCCGTGCGTGTGCGTGTGCGTGTGCGTGTCCACACCTTTACACACACATGGAGATACGTGCGTGTGCACACCTGTCCCTGCAGGTGTGTGCATTTATGCACCTTTATCCAGGTGCGTCTTACGTTTTCTTTCTGAAATCTTATTTTTATCGCGAGGTCTCCCTGACGCCCGACGCTGCGCACGTCTAGGGTGTGCGAAGTGTTCATCGATCCGTGTGTGTGTTTCGCTCTGAGCTAACACCTGCAGCGCGTCACATAGAAACTAACTTTTTCTTTTTGGTAGAACAGTTAGGATCTAGTGTCTCTATACGCTTCTGTACGTCTGCCTTCACGTATATCCTTCTGTGCGTATGTGTACGGGCATTTGTGTTTCTCTATATTTATAAATACATAAAATATATAAATATATATATTTATTATTTTGTTATATCATATTATTTATTATATAATGCATTTATATATTTATAAAATATATTTATACATATTCATATATAAAAATATATTTATATACAAATACATATTTTATATAAATACATTTATATGTATTTATATAAATATATTTTTAATATAAATACATTTATATATAAAATATATTTATATATAAAATACATTTACATAAAATATATATTATTTATATAAATATATTTATATATAAAACATATTTATATATAAAACATATATATTTATATAAAACATATTTATATATAAAATATATTTATATATAAAATATATTTACATAAAATATATATTGTTTATATAAATATATTTATATATAAAGCATATTTATATATAAAACATATTTATATATAAAGTATATTTATATATAAAATATATATTTATATATAAATACATATTTTATATATAAATACATTTATATGTATTTATATAAATATATTTTTAATATAAATACATTTATATATTTTATATATATTTTATATTTTATATATATTTTATATTTTATATATATTTATATATAAAATATGAATATGTGCAATATATTTATATAAATATATTTAAATATATTTATATTAAATATATTTATATAAGATATATATTTAAATTAAATATATTTATATATAAAATATATATTTATATAAATATATTTATATAAACTATATTTATATAAAATATATTTAAATATAAAATATATATTTATGTATGTATGTGTATATACACACACACACCTTACATAGGTCCATACTTAATAATACAAGCAACATTAGGAAAATGAAATCAAGTTTCCACGCACGAATCTAGGTAATGATGCATCTTGGTGCGCGTTTGCCCGCCTGTGACACTCGCAGAAACCGACCTGTGCTTGTGGACGTCTGGTATCCTTATCTAAAGGCGCTTCCGCCGCGTCTTGACGTTCCTGCGCGCCTGCCTTTGTCTCTATGCGCCTTCACCTGTATGGGTGAGTGTGCGCACCTGCGTGTGCACGGACACGCGCTTCGATGGCATGTGCCGGTCCAAGCCTGTGCGCAGGTCTGTGCATATCTGTGCGCGGACGACGCCATTTACGTGCCCTTTTTTATGTATATGTGTATGGATTTACATATACACACACGCGTGCACGTGTTTATGCACGTTCGTGTTGCCCTGCACCACGGTGCCTTTTACCTGAGCTTACACGCTCTTCTGCGGGCACCTACGGGCCTCTTTGACGTGCGTGTACACGCCTGTACGTTTCATGCGGATTTACATGTTTTTACACGCGGATGCGCATCTTTGCGCACATGAGTACGCACGTTCGCATGCTCTGCACGTGCTGTGAGATATAATATATACGTATATTTGTCTATCTCTCTGTATATCCATCTGTACATCCTCACACGTCTCTACCCCTGCAGGGCTCTGGCTCGCTGTGACCCTTCCCACGGGGGCCCCGTGCGTGACTTGGGGCGGCCCCTTGCGTGTCCCCAGTGCTCTTTTCCCCCCCCCCACCGAGGGGCAGTCTTGGGGGTGGCTCTCGGGCGTGGCCGACGCAGACGACACCGGCTGGGAAGCCGCGTGCCCCAGCTGCACCTTCTCTCCCGCAGGAGGCGGCGGAGGTGGAGGCGGCGGCTACCGGCCCAGTAACGACGGCTACGGGAACCCGCACGGTACACCCAGGAGGGCGGCGGGCGGTGCGGTGTGGGAGGACGGGCCTTTTCGGGCTCCTGCGTGGCTGCCTCGCCATCTCCCCTTTCTCTCTGGGGTCTCGGGTGCTGGCGTCGGCCTCCTGCACCCCGTCTGCCCCCCCACTCCTGTGCACCTGCTCGGCGGGAGCCCAGGTGGGTGCTGCACACCCGCACCTTCGTCCGAGCAGCCGCGGGCGGTGACCCTGAGCGGGGACTTTGCAGCCGGCACCCCGGGGATCCGCTTAGGCAGCTCACGTCTTCCCCACGGGAGAGGGAGACGCTTCGGGGACGCACGCTGGGAAGGCACGTCCCAGACTCATTCTCATCCACGAGGGATTCCCACATGCGTCCCGCTGGGGTAGTAGGGTCACCGGCCGGCGGTGGGGACTGCAGAGGGACCGTCCCGGCACGTGTAGCAAAGTCCAGTTACTATTCAACTGCAGAGAAAGAGTCCCGTAGGGGGCTACACAGACATAGTCCCGTCGTCGTCGCCATAAAAGCGGTTCCATCGGGACATCTCTAAGGAACCGGGCGCAAAGGCGCAACCGGAAGGAAATGGCTACACAGTCGCGACCACACGGGAACGGCTACAATGTTGCGACCGCAAAGAAGTCGTTACATTGTTGCGACCACAAAACGAAAATTGTTACATTGTTGCGACCACAAAAGAAGTTGTTACATTGTTGCGACCACAAAATGGAAAAAGTCGTTACATTGTTGCGATCGCAACGAAACGGGCACGGCGGTGCCCGCCGGACCAGTCACCGAGTCGTCACCGTCAAGGACGCGGTCGCCGTAAAGAGATGGTCGTGTACGCGAAGACACAGTTATCATTATTATTATTATTATTATTAATTATTATTATTATTATTATTATTTTTAAAATTTTCCCGGTGCTGGCGCCGTGGGAGGGCGACTCTCCCGGAACGTTCCAGGCGGGCACAGCCGTGTCACGAAGTGCAGGACGCAGCGTAGGGTCCGCTTCGAGCTTGTTCGCGGGAGCGGGGTGCTCGGTCGGAACCGGGGCTTTTCCGAGGCGTGCGGGCGGCCGTCCTGGGTCACCTCTCGGGTGGGCGCTGCCGCAGCCTGTCGAGGCGAGCGTGAGGCCCAGGCCGTCCTGGCGCGAAGGGCTGGACGTCCGTCCGGCCGTCGGTCGGCGTCTGTGCGGCCCCGGTCCCGGGACTCTGTCCCCACAGGGGACCCGAGGGAGGCGGCGGCGGAGCTGGGTCAACAAGGACCCCCGCGTCCGCCTCCGCCTCCGCGAGCTGACGTGACGTCCCTCCGTGCGGCTCCGGCTGAGACCGGGGGCGATCGCACAGGGGACCTTTGGCTGTGAGACGCCGCCGCGCGTTTGTCTCGCCCGGGAAAGGGCGAGGCTTCGAGTCGCCCGGCGGGTCGGCCCCCCGGGTCGGGCCCCCCCACCCGTGGCCTCTCCCTTCAGGTGACCGAACGCATCCGGCGGGGTCAGGGCCGCCCTGGGGAACTTGTGGTCCCTTCACCTTCTCTGGAAACCGCCGTCTCCATATCCGTCTCCATATCTGAGGTCCTGGGGGTGAGGACCCCAACGTACGACCTTAAAGGGACATGGTGAAGCCCCTTGACTGCCGGTCGCCCCGTTGACGGAGGCGGCACATCCGCTCCCCGCCCCATACGTAAGGACCCCCGGCCCCCACCCTTCCTCGGCGCACCCGGCGAGGTCGCCCCGGGCACGCGTCCGGAGGACACGGCCAAGGTGCCCCGGGCCTCGCTGTCCGGACGCGGCAGGGCCTTGCGGGGTTTCCGCTCTGTCCCCGGGCGCCGTGACGCTTGCTTGGGGCTGCGCCTCCGTCCGGCTCTGCCCCGGTCCCCTCTGAGGGCTCAGAAGGGCCGAGTCGCCCCCCCCCCACTGCCGGCCGGTGGTGGGCGCTGGCTCGACGCGCCCCGAGGCCGCCTTCCCGCGGGGACTGTCGCTCCCCTTCGCGCGGGGACACCGCCGAGGCCTCCCCGGCCGTGTTCAGGCTCCTGCTGCGGGTCCGGCCTTCCTCCCCGGGGCGTGACCGGCGACCCCGGGCGTGAGCGTCCCCTTCACGCGCTCTTTCTGTCCCGCAGGAGGAGGGCGCTCTCGACCCAACTCGGGCGGATATGGTCACGGTAAAGCAGGGGGGGGTCTTAGGGGCCGCGTGCGCGCGGCGGCGCGTGTCCCGCGTCCTGCATGCTGGCCGACCGCGGGGCCTCCCGTGCCTGTCCCCGTCGGCCTCGCTGTCCCGAAAGGCCCGGAGACCTGTTCACGGGGGTCGCGGGGCGGGTTCGTGCGCAGCGTCTGCGTGCCCGCCCGACGTGCCGTGTGTCCACGCGTGTGCGTCGCTTGTGCATGGCGCCGTGTGCTTGTGTGCGTGGCACGTCCGCGCGCACACGTGTGTCCCCGGCTGTGAAAGCACCTGGCCCTGTCCCCGTCGCCCTCGTCGCCGAGACGGGCGCGTCCGCGGCCGCCTCCCCGCTGCTCAGCGTCCGGCGGTCCCTCTCCCTGCGTGTCCGCTCTGCTCATCGCTGCACCCCGTCCGCGTCCCCCCTCAGCGGGGCGCCCACACGCCCTGCCCTGCGGGGTCCCTTCTGACTCTCTGCTTGTCCCCGACAGGTGGAGGCGGGTACACGACCTACGGCGACCCTCACGGTAACAGACGCCGGCGTCCCGCCCCCGCCCCTGTCCCCCGATCTTGGCCTCGGGGCACGCACGGACCCTGCGTCCTCTAGGGGCTCCGGGGCGAGGCCCCCTGGGGGGAAAGAGAGCCGCCGAGGGCGGCCCGCAGGCCGATGCCCCCCGACACCCCACTGTGGCCGCGGGCGCAGAGCTGGGGCCCGGACGTGCCGCGGGGGCACCGTCACCCCCGTCTCTCAGACCAGGCCTCACGGGAAGCCAAGAAGGACAGGAGGGAGGACGTGGGGGACGCTCCGTGGGCGAGGGGAGCCCCCCCCCTGCGCGGTGCCAGCCCCGGTGCGGGGCACGGAGGGCAGGGGGCTCGGCCCACGCCGCGCGGGGAGGGAGTGCCCCGGCCTCGTCGCGAGGGGGCAGCTCCCGTAAGGACGAGGGGACCCTGCCCGCCCGCCCGGGCAGGGGGTGACGGTGACGCAGGGCGAAGCGAGGGACGGGGGCGGCGTCCAGGCCGGGGCTCAGCGTCGCCGTCTGCAGGCGCCCGGCTTCCCCCGAGTCGCCGTGGGTTCCCGGGGTCTCCGGGGCGGCAGGTGGAGGGAGGTGGCAGGCAGGGGCGGCCACGAGGCCAAAGTCCGGCTGCGGCACGCGGTCGGAGGCGGCGTTTGGGGTCTGGCCAGCCCTGGACGGCGTTGGGGTGCGGGCGGGGAAGGCTCGCTGGGGGCCGGGGCGTCTCAGCCGCCGCCGTGGACAGGGTGCGTGGCCGGCGCGCGAGGTCGGGCCCCTGGGCGCGGCAGGAGTGTGCGAGGCCGGGCTGCGTGGAGGGACGGGCGCCGCCTCGGCGTGGGGCACACGGGGGGAGCGTCACGGGCCGCGCGCTGGTCGCGGTGACACCGTTCGCGCCGCACGCACGGCAGCCGGAGAAGGCACGCGGGTGGACCATGCGGGGGACCCGGACGCCGCGGGTCCCAGCGGCTCTGACGGGCGACCGGGCCGCGGGGCGATGGGCGTGGGACTCGGGTGCCCGGCTCAAATGGGCCCCAGCTCTCGGCGGGACACGAGGCAGAGGGCGAGGCGCAGGGGCGCGGGGGGCGCCAGGCGGGACGACGTCTCACGGGTCCAGCCCGCAGGGGGGCCTCGCGCTCGGAGGGGGTGGGCCTGGACGCACCGGGCGTCCGGGACGCGTCCCCCCACCTCGGGGCGACAGCGGAACCCTCTGTTCCCGTCCGTCGCTTCGGCGCACCCTGTTTTCCGCGGCTACGGGGTTGGGGGGGTGCGGGGGTGACATGTCGGTGGCGCCGCCGGCCGCCGCCTCTCCTCCGGCCGCTCACCGTGTCGCTCTCGGCTCCCGCAGGCAACATGGTGGCCAAGATCGTGTCCCCCATCGTGTCGGTCGTGGTGGTGACGCTGGCGGGCGCCGCCGTCAGCTATTTCCAGCGCAACAGGCGGCGGAGTTGCTTCCGGACCCACGGCAAGTGGCGCGTTTCGGGGCCCAGCAGCCTCCCCGGCCTGGGTAGTCACCCCCGTCCTGCGCCCTGGGGCGCACGGACCCCGGCCACTCACCTGTGGGAATTCCCTAAAGACCTCTCGGGGGGCGCGGGGGGGACAGAGGACGTGTCACAGCCACAGCGGCAGCTGGACACGGAGCTCGGGGGGTCCCCAGGGTTGGCCCCGAGCCCAGGCCTGCGTCGCCCTGCGGTTTGAGGGGTGCAGGGCCCACACGTCCCCCGTGGCTCAGGGGGCCAAGCCTCCGCCTCCCTGACCCCTCACCCCGAGAATTTATAAAAATCGAGAATATAAGGCAAAAACGGTCGCCATAACGCCCGCGGCAGCCCGCAGGCCGGACCCTGCGCCCCCAAAGAAAGTTTTCCTGGACCCGGGGGCCGCGTGTCGGGCCAGACCGACCGCCGCGCCCACGAGAGAGGCGCGCGCAGACCCTGTCACGGAGACGCGGAGACGTCCTCGGGGCCTGCGAAGCCCTCGGAACCGTGGACGCGCGGGAAGCGGGCGGAAAAGCACCAACGGGGACCCCGCCCCACGCCCCGACCCCGGAGACCCCGTCTCCCGGCGGTGACGCTGCTCTCTGCATCTCTCCTCGCAGAGCCGGAGAACGTGTGAGCGGCCCCGGGGCCCGGCGACCCCTCTGAGCCAGCCGCGTCCGGTGCAGACGGGAGCCCCGCGCGTCGTCCCCCTCCACCCCCGTGGAACGTCCCCTCGTCCCTCGGCGTCACCCTCCTGCTCGCACCGTCCTCTCTGTCCCCTGTGGGCCACCCCGCGAAGCCTCCCCGAGCCGCGGGGCCCAAGAGGACCTCGCTGGACCCCGGGGCGCTCGCGGGCCGGCCCGGCACGTCGCGTCGGCCGTCGCTTTGCAGAGACTCGGACTCCGTGGTCGGCGGTGAATCTACCTCCAGGCGCGAGGACCCGCTGCTGCGTGACCTCGGCGGCTCCGTCCCGCGCACGGTGGCCGCGGAGTGGCCCGCCACCCCGGGCGGTGGGGGCCGGAAAGAGGCCAGTGGGGGCTTTCGAGCCCGTGTCGCTCAGCAGCGAGGCGGACGCCGCGTCCTCCACCCCCCGTCACGGGCGTTGACCCTTCCCGAGTGACCTCCGGCCTCGGGGGTCGTGCCCGTGCCACCCCTTGCGGCAACAGCCTGGCTTCCCTGGGTGTCTTTCTCCGCGTCTGTCCCGCGTGGGACACTTGACGTCCGCGCACGCCGGAACGTTCCGGCAGCTCTTTGCTTTGCTTCTCGTCGCACTTTGGGAGAGAGGGAGAGGGACGCCTCGGGGACGTCGGGAGGACTCGGGCGGCGACGACGCACGTCGCCGGCGCTTTCAGGCTTCGCTGTACATAGGGGGGCAAAGACGCAGGACGGGGACGCGTGCGGGGACCCGCGAGGGCACATCCGGACCCCGCGCGTGCCGTGCGACCCGCGTCCGGGGCTGGGGCCGGGTCTCCGCAGACAGAGCCGTTTTGGGGAAAAGCCCGGGGAGTGCGGATGGCGACGGGGACACTCGACGGGGACACTCGGAGTCCGCCGCCTGCGCCGTGTCGGGTCGGAGCCATCTCCGCTTCCAGTGTCAGCAGTGGCCACCTCGCACGCCCCCCGGGGGGACGCGTCGCATCTGCCCGGAGGTGGAATGGAAGCATTTTCAGAGGCCGCCTGGCTCGTGTTCTGTCACCGTCGCCGACGACGGCTCGCGCAGCAAAATAAAGATGAAAAAACCAAAAAAAATTAGCTTTGGGCGCCTCGTTCTCCTTTCTCTACTCTGCACGCCGGGGACGGGTGTCGTACCCCGAAGCCACATCCCTTGGCACGTCCCCGAGAACCCTTTACGTGGCTCGGCTGCGTGTCATCCGTGTGCGCGCGTGTGACGGGCTGAGCGTTGCCGCCGAGGGGGCCTCCTCATGGGGCACGACGGAGAACCAGGGGGGCCCCTTTTATTCCTCAAGGGGAAAAAAATATATATTTTTTAAATCAGCATCAGGTGGAACGAGACGAATTCTGATGCCGCGACCTAAATGCATAGTCACAGGGTCACGGGGCAAAGGAATCAGCCAGACAGGAAGAGGAGACCGAGGGTCAGGGTGTCCCCCAAACCAAGCAGGTCCGCGCGTCCTACAAGGGACAGGTCTGTCCCCCAAGGGTGAGTGGCTACGGGCAGGTCTACGCGGCCGTGAGAGAGCGGAAATGAGGTTCCGGCTGATTTGGTGCCGAGTCCGAGAGCTGGTGGCTGAAGTCGCACACACGCGTGCAGGGGCCTGTCCGACCGGGCCCCGCACGCGGGGCAAATAGGGCGTGGGGCCCCCGTGACACCCTCATCTCAGACGTGTCGCCCCCAGGACGGACAGGGAGCACGCGCCTTCCGTCTCGGTCACCCACCCAGCTGTGGGGACTGTCACGCGGCCGGCCGCAGACACTCGCCGGCCGTGACGACGCGTTGGGTGCGTCCTTTTTCCTCGAGTCATCCGATGGGGCCCGAGGCCCGGCGCGGCGGTCACACCGCGTTGTGCCCTTGCACGTGGCTGAGACGGAGAACCTTAACCGTCCTCGGGATCGCAGCGTCCAGAAACGTGTTACGCGACGCCACGTGGCGATCGTGTCCCTGTAAGGACGGACGGACGTCGCGCAGAGCTTTCCGGCTCATCCACGCGCGTGTTGGCGTGTGTCCCGGAGGCATCCGCCGCTCCAGAGGCGCGGGGGGGACCGCGCAGCGCCGTGGGGCGTCCGCCTGTGCCCGTCCCTGCCCACGTTGTTAGGGATTTCGTGTTGCTACGATGTTCACGATGACGGTCTCATAAAAACTGTCACTAATAATCACTACAGTGTTATTTTATAATATTATAATATAATATTCACGGTAATATTATTATGAAATTATCACCAATTATCACTGTATTATTATAAAATAATATTATCACTATAGTATTATTATTAAAATAATATTATCTCTATAATATTATTATAAAAATAATATGACTATAATAATATTATAAAATGATATTATCACTATAGTATTATAAAAATAATATCACTATAATATTATTATAAAAGTAATATTATCTTTATAGTATTATGAAAAAATATTATCACTATGATATAAAAATAATATTATCACTATAGTATTATTATAAAAATATCACTATAATATTATTTTGAAAATAATATCTCTATAATATTATTATAAAATATTATCACTATAGTATTATAAAATATTATCACTAAAATATTAATATAAAATAATATTATTACTAAAGTATTATTACAAAAATAATATCGCTATAGTATTATTATAAAATAATATTATCACTATATTATTATAAAAATAATATGACTATAATATTATTATAAAAATAATATTATCGCTATAGTATTATTATAAAATAATATTATCACTACAGTATTATTATGAAAATAATATTATCACAATAATATTATTATAAAATAATATCACAATAACATTTTTATAAAATAATATTATCACGACAATATGTTATGAAAATAATATTATTGCTATATTATAAAAATGTTATCACTATAATAATATTATAAAATAATATCATCACTATATTATAAAAATAATATCACTATAATATTATTATAAAAATAATATTATCTCTATAGTATTATGAAAAAATATTATCACTATATTATAAAAATAATATTACCACTATAGTATTATTATGAAAATAACATTATCACTACAGTATTATTATGAAAATAATATTATTGCTATAATATTATCATAAAATATTATCACTATAATATTATTATAAAAATAATATTATCTCTATTATATTATTATAAAAATATTGTCACTATAATATAATTATAAAAATATCACTATAATATTATAATGAAAATAATATCTCTATAATATTATTATAAAGTATTATCACTATAGTATCATAAAAATATTATCACTAAATATTATTATAAAATATTATTATTATTATAGTATTATTACAAAAATAATATCGCTATAGTATTATTATAAAATATTATCACTATAATATTATTATAACAATATTATCACTATGATATGAAAATAATAGTATCACTATAGTATTATTATAAAAATAATATTATTGCTATAGTATTATTACAAAAATATCGCTAACATATTATTACAAAAATAATATTATTGCTATAAAATTATTATGAAAATAATATTATCGCTATATTATTATAAAATAATATTATCACTATATTATTATAAAAATAGTATCATTATTATGAGAATATTCTTATCGCTATATATTATAAAAATAATATTATAGGGATAAAAATGATAAAAATAATATCATCACTATAATATTATTTTTATAATATTATTTTATATATTTTAATAAAATTATAATAACATTTTTATAATATTATTTTTATATTATTATGGTGATAATCAGTGATAATTTTTATAATAATATAACAGTGAATATTATAATAATAAGACAATATTATGGAAATGATATCGTAGCGATACGTCTCTCCCTCTGCGCATACAGACATGGGAGCGTGCTCATGCGGAGGCAGAAAATGAACATAGGCCCGTCTTTTCCAGCCCCGTTCACGCGTGGCTGTGCGTCTGCCGCCAGCCTGGAAGAGTCTGACTCCCAAATCGTGTTCGGGTGGTTTTTCGTTTCTTCCGATTGCAACGAAGCTGGGAATTTTGGAGGCTTTTCCGCGGGCGGCGTGTGCGCATCTGGCCCCGCGCCTTCTCCCAGCCGCGCCTCGTCGCTGTGGATCCGCGCGCCTTTTCCAGCAGGGATGTCGACGTCTCGATTTTCGGCGCCCGTCAATCCGTTTTCCCTCACCTCCCGTGAGTCCCGTCGGGGACGTCCCCGGCTTCTGATGCCTTCTCTGCGCCCCGCAGGTGGGATTTCTGGGCACAGCAGCTCCGATTTCCGACTTTGGCTCCCTGTCTCCCGTGAGTCCCCCGTTCCTCCATCTCCCAGCCCGTTTTTTCCCTTTTTGGTTTGTTTTTTTTTTTTGACAAACGTGTTGAAACGTCTGTGGCTCGGCAGATGGGTTTCGGATCTCGTCCAACACTTTCCTTCCCCTCCGGAGCGTTTCAAAACAGCGATCGAAGAAGGAACGTCTTCCCGGGGCGAGGCACAGATGGGCCTCTGCTCATCCCGACAGCTCGTCTGTCTTGCGCCTTCAAAAGGCAAAAGCGAGCGATCCTCTCCTCCCAGATCCCTGCTGGGGACCCGTCGCCCTCGCCAGGACCCGGGAATCTGTTTTCCCGGGGCCCTTGTTGTGTTTTGTGGTCGTTGTTTGCAATTAAGCTCGTTCGGAACGCCATCAGCGTGGCCCGAGGGCAGGTGCCCCGCGAGGACGGCGTGGTGTCCTCGAAGGCCTCTGCGACACGTGTGCGGAGCCCGTGTCCCCCCTCTGACAGGCGGGTGTCGCGATGCCTCCTCGGTGCTTCTGCTCTTTGGGACGCCCGACGAGCGAGGGACGGTGTCTGAGTCCAGGTGTCGCTGTCGCCTGGGCAGGGCCCTGGGTTTTAGTTCATGTGATGACCCCTCGGGGCAGAGGACAGGAGCCCCCCGGACGTGCACGGATGCTCCTCGTGCCGTCTGGGGATTATTCCGGCGGCTTCCGTGTAAGGAGAAGCACGAACGGCTGGAAAAGACGCACATGCACCACGCGGACGTCACTTAAATATCTAAACACACAGAAATGCCCTGTATTTCGGGGGAGAATTAATTACATTTTGCTTAAAAGAGAAGGTCGAGAGATGCATCGTGCGTAACGGGCGGCCGGCCTCAGAGGTCCAGCAATTTCCTCCTGTTGGCCAGCGTCCTGGCCTGAGGTCCCAGACTCTTAGGGACCTTTGCAGACAAGCTGCACAAAAATTTCACAAATTCGGGAAATTGGGCCCCCTATCTCACGTCCACTGCCCACGAAGACGGAAACGAGAAGAACTGGGCCGCAGGACGTCGCTCTCTCCGGCTTTCTCCCCGCTAGAACGTCACGTCTGCAGAGGCATGCGTGCGTCCCCAAGTCTGGGGACGGTGGCTGGCACGTAGCAGGTGCTCAATAAAGGCGTATTGAATGGACGACCGTGGGCTCCTGTCTCTCCTTTTCCTTCTTACACGGATGCTCGTGGCTCCGTGGACGTCCCCGTCCTCACGGGCAGCTCTGTCTCCATCCCCTCTCGGAGGCCGCAGCCTGGACAGCATGGCCTGGGCGGGCAGGGCCCTCAGCCCGTGACGTCGGGGGACAACGGTGCCCACTGTGGGCATTTAAAGATGGACGTCGTGCCATGGACTGCGCCACCGTTTGAGGACCTCCGTGGCGCCGAGGCACCGTGTGACAAAACCCCCAGGGAGGACAAGGCCCCTCCCAAGTTTAAGACACGCCCGTGGCTTCCCACTCGGCGAGGATGGGGATGCCTGGCCGGGGTCCCGCGCCCCACGTTGCCTTGTGGGGCGTCCCAATTCCCACGGCCGGGTGGAAAGGCTGCGCCCGCTCCTAATCCCGCGGCTGCGTGAGGCCGGATTGTGTTTTTTTATTTCGGCCTCGACAGTGTGTCGCGGCAGGACGCACGGAGGAGCAGGCGCGACACACCCGCCACCTGCTAATCAAAGCCGGACAGTCGAAGGGATCTCAGGTGTGGGAAGAATGGCTCTTCCTCCCCTCCCCTCCTATCCCCCACTTTTCGTTGGGGGGGTGAAAATTTATTTTTATTTATATTTAATTTATATTTATATTTAATTTATATTTATATTTAAATTATCTATATCTATATTTATATCTGTATTTTGATCTATATTTGTATTTATATTTATATTTATTTACATTTATATTATTTATATTTATATTATTTATATTTATATATTTATATCTATACTTATACTTTTATATTTATGCATATTTATATTTATATTTATTTATACTTATGCTTACGCTATACTTTTATATTTATACTTATTTATATTTATAGTTACATTTATATTATTTATATTTATATTTATATATTTATACTTATACTATTTATATTTATACTATTTTTATTTATATTTATTTATATTTATATTATTTATATTTATATTATTTATATTTATATATATTTTAATGCTTTGCTTATGCTTATGCTTATACTTTTATGTTTATATTTATATTTATATTTATATTTATATTTTAAATTATATCTATATCTATATCTATATCTGTTTATGTTCATGTTTATGTTTATATTTATATTATTTATATTTATATTATTTATATTTATATATATTTTATGCTTTGCTTATGCTTATGCTTATACTTTTTATATTAATATTAACATTAATATTAATATATTTATATATTTATATTTATATTATTTACATTTATATTATTTATATTTATATATTTTATGCTTTGCTTATACTTATGCTTATACTTTCTATATTTATATTTATATTTATATTTATTTATACTTTACTTATATTTATATTTATATTAATGTTGATGTTTATGTGTATGTTTATATTTATATTTATATTTATGTTTTGCTTATGCTTATGCTTATACTTTTACATTTATACTATTGATTTGATATTGATATTAATATTTATTTATATTTGTATATAAATATATATTTTTCCCATTAAAATATGTGATTCATGCGAAGTGTGATGGGTTTGTTATTGTTCTTCTCTTTGAACTTATCGAACCAATGTCTAAAATGTCCCGTTTTAACTTCTAGAACAGAACACACGGATGTTTATCGCCTCCATAAACTCAAGCCCTCTAGGTCCCCCATACTTTCTTCCCGGGCGTGTCGAGGACTCTCGCGACCTCAGTCTGTCCGGGAACGCGTCCTCGATCGCGTGGGTTCAGACGTTTGGATGCTGAAGTGACAGAAAGCTGAAACCGAAACGGCCGAAACCCTAAAGAGGGCGTCCCGTCAGAGCGACCGAGGCGCGGGGCCTCCGGGGTGGGGCGGTTTCAGGGCTCGACGCTGTCGTTCCCTGCACCCTGCGGCCCTGCCTCTCCCGGGACAGTGCCCGGCGTCCCTCGTGCGGGAACCGGGCTGCCGTAGCTCCAGCCATCACAGCGCGGTCCACCGACACCCAGGGTCGGAATTTGGACCGTTTCTCCCGCGGGTTTCTCCTGGAAAGGATGAAAATGTCCTTCTGGACGTGGCCGGCCAAGTGGTCATGTCTCGTCCACACAGAAGGGGACGCGCGGCTGCAAACGAATCCCGACCGGGTGCGGAGTCCCTTCTGCGGTGGGCGAGCGTCTCTGCACGGGCGACACCGTGGCTTTCCGGTGGCCGTGCCCACCCCTGGGAGCCCAGCCGCGCCCCCGGCAGGCTGCCAGGTCTGGGTTCATACACGGGGACGCCCTTTGTCCCGCGATCGGGGACGATGGCCTGTGGCTGAGTGACTCCTGCCCCGGGAGGGGACGCCGGGCGGGCGTGTGGGGCAGGGAATCGTGTCACGTCCGCGTCCAGTCTTGCTGAGACACCTGCCCGGGTGTCCTAAACCTTCTCCTTAAACACTGTGTGGTCCCCCCACCACCCCCAGATGTCCCCCTGGCTGCCACCCCGCTTCCCGCCTCTCCAGCTGTCCCCGCCCCACTGTCCCCTGCCCACCCCGTCAGCAGTCGTAGCCCCGCTTTCCAGCTTGGGTGTGCATCGGGGGGACTCGCAAAGGCAGGGGACACCCCCACCCCCACCCTGTTTCCATACATAGGGGACAGGGGGAGAGTCTGGGGGACCCCAAGGATTTGCGTGTCCCCAGAATGTCCCAAAGGATCGTCACGCTGCCCGTTCAGGGCTGACCCCGGGCTGGCTCGTCCCAAAACAGAGCCTGGGGAAGGGCTGGCAGCCAAGTGCGGCTTCGGGTGACAGGCTGGCGTGACCCGCCGCGGTGGGTGGGGGGTGAGGAGAGGGGTGGGGTCGGGGGCGGCGGTGACGTTGGTCGAGCCCAGCAATCACGGGGCCTTAGGGCCCTGCAGGGCTGGGAGCTGCAGAGCAGATCGGCCTCCTCAGGAAATCACCCCGATTGCCAGCTGGCTCCGGCCTGGGGGGGGGCATAGTGCCACCGGAGCTTTAGGGCTGGGTGTCTGGGGACGCCGCCTGCGTGCAAGGTGTGGGTTTTCCTCCCCCAACCCACTCCCGCCCCAAACCCGGCACGCAGTCCCATCACCTTCCCGCCCCTTCTATGGCCACGACGTCACCCCTGCCCTTAGCTGCCGCCACCCCCTGTCAAAACTGGGCACGGGGTGCTGGGCGCAGGCCACCGGCTGGTGTGCGCCCCACCCAGCGAGGACTCCAGCCGTGTTGGGAAGCGCGTCCCCAGGGTGAGCCAGGGGGACCTCAGCTTGGCTCCCGGGAGGATGTCTGAGGGATCGAGAGGGGAGATGGGGGTGCCTAGAGGGGTAATCAGTAATCTATACCATAATCGATCTATCGGTATCTATCATCTACCTACCTGGCCCACAAACCGGCTCCCTGCTCCCTCTAGGACTCGCCATGGCCCGCGTGTCCCCTGCCCGGCACACGCGGCGTGAATGAACTCTGACTTCGCGCCTTCTGCTGTCCCTCCCTGGGGACGTGTCCCTGACACCCAGCTAGCTCCGCAAGGCCGCATCCCTGGGTGCCCGCTGTCCTGCTCCTCGAATGTTTCCCCCACGTCCATCCGGGTGTCCCGTGCTGCAGGTGGACGTTTGGAACCGGAGGCCTTGGGGGCCACCCCGAGCAGTGCGGGCCTCCTTGCCCCGTGCACTTCTGACCTGTGGACTTGAACCCCTGAGCGAGGACGGTGCAATCGGGATGGACACCTGCGTTCACCCACCCCGCTCACCGCCATCCGCTGCGCCCTGCAGGAGTCCCCATGCGCGTCCCCTCGGCCATGCCGGACCCTCGTTTATAGGGTCACGGCTGCACGCACGCACGCGCGTTCGTCCCCGGGGTCATGCGGGCAGCGACTCCTTGGCCTCCCCAAGCAGCCACCTAAATCTGACACGCGTCCCATCAGTCCCCTCCATACCCGACCCCATAAAGGGTGCGCACAGGCCGGACCCACGATCATTCGCTGAACGAAAAGCAAATGACATGGGCTCACGCGATCCGGGTCGTACCCAGCGTCACCAAGTGGCCCTGACCTGCAGGAGTGACAGGCCGGCATCCGGGGTCCCCACGAGGTTTCCTGATACAGCGGTCCCCCTCGTATCCGCACCCCGACCCCAGAAGGCGCCATCCCGTGTCTGTTCCTGACTGTGGGACCAGCGACGTCCAGCCCCGCTTAGTCTGCGCGGATTCACTCCTGCCCACGTGCGTGCATTCATTCATTCATTCATTCATTCATTCGTTCGTTCACTCACGCGTGCGTCCACTAGCCCCTGCCATCCCGCCCCCTGCAAGTGGTCACTCCCTGACCCGCGCGTTCATCCGCTCCCAGGTGCATTCATTAACTCACAGGTGCATTCGTTCACTCCCTCATGCATTCATTCGCTTTCAGGGGCCATTCACCCGCTCCCGCATTCATTAATTCACTCCCGCGTGCATTCATTAACTCACAGGTGCATTCATTCACTCCTACATGCATTCATCCGCTCCCACATTCATTAATTCACTCCCGCATGCATTAATTCGCTCCCAGGTACATTCATTCACTCCTACATGCATTCGTTCGCTCCCAGGTGCATTCGTTCCCTCCCAGGTGCATTCACCCGCTCCCAGGTGCATTCATTCACTCCTACATGCATTCGTTCGCTCCCAGGTGCATTCGTTCCCTCCCAGGTGCATTCACCTGCTCCCAGGTGCATTCGTTCCCTCCCGGGTGCATTCACCCGCTCCCAGGTGCATTCATTCACTCCTACATGCATTCATCTGCTCCCAGGTGCATTCGTTCCCTCCCAGGTGCATTCACCCGCTCCCAGGTGCATTCATTCACTCCTACATGCATTCATTCCCTCCCAGGTGCATTCGTTCCCTCCCAGGTGCATTCACCCGCTCCCAGGTGCACCCAGCAGCGCATCGGGGCGCCGGTTCACCGCACCGACTCTCCCGGGCGCGCTCCGGCTCATGCACCCCGCGCCCCGGCCTGCCCCCTCTTCTTTCCTTGGCCCCTGCACCCCCATCCGGTCCGGCCGGCGGGGACGTTTCCAGGGGGGCCCCCCTCACCCCCACCCCACGCCTGGGCGCCAGGCCGGGCGCAGGGCAAGGCTGGCCCCGCGCCCGCACCGTCCCCCGCTCCCTCCCCGCCTCGCGGAGGCTGCGCGCCGGGCCGGGCCCTGCGCAAACACGGACTCTGGGGCCGGCCGGGCCGGCGGGGCAAAGGTTACGCGGTGGCCGGTCACTCGCCCAGCGCCCGGGGAGGGTGGGGGCGGGGCCGGGGGGGTGGCCCGGGCGGCGGGCGGGGCGGCTTCCGGCGCGCGGCCAATCGCGGGGCGCGCGCGGCGGGGCCTCCCCGAGGGGGTGCGGCCCCGGGCGCGGGGTGCGGGGCGCGCAGGCCGGGGAGGGGGCCCTTGCGGGGGCGACGCGGAGGCCTTGGGGGCGCGCGGGAGGCCGAGGTGCGCGCACGGGGTGGGGGACCCCGGCGGGGCGAGGGGGCGCCCGGCGCGGGGTGGGGCGCTTTCCCGTCCCCGGAGCCCGGGGGGCGCGCTGGGTGCGCGCGGCGGCGGGGGCGCAGGTGCCACCAGGGCGCGCGGGGGGACGCGCGGGGGGACGCGCGGGGCGCCGCGGAGGCGCAGGTGACCCCTGCGGGGGCCTGGCCCGGGACCCGGGTCGCAGGTGCAGGGCCCCAGGGACACGCGGGGGACGCGAAGTGGCCGGCGCCGCGGCCACCCACGGGTGTCGCCCGCAGGGCCGGAGGGGACGCTTGAGCCGCGCGCAGCCGGAGGGGGGACCAGCCGCACCCCGGGTGCACCCAGGACCCTCAGACCTCAGGGTGCGCGGAGCCTCGCAGGATGCCGGGTGAGTCCCCCGCAAGCTTCCAGGGTCACCTGTGTCCTGTGGGCGCGTGTGACACACGAGTCTGCCCTGCAGAGACCCCCACTTGGCCCTCAAGGGCACCCCCAGACCTCCAAAGGCAACCGAGACCCTCAAGTGCACCCCAAGGGCACCCCCATACCTCCAAAGCACCCCCAGCCTCTCAACTGCACCCCAGGGGCCTCCCCAGATCCCCAAGGGCTCCCCCAGACCCCCATCTCCCGTTGCTGTCGGAGCCGATGCCGCCCCCGGGCTGGTGGGGGGTCGCCCAGCCGGGTTCAGCTGCGGATGAGGGTGTCGGCCACTTGTGGGGTGCTCAGGGGGCGCTGGGATTGCGCAACGTTGGTTCCTTCTGTGCAAAGTGGCGCGGCGGGTTTCCCCTTGGGGTCTGGACCGTCTGGGTTCCCAGCGACCGGACGTTGGGGGAGGCCGGGTCTTGGGGTCCTATGGGGTCAGTCAGACGCGGGTGCGACCGGCCGGTTACCCAGATAAAGATCTGGGGTCCCTCGGGGGGCAGAGGGCGGCTGGCTGGCGTCGCATGGCCTGCTGGCTGGGCTCTTGGCAAGGCCTGGCCCCCGAGGACTGGCCCTGGGTCCCACGTGCCTGTCCCGGCGTTTCGGGGACACCAGGTCTGGACAGCTGCCCTCACAGGCTGGACGCGTCACCGAGAAAGATGGGGGTGGGGTGGGGTGGGGGCTGTGTGCACGCTGCGGAGGCCCCCCTCCCGGGCCAGAGGACACGTGGTCAGTCGCGAGCACGTTTAAGGAAGAAAAAGAGAAAAACAACCCCACACAGTGCGCCGTTTGTCCCGACGCGGACCCGATACGCCGCGGACCGGCTTCCCCGCCGTGTCCCTCCTCTGTGGCCTGGGCCAGGCGTGTCGCAGGCGGGCGCCGGGCAGGAAGCGGCCTCCCCAGAGGCGAGGTCCTGCCCCGGCCGAGCTGAAAAGGCCGTCTGTGTGTCCATTGGGGGGGGTGCACGTCTCTGGCGTGAACACCCCGAAGCCGGACCCCCCCTCCCACCCCATAAGGGCAGCATTCAGCCCCGGAGGCTCACACACACGTCTCCACCCCCGGGGACAGGCTGGAGGCCCCCATGGGGTCTGCGGGACTCTGCGGCCAACAAGGGCCCCTTTGAGCAAGGGGAAGGGGGGTGGGGAGCCGCCTGTTATTTCAGGGGGTGGCGGGGACGAGCGCTGACGACGGCAGGACGCGCAAGGAACGGGGACAAACGAAGGTGTCAGTCACCACGGCCTCCGGGCCCAACTGGACCTGGTGGGAATGTCTCGTTTTGGGGCTTTTTTGGGCCCGTGTCGGGCATCCGGGGCCGGGCGTCGCGTGCGATTCCCCCCGCGACGTTCCCGCCACAAAGGCCGGCGAGCCACCCTTCGCACGCGGTGGCCCCGGATCCTCGGGGACACATGCTGAGCTGTCGCAGCAGAAGCCGGTGCGGGAAGGACGGCCGCAGGTTTCCAGCCCCGGGGGTGGGTGGCCCTCCTTCGCCAGGAGGGTGCGTGTCGCCGGAGGAAAGGGGCCTCTCCTGCGGTCCCGTCGTCCACGTAGGGTCTGGGTGGTCCCGATGAGTCCAAACGGACGCGATGAAGCAGGGGTCAGCGTTCCTGGGCGCGGGGCAGAGCTGCCCCTGACCCGGGAGCGTCCTTCGTGGCTTCAAACGCTTTGGTGCCGTTTTCGACGCCGTCCACCCGACGGTGGGCACGACACGGTGCTCCCTGCGGCCCCGTTGGGCGTTTCCGCTTTCTCTGAGGAAGGTTCCAGGCCAGCGGCTTTCCCATGTGAAATGTGCGGACGGGGACGATGTCGGAAAAGGGGGCTCCCGCGGAACGGATGGGGCGGCCGCCTCTGGCCGTGGGTGGCTTGTTCCTGTCGCTGTGTGCGCTCGTGAGGACCCCGCTCTTCGTCCCCATCCAGACCTCTTTCCGGGGCCTTGCCCCTCCCCCCCCGGACATCTCCGCACCCTGGAGATAGATGGACGATCGATCGGTGTCACAAACCAGATATTTAGGTGACACGGGACAGGTATAGGGTGTCTAGGAAGGCGGAGGATACATGATGTGCGTTTGGGACCTGCCCCTGGGGAGTGTCAGGGTCAGGGCGTCCACCCCCGGGAGGGGGGACCAGGCCCCGCAGCCGCCCCGGTGACTTCAGCGCCACCAGCTTCGCCCTGTCACCGTGTTCGCGGGGGCCCACGACTCGGACTGTTTAAAAGTCCCTGCCCCGCACGGGCGCTCAGACTCACGGCGGCCGTCGCGGGGTTTGCCGTCGGGGAGCCCGTGGAGCCGTCGGGGAACCGAGGGCGTTTTGGGTCCCGAGAGGGCGCAGGTTCCTCCTGCCGTGTCTGGGGCGTCGCGTGCCTGGGAGGCGGCTTCTGGGCACGGGTCCGCCCTCGTAGGTGGCGGAGGGGGCGTCTTTGTCGCAACTGAGGGCGTCTGACGGTGGCTTCCACCCCACACTTTGTTTTCGCCCCGAGAGTTTACGGTTCGGGGGGCCCTTCGGGGACTTGGAGGCTGAAGGACAGACGGGGGCACAGCCGTGGGCGTGGGCGATGCTGACGCTTCGGGAACTTGTCATTCTGCTGCGCTGGGGTCGCGTCCTTCGGACACGAACACGGAGGAGCATGAATCCCCCCGGCGGTGCCACGAGGCCGTCCCCGAGCGTCACCCCGGGCTCTCTGTCTGTGTCCACAGTGTCCGACCAGGCGTTTGTCACGCTGGCCACCAACGACGTGTACTGCCAGGGCGCCCTGGTGCTGGGCCAGTCCCTGAGGAGCCACAGGGCGACCAGGATGCTGGTGGTGCTGGTCACCCCGCAGGTGTCCGGCCTGCTCAGGTGAGACTCGGGCGCGCGGCCCGGCCCCGCGGCTCTGCGCCCGTCCACTCCCCGTGGGGACAGACGGGGGGGGGGGTGTTCCCTGCAGGTGCGTGGTCACCGAGGCTGGGGCGCGGGTCTGAGAAAGGATTGGGGAGACTCCCGGGGTGGGGACACTCAGGGGGTACAACGGGGGCCCAGGCTGAGTGGTATCGGGGGACCCCCACGCCGTGGGTTCGGACACAGACGGGCTCTTCGGGAAGAAGTGGGGAGCGGGGGCAGACGGAGCCGAAGTGGAAGTGGCCGTCGAAAGAGGAAAAGGGTGACGCGGGGAGACGCAGGGAGTGGATCGTCGTCATTCAGACGCGAAACCAGACACATCGCGGGGACGCCGGGATGGAAACCCCGGGGACCGGTGCTCACGGCATCAACCAAATCGCATTTAAAAAAAACCCCAATCCTGCTTGTAGGATTTTGCTTTAGGGAAACAGGCAGGGGTGATCCGAAGCTTTTGAGGACATAAAGGGCGATGCCATTGGTAGCCACGTCGGAGCGTGGCTCCCCACCCCACCCCACCCCATCGTCCTTACACGCATCCCATAAACGGCCGGGCCGAAAGCACGAGGGGAGGGGCTGGGTGACGCGATGGCACTTTTCTTCGAGATAAAGTGACTTTAAATAATGCCGTTGAATGAGAAAGCACGAAGGCACGTTCTAGAAAAGAAAAAAAAAAAAAACCCAAAGGGTATAAAGAGGTCGACCCGGCGCTCCGACAGGTGTCCGATCCCAAGCGTTTCCCCCGAAAACGGAAAGCGGAGGGGACGGCGTCGAGGGAATCGATCGCTCACGTCCGGTGTCCGCTCTGGGAAGGGGTTTCCGACGGAAGGTTCCGTGAGCACCGCTCTGGTCGCGGTGGTGGACCCAGAAGCGTCGCGACACCATCACCTCGGGGGGAGACGGCCGTACCCAGCCCCGCGCGTGTCCCTTGAAGAAAAAGAACAAGATGCGTCAAACACGCAGAACCCCAACCATTTTATTGTTTATTTTGGGGAAGAAAACGTCTTGAAAACGGGATTTTGGGACGCGGAACCCCATGTGGGTCTGTCCCGTGCTGTCGCCTCCTCCGGTCCCGCCGCGGACAAGGCCCCCCGCTTCGTGGACGTGTCACGACCTTGACGTGTTTTCAGGGGGCCGGCCCGCAGCACGCCTCTCCCCGCGGCTCTGTCTGGCGTCTCCTCGTGATGACATGGGGCGTAAACAACTTCTTTTTTCTAAAAAAAAATAAAATAGTCCAGAGCGATGACTCTTCCTCGGAGGGTCTTATCTGGGGGTGTGCGATGCCGCCACGTCCTGTGTTTGGTGACATCGACTCTGATCTCTTGGCTACGGGGTGTCTGTGGGGTTCGTTTCCCCACTGTCAAGTTGGGATTTTTTTTTCTCTTTTAAGTCATTTCTCACTTATCTAAATAAATAAATAACCAAACAAACAAACAAACAAACAAATAAGTAAATTAAAAATAAATAAAAATAAAAATAAATAAGAATAAATAAAAATAAATAAAAATAAAAATAAATAAGAATAAAAATAAAAAAAAATAAAATAAGTAAAAATAAGTAAAAATAATAAATAAAAATGAAAATAATTAAGAATAAAAATAAATAAGAATAAAAAATAAAAATAAATAAAAATAAGTAAAAATAAATAAAAATAAAAATAAATAAAAATAAAAATAAATAAGAATAAATAAAAATAAATAAAAATAAAAATAAGAATAAATAATAAATAAAAATAAAAATAAATAAAAATAAAATAAAAAAAAATAAATAAAAATAAAAATAAGTAAAAATAAATAAAAATAATACATAAAAATGAAAATAAATAAATATACAAATAAATAAAAATAAAAATAAATAAAAATAAAAATAAGTAAAAATAAATATAAAAATAATTAAAAATAAATAAAATAAGTAAAAATAAATAAAAATTAAAGTAAAAATAAATAAAAATAAATGAAAATAAAAATAAGTAAAAATAGATAAAAAATAAAAATAAATAAAAATAAATAATAAGAATAAATAAAAATAAAAATAAGTAAAAATAAAATAAGTAAAAATAAATAAAAATAAAAATTAATAAAGATAAAAATTAATAAAAATAAAAATTAATAAAAATAAAAATAAAATAAATAAAAATAAATACAAATAAGTAAAAATAAATAAAATAAAAATAAGTAAAAATAAATAAAAATAAAAATAAGTAAAAATAAAAAATAAAAATAAGTAAAAATAAAAATAAATATAAAGAATAAATAAAAATAAAAATAAGAATAAATAAAAATAAATAAAAATAAAAATAAGTAAAAATAAAAATAAGTAAAAATAAGAATAAATAAAAATAAAAATAAATAAAAATAAGTAAAAATAATAAATAAAAAAAATAAAAATAAACAAGAATAAATAAAAATAAATAAAAATAAAAATAAAAGATAAAAATGTATAAAAATAAAAATAAATAATAAAATGGAAGTCGGCTCGCTGACAGCATTCATTTAATTCTACATAAATCGGCTCTTTGAGGCTGAAGCGAATCTGGTTTCAACGGGAAAATAAAAATATAAAAGTTCTCGGAGTAATTTCTAAGCTGGAGTCGTCTCTCATCCCGACGCCTCAGAGATGGACGGACGCGTCCGGGGTTCATCACGTGCGTCTCCCGCTGCCGGTCGACTGTTCGAGAACGACGTGGACGTCACGCGTAGACATGCTGCGTTTTCTGGGAATTGGACCTTTTCAGCGATCCGGAATTTTCTCTGTTTCACCAACGGAGACTCTTTTGCCGAAAACAGAATTTTATAAATAAAAATGGACGTGACTGTCCCCCGTGCTCGTGGGGTGTGTCGTGTCGTGCTCCCGGCATTCACCTTCCCAGCCCTTCCTAAATTTTCCGCCGTCGCAAGGGACGCTAGGCGACGACGAGCGGTCATTTGAGCTCGATCGATCGATCAATCGATGGAGGAGAGGCCATTTGGTCTTGATAAAAGGCAAATCGGGATCGCAGATTTGAACCTCAGCCGTGTAGGCCGCCCCCAGTGGGGCTTTTGTGGCCGCGCGCGTGGCGGGACCCGGCGTCCATGTCCCACGTGTGCGAGCACCCGAGGGCCTTGCCCTTCCAGGGACGTGTCCCTCCCAGCGCCGGGCGCGTGTCTTTCCAGGGTCGTCCTGTCTCGGGTGTTCGACGAGGTCATAGAGGTGAACCCGGCCGACACGGCGGACTCCGCGCACCTGGCCTTCCTCAGGAGACCCGAGCTGGGGGTCACCCTCACCAAGCTGCACTGCTGGACCCTCACGCAGTACAGCAAGTGCGTCTTCCTGGACGCGGACACCCTGGTGAGTACGCTGGGTGCGGGGTCGGGGGGTGGGGACGCGAGGCCCAGGGTGACCCTCCTGCAGCGGCCTGCTGGCTCTTGCTGGCGGATTCGCTCCGGGCGACGCGCGTCTGTCCCCAGCGTCAGCATTCGGCCCGTCAGAATCCAGTGGGACAGCACGAGACCCCGTGGAGGTTCTGGGAGTCACGTTCCTTCCCCGAGTGGGGTGGGCCATCCCGGGATTTCGCCTGCACCCAGCAGAATAATCACGAACGGAAAAGGGCTCTTCCCTCGGTCGTGTATGGACTCCCGTGGCCCCCACTGGACGGCCGCGGCCGCCTTGTTCCGCGTCGGTCATCTGGGCGAGCGGCCGGGAGTGGACGCGGCCCCCTTGCTGGGGCCGGGCGTCCGGTTCTGTGGGTGTCATTTGCAGCCCGGGGGGTGGGACGGTTCCACATGGGGCCTTTGGGATCTGCAGGACGATTCAGAGTTCGGTGACCGACCTGTGTGACCCACCGGGCACAGAAACGGGGGACGGGGTGGGTTTTGCTGGTCCGCGGACGTCGGCCCCCTGTCCTGGAGTTCGCCCTGGATCCCTCGCTGGAGAAGCGGGCGTCCCAGAGCCGTACCCCAGGGTCCCCTGTTCTCCCCCCACGCCCACCCAGGTGCTGAGCAACATCGACGAGCTGTTCGACCGCAGCGAGCTCTCCGCGGCCCCGGACCCCGGCTGGCCCGACTGCTTCAACAGCGGGGTCTTCGTCTTCCAGCCGTCACTGGACACGCACCGTCGGCTGCTGCAGCACGCCAGCGACCACGGCAGCTTTGACGGTGGGTGCCGGGGCGCTGCACGGGCGCGTCCCTGTGTCCCCATCCCCGTCCCCTCAAGTTCGGGGGGAGGGGGACAGAAAGACGGGAAGAAGCAGACGCACCTCGGCACAGAGGCTGAAAGCGTCTTCCTTCCGCGGATAAAAGGAACGAGTCCCCGATTCTGCTTGTGGGGTGTGCGTCGGCGAATCTTCCCTAAAAAAGCCGGGCGGTACCTCTGTAGGGTGGCGGGCCACGAGGTGTCGGTTGCGGAGAGTGAACCCCGCAGTTGTAGGGCGACGGGGCGTGAGCCGGCGAGCGTGGCCGTGTCCCAGCACGGCCTTGTTGGCGCGAACGGATGCGGACGGCGGGTGGCCGGCCCCGGGTGTGGACTCAAGGGGAGCATTAAAGGGAGCGGAGCGGATGGGAAACAGTCCCCGGGATGGGCGTGGGGAGACGGGGGCACTGCTGGGGTTTTCGGAATGCAGGAGAAAGTTCTAGATGCACGCAGAGCGGGCACCCCGCAAGGGCCGAAGAGGGGGAACGGAGGATGTGGGGGGCGACGTCTGATTCGTTATCGATCGTTTGCGCCGTCGATGGGGAATTCTGGGGAGACGACGCCGTCTCTGAGTGGATGGCATCAGTCGGTGGTGCGCGTTGACGATGTCAACAGTATTGATTAATGGTATTATCGTGAGCGGTGTAAGTGAGTCATCATTGGTGGTGTCGCCATCGAGGGCGATTCGGTGCCGGAGATGGATCGAGATGGATGGTAATTGATAGAGATCCGTGGTAATTGATCGAAATTCATGGTAATTGATCAAGATTGATGGTAAACAACAGTAATTGATAAAGATCATGGTAATTGATAGAGATCTATGGTAATTGATAGCGATTGATGATAATCAATAGTAATTGATAAAGATCATGGTAATCGATAGAGATCCATGGTAATTGATAGAGATTGATGGTAATTGAGAAAGATTGATTGAATTGATAGAGATTGATGATAATCGATAGTAATTGATAAAGATCATGGTGACTGATAGAGATCAATGATAATTGATAAAGATTGATGGTAATTGATAAAGATCAATGGTAATTGATAAAGACTGATGGTAATTAATTGATAGAGATCCATGATAATTGATGAAGATCCATGGTAATTGATAGAGACCCATGGTGATTGATAGAGATTGATGGTGATTGATCGAGGTCGATGGTGATTGATCGAGATCAATGGTGATTGATCGAGATCGATGGTAATTGATAAAGATCAATTGAATTGATAGAGATTGATGGTAATTGATAGAGATTGATGATAATCGATAGTAATTGATAAAGATCATGGTAACTGATAGAGATCAATGATGATTGATAAAGATTGATGGTAATTGATAAAGATCGGTGGTAATTGATAAAGAAAGACTGATGGTAATTAATTGATAGAGATCCATGATAACTGATAAAGATCCATGGTAATTGATAGAGATCGATGGTGATTGATCGAGATCGATGGTGATTGATCGAGATCGATGGTGATTGATCGAGATCGATGGTAATTGATAGAGATCAATGGTGATTGATAGAGATTGATGGTGATTGATAAAGATCCATGGTAATTGATAAAGATCAATGGAAATTGATAAACATGAATGGTAATTGATCTTGATCGATGGTAATTGATAGAGATCGATGGTAATTGATAAAGATAGGTGGCAATTGATAAATACTGATGGCAGTTGATAAAGATCCATGGTAATTGATAAAGATCGATGGAAATTGGTAAACATGGATGGTAATTGATAAAGTTTAATGGTTATTGATAGAGATTGATGGTAATCAATAGTAATTGACAAAGATTGATGAAGTAACATCTAAGTCCGGGGCAACGACCGTGCTTTGGGCGGGTGGGGAGAAGCGACGTAACGTCAGGAGGGACCTCGGCCGTGCCGGCTTCGGGTGCGGCCGTCCCGCGACCCTCGCCCGCGTCCGGGGCCCCGCACGGCCCGGCGCTCACGTCCGTGGTGTCTCTCGCGTCCCCAGGGGCCGACCAGGGCTTACTGAACAGTTTCTTCAGCTCCTGGCCGACGGCCGACATCCGCAAGCACCTGCCCTTCACCTACAACCTGAGCAGCAGCGCGGCGTACACCTACAGCCCGGCCTTCAAGCAGTGAGTTCACGGCCGCGAGCCCCCCTGCCCCCCGGAACCCCCCTGGGGCTGCCGCCGAGGGCGAGCTCGTCCACCGCGGGCTGCGTCCGCTTCGGGCCCTTTCCAAGGGGAAAAAAGAACAAAACAGGATCGGTCACTGCCGTGCTCGCAGACGGCTTTGAAAGATGGACGGTCAAGGCCGCCCGGCCTACAGGGAACGGTCCCCAAAGCATTGCCCAGGGCACCCCTGGGGGTGCCCCCGCGGCTCTGCCATGTGTCAGGGAGTCAAAAGGACTAAAAAAAACCGATTCTGAGATTTATTTTTCCCCTCTTTTCATTTTTTTTCCTCCCATAAGCATACAGGGGGGTTTCACAGCAACCGTACGAGACGTGAGAAAGCAATAAACACGCTGAACGCGGACCCGGATGCATCGAACCAGCCGTCCTCTCTTCGGATGGGCAGTGTCCTGATTATTATTATTATTTTTTTACAATTTGTTGAAAATATAGTCATTTTTCAGCACCCCTAGGACCGATGACGGATAACGATGATGAGTGAACGGTGCGGCAGGACGTTCCTAAATTAATGTCCGCGTCTGACGGGCGTGTCGTTTGTTTGTTTGTTTGTTTGTTTTTAACAAATCGATGAAGACGTTTCCTAATCCTTTAGTTTTCGTTTCCGGCGCAGCAAGCGGGCGCACACTCTCGGGCCCGGGCGGTTTTAAGGACGTCGAGAGGCCCCGCCACTGTAAAACACGTGGAACGTAGACATACGACGTGAATGCGGTGCTAACATTTCGGGGGAAGGCGATCACAGGAAAAGGAAAAAATGTTTAAAATCCTTCTGGGCGTGGAGGGTGGTGACCACAGGGAGCATTTTTTTTCCAAGGCTGAGAGCGGAAAATGCGCCGTCTCGTAGAAGAAGCCGCGTTTGTGGTTTGCAGCGTGCGTCATCGACTGTGAAACGTATTATTATTGTCATCTGGTCCCTTTTGTTAAGGACAAAGGGCACCTGTCAGTCTTTGTAAGACGCCTGAGTTATTCTTCCCGTTCCGAGGACGGTCCCAGTGGGGTCGCGGGTATGTTCCTTGGTCTCTAGAAAGTGAAATGGTCCCAACGTCGATTATTTTATTATTATTTTTTTTTAAAGTAAGTTTAAGCGAAATACCCGTCGGACAAAGTCGTAGCGATCCCATGACACGTAGGTCCACCCACCGCTTTCTAGGACACGGGTCCCCGAGGTGGCTGGTCGCTTTCCGTGCACGTCCCCCCTGCCCTTTCAAGCGGAAAGCGGAATCTCCCCTTCTGTGTCGTCCCCAGGTTCGGCTCCGGCGTGAAGGTGGTCCACTTTCTGGGCCCCACGAAGCCCTGGAACTACAAGTACAACCCGCAGACGGGCTCAGTTCTGGAGGAGAGCCGCGGGCCGGCCCGGCACCACGAGGCGGCCTTCCTCAACCTGTGGTGGGCCACCTACCACCGCAGCGTCCTCCCGCTCTACGGCGGCGTCCGCCACCGGGACCCGCCCGACCTGCCGCCCGGACGTGCGGTGAGGGCGACGCTCCGCGGGGAGCCGGGGGCCAGGGACGGGGTGGGCAACGCAGTCACTTCGCACGGTGACACGGGGGTGGGGCGGCCCAGGCAGAGCGTGGGTCACGATGGAACCCCTGGGGCCCTGACGCCCTATGGGATGCCAAGAAGACGGCGAAGGAAAAACAAAAAGAAAAAGTCAGGAGTCGAGAAACGCAGATGAACTCGCCTTGATCCTCTCTCAACGCTGCCTCTCCCTTTAGGGCATTTCACACAGAGGATGCTGGGGACACAGGCGACTTGTGTTTGCTTTGTGTTTGCTTATTTTTTTTGCTTAAAAAAGTGGCTTTAATGAGCAGAAATGGTGCTCCTGAAAGGCAGAGGCGAACACGTAAAGAATGCAAAAGTTTTACATTATTGAAACGAGCCGCCCTCCTCGGGGAAAGAGCCACTTGTAGGTCAACGGTGACGGTGACTGATTCCTGGGCCATCAGAGGTCTCGGGAAGTGTTTCCTGATCTATTTTATTTTTATTTTATTTATTTTATTTTATTTATTTATTTTATTTATTTTATTTATTAAATTTTATTTTATTTATTTTATTTTATTTTATTAATTAAATTAAATTTAATTATTTTATTTTATTTTATTTATTTTATTTTATTTTATTTTATTTTATTTATTTTATTTTATTAATTTAATTTAATTAATTTAATTTATTTTATTTTTTATTTATTTTTATTTATTTTATTTATTTTATTTTATTTATCTAATTTAATTTAATTTTATTTATTAAATTTTATTTAATTTATTCAATTAATTTATTTTATTTTATTTTATTTATTTAATTAATTAATTAATTTTATTTTATTTTATTTTATTTATTTATTTAATTAATTAATTTTATTTTATTTTATTTTATTTATCTAATTTAATTTAATTTAATTTTATTTATTTTATTTTATTTTATTTATTTTATTTAATTTATTTAATTTAATTTATTTAATTTAATTAATTTAATTTATTTTATTTAATTTATTTAATTTATTTAATTTATTTTATTTTATTTATTTTATTTTATTTATTTTATTTTATTAATTTAATTTAATTTTATTTATTTTATTTATTTTATTTATTTATTTTATTTAATTTATTTTATTTATTTATTATATTTTATTTTATTTTATTAATTTAATTTAATTTAATTTATTTATTTTATTTATTTATTTTATTTTATTTTATTTATCTAATTTAATTTAATTTTATTTATTTTATTTTAATTTATTTTATTTTATTTTATCTATTCATTTTATTTATTTTATTTTATCTATTAATTTAATTTAATTTATTTAATTTAATTTATTTTATTTTATTCATTTATTTTATTTTTAATATTTTTATTCTATTCTATTCTATTCTATTCTATTCGTATTCCTATTCCTATTCCTACTCCACTCTACTCTTGTTCTAACTGCCGGGGTTACTGACAAACACCAGCAAACGCGTCGCTTGCAAAAGCGAAAAGACGCGTGCTCCCCCGCCGCCTGGTTTCTGTCCGGGGGCGCTAGGGCCCGCTTCTCCGGGGGCCGAAGCGCGCATCTCTGATTGTCCAACCTGTGTGAATGGGCGTCGCCCGGGTTGGCGTCGCCGGCCTGGGCGCTGCTTCGAGCCGGGCGGTCTGCAGGCGTCGGGTCGTAGGTAGAACAGGGAGTCGCGGTCAGGCAGCCCCGGGAAATGACACCTGGAGACGTGGGCCGGGGGTCCTCGTCGCGAGGGTGGCAGCGACGTCCTCCAGGACCGGCTGTCACCCTGTCTGTCTCGTCGCGGGGGCCCTTCTGAGTTGTCACGCTGACCGGACCTCAGCAGCCCTGGAGGTGTCCCGTCTTGTCACCCAGGGGTCGGGACCCCTGACGCTTGACCTCAGAGGGCCCGGCTCCGTGCCTGGCCGGCTCAGCACACGTATAGGTTCCGTGGAGGTTTTTGGGGACCGCGTCGCAAATCCGCGTGGCATCCCCTACGTTTGGAGAACACGATGGTGGGGTTGGGGGAACGCCGGCCGCGCACACAGGACGGGGTGGGGCCTGGGGCTCCGAGGGCGCCCGGAGGGGTGCGAGGGTGTGAGGAGGCCTCACCGAGCGTGTCCCCTTTCCGTCCAGGCGTCCCTCGGTGGCGTCACGGAGCCGCGTGCAAACCCAGCAGCCGGAGCCGAGGAGCCGTGGGCACGTTCGGTGCCGGGTGTCGGGGAACCGTGTGCCGAGTCAGCGGCGGGGCCCAGCCAGGCTTGGTCGCCTGCGGACCCTTCGGAGCTGCCCGTGGCCGTGGATGGGACCGCCCCGTCGCCCGACAGCGGCCACTGGGAAGACGTGAGTACGCACGTCGCACGCCCGTGTGACAGAGAGTCGGCGTGTCCCGTCCCCGGGGCCCTGCACTTCCTCAGATGCTGGTGCGGCCACTCGCCGTGCTGGGCCTCGTGCCAACGCCCCGGTCCCAGAACCCGCAGATGCTTCCTGGGACTCGGCACGGGGGCTTCGGTCCCGGGCGACGTGCACCGGGTGGGGGCCCCGGCTCCTTACGGTCTGCGGGTGTCTCGTCACGCGGTCGTGCACCTGGGACCCGCTGAGGTCAAGGTCGCCCCTGCCGGCTCCTCTCCACCGAGGATGGGCGGAGGGAGGGGCGGACAGTGCGCTCCGCAGAGCCAGGGGTGGCCCCCCACCCCGTGTGTTTTGGTGGGAGCTAAAAATGACACAAGCGGCCTCGCGCGTCGCTGAACCCTTTCGGGGCGTTGGACGGGTCCCCCCTTCACTGACACGCTGAGCGGCCTCCGCCTCGGGGAGAGCCGCCCTGGGGCCGGAGCGTAGCGTGTCGTGCGAGGGGTCGCCTCCCTCCTCCTCGCTGCCCGCCCGTCCCCTCCCTGCGTCCCGGTGGCTCCGCGCTGGGCCCCTCTCTCTCCTTTGACCCAAAGGTCGTCTGTCCAGCTCCCAGTTTGCAGCCCTTTGTGTCCAGGACACCCACATTTTAGCTATTTACGGGGCGGGGTGGGGCGGCGGGACAAGAATCAGCGACCCCGTCTCTATCGTCGGGTCAAAATAAGTGGCGCTCGCCCGAGTCGTCGCCCTTCGTTCCCGGGAAGCAGGGTGGAACGACTGTTTTTCATGTTTTTTTCTGCTGGTGTCGTTCACCGGGTTGACACGAGCCCGTGGGCCTCGGGGGGAAACGTGACCACGACCTTCTCCTCCTCCCGGAGTGCGATCTGAGCGATGCGGACGTCTCTGCGGACCCCGGCGGGGAAGTTAGACGTTTTCTTTTTTTTTTTTAAATCATTTTTTAAGCAAAAATAGAAGAACCCCGACTGAAGTCCTTTCCGAGGGAGCGTGGGCCCGGACGGAATGAACGGGCGAGGGAGGGGGTCTCTGCGGAGACCAGCGGAGGCGACGGATCGGACGTGTCCCTAAGTCCTAGCCGACGGCTCCTTATTTATTTATTTATTTATTTATTTATTTATTTATCTATTTATTCATTTATTATTTATTCATTTATTATTTATTTATTTATTTATTGTTTATCTATTTATTTATCTATTATTTATCTATTTATTTATTATTTATCTATCTATTTATTTATTTACTTATTTATTTACCTACTTATTTATTTATCTGTTTGTTTATTTATTTATTTGTTTATTTATCCATTTATTTATTTATTTATCTATTTACTTATTTATTTATATGTTTATTTATTTATTTATCTATTTGCTTATTTATCTATTTACCTATTTATCTATTTATCTATCTATCTATGTATTTATTTATTTATTTATTTATTTATTATTTGTTTATCTATTTATTTATTTACTTATTTATTTATTTACTTATTTATTTATCTGTTTATTCATTCATTCATTCATTCATTCATTCATTTATTTATTTATTGTTCCTGAGCACCTACTGTGTGCCAGGCCGAGGGCCCCGTGTGTCCGTCGCGGCCCGGGTCCGCGCCCCATGGTATTTAAGAACGTGAGTCTCAGCGGGAGAACGCGAGTTCCCGAGCCCGGCCGTCCTGTGGGTGTCGGGATTCAAGTCCGGGACAGTCCCCCGCCCCGCCGTGATGCGGGAAGGAAATGATCCTTTATTTTAGTTTTGTGGGGTGCGTGGTTTTAGGTCGGACGCGACGGCCGTCTCGTTCCTCTTTACGGAGAGTCCGTGGTGTTTCCGTGGTTTGCGCCTCTTGGAGGGCTTGGGGGGGGGCGTTCAGATGGACGTGAGTTCACATCCCATGTGTGACGTGCGGCGTTTGTGACGAGTGTCGCCCCCTGAGAATTAAACCTTTTGCCAGGAAGAGCAGGAACCAATAGGATTAAGAAAAAGGAACATGCGTGATGCTTCCAAGGGTCCCTTAGGGACCCATGGCGAGGGGCGCCCGATGGCACGGAGCTGCCGTGACCCCGCACGTCCATGCTGCGGGTCGCCGTGTCACATAACTCATTATGAGAAGTTCATTGTCCTTTTGGGTTTTACGGACGGGATTGAGCTCTGGAAGGCGGCGCTCACGTGTCCACGTGCGCTTTCGAGTTTATGGGACAGAAAACACGTGAAAGTTTAAAAAAAATGAGACAGAAAAATAGTAAAATTAAAAGAAAAGGAAGGCCGCGACGGCTACGTTAATTAAAAAATAGGATTTTATTTTCCCTCCAGCTCTGGAGCCACGTTTAATCTAAGTCTCCGAGAATCTCGAATTTCCTTTTATTCCCCCCATCAAGGTTCCTTCCCGAATCCGTGCTTCGGGTCGCCTGTGTCAGCGCACGGCGAAGCCAGACACGGACGCTTGTCCTGTCGCCGAGGGCGCGCCTCGGTGACCCGTCCCGTAGGGACCGGGTATAGGGTAATCGAATTCCTCTCGGGAAAGAAGGATCCCTCACGGGGGCGCCTGGAGGGTGTCCCTCGTGTCGGAAACGGGGTGGGAGGTGAGGTCAGGGGAGGTGACACGTGGCTTCCGGAAGCCTCTGCGCAAGGCGACGGTGTCACCTGTACGATCTTGTCCTGTTCTGCCCGGCTCTCTGACCTCTGGGACTGACGATGCGATGGTTCTGTTTCCAGAAGCCGGCGGCGGCTCAGACGGAAGGGGGCCCGACGTCGCACGCGTCCGCGGACCCCAGCCAGGAGCCCCCTGTGGCAGTGCCCGGGGACGCCGGCCCTCAGGACGCGCTCGAGGTGGTATCCCGGTCCTCCCCCTGGGCCCTGGTCCTACGGGGTGCGCTTTGGGGTCCCCGGGGTGGGCCGCACGCACAGGCCAGGCCTGACCTCGGTGTCGCGCCGTCGAGGAGGCGGCACGTCCAGGACTTTGGGACCCGCGGATTCGGGGTGTGGCGAGGGCCCCTTCCCGGTTCCGAGGCGGCGTCTGGTCCCTGTGCCTCGCGTGGAGGAAGGCGGGAGGGGACTTCCCGGGGTCGCTCCTATGAGAATTTTGTACAGAATATTTGTAAAAATACCATATAAATGCAAAAGAAAAATGATCATTTTATATAGACTATTTTATAAAAATATGTAGAATGCAAAAAACTATAATTTTGTATAGAATATTATATAAAAATACCATATAGAATGCAAAAGATTAACGGTAATTTTATATAGAATATTACATAAAAATATTATATAGAATGCAAAAGATAAACGGTAATTTTATATAGAATATTTTATAAAAATATGTAAAATGCAAAAGAAAAACTATAATTTTGTATAGAATATTATATAAAAATACTATATAGAATGCAAAAGATTAACGGTAATTTTATATAGAATATTATATAAAAATATATAGAATGCAAAAAACTATAATTTTTTAGAGAATATAACATAAAAATACCATATAGAATGCAAAAGAAAAAGAAAAATTTTGTATAGAATATTATATAAAAATACTATATAGAATGCAAAATAAAAACAGTAATTTTATATAGAATATTACATTAAAATATTATATAGAATGCAAAAGAAAAACTATAATTTTGTATAGAATATTATATAAAAATATATAGAATGCAAAAAACTATAATTTTGTATAGAATATTATATAAAAATACCATATAGAATGCAAAAGAAAAATGGCAATTTTATATAGAATATTATAGAAAAATATTATACAGAATGCAAAAGATAAACTATAATTTTATATAGAATATTATATAAAAATACTATATAGAACACAAAAGAAAAATGGTAATTTTGTATAGATATTACATAAAAATACTATTCAGAATGCAAATGAAAAATGAAAATTTTGTATAGAATGTTACATTAAAATATTATATAGAATTCAAAAGAAAAACTATAATTTTGTGTAGAATATGAGATAAAAATATTATCCAGAATGCAAAAGAAAAATGGTAATTTTATATAGACTATTATATAAAAATACATAGAATGCAAAAAACTATAATTTTGTATAGAATATTATATAAAAATACCATATAGAATGCAAAAGAAAAATGGCAATTTTATATAGAATATTATAGAAAAATATTATACAGAATGCAAATGAAAAATGAAAATTTTGTATAGAATGTTATATAAAAATATATAGAATGCAAAAAACTATGAATTTTTATAGAATATAACAAAAATACCATATAGAATGCGAAAGAAAAAGAAAAATTTTCTATAGAATATTATAGAAAAATACTATATAGAATGCAAAAGATTAACAGTAATTTTATATAGAATATTATATAAAAATATTATACATAATGCAGATGAAAAATGAAACTTGTATAGAATCTATAAAAATATATAGAATGTGAAAGAAAAATGATAATTTTATATAGAATATTACATAAAAATATTATATAGAATGCAAAAGAAAAACTATAATTTTATATATAAAATTATATAAAAATACTATACAGAACACAAAAGAAAAATGGTAATTTTGTATAGATATTACATAAAAATACTATACAGGATGCAAATGAAAAATGAAAATTTTGTATAGAATATTATAAAAATATATAGAATGCAAAAGAAAAACAATAGTTTTATATAGAATATTATATAAAAACATATAGAATGCAAAAAACTATGATTTTTTATAGAATATAACATAAAAATACCATATAGAATGCAAAAGAAAAAGAAAAATTTTGTATAGAATATTATATAAAAATACTATATAGAATGCAAAAGATTAACGGTAATTTTATATAGAATATTATATAAAAGTATATAGAATGCAGATGAAAAAATGAAAATTTTGTATAGAATATTATAAAAATATTATATAGAATGCAAAAGAAAAACAATAATTTTATATAGAATATTATATAAAAATATATAGAATGGAAAAAACTATAATTTTGTATAGAATATTATATAAAAATACTATATAGAATACAAAAGAAAAATGGTAATTTTGTGTAGAATATTATATAAAAATATATAGAATAGAAAAGATAAATGGTAATTTTATATAGGATATTTATAAAAATACCATATAGAATGCAAAAGAAAAAGAAAAATTTTATGTAGAATATTATATAAAAATACTATATAGAATGCAAAAGAAAAATGATAATTTTATATAGAATGTTATATAAAAATATTACACAGAATGCAGATGAAAAACTATAATTTTGTATAGAATATTATATAAAAATATATAGAACAGCATAGAAAAGAGAAACGACGGTTTCGCACAGATTATTTACAAAAATGCCGTACAGGAAGCAAGAGAAACCGCTCTTTCCTTCTCTATTTTCTCTCTGTTGCGCTGACGTGTGCGTTTCGTCCCACGACGCGCGGGCCCCGGGCCCCCGGGCCCCCCGGGCCGTTGGCAGGGTCTGAAGCCGCCCCCGCCCCCGCCTCCCTAGGTGGCCCTGGCCGTGTCCGTCGCCGAGATCGCCATCGAGGAGAAGGTGGCGGAGCCCAGCCCCGAGGAGGCGCGCAGGCAGTGGGAGGAGGGCCACATCGACTACCTGGGCAAGGACGCGTTCGCCCGCATCCAGGAGAAGCTGGACCGCTTCCTGCAGTGACCGGCCCCGGCCCCGTCCCGCCCACCACGTGCCTCTATTTATGGTTATTTATGGCTCGCCCACCCCCGTGCCTTCCTCGCCCACGTCACATCCCCTGCCGACCCGAGTCACCCGCGCGCGGCCCCCGCCTCCGACGGGTCCCCCTGTCAGCAGGGCCGGCAGGCGACAGCGGGGCTTCCCGTCGACCCGTGAGGACGGTTTTGCTCAAGGGCGCCCGGAACGGGGCCGGGGACCGGGGCTCCCGCCGTGTCTGTCCTCTGTAGGGTTCACGTCCCAGCCCGTCTCCTCCCGTCCCTAAGCCCGGGACACGGCCACGTGGACTCAGGACCTGCCCGTCCCGTCACCGTAAGTGCTCGCGCGGCGTCGCCGTGACCGCCCCTCCGACGTGGCGGGCCGCGTCTCGCACACGGCGCGGCCGTCGTCTGCCCGCCGCGGCGTCCGGCCGCCGTGGACAGACACGTGGCGTGGGAGACGCTGGAAAAGGCGGACGAAAGGTTCGAGCCGGCTTGGGCCGTGCCGCCGCCGCGCAATGGGGCGGCCTGCCGGCTGAGGAGAGGCGAGGGTTCGACGCGCGTGGCTTCCGGGGACAAATCCGTCATGGATGGTGACGCTGCGTCCTTGGAGGCCAAAGCAGGGATGGACGGACGGATGGACGGACGGACGGACGGACAGATGGATGCACAAATCAATCATCCTCTTCCCCGACGACGCTGACCCCGACGGGTCTCACTACCTCAGTTCCCCAGAGCGCGTGGCGTCGCGCCGCCGCCCACGCCCCGTCTCACCTCAGCCCTTCCGGACGGTCCGTCCGTTCCCTGAGGCCGGACCCTTGAGGCCACGAGGACGCCTCGCCTCCAGCCGTGGGCTCGTCCCGTGGCCTTGCGTGGGGACCGCGCGGGGGGCCGCCGCGGCGCGGCCGCCGCCGTCGTAATAAAACGCGGGCGTCGCCGCGCTCCAACGCGGGACACGTGGGTCGGTTTGTTTCTTGATTTTTTCCTGACGTTCGGATGGTTGGTGGATCAGGCCCGCCCGACGGGAAAGCAGGGCCCCGTTGGACGGAGGTTCGGGGCAAGGCGTGAGGGCTCGGTGCCCACTCCGAGTCGGGGTGGGCCACACTCCCGTCGCCTGGGGGGGCTCGCGGCCTGGGTGCCGTCCGCCGAGGTGTCAGCCTTGGGCGCGTCTCTCCACGTCGGGGCGCGGGTGGTCGGGAGGAAGGCCTTCCAGTCCGAGAGCCCCCCGTCTCCCCGCGCCCCGCAGCAGGTGAGGCCAGCCTCGAAGGTGCCCATCCTGAGACGGACCCCGGGGTCCCGGGGAGGGAAGTCGAACGGGGCCCACGAACACCCACACCCGCTCCCTGCCCAGGGCACGCTCCCCGAGGCGGCGGCAGCGCAGCGGGGCCCCCGCGGCCGCGTTCGGTCGGGTCCGCGCCCCCCGAATCCCCCATCCCGGGTCCCGTCTGTGCGTGGCGCTGCCCCCGCCCTGCGTGGGAAAGCATTTTCCAGATTTCTCGACGTGGCAACTGACCCCCGGCGTCCGAACGCTTGGGCGCGCGGCCAGGGTCTCCCCGCCTCGCCCGGCCTCCGCCCCTGGGACCCGCAGGGCTGCTTCCCCGAGGCTTCTGGGTTTTTCTTTTCAAAAACCAGCCATGAGGTGACATTGTTCTTGATCCGTCGCTCGGAGGTGGGCACTCGGGTGATTTCTCTCCCTTGGCTACCGGGACGGGGTGCGGGTGTGTCCCCGACGCCGCGTTTGACCTCCCCCGGACAGACGCGCAGACGAGCGATGGCCGGGGCGCACGTGGTTTTATTCTTAATTCTCGGGGGACCCGCGGCCTGTCCCCCTGGGCGGCTGCGCCGAGGGACACCCCCTCCTCCTCGTCCCCCCGCGTGGCATCCCGCGTCCGGGCGCGGCCGTCCCGACGGGGCACGGTCACGTGTCGCCGCCGTCCCCGTCGTCCTCGCTGCAGGAGCAGAAGGGGAAGGTGCCGCAGCACGGCTGCAGCCACGGCTTCCACAGGGTGTTGCCGAGGGACAGCTGCGGGGGCGCGGGGCTCAGGGTGTCCTCGTGCGCCCGCACCGCCTGGCCCACCCTGGCGACCACCGCGTGGTACAGGGGCTCGGAGCCCGGGGTCAGCGGCCGGGCCTCGGAAGGGTCCCGGGACAGGTCGAAGAGCAAAGGGGGGCTGTGCCGGGTGACGCCGTCCCCGGAACAGGGGCACGCGCCCAGCTTGTAGCAGGTGCCCGCACCGCCGGCGTCGAGCTTCGGTGTCATGAAGTGGACCTTCCAGAGTCTTCCGCCTGAACGCAGACAGGGAGGCGGCGGTCAGGGACGCGGAGCCGCGGTCGGTCCCGAACCGCCGACCCGGGAACCGGCACCGGAGAAGCCTCCTGCGCCTCCCGGGGGGGTGGCGCGGGGAGAGGGAAGAGGGGGGAGAAAGCGGGGCGGCTCGTGCGCCTTCGATCTGGAGCGGAAGCCGACGCCTCGTCCTACTGGGCGGGTGGGCCTCGCCTCATCAGTGGAAGAGCGTACGCGCGGAAAGACCCGGGGTTGGCCCGAGAGGGAGGCACGCCGCCTGCGGACCCCAGCGCGGGGACTGGGTCCGCGTGCCCTTCGGACCCGAGACGGCGGCATCGACCCCCGGCGGGCGGGCCGTCTGCCCCGCGTGGGTCGGAGGCGCCGGCCCCCGCCGTCACGTGAGTCGCTTCCGGACGATCCCTTCATCTCTGTCTCCGTCCGTCCATCCGTCCATCCGTCCATCCGTCCATCATCCCTCCACGCACACGTCCTCCCGCTCTGGTCCCCGGAGGAGCCTGGCTAACCCCGGCCGCCGCGGTGCCGGGGGCGGGGGGCGGCGGGTACTCACTGTCCCTGTCGTGCCAGCGCGCGGCGTGGAGCAGCGTCCCGCAGTAGTGGAACAGGAACTCGTGCGCCGAGTGCTGGGCCGTGCCCTGCAGCAGGGGCAGCAGGCTCCGGCCGTCGATCACCCTGACCCCGGCAAGACCCCGGAGGGAGAAATCAGAGCCGGGCCGCGGGGGCCGCTCAGCCCCAGGGGACGGACGGCGAGTGGGGCACGGGTGACCCGCCCCCCCCCCCCCCCCGAGCGCGCTGACCAAGATGCGCCGAGTTCGGTGCTTTTACGTAGGCCGTGCCCGACGTTCGCGGACGTGCCAGCTTTTTAGGGTTTTCGTGTTGTAGGGTTTTGGGCCTAAACGTAAAGGGGTCGGGTCTTGGGGGTCAGGGACGGGCCGTCGCATACGCTCGCACGCGTCTACCTGTCCTGGGGCACCTGGCCGCCCGCCAGGTCCACCACGGTGGGGAAGACGTCCATGAGGCTGGTGGGCTCGTCGATGACCCGGCCGGCGGGCAGCACCCCGGGCCAGTGCATGATGCCGGGGACCCGGATGCCGCCTTCCCAGCCGCCCATGCCTTTGCCACCTGTTAAGTCCATAAGTGACAGGGTGAGGCCGGGCCAGGAGACACCTGTGTGCGCGGCCTCATCCCCGCCCTCTGGAATTCGGGGCGGGGGGCGGGTCTTTGGGACGGCCTCAGCGACCGGGTGAAAGGGCCACTTGGGAGTCCTACAAGTCAAAGGTGGGCTGCCCCCATCTTCTTTTGGGAATTTGCACCTGGGGACACCCCCTGCTCCCCTTCTTCGTCCTCGGCCGACCCCCCGGCTGCTTCCCCTTCACACCTAAAGCGACCCCGTGCCCCCCGCCCTCCTCCCAGAGGCCTCTGCTAATGGTGGGGACACACGTCGAACTGGGCGTTGCGATGGCCTCGCTGTCACGTTGCGTTTCGGCCGCTACAAACCCAGCGGCCCGGTGCGTTGCCCGAAGCCTGGTGGCAATGGCCGCACGACACGGGATCCCGTGTCCGGGCCGACGAGGCCGCCCGGGGCTCCCGCGGGCCGCCCGGCCCCTGCACCTTGGAAGTGCCGAGCCCTCCCTGCGCTTCAAGTCCGACCTCTCCTTCCGCCCCATCCGGGGACGCAGAGAGCGCACGGCTCCGCAGCGTCACATGCTTAGGCCAGGCCCACCCGCCCAGGGAATCCCCCCCAACCTCGGGGTCAACGGCGCCGTGTGAGACATCGCGATCACGTCGTGGGCGTCCGGGCATAGCAGGTCCGCTCCGCCCACCACCAGGACAGACCCGTGGGGAGCCCCGGGGTGTCCCAGGTTCACGTGCAGCCGCTCCCTCCTGTTCCCGGCGGCTACGCTCTATGGGGCTGCCCCGAACCCCGACTTAGTGGATACTGACTCTGCCCCCGGGGGGAAGTTTGGGCCCAGGCAGGTCCCCGAGAGCCCCCGCTCACTACGCCTTCATCCCTCCCTTCAGACAAGCCTTGTCACGGGGTGTGTCTGTTTAGAGGCACCTTCGTGAGGGGATTCGGTCGATCCATCACGATCGACGTCACGGCCGAGGGATGCCTGCGCCAAGCCTACCCTACGCCTGTGGTGGCCCCATAAGGCATGTCACGGCCTTCCCGTCCCGAGGAACATCACAGAGCCCCTCGGCGTCCCCCTCGAGGCCGTTCTGAACATGCACATCGCCCGCCCGGACCCCCAAAGTGTGAACACGCGGCCCTAAACCTCCACGACAAGGACACGTCTCGTCCGAGCGCTGCCGTGGCAAAGGCCGAGCGTCGCCTTGTCCCACCTGCTGCTCTCCGCCCGGCGGCTGAAGCACCCAAAGTGCCGCTTTGGGGGTGACCAATGCGTTTCCGCCGACGGCGGGATTCGCGAAGGCGGGATCCACGAAGAAGGTGGATCGACCAAATCACAGTTTAAAAAATGAAAAACTCCGCGAAAGCGTTCAACCCCGAACGGGACCCGGGCTACGGGACTGGACGGACGCACGCGACTGGGACACTGCGCTGCCTACCCGTTAGGGTGGCCTTCACTTTGGGGTTTGGTCCAATTTAGGGGTAAATCCCTGTCCTGTTAAAATGGAAATCCTTCCAAGGGCGGGCGTGCGTCCCGACGTCTCTTCCCTGGCATCTCCGGGGGACGGGTCATGCCGCCGAGGCCCCCAGACCCCCTTCGACAGACCGCACGCTTTGACCGAGCCAGCACCTCGCGCGGCGGGGCCCGGCCGTCGACTCCCCTCCCCGTCCTCGAGCCCCAGCGCCCCGCAGTCTCACCTCGGTACACTCCATTCCAGCCTCCCAGCCGGCCGGGGGCTTCTCTGCTCTCCACGGACCCCCCGTGATCCGACGTGAAGTACGTCAGCGTCCTGTTTCCCAAGCCGTTTTCTTCCACTGCACGGAGAATCTCACCTTTACGGAGAAAAATAAAATAATAAAATTAAAATAAAATAATAAAATAATAAAATAAATAAAATAAATAAAATAAATAAAATAAAATAAAAAATAAAATAAATAAAATGAAATAAAATAAAAATAAAATAAATAAATAAAATATAATAAATAAATAAAATAAATAAAATAAAATAAAAAATAAAATAAATAAAATGAAATAAAATAAAAATAAAATAAATAAATAAAATATAATAAATAAATAAAATAAATAAAATAAAATAAAAAATAAAATAAATAAAATAAAACATAAAATAAATAAAAAATAAAATAAAATCTAAAATAAAATAAAATATAAAACAAACAAGCAAATAAATACATAAAATAAATATAAAATAAAATAAAATATTAAATAAATGAATAAATAAAATATTAGATAAAATAAAAAATAAAATAAAAAATAAAATGAAATAAATAAAATAAAATATAATAAATAAAATAAAATAAAATAAAATAATAAAATGAATAAAATAAGTAAAATAAAATATAAAATAAATAAATAAATAAAATAAAATGTAAAATAAAATAAAATATTAAATAAATAAAATATTAAATAAATAAAATATAGATAAATAAATAAAATATAACACAAAACTTTAAATAAATAAATAAATAAAACAAAATAAATAAAATAAAATAAAATATAAAAATAGCAGGACGTTGCGGGACGAAGGGTGTAAAGAGGTGCCGACGCCACATGTCTCTCCCTCTCTGTCTACATCGGCGCGTGCTAGAAGGTCATCGCAAGGGGCACGGCCCCCCTCACCAGGAGAATGTGACGCGAGCTGTGTAGACACGTCCCCACGCTCGGATCCTGTCGGATTCAGAGTCGCGCTTGCCCGGATAGCGACGACCCGGAACACAACGAACCCGCCAAGGCACGACGAGGTCCCCGGGGGGCTGTCGCGAACACGCCGTGGTTGTGCGTCCCTAACAGGTGCGCGCAGGCGAGGATGTGGAAAGACACGGTGACGGGGGACATCCCTGTCCATAAAGGGGGGGAAGCCGGGACCCGGAGCGTTGGTGGGCGATGGCACCGAGGCGGCTGGCACTCGGCCCGGCCCAGCCCTCCGCAGAACGAGTTGTCGCCTCCCCCCGACGGACATCGAAAGCAAGGAGGGTCAAGGGGATGAGCCCCGCGGGAATTCGCGGCACGGACAGTGCAGGTGCACACGACACCCCGCAACCCGTGCTCCTCTTTTGGGGTCGTTGGTCTCCTGTTTCGGCCGAGGGAGCGCGCCCGGTCGCGCCCGGCTTACCTACGATCCAGTCCATCTCCTCCACGTTGTCCCCGTAGGGCCCGAACCGACTCTGGCGCCGGAACCGCCTCCCCGTGATCGCGGGGATGTGCACGTGCAGCAGGGACACGAAGAGCAGGAAGGGCCCGTGCCGGTTTCTGCAAGGAGGAGGACACCCTTCACGGGAGCGGCATCGGTTCCGACGCCGCTGGACCGGGGGTGGCCGAGCGGAGGCCCGCGTTTCCCAAACCGGTCCATGGAAAAGGGCGACTTCTTCAGACCTATCTATCTGCCTGGAGGGTCGGGATAGGAAACCCTAAAGGTGGCAGAGCGACTTGGATGCTCTGAGAAGGCATCTTGTTGACGCATGATGGTTTAAAATGACCAAAAGAGGCATAAAAAGGGGCTCAGCGTCACCAGTCGTCACACGTGTGTGCGAATCAAAGCACGACACGCTGTCGCCTCCCACCCGTCAGAACGGCCGGCGCTCGCACGTCAGCAAACGAGGGTCGGCGAGGACGTGGGGAGAACAAAACAAAAGAAGGGGACCCTCAGACGCTGTTGGGGGGACTGCAAAGGGGTGCAGCCACCGTGCAGCGCCGTCTAGGGGATCCTCAACCAATTAAAAGTTGAGCCGCCTCAGGATCCGGCGATCCGTCGCTTTTGGGTATTTATCCCCCAAAAACCCCAAAACAGTGATTTGAAAAGACCTATTCACCCCTGTGCTCACTGCAGCGTGATTCACACCCGCCGAGACGTGGACGCGGCCTCGGTGCCCACGTGCAGACGAGCGGACAAAGGAGCCGTGGTACACACATGCGGGGGAATATTACTCGGCCATGAAAAAGAACGGACTCTTCACCATTTCCAACAACGGGGAGCATCTAGAGGCTACGATGCTGAGGGCAATAAGTCCGAGGGCACAGATACCTCTCGATGTAGGCAACGGCCTCCCGCACCAGCCGCTGGGCCGCCTTTTCCAGATCCATGGGCTGCTCGACGACGTCGCCGTTTCTCATCAGGAGGCAGTTCCAGCGCCGCACGAAGCCGAAGCTGGCGTACCAGGACACGAAGAAGAGCACGACGAGGCCGGCCGCCGCCGCCACGGCTCTCGGGGACACCGAGACGAGCCCCCAGGCCCTGGCGGCGGCCAGCGTCAGGACCCCCAGCGCCATCAGCTGGGTGTAGCGGCGCAGCTGGGGCCTCACGGCGGCGCCCACCTGCATGGGCCGGCCCGGCTGGCAATCGCTGAGCAGCGTCAGGGGCATGCCGTAGAAGTAGCCGAAGCCGTGGCGCAGCGGGTGGTGGCAGTGGTCCTCGCGCGAGTGGCAGCTCACGCCCTGGTGCCATTTCCCTGGGGGTGCAAGGGACGCGTCAGTGGAGACGCTCGCGTGCGCGGGGGGCGTGCCGTCGGACACGCGTCCCCCTCTCGGGGCCACGCGGACATGTCGAGGACAAAGGGAATGGGCCACGGCGATGCAGGTTGACACTTTCTGGACCATTCGGGATTACGAGCTCACAGCCCTGCCTCCTTCTGCTCCGACTCGATTCGCACAACATCACCGGCTGCTGTTCTGTTTTCCTTTTTTTTTTTTTTTTTTTTTTACTTAAAAAAAGAAAAATCAGGGGAAGAAAAATCAGGTCTCTGTCCGCCCCCCCCCCCCCGCCGTCTTCCCTCCTGACACAAGACTAAACTGGCAGGAATGGGCTCCGTCGAAAACGAGGACGCGCCAGAGACGCGGACACACCGCCGCCGTTCAGTTCCGGGCAACGGGGACATCGATCTATTTATCTGTTTAAAATAAATTTTAAAAAACGCTATGCGCAGACGGGGAGGTCGAGGGACGCGCCCGGCGTCAGGCCCTGACTCCCCACGGTGGCCAAGGCAACGTTGGAGTCGACGCAGGGGGCCGAGGAGCTTTGTGCTTTTTTAGGATTGAGACGGGAGACAAAGATGCGCGTGCAGACGTGTCAAAAGGGCCTCGGGGCGATCCTCTGCAGATGGGACGTGCTGTGTATGGACTCAGTGTCAGTGCCCCCCGAAGTCATGTGACGAAGGCTAATGCCCCAGGCGTTGGTATCAGCAGGAGTGGCCTATGAATGGGGGTGACAAGCTCACATGGCTGAACCCTCTTGGGTTCGGTGCTGGGGGCCTGCAAATTAAACCGATGAACGGCAGAGGAATGGGACCGGTGCTCTCTGTACGAGACCCCACAGAGCTCCCTCGCCCCTTCCCCCCAGTGAGGACGCTGTCTGTGAACAACCAGGACGAGGGTCCTCGGCAGAGGCTGCGTCTGCCGCTGCCTTGACCTTGAAGAACCATGAGAAAGAAACTTGTAGGATAGCTGTGTGCGCAGCAGCAGGGAGTTTTAAGAGGTGGAACAGCAGAGGTAGGTAAAGCCTCGATGACATGGGTGTGTCCCAGCTCCCTGGGACCCGAGGTCGGACGTGGAGCATGCGAAGGCTCGGCGGGGATGACCTGCACCCCGGGTGACTCCCTTGTGAGGAAGGTCCCCCCCAATGTCCCCTCTCGCACTGTTCCTTTGCTATTTTGCCGTGCGTCCTCGCACTGGAGTAAATCGCGGCTGTGACTGGGACCATATGGCCCGGGGGGCGTCCTGCTGACTTCCCGAACCCCAAGGTGGTACGTGGACCCCAAACGACCGTGCTGGGTAGCGAGGGAGCTTCGGACCCCTCCCCCGCCCGAGCCTGCCATGCAAAGCGAAGCGCTGACCACACGTCTGAGGGCTCTGTGGCCCTTTTGGGGACGGTCGTCTCTACGTCGGGACAGGAGAGGACGCAGATGTCCAGAATGGGGAGGGGGGAGGAGGTGATTCAAGCGAGACTCTCACGTTAGAATGACTGGTCAGCGACACATTGCGACGCTGTGGCCGATCCAGGACAGGTCGGGGGTGGGAGACGGGGTTTGCCCCTGACGCGTGACCTCATCCCCTGTGGGGGAAGGCCAGGCCTAGGTGGGAGAGGACTTTTGAGACGGGCGCGGGGCGCGTACCTATGAGGCCCGTCGCGTACCCTTGCCGCTGCAGGATGCTCGCGAACGTGGTCTCGTTCTCGGGGAGCCCGCCCGAGCAGGCGTTCCAGGGCAGCACCCGTTCCCTGTTGCTGTAGTCCATGCCTGCGGGGCAGAGTGGGCACGGGGCACTCACCTTCTGCTCGCTGCATGTGCGGACGGCCATGTGCCCGCTGCCAGCAGCCTCTCCGCGGTGCCCGGAACCGCTTTTTGCTTGTCACGACTGCGAGGGGTGCGAACTGACACTTTGTGAGTAGGGACACCTACGGGGGCACAGGACAGCACCACCAGACCCTCACCCAGCCCCAAAGGTGAGCAGCGCCGAGGTCAAGAAAGCCGGGGCCTTTGCGTGAGACGGTCTGTCCGTCCATGATCGTGTCTCACTCATCTGTCTGTCTGTCTACATCTACCTTTCTATCGTCCATCTGTCCGTCCGTCCATCCATCCATCCATCCATCCATCCATCCATCATCTATCCATCTGTCTATCTGGCATTTAGCAGGCGGAGTCCGGCACCCCCAGGACCTCAGAACACGGCTGTACGTGACTTTGGGTCTTTACAGAAGGAATTAAGGTGCAATGAGCTCACCAGGGTGGCCCTGATCCCATAGGACTCTGTCCCTATAAGAAGAGGGGATGAGGACACAGACCCACACAGAGGGATGGCCACGTGAGGACACGGGGAGGACATGGTGTCGGCCCGCCAAGGAGAGAGGCTTCAGGGGGATCCGGCCCTGCGCACACCTGCATCTCGGACATCCGGCGTCCCGGATGTGGCCCGTCCATGTGTGTCCTTCACGCCCCAGTCCGTGGTATTTTCCTGGCCCCCCAGATAGACTACCGTGATGGTACTGGGACACGCGACCCCATAGTGGCGCAAATATGCAAACGGATGGACAGACGTCACCGCTGGGGGCGAGTTTTAGCGTTCTGATTCCAGTTATCACACTTTTTTTTTTGGGGGGGGGGTAGGACAGCCTGAAACGCAGCATTCATGTAACGACGGGGGGGACAGGTTGCACGTAAAGTTTCTGCGTCATCTATGGAGATTGAGGACAACGGACGGGGGGACAGGACGGGCTCCTGGGTCCCTGGTCCCCGCGTGCCACCCACCTGATCGGAGAGCGAGTCTCCCCGTGAGGAAGGCGGCTCGACTCGGGGTGCAGACCGGGGCGGCCGCCAGGTGCTGGGTGAGCCTCACGCCTTCCCGTGCCAGCCGGTCGATGTGCGGGGTCCTGGGCGAACCGCACACACAGGTCACTGTCGGGAGGAGCCCGCGCGTGCAGCCTGAGCGAACCCCTGGGTGTGTGTGTGGGTGTGTGGGGGGAAGGCATGGGGACAGAGGCATCCACGACGCCCCCGACGGGTGTCACTGGGTGGGAGAGTGGGACTGGGCTCTGGGCCCCTGCGGGAGCAGGTGAAACCCCCTCTCACTGGACGCGGGTCATTCCGGGGCGGGTGTGGGTTGAACGGTCCACGGGCGGCACCCATGGGAGCTAGCGGCCTGCCCGTCTGCTTGTCCAGGTGCCAAGGGGGGGTGAGGGGCGTGGCTTAGGCAGGGAGGGGCGTGGCTTAGGCAGGGAGAGGCGTGGCTTATGGAGGGAGGGGCGTGGCTTATGAAGGAGTGGCTTACAGAAAGGGGCGTGGCTTACAGAGGGTGTGGTGTATGGAGGGGGCGTGGCTTATGGGAATGGGTGTGGCTTACAGAGGGAGGGGCGTGGCTTATGGAGGGAGAGGCTTATGCAGGGAGATGAGGGGCTTATGGAGGAATGGGCGTGGCTTACAGAGGGAGGGCGTGGCTTATTCAGGGAGTGGGTGTGGCTCACTGAGGGAGGGCGTGGCTTATAGGGGTGAGGCTTACAGAGGGAGTGGCTTATGCAGGGAGGGCGTGGCTTACTGAGGGAGGGCGTGGCTTACAGAGGGGGCGTGGCTTGCACACTGTCAGCACTCGCACAGCAGAAGCTGCAGTGGACCCCTCCTTCCCAGCAGGAACCCCGAAGTGACTTGACGGAGCCCCCACCCTGCAGGAGACCCCTCCATAGCACGGGGAGTCGGAGGCAGAGATAGGAGAGATGTGGCCACCAGCCCAGGGACGCCTGGGGTCCCCAGATGCTGGGAGAGGCAGGGAGGACCCTCCCCTGGGGCCTCCGGAGGGAGCAGCAAGGCCCTGGGACCCCTGATGTCCCACTCCTGGTGTCCAGGACCGGGTGCGGGAGGAGGGGGGACACATTCCTGCGATTTTCAGCCCCCCGGGGTGTGGTCCCTGGCTTACGCCCCCCAGGGAAGCACTCGTTCTGGGTTGTTTGCAGGGCGTGGGCCTCTCCCTCTCTGTTCCTGCTGCGCCCTTTGGCCCGGGTGCACTAAGCATCTCCCGCCTCCCTGGGCGCGTTTTCAGGGCAGCCTGCGGCCCCCTCCAGACACAGACACGCACGACCCCCAGCGCTGTGTGCACCTCAGCGTGTCGTTTCCGTAGCAGCCGAGGTCCCCGATGCCAAGGTCGTCTGCCATGATGAGCAGGATGTTGGGCCTAGAGCCGTCGGCCGCCCGCACCTCGCACATCCCCAGGAGCAAACAGGCAACGAGCAGGGGCCCACGGACCCTGCGGAGCAACAGCGAGCGTTGGGCACGAATAAACACGCGTGACTTGGAGGGAAAAGGCAGCGTGTCCAAGCGGCTCGCTGGGCACGCTTCCCAATTCCCATTAAGTTAGCTTTTAACCGGGGTAGAATTTCCAATTTTCCACTAAGTTACAGTTTAACCAGGGTTGCGTCCAGCTTTTGTTGCCTTCGTCCCGGGTTTTGGCAGGGCAGCGCGCACGTGTGCCAAAGTTTTGAATCCAGGCCCCTCCTATCCTCCTGATGGGTTGGGACGTCAAGGGCAGGGGTGCAGGGCCGGCAGGGCAGGGCCCCTCCGGGTGCCCAGGCCCAGCTGTGCGCCTCGTGTCCCCGAATTCCGGCTGAGCCACGATGGACGTGGGGCGCGAGGATAATTGTGAGATTATGGCACGGCTGCGACGATTGGGGGCCACAGTTCAGCTATTTCGTCGCGGATTGGAAAGGCTTGCTGCCACCAAGAGCTGGGAGCGCACAGGCGACCGTGCGTAAAGGGACTTGGGGCGCACGCGGGGCACCCCCGGATCTACCCGCTCTGTAACCGGGAGGCATGCGGGCCTGGGTCGCTCTGATCCCAACTGGGGTGCGTTCTGGATGCTGGGGGAGAACCCAGCGTTTTTCCTTCTCCTCCTCCCCCTCCTCCTCTCCCCTCACCCCGATTTCTCCTCTTCCCTTTCCCTGTTCCCTCTTTCTCTACTTCTCCTTCTGTCTACCCTGTGGAGCGTTGGGTGGGGGGATATTGTCCCCACCCTCTTTTGTCCCGGCACCAGGACAGAAATGGGCCTCCGGCCACGCTCTCTGTGGACGCCCCTGTCTGCCCTCCCGTGACCCCAACCCCAGGACCCCTGGGGGCACGTCCCGGGGTCCCACGCACCTGGTGGAGGTCGCGGCACGTCCCGGGCACGCTGTGGCTCCCATGGTGGAGTGCAGGCTGCAGGTCCAGGACTTTGTCCCTGCCTCCGTGGAGGTGGAGGGACTCTCCCCCAAACCAGCTTAACCTCCCTGACCCCTGGAGATCATTGTTGCAGACAGGTCCCCCCCCACACCCGCAGTTCCAGCCGATTGAGAGTGGGGCGCCTCCCAGGGAGACTGGAACCAACAGGGAATGGACTAAGCCCTGCTAGGCCCGGGGTGGTCAGCCCCTCGCTATCCCACGCCGCCCCTGGAGACCCCTTGCTCCACCTCCCACAGGGCCTTCCGAGTGCAGTCAGGCACCCAGGATGCTAATCCAGGTTCCCAGGCGTCTGGGCGGCCAGACTTCTCCTCCACGGCCCAGCGAGCAGGGGCGCTGGCCTCATGGGACCCTCACCCCCAGGACCTCACTTCTGGGTCCCCTGGGTGGTCCTATCCAGGGCCTGGCCCCGCCCCTGAGCTGCCCGGGGAAGTTCTCTCTCGGGTGCTCCAACTCAGCTCCGCATCTCTACCAGATGGCCCCCAAAGCGTGTTCCCCCGAAGCCCGGCCTGTAGTGGCTTCAGGGCCAGAGCAGGTCAGAGGGGGCTCAGTGCGGGACGAGGATTCGGGGTAGACCCGGCTGAAAGCGCTCGCTCCGATAGGGCAAGACCGGGGATGGGAGTGGGGCGGGGGGCTAGTTGCCTGGACCGTCGTTTCTTTCTTTCCGCCCGAGGGGAATCGACCCGCCTCAGGCACCGATGGTCGGTCGTGGGGCTGGCGGAGCGCTCCGGGCAGCCGCCTTTCTCGGCCGCACACCCCTGGGGATGCAGAGCCGGGAGGAGGGAGCTGGTGCTTGCACCCGGAGGCAGAAAGAGGTTCCGGAAGGCCGGCACTTTGCCCGCAGCAGGGAATGTATTGTGGGCCGCCCCGTGTCCTTCCCCAAATGCGTGCGTGGAGGCCGTCACCCGCGGGGGGAGCACAGAACATGGGTGGGCTTGGGGAAGGGTCTTCATGGAGGGGGTCACAGAAGGTGCAATGAGGTCCCCAGGGGGGCCGTGATCCCATAGGACTGGGTCCTTGCACAGAGGGACGAGCACGTGAGGACACGGGGAGGGGACGGCGTCCACACACCCTCCTCCCGCCACGGCAGCCCCGTGCAGGCCAGGTCCAGGGTGAGGCCCGTGGCCGGGGAGTGGAGCTCGCAGTGACCTCCAGATGTGGCACGTGTCCCCCGACTCGCTGGGACGCGTGTTCCCCGAAGAAGAGGCCCTGGAGACGCAGTCTGTGCTCGTCGGCGTTGACCTCAGGAAGCCGCCGCGGCGGAGGCCCGGGCATCGCCCTCGGTGTCCGCGGATTCTCGACTCAGCCTCACGGGTGGCGATGCCTGCACCTCGCGGCCGTCACTGGCCGCCGCCTTCCCGGTCGCACCCGCACAGGGGGAAGCGGCCGCAGCAGGGCTGCAGCCACGGCAGCCAGACGTTGTCCAGCGCGTCCAGCTGCAGCGCCGCTGGGCGCAGCGTGCGGCGGTGCCGGGCCACGGCCTGGGCGACGCGCTCCGTCACCTGGTGGAACAGGGGCTCCGTGTCGGGCGTGAGCGCGTGCGCCTCCGAGGGGTCCCTGGACAGGTCGAAGAGCAGGGGCGGGTCGTGGTGGTGGACCGCGCCGGCCCCGGAGCACGGGCACACGCCCCTCCCGTAGCAGGCGCCGGCGCCCGCGTGCAACGCCGGCGTCACGTAGTGCACCTTCCACACCGCACCTGCTGCGGGGAGACAGGGACACAACGGGGGGGGGGACGCTGAGGTCGTGGGGTCGCTGTCGGGCACGGGGGTGGGGACAGCACGAAGCGATGGGTACACCCACAGCGAGCTCCAGCCACACTGTGGAATACTACGCAGCCGTGAAGAGGGACGGAGCTGGGGCACTGCCTGGACCGCGAATGAAGGGTGCCCGGGGAGAGACGCTGGACACGGGAGGCCACGGGTAGCCTCGTTTGCACAGAGGAACGTCCACCCAGGCAGGGAGGGGGACACTGGACGTCTGGGGCCGGTGGACGGGGCGGGTCTCCTTTCGGGAACTGAACAATTTCTACGACTGGGCGGTGGCGACAGTCACAATGCATTGCGGATGCATCGCACGTCCCCGCTGCGAGCACTAGAAAAGTCGCACTGTGGGGTGTGGACGTGTGCGTGTTGACCCTGTAGGTGTCCCCCCCCCCCGTGACCCCGTAACTCGAGTGGCGAAGCTCTGCCCTCACAGTGGGGTGGCCTCAGCAGGCGGGCGCTGGGAAGGAATCGGGGGGGAGGCGCCCCCGGGATGGCACGGGCGTCCTCATGACAGGACGGGACCCCGGGGCGCTCTCTGCCCTGCAAGCGAGTCCGCGGCGAGAAGAAGGCCGCCATCCGTGCGCAAGCCGGGGAGGGGGGTCCCCTCGACAGGAGAGACCGACGCGGTCCCCTCGCTAGGCCGCAGGCCTGCGGTGCTACGTCACGGCCACAGCCGACCCCGAGCCCGGGAATTGGAGCTGGAGAAAGCGGTTGACAGAAAGGGAGGGCCCCTGCTTTGCGGCCTGCGTGAGTTTTTGGGGCTTAAAACGCCACCGGCCGTTCCCAGTGAAAGGTTTCCTAGGCCCGTCTGCAGGTGGGGGACGCGGAGAAGGGAAAGCAGGTGGAGAGGGAGGGGGCGGGGGCGTCCCTGTGGCACCAGGCCCGGCACCGCCTCAGCAAGAAAGAAAGAAAGAAAGAAAGAAGGAAGGAAGGAAGGAAGGAAGGAAGGAAGGAAAGAAAGAGAGAGAGAGAGAGAGAAAGCGGGGGGAGGACAGGACGGCCCCACACCGGGCCCCACACCTGCCCCGGCCCGGCCTGCTGGGACCTGCCCGGCCTGCGATTGGCGGGTTCCCTCTGGCTCTGGGGGGTGAAGGGGGGCGTGGGCGGCCCCTTAGGAGGGCAGGGAGCACGCCTGGGTGGCCCTGCCTCCTCCAGGAGCAGAGCTGAGGTCCCGCATGGGCTGTGGGGTCAGGGAGGGGGCTAAGGGGACGGGGGGTGCTGGTGGACGCTGGGAACACAGAGGAGCGGCCGGAGGTCCCCGGGCCCTGGGCACGTGAGGGCGAGTGGCACGTCTGCTCGGCCAGGCGGGACGCGCCCGTCCCACGTGGCGCTGCCGTGTCCGGGGGCCACACCCTAGCCGTCTGTCCCCGCTCTTTGGAAGGGGACGGTGGGGCCAGAAGGGCCCGGAGAAGTCGGAGACGCAAAACGGATGCAACCCCTGTCGCTGCTCAGGTCACGAAGCCACCGCGGCTGAGACTGTGTCACGAGGCCGGGGTGGCTGACCCACGCGGAGGCAACGCGGGGTGGGGGGGAGAGAAGCCCACTTGCGAGGTCAGAGGGAGGCGCGACCCCATGCACGCCCGTTTGTGTGATCACGCGAGGGCGTGCGCCGTGACGGTTCCTCCACGTCCCACCCCGGGAGCTGGTGGCCATGTGGCCGAGAATCCCTCTCCCGCCCCCAACGAGGCCTCTTCCTGCGGGGACAGGTGGGGTGACCCAGAGTGGCAGGCGGGGGGAGGGTCGCCGTGGCGCAGCCGACTCACTGCGCCTCTGGTGCCAGCGGGCCGCGTGCAGGGACGTCTCACAGTAGTGGAACAGGAACTCGTGCCCCGAGTGCGGCGCCGTCCCCAGCAGCAGAGGCAGCAGGCCTCGGCCGTCGATCACCCTGCAGGCGGGAGCCGGCGGGGTCAGTCAGGGCTGCGGGGCAGGGCGCGGGGACCGTTACTGGCCCCTCAGTCCCGTCCCTGACGCGGATCACGAATGCAGAGACATGGACACGTCTGTGATGTCGTCGTCGTGCCCGTCCGGGCGTCCAACCAGCCCGGGAGGTGTGCACCCCCTGCCCCCCGACGGGGCCGGGAACGGGGCCTTTCCCACCCGGCACCGGGTGCACACGCTCCGTCCTCCCTTCTCCACGCCCCAGACACCGTCTCCTTCCCGAGGCCCGTCTCCCTCCTGCCCAGGTGCATCCCGGGGGCTTCCACGCGCTTCCCCCCCGACTCCACGCGGAGCCCAGTGGTTCCGACGGGGCAGCCCCGGTCCCCAAGGACGCGCGCACCTGCTCCGGGACCGGGTGCACGTCTGCGCCCCTTCGCGACTCGCCCACCACTCTCTACCTACAAACAGGGGCCGGGGACCCGGGACCGCCCACTGGGTCCCCGGACCCAGGGGGTTAAGTGCTCTCGGGGACACGGGCCGTCGCCCTTTCGACGGCCTCTGAAGTGATTTGGAAAAACTTGTCAGCGTCTCGCAAAGTCGGAGAGGCCGGAGCGCGTGCGTGTGTGCGTGTGTGAGGATGTCTCGGCAGTCAATCATCCAGGCCGATGATCCGAACGCGTACGTATACTTTTTTCTACAGATATATACATTTATTTTTATTTTTATTTATTTATTTTCGGTCTTATTTTTATGTATTTATCTATTTATTTATTTATTTTTGGTTTTATTGCTATTTTTATTTACTTATTTTTATTTTTATTTATTTTTATTTATTTATTTTTATTTTTATTTTTTATTTAATTTAAATTTAATTTTTATTTACACATTTATTTTTATTTTTATTTATTTATTTTTGGTCTTATTTTTATTTATTTATTTATTTTTATTTATTTATTTATTTTTATTTTTATTTACTTATTTTTATTTTTATTTAATTTTAATTTTAATTTATATTTATATTTTTATTTTTATTTATATATTTATATCTATATCTATATTTTTATTTTTATTTATATATTTATTTTTATTTTTATTTATATATTTACATTTATATTTATTTTTATTTATCTATTTTTCTACAGATGCCATGAAATGGGGTTTAACTACTCTCGGTCAAGGTAGAGCGGTTAGAACCCTAGGGAGATCTTCCTCGGCCTGAGTTGCCGTGGAAAAGATGAAATGAACCCCTCTATGCCGTCCTATAGACAATCCATACCATGATGCGTATTCACATTCCGTAATATATTCTTTAGATAAACGTTTGTGTTACTTATTATATATTTAAGTATAAGGAAGATAAGGCAGTAAAATATATGGAGCATAAATGCACAGATGGATATTATTTCACCTCCAAATACGTACATCCGCATGCACGGGCTCACCTCTGTGTACGTTTATTATAAATCCTCTCGAGATACAAACATATATATAAAGCTGTTCAACGACGGCTTCACATACATGCTGCCTGGTGAAACGCACCTGCCCTAGAGATGCCACACCTGTTTTTATGTTTAGAGCGTGGGAGGGGCTTTAGAAAACTATTTTACACGTTAGAAAAATAGCAACCGATGAGAGAGAAAACAAATAAATATAAAATAAAGAAAAAATAGAGAAAAATAGATAATAAATAAAAAATCATAAATATATGAATGAATGAATGAATAAATAAAAATAAAAAATAAAAAATAAAAATATAAAATATATGAATGAATGAATAAATAAAAATAAAAAATAAAACATAAAACAAAAAATAAAAAATATATGAATGAATGAATGAATAAATAAAAATAAAAAATAAAAAATAAAAATAAAAATATATGAATGAATAAATAAAAATAAAAAATAAAAAATAAACAAAAAATAAAAAATATGAAATAAAAAATAAAAAATATATGAATGAATGAATAAATAAAAAAAATATATGAATGAATGAATAAATAAATAAAAATAAAAAATAAAAAATAAAACAAAAAATAAAAAATATGAAATAAAAAATAAAAAATATATGAATGAATGAATAAATAAATAAATAAATAAAAATAAAAAATAAAAAATAAAAATATATGAATGAATGAATAAATAAATAAAAATAAAAAATAAAAAATAAAACAAAAAACAAAAAAAAAATAAATAAATAAATAAATAAATAAGTAAGTAAGTAAGTAAAAACAGCAAGGAGAGACGTGACCGTCAGTGAGAGGAAACGGGAGAACATAAAGCCGTGAGACACTGACATGGGACAGTCGACCCGTCCGGGGAGAAGCCGTGGGAGTGGTAACGCGCACACGCACCTGCGTGTGCCCGCTCGCACGCGCCCGTCATTTATCGCCAATACCGTCCGTGTACCCACGCGTCATGTAAACTGATTGCGGTTCCGCGAGCCACGTCTGGAAAACATTTCGGAGACTGTGCCGGGCAAGCCATTTAGCCGTAAATCACGGCCGTGGCCTTTGATCTGGGCATGAAGCTTCTGCGGTTCTTACTAACCAGGTCATTACGGCAAGACGGGGTTTAAATAAACAAAACCAAAAACAAAAACAAGGCTAACGTCCGCCTCTAAGAGGGTGGCTGAAAAAAAATACTATAAATTCAGTAAATTTTTTGTCTGCGCAGCGAGATTTCTAAATATACATGCGAACGTGTGGAATATGTGATATTAAATATATAAACATAATCGCTGAGCCTATGTAATAACCTATAAAAATGTATAAAATCCATAAAATATCCACAAATGTATAATATATATATATATATATAATAGGATATGTATACGTATCCTGTAATTAATGGATTCGTTTCTAGGCTGAGATTACGAAATCATTTTCTTTTCTTTGTTTTCTGCCAAGTTTTCTGCACTTTTTGAGACAAGAAAAACTGGGATTGCACCAACAACCCCTACCAGGCGGGATGAGAAGCGCCTTCCTGCGATGAACTGTTTGATTTTCCGGTGGCTGCAGCCGGGATCGTAACATGCAGGTCCCCCGAGCACCCGGGGAACGGGGACAGGGACATGTCGCGTGCGGAAACGACGCGGTCACCTGACGCCCGTTGATGACGGTGGGAGCCCTGCGGCCTTTTCTCCAGATCCCATTCCCACGGGTGCCTCACGCCGGGCAAAGGTGACAGGTGACGGTTCCCGCGCAAAATCGAGTCGTTGTTCTGGACCCACCTGTCCTGGGGCACCTGGCCGCCCGCCAGGTCCACCACGGTGGGGAAGACGTCCATCAGGCTGGTGGGCTCGTCGACGACACGGCCGGCGGGCAGCACCCCGGGCCAGCGCACGATGCCGGGGACCCGGATGCCGCCTTCCCAGCCGCCCATGCCTTTGCTCCCTGTGATGACACGGGGACAGAAGGGAATGTGGTGAAAAAGCAGAAGCGCCCGTTTCCCAGGCAGGGGTGACCTAACCTCCCCGCTGCCATAGAACGTTTTCGGGGTTTCCAGAAATTACGGTGTGGACATTTGGGGGCGGGGCGCGTCTCTGGGGACGCTATTCTGCCCGCCGGGATGACCATTTCGGTGCCTCGGATTTTCAGGGCTCTGCCTTGTCATTTCCAATTCCATTGTTCTAGGCCCCAGGCCCCGGCTTTCGTGGGTGGCTGCGTGCTCATGCACCCAGGTGGGTGACGCTGAGCGTGCAGTTCCCACCTCCCGTGCACGGGCACTGAGGTGTGCAGAATAGCGCGGTGCGGACGGAAGACAGGTCTTTGTGGGACGACAGGGGGGAACGTTGAAAAAGGTCCCACAGCACGGGAGGGTGGTACCGGGCGGAGAAGCATAGGCATGGGTGACACTGAGATGAAAAGGGTTTCAGGGGGTCAGACCACCCCCCACCCCCGGGTGAAAAAGCTTTCGGAAGCCGTTCACACGTGTGGTTTAATCTGTACCTATATGTCCCCTTTTATGTGTGTGACGGACTCAGGCATCGTAAATATACGGCCACGACACGGTGAACACAGTCTCTCACTACTGTAAAAAGGTAAACTCAGTGTCACGGCACATCGTTGGGGGCAGCGTGTTTTGGCATCTGGCCATAACGGCTTGTGCATAATCGATCAAATCCTTGTCGGGATATAACGTGGCCAGCGACCCCCATTCGCCTGAGGGCATTGGCCGAAGGGGCCGTGCGAACCCGAGCCTATCAGCGGAAGGATGCACACGCAAACAAGTCAAGTGGTACGTCCACGCGATGGAATATTACTCGGCCGTGAAAAAGAACGGAACACGGATGATGCACGCCGCAGCGTGGACGAAGCTGACAGCCAGCGCGGTGAGAGGACGAGGGTCGTCGTAGAGGACCCGGCTTTGCGTGAGTCCATTTACGGGGAATATTTAGGAAGCGTGGAGAGAGAGAGAGAAGCGAGTGGGTGCCTGCCGGGGCCGGGTGCGGGAGGGGGAAGACGGGGGTGATTGCGGATGGGAGCCTGAATCCCTCCCGAAGAGCAGGGAAACGCCTGCAGTTATGTCACGGCGATAGCCGCACGATTCTGGGAACACACTCGAAAGCACGTGGATTGTGCAAAAAAAAAAAAAGGAAAAGTCGGCATCCGAGCTTGAGAAATTGGGGGATTTCTCAGCCAAGAGCAGAGCCCTCGCTGTCCCTCTCTCGCGGCGGGTGGCCCCGAGAGATTTAGGCCTGGGGGGGTTGTGGGACACGCATCTGGGGGATCGGCCGGCCTTGCCTTTGTAGACCCCGTTCCAGCCTCCGTGCTGCTCGCGTCCCAGCCGGGCCTCCAGGGACCCGCCGTGGTCCGAGGCGAAATAGACCAGGGTGCTGCGCGTCAGGCCTTCCGCGTCCAGCGCGTCGAGGATCTGCCCTGCAAGACATCGGGGCATGGGACCTGGCCGGGTCGGGACGCCCGATCGCCACCGTGCGTTTCCGCGTGACGGGCGGGGGCCGCGACGTCCCTCTGGGGACCCAGCGTCTGAGCTCGGCCCCGGTCTCCGACAGGTGCTCGCCGGAGCAGGGGACGAGGGGGGGGGGGCGGACGAAAGTGGCCAGAACGTGTGGATTTAAGGAAACGTGCGTTTTCTCGTGGACGGGGGGGGGTGCACGTTTCCGGAGCTGTCGGTTTTCCTCCCCCTTAATGGACAGGTTTTACTGTTTTTTAAAGCTTTGGGGTGGCGGATACGCCCACCCGTGTCATAATTGATGATTCCGATATGGAATCAATCGTTAACGTCCACGGCGGAGGCTGGGCCCACTCAGATAGTCCACGGGGTTTGATCAACGCATCAGATCGTACGTTCACCATCATAGGGTCACGCAGAACAGTTTTCCCGCCCTAAAAACCCCGTGGCCTGCCTACCGACACGTTTACACCGATTTTCACTTGAAAAATAGCCCAATTTTGCCCGATTGGGCTTCGAATCGGGGGAGAAAGCGAGTCCGTTGAATTCGTATCGTAGGACGGATAATAGGGGTCCTGGATGATGTCAGGGCGTCTCACCCTGCGCCGCACAGTTTCAGCTTTTCCGTTGCGTCATGTCAGATCACGTAGATCGGCACGTTTGTTCACCCGGGGTCGTTTTCCCCCACGTCGTGAATTTGGATGTGAGAAACGCCCCCTTCGGCATCACGTGCAGCCGCCGACTGCTCATCGTTTCCCTGCAAGGACCCTGCCTGGGTGGATTCGTGCCGAAGGGGACGGGACCAGGCGCAGCGGGAAAGTGGGGCGAGCGGGATCGGCCCAACGCCCGCGAAGGAGCGCCCCGTCGTCACCCGGAAGGCGCACTCACCCACCATCCAGTCCATCTCCTCCACGTTGTCCCCGTACAGCCCGTGCTGGCTTCTCCCCAGGAAGCGCTCGGTGGTGACGAGAGGCGTGTGGACGTGCAGAAAGGACACGACGAGCAGGAAGGGCCCTTCCTTGTGTCTGCGGACAAATAAGTGACTGGAGTTGCTATTAGTAATTATTGTTATTATTTTTTAAAATTATTATTATTATTATTATCATCCTTATCATTGTTATCATTGTAATTATCATCATTATCATGATTATCATAATTATCATTATTATTATTATCATTATCATTATCATTGTTATTATTCTTATTCTTATCATTATTATCCTTATCATCATCATCATTATTATCATTTTCATTATCACTATCATCATCATCATTATCAATATCATTATGATCATTATCATTATTATTTTTGTTATTATTATTATCATTAGCATCATTATTACTATCATGATCATCATTATTATCTTTATTGCTATTATTATCATTATCACTATTATTATTATCATCATTATTATTATTATCATTATCTTTATTATCATTGTCATCAGTATTATCACTATCATTATCATTATTATTTATTATCATTATCATTATCATCCTTATTATCAATCATTATCATTATCATTATTATTATCATAATTATTATCATTATCTTATTATCCTTATCATTATTATCACTATCATTGTTATCATTATTATCATTATCATTGCTATGATTATCATCATTATCATTATTATTATTATCCTTATAATTATTATTCTTATCCTTATTTATTATCCTTATTATTATTATCCTTATCATTATTAACATTGTCATTATCATCATCATTATCATCATTATCAATATTATCATTATCATTATCATTATTATCATTGTTATTATTATTATCCTTATAATTATTATCCCTATCATTATTTATTATCCTTATCATTATTAACATTATCATCCTCATCTTTATTATCATTATCATTATCATTATTATCATCATTATTATCATTATTATCAGTATCATCATTATTATTATTTTCATTATCATTATCATCATTATCAATATCATTATGATCATTATCATTATTATTTTTATTATTATTATTGTCATTATCATCATTATTGCTATCATTATTATCATTATTATCTTTATTGCTATTATTATCATTATCACTATTATTATTATCATCATCATTATTATTATCATTATCATTATTATCATTGTTATTATTATTATCTTTATAATTGTTATCCTTATCACTATTTATCATCATTATCATTATCATTATCGTCCTTATCATTATTATTTATTATTATTATTATCATTGTCATCATTATCATCCTCATCTTTATTATCATTATCGTCATTATTATTATCATCATCATTATTATGCTTATAATCATTATCCTTATCATTATTAACATCATCATCATCATCAGTGTCATTATCATCGTCATCATCATCATTCTCGTTATCGGCAAAGCGCAGGTAGAGTTCCCAGGGCCGCGGCGCCGCCATCCAAATCGCCCCGTCCTCACCCAGAGCCGTCTCTGCGGCTCCGTCCGGCTCTGTCCTCCCGCGCGGCTTCAGCGGGAGGCCCCCCGACGCCCTGACACCTGCCGGCCCGCGTTCTCCTCGCCTTCTCCCCCGATGGACGTCACCATTGTCGAACTCTACGTCCTCCCGACGCCCGAGAGGAAGAGGGCGACCCCCGGCGACGGCGCGCCCGGGCGCTGCTCCGTGCCAGCTCCGCGGTGGGCGTCTGTCTCCGCCTCAAACCTGAGCGTCGGGAAGGAGCGGTGTTGGCATTCGGTCTCCTCCGCGATTTGCCGTCAGGTCATGAAGTCTGGGGCGTGGGGGCGGCTGCGGAAGACGTCCTTGCGAAGGACGCGTGTGCGGGGCGTCATTTTTAACCTCCGTCGCCGCGTCGTCCCCGCTCTGCGGCTGGTCCCGAGGGCCTACTCGATCCATCCTCGTCCGTCCGTGCCCCTACGGCACGTCAGACTCCCCTCCTTTGATGCCCGACCCGTGCTAGGAGGCTCCTTCGAGAACGTTCAGAGAATGTTCTAGAACACGGTCACCACCTCATTTCCACCACGTGCGAAGGGGACGGATGGTGGCAGCCCCGTGAGTGGAACGCACTCGAGGCGCACGGCACGGGCTCTGCTCAGTGGGACTTTTTATCGCTTCCTGGCAAGTCCCTCCGTCACTCAAATCGACGTCCAGTCGGCAGCTGGTAGCAGGACGTCTTAGACGGACCGCCCCGATGACGACAGAAACCCACCGGGCAGACTCTTCGGGGCGTTCGTTTTGTCCTGTCCGTTGACCGTGACCTGTGCCGCTTGTGGCATATGCCTACGGGGTGGGACTGACCTTTTAGGGACGAGGCGATGACAGCGCCTTTTATGGGACGTGTCGCTCGTTCCACGACCGTGACCCTATGGGACGGGACTGACCCTCAGGGAGGACGAGATGACGGCACATTTTATGGGACGTGTCACTTGTTCTCACAACCATGACCCTACGGGATGGGACTGACCTTTTAGGGACGAGGCGATGCCAGCGCCTTTTATGGGACGTGTCACTCGTTCCACGACCGTGACCCTATGGGATGGGACTGACCCTCAGGGAGGATGAGATGACGGGACATTTTATTGCATGTGTCACTCATTCCATGACCGTGACCCTATGGGGTGGGACTGACCTTTTAGGGACGAGGCAATGACAGCGCCTTTTATGGGACGTGTCACTCGTTCCACGACCGTGACCCTATGGGACGGGACTGACCTTCAGGGAGGACGACATGATGGCGCCTTTTATGGGACGTGTCATTTGTTCTCACAACCATGACCCTACGGGATGGGACTGACCTTTTAGGGACGAGGCAATGACAGCGCCTTTTATGGGACGTGTCACTCGTTCCACGACCGTGACCCTATGGGACGGGACTGACCCTCAGGGAGGACGAGATGACGGCACGTTTTATGGGACGTGTCACTTGTTCTCACAACCATGACCCTACGGGATGGGACTGACCTTTTAGGGACGAGGCGATGCCAGCGCCTTTTATGGGACGTGTCACTCGTTCCCGCGACTGTGACCCAGACGGGCTCAACTAAGCATCGTCCGTGGCCCCACACAGGGGGCCGTGTCACCCTATGCGCGTGCCGGGGACACCAGGCCGTCGCTGAGGGAGCAGGGCCGCGGGAGGAGGCGGGCCTCGGACACTCACCGCCGGATGAAGGCCGCGGCGTCCTGCAGCAGGAGGGGCGTCGTGCGGGCCAGGCGCATGGGCTGCTGGGTGACCTCGTGGTCGCGCATCAGGAAGCAGTCCGCGTGCACGATGAGCGGGCCCAGCAGGCGCGCGGCCGCGGCCAGCAAGGCGGCCACCACGGCCGCCCCGACGGCCGGCGCCCACGCGCGGGGCAGGAGACGGCCCGCGGCGCCCGCGGCCAGCGTCAGGGCGGCCAGGGCGGCCAGCTGCGCGCTCGCGTCCAGCCGGGCCCGCAGCCGCGCGCGCTTCTCCGACAGCCCCCCGGGCACGCAGTCGCCCATCATGGACAGCGGCGTGCCGAAGAAGTGGTCGAAGCCGTGCCGCAGCGGGTGGTGGCAGTGGTCCCCGCGGCGCGCGCAGCTCAGGCCCAGGTGCCACTTCCCTGGAAGGGAAAGCGCACGTGGACGCGGCGCCCCCTGGCAGGTGCGGCGTGCGTGTCCCGGCCCCGCTGGGGGGCGGGCGGGGATGCAGGGGACCCGCGTCGGGATGTGGCGCTCTGCGTGGCACCACTGCGTGCCGCATGGTTTCCTCTTTTTCAGTCCAATTATGCTAATTGGTGGCTTAAAACGACATGAATCCGCGACCTCACGGTTGAGGACACCGCAAGGGTGACCTCCAGGCGTCCCCGCACTCTGCTCCCTCCCGAGGCTCACAGGGGACGGTCCTTCCTGCCTCTCCCAGCGTCTGGGGGCTCTGGGCGTCCCCGGGCGGGTGGCCGCGTCCCCCACCCGTCTGCCCCTCTGCGGTCGCGCTATCCCATCCGCGTCGTCACCAAACCTCCCGGTGTCGCCCTCTGCCAGGTGACCGTCCTCACCCCGAGACCCCTCACGTCGTCCCACCTGCAAAGACCCCTTTTTCCCGGTAACCCAGCCCTTGCCGCTGCCAGCCTTCAGGACCGGACACCTTCGGGGACCGCGCGATGCGGCCTGCTTCCTCCCCCCGATTTTGCCACGGCCTAAGGCGGGGCAGCGCGGAAGGCGCCGCGGCTTTCCAGAAATGGGAAGAATTCGCTAAATTTGCTAAAAAACCTTTTACGTGTTGCATGCCGCGTCAGAAAACTGTACGGGATGCCTACGAGGTCCCGGTGCCGCTCTCTCTCGAGAGGACCTACTACGTGCCACGCGCGCCGGGGTGGACCTTTCCGTCCGGTGGGGGGAAACCTCGGGGTTGAACCAGCCGCCGCGGAGAAGCGACGCCCCCGAAGCCGGGAGGCGCACGTACCCACGAGCCCGGTGGCGTAGCCTCGGCCCCGCAGTATTTCCGCGAACGTCGTCTCGTTCGGGGGGAGGCCTCCCGAGGCCGCGGCCCACTGCAGCACGCGGTGGCCGCGGCTGGACACCATGCCTTCGGACGGAAAGGAAAGGGGACCGTCGCCCGTCGGCTCTGCCTTCCTGAGCGCCTTTAGGCTCCGGCTGTTTAGGGGGGGGGGACGTCTCCACCGGGCGACGTGACGTCGGAAAGTCACTCCCGACTTGGGTGTTCACCTCCCGGATCGCTGCCCGCGTCCCCTGGGGACCTCCGGGGTCACCCCTCGCTTCCCGAATCCGCCCGGACGGTGGGCTGAGCCCTCCCTCGCCCGCGCCCCAGGCGGACCCCGCCCTTTCGTGCCCGGGCGCCCGGGGAGCGGGTCAAGGGCGAACGCAGGACGCACCTGATCGCACGGGGTAGCGGCCGGTGAGGAAGGCGGCGCGGCTCGGGGTGCACACGGAGGCGGCGGCCAGGTGCTGGGTGAGCCTGACGCCCTCCGCAGCCAGCCGGTCGACGTGCGGCGTCCTACGGGGAGAAACGTGGATTCCTACGTTGGGACGACGAGGACCCGGACTCGCTTTCCACCAGCGAGTGTGGACCCCGTGCACGGGTCCGCGGGTTCCGCGTGGCGGACGGGGGTTTCGGGGCCGGAGGAGGTCGCTTCGGCCTCTGGACAACAAGGATTTCTGCCGAGCGGTCGCGGCCCCGTGGAATGAACTTGAGCTTGGCTTCCCGCCGTCGTGCACACGACGCGTCGCCCAGGAATCCGCACCCACGTACGGGGCGGAGGGCTCGACCCCCCGTTTGGGGTCTCGGCCCTGAGCACCCCCCTCCCCGACTCCTTGCCTTAGGGTGCTGTTGCCGTAGCAGCCGACGTCCCCGATGCCCAGGTCGTCCGCCAGCATGAGGAGGATGTTGGGGCGCGAGCCCGAGACGCCGCTCCCCGCTGAGGGGTCCCAGCCCAGGAGGGCGCCGAGGGCCACGGCCAGCCAGGTCCTGAAAGGGAAGCTGCCAGAGGGGACCCTCAGTCCCGCCTTTGATGCCACTCGCGCGGCTTCCGCGGGTGGGACGCTGGCGTCGCTGTTTTAGGGACGTGAATGGGATAGGATCGTCCCATCGCGGAACACGTCGAGGTCATTATTAGGCATTTGGGGTTTTTTTTTCTTTTTTTTTTTTCCCGTTAAAAGCCGCCCCTGGGCGCACGGATGGCACCCTAGGTGGGGCGTGCCCACGGACAGCAGCAGGACAACGACGTCCCAGTCCCCAGGGCCTGGGTCTCGAAGGGACATGTGGAAGGTGGGGCCCTCGGAAGATCAGAGGCCTCCTCCGTAGGCCGGGGTCGGGTTTGGGGCCGACGGGGATGGGGAAGAGCGAAACGGGGATCCTTCTGGAGCCGTGTGGGTCGCACACCCAGGGTCGGGGACCCTGGGGCGGCTCTATGGATCGTGAGTTACAACATCAACCGCCAAAGGAGGATTCTTTCCGAGAAACCGGCCCGAGGGAAGGCGGGGCCCGAAATGGGGTCCCCGGGACGGCGTGGAGTCCCGTCGTACCGAGCGTGTTCCACGCGTGACATGGCCTCCTCCGCTTCCTGCTTCTTCCTGAAACAAACGGAAAGGGCCGTGGGTCCCGGAGGCGGCGGAACACGATTCCCTCCGACCTGGTCCACCACACCTGGACACGCCGGCGGAAAGCTCCGAAAAGGACGCCCTGGGCGACGAGAATCGCTGTCTTTTCCCCCCAAAAATGATGTACGACGGGGGGGCGGGTGCCTTTCCGTTCCCGTCTCCACGCATCGGGGAGTCGCGCCGCATCCGTCCCTTCGGGACGGGCCCATGTCGCTCTGCAGCGCGGCCTCCGCGTCCACAGCCACGCGGCCTCTGTCAGGATGCCCTCCCTCTTCGGGGCTGCGTAATATTCCGCCGCGCGGACGGCCCGCGCGCGGCCTACGTCCCGTGCGTTTTGAATGGAGAGAGGGAGAGGGCGCAGGGCGCCTCGGGCAGGGCTGCCGGGCCTCCTGGCGAACCCCGACGTGGCTGGGGCCAAAACGCAGGGGCACGTCGCAGGGCTGTCCCCCCTCACGCACCTCAAGGGGGACCCTCGGAGGGTGCGCGTCCCACATGTATCACTCAGGACACCGCATGTCCCGCGCTTTCCGACACGCAGGACACACGTCCTCGGCCGATCCTACGCATCCACAGCACGCGACGCAGGCGTCCTTTCTCCTCGGCCCCTGATTTAACTCCTTTTTATTTAGAAACAAAGATTTGCTCCACGCGGGCCGCTTCTGCCTTTTCGGGGCGACGTGGCTTTTCCCCTCCTCCTATCGTCTGGGGTGGGGTCGACTCTCTTGCTCTGCGACAACCGCGTTGCGGAAAGGTCACGGGAGGCGGTCTCGTCGGCCGCCGCCTCCCAAACGCGCGATCCCGTCTGTTTAGGGATTTTTACATTCCAGGGGGGCCGGCCCTGCGTCCCGGGACGTCCTCCTTGGCACCCGGGAAAACGTTTCCCAAGAAAAACGGAGAAAGAGAGCGAAGCGCACAGGGGTGGGGTGTGGGGCCCGGGAGCCGGGGGGGAAAGGGAGGGGGCCTTCGAGGGCGCACAGCTGTGACCAGACGGCAGGGACTCCGCGGCGCTGAGGGCCACACAGAGGCGCCGGCCGGGCGAACGGCAGTCCCTCTGCGCCCCTGTCAGAGAGCACGCGGGCCGGCGTGTCCCCGCCACGCGCCCCTTTTCGTGTCTCACACGTCCGTCCTCCGAGGCGCGGGCCAGAAGGCGCGGCGGGCACGCACTCGGTCACCGAGGGACAGCGCGCCGCCCCCGGCGGCCACCCCCGTCTAGTCTAGGCCCCCCGTCCGTCGCCCGAGAAAGGCCACTTGGCCTTACTCACCTGGGTGAGCGCGCGCCGTCCCGGCTGGGGACGCCGGCCGCTGCGACTCTGGGAGACGGACGTCCCCCGCCCCGCACCGGCCACAGGAGGCGAAGGGAAGGAGTCGCCGGGGCCGTGAGCGTGAGCGAGCGAGCGAGCGAGAGGCGGCTTTCAGCGTCCCATGATGCCCCCCCCCCAGTTCGAAGACACGGGAACGCGGGGGGGGGGGGTGACCGAGGTCGCCCAGCGAGGGGACAGGATGCCCCGGAGGCGTCCGCAGGCGGCGGGGACAGGGCCGGCTTTGTTCCGAGCTGGCGGGAGCCCCGGGTGGCCTTTGCAGGGGGAGGGACGTCTGCCAGGCCAGGGGGAGGCGGCCGGAGGCGGCGGCAGCGGCCGGCGGCGTGGACGGTTGTTACTGTCCCTGCCCCCTCCCTCCCTGCCCCTCCCGGCCTTGGGGGAGGGGGCGGCCGCGGACTTGAAGCCGCAGGGACAAGTCTGGGCGCAGCTCGGCCCGCGGCCTCCTCCGCCTCTCTCTCGCCGAGACATCCTCACCCCACACACCCCTTTCCCCCTTTTTGATGACGTTTTCTCCCTTTTTGATGACCTTTTCCCCCTTTTTAATGACCTTTTCCCCCTTTTTAATGACCTTTTCCCCCTTTTTAATGACCTTTTCCCCCTTTTTAATGACCTTTTCCCCCTTTTTAATGACATTTTCCCCCTTTTGATGACGTTTCCCCCTTTTTAATGACATTTTCCCCCTTTTTAATGACATTTTCCCCCTTTTTAATGACATTTTTCCCCTTTTTGATGACGTTTCCCCCCTTTTAATGACCTTTTGCCCCTTTTTAATGACATTTTCCCCCTTTTAATGTCCTTTTCTCCCTTTTTAATGACATTTTCTCCCTTTTTGATGACCTTTTCTCCGTTTTTAATGACCTTTTCTCCCTTTTTGATGACGTTTTCCCCCTTTTTAATGACATTTTCCCCCTTTTGATGACGTTTCCCCCTTTTTGATTCACTCCCGAGCACAGTTTTGTATGTTTTTGTGCTCAGGGTCGCAGAACGCACATCCCAGGCCGCGTCACAGGGAAAACCAACCCCCTTTCCAGACCTGCTTTCGGCTTTTTTCCCCCCTGAGATAAGGACTTCGTGCCCGCGTCCGGATTTCGCGCTCAAAGCCGAGGACGGGACCGGCTTTTCATGCGACGCTCGCTTTGCCCCGGGGACCCCCGCACGGCGGCACATTCCTCTCTTTTTTTAATGAATTTAACGCATGGCAAGCCCAGGAGCCGCGTCCGGGCCACGTGGGCTCCGCGGGACAGCGAAGGAGTGGAAAACGGAGCCGAAGGAGTGGAAAACGGAGCCGTGCGGTGCTTCCCGCACAGGTTCTACCCAAACAGAGAAAAATAAACAAAAAAACAAACAAATCCCCCGACATAGGAACCTCTGAGACCCGCGTCAGCGCTGCTGGGTGTCCTCAGGGCAACCCAGGCGCCGTGTAGACGGGGCTCGCAGCCCCGGGCTTGCGGACGTCCGGCCTGGGGGCGCCGACGTGGGCGTCCGGGCAGGCGGCGGGGACCCCGGGGTCCACCCACGAGGTGCCACTGGGACGCACCTCACCCCCAGGGTTGACGCCCGGAAACGCCCCGACGCTTTGCTGCTTGTCTCTCGGGGGTGGGTGACACCGCCGAGGTCTGTCTATCTATCATCTGTCCGTCCATCCGTCCATCCATCCATCGATCATCTATCTATCGATCATCTATCTATCTATCTATTGATCTATTGATCATCTATCATCTATCTATCATCTCTTTATCTATCAATTATCTATCTATCGATCATCTATCTATCGATCATCTATCTATCTATCTATCTATTGATCATCTATCATCTATCTATCATCTATCATCTCTTTATCTATCAATTATCGATCATCTATCTATCGATCATCTATCTATCGATCATCTATCCGTCTTCCTGCCTATCATCTCTCCATTCATCCACATCCTCCATCTATTACCTATTCATCCACTCATTGATCTACTATTTATCATTTATCTATAATTTCCTGTCACCTGTCATTATTTCCTTCCTCCCTCCCTCTCTTCCTCTTTCTCCCCTTCCTTCCACCTCCCGCGTGCTTCACCCCGGGGCTGCGGGGGGACCGTTCACCGTTCACGCGTCCTCCTGGGTGACAATCTCCTTGCTCGAACGTCATCCCTCGCCAGGCCACACTGGGACGTCGTCACGGAGACGGCGCAGGCTGCCCGTGGCTCCCGCACGAGAAGATGCGCTTGCGACACCCGTTCCCGGACCCGGCCCCTCAACCTCGACGTTTTCCCACCAAAGAGGGTAAAGCGCGCGCTTCGTTTCCGCGAGGAAACGGCTGATGCGTGGAGGCCTGTTTCTTAAAAAAAAAAATAAAAATAAATAAAACCAAAAATGCGTAAAACCCGTTCTCGATCTCCGCTGCCATCCTTGACGTGAGAACGGGGCCCGACCTGTCGGCCTGACGTTGTGCCCGCGCTCGTTTACGTTTCTCCCGACGACTCCTGAGCGTTTCATCCCGTCGACCCGTCACCCTTCATGCGTGTCCGAAGCGGGGGCCCGTGCCTGGGCCGTCTGTGGGTTCGCTTCTGGGTTTCAGAGAGTTACCCGTCCCGCTCGCGTACGCCGCGTTTCCTAAATCCTAAGACAAAATTAAAAAAAATAAATAAATAAGAGCTGAAAACGCAGCATTTCATAAATCTTAAAAATAAAAAAAAAGCTGAAAACCGATCAAACGATTCCAAAAAAAAAAAAAAAAAATAATAATAAAGGAGTGAAATCCCCGGCGGATGAATGAATAAAGGGACTTTTTTGTTTCTTACGTGGAAATAACAGGGAACGTGAACGACGGAAGCTCAGGAAGCGGCCGGGGTCCCGTCCACATTTTTTATTTTTTCCAAAAAGGGGACATGAGAGGGAGAGAGAGCGAGTCCCCGCGGACGTCTCTCTGAGCGACCCCGCGTGCACCCCACGGAGACGCGTCCTGGGACCCTCCACACCCCCGGGGCCGGGGCTCGCGGCGGGACGAGGCTGGAAATTAGGGTTCCGGAGCCCAGTGGCCCGAGCAGGCCTCTCCGTGACAGATCTGCACGGGCCGCCCCCCCTTTCCGAGCCGCGCGGTCCGGGGTTGGGCTCCACGTGCTGCAATTAAAGTGGTTTTCTTTCTTTTCTGTTTTTCCTAGTCGGCCGGGCCCGGTGTCCAGACGACGTCATCGGAGCCTTTTCACTAAAGGGGCCTGTCCCGGGGGAGCTGCCTGCACGTCTCATCCCCGAACCCTCGGGATCTCAAAACAGGACGGGACTGTGGGTGGGCATGACGAGGAAGCCGGGTTTTCATGTAAATCAGCCGATTTGCAAGACGACGTAGTCATCTCACTGGCTAACAGGTTCATGGGTATATATATATGAAATAGAGATATATAGATATATAAAAATATATAAAATATAAACATATAAAATATATAAAAATATATAAAATATATAATATATAAATGTATATAAATAAATATATAAATATATAAACATATAATATATATAAACATATAAATATATAAAAACATAAATATAGAGAGATATATAAATATATATACACATATAAAATATAAAAATATAAAATATAAAATATATAAAAATATATAAATATAAAAATATAAAATATATAAACATATATAAACATATATAAATATATAAACATATAATATATATAAATATATAAAAACATAAATATATAGATATATATATATAAATATATAAAAATATATAAAATATATATAAATATATAAATACATATAAATATATAAAAAATATAAAAATATATAAAATATAAAAAAATATAAAAACACATAAATATATAAAATATATAAAATATACAAAAAATATAAAACACATAAATATATAAAATATATAAATATATAAATATAATTAAAAAATATATAAATATAAATAAATATATAAATACATATAAATATATACAATATATATAAAATATGAAAATATAAAAAATATAAAAATATATAAATATATGAATATATAAAATATATAAATATATAAATGCATATAAATACATATAAATATATAAAAATATAAAAATATAAAAATATATAAAATATACAAATATATCAATACATATAAATATATAAAATATATAAATATATAAATATATAAATATAAAAAATAAAAATATATAAAATATAAAAATATAAAAATATATAAAATATAAAATATACAAAACATATAAAAACACATAAATATATAAAATATATAAATATTTAAAAATAATAAAAAATATATAAATATAAATAAATATATAAATATAAAAATACATAAATACATATATATGACAAATATATTTCATTTATGAATAAAGATGAACACAAATGACACGTTTAGGGCTGCTCGTTCCCGGGGCTGACGTAACAAAGCGCCACCGACAGGGGCCCTCAGACACGTGGAAGGCGTCCCCCTCGCACGTCTGCGGACGTTGAAAATCGAGGCGTCCTCGGGGTCTTGGGGTCGGCTCCCCCTGGACGCGGCGGGGCGGGATCTGCTCCGAGCCCCTCCCTTGGGTCCTGCTGGCGGCCACCACCCTTGGGCGGCTCGTCCCCCCGACGTCTCCGTCCGTCACCCTCACGGGGTGGGACTCCTCCTGCACACGCCTCCACGTGCACGTTCTCCCTCTAGCAACAGGGACAGCAGTCGTGCCGGGTCCGGGCCCGCCCCGGCCACCTCGTCTGGCCTCGCTCGCTCGTCTGCGAAGACCTTATTTGCACATCCCGATGCCGGGTTTGAGAGTGAGGGCGCCGGCGTGCTTTGGGGACGACAGCGCTGGACCCTGAAGCGCGTCCCTCTGGTGCCATGAAGCCATCGTCGTGTCCTTCCCGTGCTTGTCGAGGCGTCTCCCGGGGCCGCCACAACGAGGTGGCCCTAAATAAACACCCCCTAGTTCTGGAGGCTGGAAGACTGAGCCCACAGGGTTGGCGAGGCCGGTCCCTTGTGCACGTCGCTCTCGAGGACACGCGTTCCTTGCGGACGCGTCGCTCCGATCTCTGCTTCCGTGCCTCCTCTGCCTTTTTGTTTTTCATTCGATTTATTGGGGTCACGTGGATTGACACGTCCAGGCGTCTACCGTGTCCGGGACACTCCGGGGCCTTCCGTGTCCCGGCCGCCGTGACGGATGCTGCCAGGAAACGCGGGCGCCGATACCGTCACGAATGAGCGTCTTTCATTTCAGAGGACGGACGGCGCGGCCGTGTGGCCGTTCCTCGGCTGTCGAGGACGCCGCTCACGGGAATCAGGGCCGTCCTTGTGCCACGGCTCCCGATCCTATAGGGTCCGCATGAGGCCTCGCTCAGAGATGCCGCAGGGGAGGCTTGTCACGTGTCTTTTTTGGGGGGGACCCTACCCGAGGGTGAGGGACAGGCATCGTGCAGGTGGAAGCGGAGTTCACGGGGGCCACACCGGGCCGTCTTGTCTCTGTGAAAAGAGTCCGGTCGCCATCAGGTGACCGTCACACGTGGACGCCGCCTTCTCGCCCTGCACGCGGACCCTGGACGCACCGTGCTCAGCGGAGCACAGACTCCGCAGCGAGGTCAAGGTCCCCCCGACGATGGCCGCTCCCGGGTCCTTCTGCACGCCTCGTCTGAATGGCCGCTCTGTGGCTGCAGGAGTGTTGCTGGAATGTTCCGGCGCGTGTCGTAGTTTGTGTCACCCCGGGGACGCCACCTGCCGTCTGTGGGGCTTGGAGGACGTCGCAGCGACTGTCTCCGTCTCGGTTGCATCCCAAGCAGCACAGAGATGACACCCGAAGCTCCTAGCTAGGGTGCACCCCTGAATCAGCAGTGCTTTAGGGCTCAGACACGCCCGCCGCCCCCCCCGAGACTCCGGGACACACGGCAGGGACGTCTTCTTTTGGCAGAAATCACAGAGTTCTGGCTGAAGTCGACGGCGGGAATGCGCCCCGTGGACGACTCTCCTCCCAGGGGCGTCTCTCCTTGCCCCCCAGCCCACTGATGACACGCGTCATCAGACTGTGCTACAGGGCGGAAGTAAATAAAATAATAAAAATAATAATAAAAGCCTTTTTATCGTTATTAATCCCATAATAATTTTATGAGGATTTCTTGGGGGCTGCCGCCGCCCATCTCGCCGTCATCCCGCTCCCACCTATAAATGCAGCTGGAGACGCCCGCCCGCGCACGTGGGCGGGCAGGACGGGCGATGCCACCTTTATAGGGCGCGTGGATCGTTCCGGAAGCCGGGATCCTAGTTGAAAGGCCCGGCTGGCTGAGGCGTTTCCTAAATGACTACGTGCCAGCCTTTACGTCCCGGCATAAAAGCGACGGAGAAACCATAAAAGCGACGGACGGACCCGCGCAGGGCCCAGCCTGGCTGCTTAAGCACTACTTAAGGGCGACGGCGAGGACAGTGAGTTAGAGTCCGGCCGAGGCCGGGACTTGCGGGACGAGCGTCCACCCATGCGGGACGAGGGGGCACGACTCGTGTCACGTAAGCGAGATGCGCTCATTTTTATCATGATTCCGGTTTTCCGCGCACACGTTTTTAAAGGACGAGCAGGGCTGAGGGAATAAGTCTTTATTTTATCAAATCAGCTCTCATCTCTCTCTCTATCCTGTTTCCTTCCCCCCATCCCACTTTTCTTTCACATTTTCTGGAATTTTACGTAAATTGTGTCACGCAGGATTTTCCTTTTTTCCTGGGTTGTTCGCTCGGCCCGCTCATTGCGAGACCCGTGGTCTCTCCGACTCCTTCTTCCTTTTCACCGCTGAGTAATATTCCCCCGGCCTCTGGCTGCCCCAGGGCTGGCTCGTCCGTTCACCTGCGGGTGGACGGTCGGGGTGTCAAACCCTATGTTCCTGAGAGGGATCTAAGGACATTTTATGGAACATTCCGGAAGGTCGGTAGGCCAGGCCGTCATATCCGCAGTTGGCGTCTTCGTAACACGATGCTATCCATGCAGGCAAGTCCGCCAGCCTCGCCCTGTGTCTTTTATTCCCCGTTTTTTCCCCCCAAAAGAGTATTTGTTATAACCCTGGAAGGAAGCTCCCCGGCCCGTACCGGGGCAGTCGACCCGTGGATATTCACGGTTAACGACCGTAGGGCGACGCGGAGCAAGACGGATTTGCTGACGCAGACCCGAGCCTTCCCGTCTCTCCGTCGGTCTCCTGATTTAGTCTTCGTTCGTGAAATTTTTCTCAGTGAAAGGAGGGGAGGAGTCGGGCTTTACGTCAACTGTGAGGAAGAAAAGGAAGATCTCATTTATTTATTTATTTATTTATATTTTTATTTTTTATTTATATTTTATTTTTTATTTATATTTTTATTTATTATTTTTTATTTTTATTTATTTTTATTTTTTATCTATTATTTTTTATTTTTATTTATTTTTAGGCGAGGCAACCCTTAGTTGGCCTCACAGATCACAAGGACATTGCGATCCCTTATCTATCTATTTATTTATTTATTTATTTATTTTATTTATTTATTTATTTATTTATATTTTTATTTATATATTTTATTTTTTATTTATTTTTTACTTTTTATTTTTTATTTTTTGTTTTTTTGTTTTTTATTTTTTATATTTATTTTTAGGCGAGGCAACCCTTGGCTGGCCTCACAGATCGCAAAGACGTTGCCATCCCTTATTTATTTATTTATTTTATTTATTTATATTTTTTAATTAATTAATTAATTTATTTATTTTTTATTTTTTATTTCTTATTTTTTATATTTATTTTTAGGTGAGGCAACCCTTGGTTGGTCTCACAGATCGCAAGGACGTTGAGATCCCTTATCTATCTATCTATCTATCTATCTATTTATTTATTTATTTATTTATTTATTTATATATTTTATTATTTATTTGTTTTTTACTTTTTATTTTTTATTTTTTTGTTTTTTTGTTTTTTATTTTTATTTATTTTTAGGCGAGGCAACCCTCGGCTGGCCTCACAGATCGCAAGGACGTTGCGATCCCTTATTAATTAATTAATTAATTAATTAATATTTTTATTTATATATTTTATTATTTATTTTTTATTTTTTATTTTTTGTTTTTTTGTTTTTTATTTTCTATATTTATTTTTAGGCGAGGCAACCCTTGGCTGGCCTCACAGATCGCAAGGACGTTGCCATCCTTTTATCTATCTATCGATCTATGTATTTTTTGTTTGTTTTTCATTCATTTTTTATTTATTTTTATTTTTTTCATTTTCTGCGCCGACGGCACCTGGCCTTCCCGGGGCGGGCTCCCCGCCAAGGACGCGGCGGGCCCGACCCCGCTCACCGCCGTCCGAGGTCAGGCGGGCCCGGGCTTGTGCGGGGCGGCGTGGCCGCCGGCTCGGGGCGATTCCGGATCCCGGGGGCCGTTAAAACTGTCCGCGACGCGGAGGACTCTCTCTTTTCCCTGTCGCTGCCACAATGGGGCCAGAGTCCCTGGCCGTCGGGGGACTGGGACTTCGCGGGAACCTCTGCGGGTCAGCGAGGAGGCGCCCGGGGCGACGGCCTGATCCCGCCCGCACCCCAGCTGTGAAGCTGTAGGAGGGGACTCGGCCCTCGGGGCCTGAGCAGACGGGTTTGCAGGGCCAGACGCTCGGGTGACGGCATGAACTCCCAGGGCTGTGCTTTCAGGGAACGGGGGCGCGCCTGGGACCCTGAGCACCCGCCTCAGCCACGAGCAGCGTCGGGCGTCACGCAAGGCGGTCTGTCCCCCCCTGCACTCCCCACGAGTCTCGTCCCGTAGACCTCTCTGCGGAGGGACGGTGATTTCGTCTGCCAAGGGGGGGCATTTTGGGGTGTCTGGGGACGTTTTTGGTTGTCATCCCTGGGGAGGGGGGGATGCGGTCGGCACCTGCGGGGTGGAGATGAGGGATGTCGCTCGACACCCCGCCTAGGACGCCCGCGTCGGGGTCATCCGGGCCCGGGCATCAGCGGGGTGAGGGACCCGACTTAGATGGGGGATGCTGCCTGCCACGCACCTGTCACCTGTCCGTCCTCTCTATCATCTATAACCCATCGTTTATCTATCATATCTATCAATCATCTATCTATCAATAATATCTATCCATCCATCCTTCTATCTATCTATCTATCAATCTATTGATCATCATCCATCCATCACCCATCACCCTTCTTGTCTATCCACCCCCCCCACCCACTGTTTACCCGTCTGTCACCTGCGACAGGGGTTCCCAAGCAGGAGTGACCCTGCCCCCCCCACACCAAAGGGGACCTTGGGTGACCCCTGGAGTCATTTCCCGCTGTCTCACCTGGAGGGCAAGGACCTCCAGGCACCTGGTAGGTCAAGAGCGGGTCACGGCTCCGACCCCACAGAGCACGGGGCGTCCCCTCCGCGTCAGACTCATCATCGCCCCCGACATCGGGGACGGAGTTTGAGTCTCTGCCCCGATCCGTCCTCCCGACCCCTCTCACCTGCACGGCGCCGACACGCACGAGGGTCACTTCTCTCCAGCTCGCCCCGCATGTCCTCTGCGCCGGTCCACGTCGGTGGCACCGCCCCCCCGGCTCCCACCCCCTGGTTTTGGTCCTGAGCCCACAGCAAGGAAGAGAAAGCGGGGCCGGTTCGGAAAGCGCGACCCCTTGTCCGGCTCCGCGTTAGGGACGCGCCGCCGAGGGTGCCCCGATTCCCCCCCCCCGGGGTCGTAACGACCCCTTAGCCCGGCCTGTGCAAACGCTGCTCCCTTCAGGGGGGCTGGGGGTCCTCGGCCGGGCGTCCGGCCCCGTGGAGGCGTCCACTCGGCACAGTTGGGTCATTACTGCGGGGTTTCTGGGGGGTGGAGGAGGAGGCGTGGGCCTCCCTTGCATTAAGAGAACGCGGGACTCCCCTCCGGGACCGGGGTCGGCAGCCAGGATGTCGGGGTTCGCGCCAGGATGTCGGGGTTCGCGCGTGTTACTGGGGAGAATATCATTTTGGCGGAGAAAGGCCGTATTTCAATTTGCGAGTCGGACTGTAAGCGACACCCCCCGCTCTCGACGACGGGGGCGGGGGGGGCTGACGCCGTCACGACCGTCCTTCCTCGGGGGAAAAGGGTGGACGTGCCAGGAGGTGACGTCTGGGCAGCACGGCCCCCGGGCGAGAGGGCCCGTAAACCTAATTAGTGTTTTCCTTTCTCCCGGGGCCGGGCGGGTGACGCGTGGTGGCCTAAATGACAGAGCTGGGTCCTCAGAGGGACGCGGGAGGGCAGGGCGCGCCGAGCCCAAAGGACGTGGCACAGAATCCCCGCGTGGGAGCGCTTTTCCGTTCCCACAAAGAGAACGGAGGCTCCCGGACGGCCGTGGCGCCGTCCAGGCTCCCCCGATGACGAAGGGGCCTGCTCGGCCGAGGTCCTCAGCTGATCCTTTAATTTCCCCCGTAGGTGGCAGAGCGGGGGGCGATGGGACGCACCTTCTCTGAGTGGTAAGTGGCCGCTTCACGCACGCCCCGGCCTTGCCCTCCACGTCGGCGGAGACGGGCTCTGGGCCCCAGTCGGGTCCGCGCCGGCTTCCGTCCCGCTGGCTCCATCTCCCCAAAACCGTCCATAAAGGGTCGCGTTGGGGCGTCTGGATTAATGGGGCCAGAGGGATGGCTCTTGCGGGGGGAGCGACGCTTCCTGACCTTCCTGCACGTCGGCGCCTGCAGCGTGGGGCGGCTGGGCTCCCCGCAGGACGGTCTTTACGGGGTCGCTGTGCCTCGTCGCGTTCTCGAGGGGCCCGGAGGGGAGCGTGACAGGGGCCGGGATGCTCTCGGGGGATCCCCCAGGGCGGCCCGCCCGGAGTCGGTTGACAAAAGGATTTAAGATACTTTTCTTCGTTTGAGGTGGAGCTAAGAGGGATTAGGATGGACCGGACGCCATTGAGGGTCGGGGAACCCCTCCCCTGCGTGACTCGATGGTCCTCACTGTGGGCGACCATCGTCCCGCGGGGGCCGTCGGCTTGGTCGTCCCCCCCCAGCCCGTGACGGGCCCCGGCAGGGACGTCCGCGTTCCCTCTCCCGCAGCGGGAAAGCTCGTAGGGGAAACTTCCTTTTTCGGACGTGAAAGGAATTTCGATCGATCGATGGATGGATCGATCGATCGATTCATTGATTGATAGGCCATCGGGCTTCCCCCACCTCATAAAAAGGTCGCGTCGCGGAGCGTGGCCCGCGGATGTGCAGATGACGCTACGGGAACCGAAGACAGGACGTTCGGGCCGTCCCGGTCCCTGAGTCCCTGAGGCAGCCCGCTGCGGGGGCCGCCGCGTCGCATCCGCTCCGAAATTCCATTTTTTCCCCCCATTTTGAGTTAATTACCGTGAAAATGTGGATTAAAGGCTCCCGTGTCCCTGTTTGTTTCCCCCCGACACGTGCAGGAGCTGCTGGCTGGCGCTGTCCCTGTGCGGCCTGCTCGGGGGCCCCGAGGGCTCGGCCGCGACGCGGGGCGCGCGGCCCAACGTGGTGCTGCTGATGGCGGACGACCTGGGCGTCGGGGACGTCGGCTGCTACGGCAACGCCACGCTCCGGTGAGGCCCCCCTGCCCGCCCTTCCCCGCCGTCGGGCCGCGGGGACGCCGTCGGGGCCGCCGGGACCGTCGCAGTCTCCTAGTCCGTCCACCCCGCAGGGGCGTTCTGTGTCGGCGCGAACTCCGCGGCCCCTCGTGGGGGAGGCCCACCCCGAGCCGGCCCGCCCTGACCCCGAGCGCGCCCCAGCCCGCTGAGCTCCGGCCTTGTCCGCAGCACCCCGCACCTCGACCGCCTGGCCAGCCAGGGCGTCAGGCTCACCCAGCACCTGGCCGCCGCCTCCGTGTGCACCCCGAGCCGCGCCGCCTTCCTCACCGGCCGCTACCCCGTGCGATCAGGTGGGGCCGCGCAGCCGGGGCGCCGGGTCCCGACCCTGCGTCCTCGGGGTGTGCGTTTATGGCTGTTTTTTGTCAAAATGTCACTCGAGGGGTCAAGGTCGCGCCGCTGTGGGCGGGCAGGTGGCCCTGGGGTGCCTCCCGCCTGCTCCCCCGTGCGCCTACGGGCACAGGGCAGGGCCTCGTGGGTGGGCACCGATCGCGAAACCCCGCAGCGACCTGGCTGTTCCTCCAAACCCGCCGGGAGCGCGTGTCCCTCGCGCGCACGCGTGTGTCGGCCGCGAGGCCTCCTGGGTCCGGTGTCATGGGCACGATTTCCCAAGTCCCATCCGCGCCCTGGGCGGCCCTTGGGAGAGCCTTCCTGGGCGACGACCCTATAAGGGTGGCCCGTGTCGGGATGATGTGTGTGGGGGGGGACAAGGGAACGGGGTACGGGGACGCGGCGGCCACACCGATGATCCCACGCACCTAGACGTCCCCCGGGGCAGCGGAAGATCCGACTCCTACCCCACGGGGTGGCGGGGAGAGACGGATGGGGGGCTCCTCGCCCCATAGAGGGACGCGATTGAAGTCCGAGGGGAGCGTCTGGCCCAAGACGTCCCGTTAAACGTGGATTTTGAGTGATCGGCAAGGACACTGGGGGCACAAATACGCCCTGTGCGACCGTTGGGACACGACGACACTAAAATAATAATTAATAATAATAATAATTAATAATAATAATAATAATAATCGTTAACATGAAACCCTAATGTGATTGTTTTGGGATCGCCCTTGGCCGCGGACACGCGGGAGCAGGGGATGTGGGGATAGAGTTCGGGATGAGGGGGCTCGGGAGAGGGGGCAGGAGGAGGAGGAGGAAGCTCCGGGGCCTGAGGGTGCCGTGAGGGTCCCCGGGGCCTGACCCGCCGTGTCCTCCTGCGCCCTCAGGCATGGCGTCCTCCTGCGGCCTGACCCGCGCCCTGCCCTGGCTCGCCACGTCCGCCGGGCTCCCCAGCAACGAGACGACGTTCGCCGAGCTGCTGCGGCGACACGGCTACCGCACGGGGCTCGTAGGTACGGCCGCGGGGACGCGGTGGGGACCGGGCGGCGTCGACGCGCGGGGAAGGGGCCGGAGACGCGCAGAGGCGACGTCGTGACCGCCGGCGTTTGAGCTCCCGGGGCGGGTGGTGACACCGTGACCCGGAGGGGGGGGGTCCTTTCCCGGACGCGCCCAGGAGCGTCTGTGACCCTCGGTGTCCTCGCGCCGCTCTCGGGGACCGCACAGGTGACGCCGGGCCCGGCCCGGTGGCTGCGCCGCCACGAAAGGGACCTCGGGCCCCGGAGGGATGAATCGGGATCACGCGTGTCCATGAGTTCGCGCCGACGCGGGCTCCGTGGCGCCCGACGCCGGGGACGTGTCCCATTTTCCGGGCGCTTCTTAGGGACCGAGGACGCGGCTCCGTCCGAGCTCAGCGCCCACCTCCTGTCCCTGTCGCGTGCGGGCAGGCTGTCGTCCGCCACCAGGACGTAGGTGACGCGGCGTCAGGGGCGTCGAGACTTGTCCGTACATTTTATTGAAACACAGAGAAGGTTCCGGAACGGACAGGACGTCGAAGGAATGGAGGGAAGGCTCTGGAACGGCCTGTAGGCCTCATGGCACGCGCCGCGTGCGCTGACCGTCCCCGTCCCCCCCCCCCCCCGCAGGGAAGTGGCACCTGGGCCTGAGCTGCGTGTCCCGCGACGACCACTGCCACCACCCCCGCAACCACGGCTTCGACCACTTCTACGGCCTGCCCCTCGGCCTGCGGGCCGACTGCGCGGCGGCGGGGCCGCCCGAGCTGCACCGCGGGCTCCGCGCGCGCCTCTGGGCGACCACGGCGGGCCTGGGCCTGGTCCCGCTGCTGCTGCTCGCGCCCCGGCTGGCCGGCTGGTGCGCCGCGCCCTGGAAGGCCGCCGCGGCCGCCGCCCTGCTCGCCGGCCTGTTCTTCGCGTCCTGGTTCGGCAGCTACGGCTTCGTGCGCCGCTGGAACTGCGTCCTCATGCGGGACCACGACGTGGTGCAGCAGCCGCTGCGGGAGGGCCGCGCGGCCTCGCTGCTGCTGCGGGACGCCCTGGGCTTCATCGACAGGTGCGGGGCCCGTCGCGCTCGGGGCGCGGAGGGGACGGGGACGTCCCCGGGACGCCGGCCTCTGGGTGTGCGCGCACGTGGCATCCTGGGGGCATCCCCCCCACCCCGCAAAAAAGGGATATTTCCATTTCCCGCAAAGTGGGGACTCCGGGAAGGCGAAGGGCTAGGTCCTCCGCGCGCCTCGAAAGGAACACCCGCGAGATCCCGGGTTTGAATCTGTATTTTTCCCTGCGGATTCGCGTCCCCGTGGGGTCCCCGCTTCGCGCTCCACCTGGATTTCGCTTTGCCGCACACACGGCCCGGAAATCCTTCCCCGTCCGGAGACCAGTGGGACGTGGCCCTATGTAGCGATTTCTATTTTTCAGTAAAATATGTATCTTTCTAGATTTTACTTAAATATCCGTTTCGGGTACACAGGACGCTGTTCGGCGTTTATGTCATGGGTGGGGCGACCCCCAGATCTCCCTCGGTCCCCGCTGGCCGCCCTCGTAGCCGTGACCTGACTGCCGACCGCGTGCCCCGGGCCGGGGTCCCCATCCCCGGGACCCTGGGCCAACTCCTACTCTGAGCTTCCGGAACCTTCCGGAACCTTCCGGAACCTTCCGCTGCTGAATCGCAGCCCCGCAGACGGGCACGTCAAACCCCCTCGCCCTGCCGCCCCAGCTCGCGTCTAGGCGGCCGGATGCAGGGGTCGAGGGTCATGAACCCTTTTTTTTTCTTTCCCTCCGGGGTCGGGGGAAAGGGATAGAGGACAGCTCCCCGGGTGAGACGCCGTTCTCGGACACGTCCCCCTTCCTCAGACGGCCCAACGCGGCGGTCGGGGTGGCGGGACCGGCTCCACCCCGCCTGCGGGGGTCCCGTCCCGCCTGAAGCTGGCTCGGCTCCCGCTGGGACACCACAGCCACCCTTCCCGCACCCCCCTCTGCTGTTGAGGCCTGTGGGGTGTGGGGTGAGGGGTGTGGGGTGTGGGGTGAGGGGTGTGGGGTCTTCATTTAAAATGCTGCAGCCTCGCCGCCCAGAGCGGACGCCAGGGCTCCGGCCGTTGTGGCGCCGTCCCCAGCAGCACGGAGGAGGAGGAGGACAGGGCGAGGATGAGGGCCGTTGGCAGGGACGACGCGCGCTGCGTCCCGCGAAACGCTGGGGCCCGTGGCGCCGGGGGGTGAGGGAGAGCAGGGCACGGGGCCCGCCCGGGAGCGCGGGGCCTCCGTTGCGGGCGTCGGCCTCCCAGACGAACCCAGGCCCGGGGAGGCGTCCCCAGAAAGCAGACGCGGCAGTCCGCGGGGCCTTCATTCACTCATTCACTCACTCATTCATTCGTTCTTCAGTCCGTGCAACAACGATCAAAAAGGCGCCTATTTTTTATGTCGTTCGCTCCACTGGATGCGAGTCCGTCGCCGAATCCCCGCTCCATGTCGCCCCGGCCCACGTCCCCGCCGGCCTGCGGCTCCCTGCGGGGTCCTTGTCATCCCCTGGCGCGAGGCCGGCCGCGTCCCGGGGAGCGTTGGGCACTGCGGCCCCCGACCCCCCGTGCCCACGAGGATAACCGGGTGCCGCCCCCCCCGCCCCCCGCAGGTACAAACGCGGCCCGTTCCTCCTCTTCGTGTCCTTCCTGCACGTGCACACGCCGCTGACCACGCGGGAGAAGTTCGTGGGGCGCAGCAGGCACGGCCGGTACGGCGACAACGTGGAGGAGATGGACTGGATGGTGGGTGAGTGTCCGGCGCACGGGCCGCAGCACGTGGAACCCGGATAAACGGCCGCGACGAGAGCCCCGGCGCACGGGGCGGTGTGGGCCAGGGCCGCGCCGATGGGGGGGGCGGCGGCCTGGGCGCCATCGGCGCGTCGCCCCCACGGGCTCGGCCGCCGTCGGGGCACACAGGGCCTTCCCGCCTCCGGGCGTGAAGCCGGCCACTTTCTGGGCGTGCGAAGTGGGTTCCAGCACGCGCGTCTGGGCGGCGCGTCCCGTCACGCTGCCGACGCCGTCAGAGGGCGACGCTCACGCGTCCGGCCGTGTTGACGTAAATGCGAGTTTTTAGAGAAAAACGCTGCGCACACGCGCACACAACCGTCGTGCCGCCGCGCGGGACAGTGACCGCGCCCCGCTTCCCCCCCCCCCGCACCAGGGAGGATCCTGGACGCCCTGGACCGGCAGGGCCTGGCCAACCACACGCTCGTGTACTTCACCTCGGACAACGGCGGCCGCCTGGAGGCGCGGGACGGCGGGGAGCAGCTTGGCGGCTGGAACGGCGGCTTCCGAGGTGAGTGAGGCCCGGAGGCCGCCGCGGCGCCGTGCCCGGCGCCCGGCACCCGGTTCTCTCCGCCTCCCCGTGGGCGAACGCTGTCCGCGGGTGCCCACGTGGGCCGCCGCGTCTTCCGAAGAAGCCAGGTGAGCAGCGGCGACGGCGGGGGCGGGGCCCTTTGCGGGAGTTTCCGGCACGACGTCCCTCGGGGCAGAAACGACATTTCGAGCGAAGAACTTTAGTGGCGTTTCCCGTTTCCCGAGACATTGCGTGTTGGGGAAACAGACGAGGGCCTAGAGAGCGCACGTCCGGATTTCTCCCCGGGGTGGCCGGCGCGGGGAGGGCGTCCCGGCGTGACGCGGAGTCGTTTGTCCCCGGGACGGCGGGGGCGAATCCCGAACCCGGAGGCCGGCCGTGTGGTGAGCACGGCCCCCGGGACGCGGAGGAGGGAGACGGCGCCGCCCGTAGCGACCTCGGGACTCAGGGCCCCGAATCTCTGCCGAGACGCGACGGAGGGGACAGGCCGGCGTGAGGGCGTCTCCGCCCGTCGTCCGTCACCCGCTTTCCCTCCATTAAAAACAAAACAGACTCATTGACTCGCGGATTTTCAAGGAAAAATAAAACTCAACGCGGCGGACACAGACTCGCAGAAACAGGGGGCGAACGGACGGTCGCCCGACGGGAGGCCGGGCCAGGACGGGCACGGGACGTGCCCCCGACACGCGCGTCATATCCCACGGCAGCCGAAAGGGAAAATAATTAAAAAAAGAGAGAAAAACAAGAAAAGAGAAGCCGGCCGAGTCGCAGTCCGTGGGGCGCCCCTTGGCTCTCCCGCCACGAACGGGGCGAAGCCCCCCAGGCCCTGCGGCGATGCTGCGGGCGCGGGTTTCACGCGTTTTTATTTATTTATTTGTCATTTCCCTGGTTTTCCGTTCTGTTTTGTTTTGTTTCCGCGTGGAGCCGCCGGACTCGTCCCGCGATCGAAACGGGTTCGCGCTGAGGACATCCAGCTTTTTTTTATGTTTCCGGCCCCAGGTGGCGAGGGCATGGGTGGCTGGGAAGGCGGCATCCGCGTGCCGGGCATCGTGCGCTGGCCGGGCGTCCTGGAGGCCGGCCGGGTGGTGGACGAGCCCACGAGCCTCATGGACCTGTACCCGACGCTGTCGCACGTGGCCGGGGCGGCGCTGCCCCGGGACAGGTAGGCGCGCGCCGCCCCTCCCGCCCCGTACGGGGCTCCCGCCCGCGTGTCCTCACGGCGGGGCCGTGGCCTTCACTCGACGCCGTGGCCCTCGCGGCGCGTGGACCCGGACGCGTGTGTCCCCTCGGTGCACGCGTGGCGCGCCAGGCCGCCTGGTCCCGCCAGGTTTTAAGCCAACGGCGCAGGTTTCACGCGGCGTGTCCCTTTTCCCCTCCCCGTCGTCCTCGCTCGCTCGCTCGGTCGTCGGACGCTGCGGGCGCAAGCGGGCCCCGCCGACCGCCGCCTCCCCCCGCCTCCCGCAGGGCGATCGACGGCCGCAACCTGATGCCGCTGCTGGAAGGCCGGGCGCGGCGCTCGGAGCACGAGTTCCTGTTCCACTACTGCGGCGTGCACCTGCACGCCGTCCGCTGGCACCCGCGGGACTGTGAGTGCGGGGGGCGCGGGGGGCGCGGGGGGACGGACCCGTTCTCGCTCTGTGATTCCTTTAAGAGAGTTGTCGTTTTTAGCAAAAATACGTGAGAAATATAAATATATCTATATTTTTTAACGGGAGCAGGCGCGGCCGTGTGGAAGCTGCACTACGTGACCCCCAGGGTGTCCCCCGAGGGCGCCGGCGCCTGCTACGACCGCGGGCGCTGCCCGTGCAGCGGGGACGTCACACACCACGACCCGCCGCTGCTCTTCGACGTGGCCAGGGACCCGTCCGAGTCGCGGCCGGTCAACCCCGACGACGAGGCGCTGTTCGGGCCGGTGGCGGCGCGCATCGCGGCGGCCGTGCGGGAGCACCGCGGGGCGCTGGGGCCCGCGCCGCCGCCGCCGCCGTGGCTGTGGCGGGCCGTGTGGACGCCGTGGCTGCAGCCCTGCTGCGGCTCCTTCCCCTGGTGCGGCTGCGACAAGGAGGGGGACGTCTCGCCCAGCGCGTGACAACCGTCCCCCCTATGATCCCCCCCTACGGTTCTGGTCGCGCCTTCACGTCCCGACCGCGGGAGCGGGTCCGCGAAGCGACGGGGCGGTGCACACGGGTCCCGACGACGTCCCGCGGAGCGAGGTCGCTCGGACGGAAAAAAGGGACAAAAAAACCCCCACAGTTTCAGTCCCGTGGGGGGCCTGGAACGGAACACGAGCGGCGAGCCCACGCGCCCCACGGGTGAGCGCCCCGACGCCCGGGGTGGGGGGTGGCGGCCGGGGACGAAGGGGTCCCAGACGCGGGTGCTGAGCGCGCCGCGCGGGCCACGCCGTCGGCCTGCAAGGACGCGACCCCTCCGAGGTCGCCCCGAAAACCGCAATAAAAACGGGTATTCTTGCTCCGGACGGGGACGGCTGTGCAGGCGGGCGTTCTTTTTGGGGAAAGAAACAAAGAAAGAGAGAGAGAGAGAGAGAGAGAGAGAGAGAGAGAGAGAGAACGTTCCGGAATGACAGGGAAGAGGCGCAGACGGCCATGTTCCGCGTAGAGGGGGGAGCGGGGAGCGCCCCGCGGCCCTGGGTGTTGGAAACAAGTGAAGAGGAGGAAAGAAACACAGAATTTCGACGAAATCGGGGATTCGGGGAGTCAGAGGGTTGGTTCGCTCTCACGCACCGCGCGCTCGCTCGGACTCGATCCCTCTCGCTCTGGGTAGGAAAAGGAAACAAAAGCGGCCGCCGCGTCGGGTCCAGACGCGGTGGACACTGTCCCCCCGCGTGGCGGGGAGGGCCGCGCCGCACACGCGCCCGCCACCTGCGGCCACACGGAGGAGGCCTTGGGCGCCGCGGGGTCGTCGGGCGGCCGGGCCTGGCGCGTCTACCCGGCTGCGCTGGGTTGGGTGAGTCGGTCCCTTTTTTCTCTTAAAAACCAGAGATGTAGGCAGCGGGCCCGTCGCGGAAAGGAAACGTAAATCGCGTAAAGACGCGGCACGAACGGCGGCGGGACGAGGGCCGGCGTCGCTCACCCTCGGGCCCGCGGGGAGAGGCGGCCGCGCGACGCGGACCGTGGTCGTGGGCGCGAACGCGCGGAGCCGCCCCGTGACCCGACCGGGACCCACGCTGAGGTTCGCACCCGTGGACGAGCGTGTCCCCGTGCAGGTGCCGCGTCTGTTCCCTCCGGGGACCTGGGCGCGGGCCGCGCGGGGGGAGGGGGCAAAGGTCGTGCCTTCCTGTCCGTGTGGGGGAGAAGCGCCTCCCGCTGTGGGAAACGTCCCCGACGACGATGGGGGAGACACGTCCCCTTCTTCCTCCCGGCGCCCACGCGAGCCTCAAATCCCGCGTTTCGAGCCAGAAATGCCTCGATCCACCAGGGGGCGCGTGGACATCGCGGCCTGGACCGCCCCTGCCATGCCCCGAAAAGGGACTTTTTCCCCCCAATTTTATTTATTTCTGTTTCCTAAACGGGTATTTAAACGCCCAAGTTCCCTCCCTCCCTCCCTCCCTCCCTCCCTCCCTCCCTCCCTCCCTCCTTCCTCCCTCCTTCCCTCCTGCAAACGTGGCCGACCTTGGGACCCCGTCTCCGGAAAACGAACCTGCAAGGGACAGACAGACGCCCTTTCCGCCGTCTCCCCTCCCGTGGGGTCAAGAAATGCAGCCCCGTCCCCGCCTCCCCTCGTCCCCACTCCCCTCCCCTCCCCCCCAGCCCACCATGCTTCTCGCAGACGCTCAGATGCTGCCAGTTTGGGTCAAATAATGCTTTTCTGGCTTTTCTGGCAGGCCCGGCTTCCAGGGGGTTTAGATGGACTCGGGCAGGTCCGGGGGGCGTGGGCATGAGCCAAGCGCGTCCCGCACCCCGTGGGGTTTCTGCTCTGCTCATCCCTCCCACCTGCGGGAGGGCCCATGGGACGCCTGGAGGGATCCAGACGGTGAGGGCCACGTGGAGCGGAGACGTCCCCCGGGGCCGTCCTGTGTGTCGGGGACGCAGGGAGTCGGGCGGGTGGGAGGTGCGACGCGCCCGAGCGCGTCCGACGTGCCGCGTCCACCTGCTCCTCGGCCTTGGGGTCAGTCACCAGCTCATAGGGGGCCCGTGGGAGGCGGGAGCCGGTTAACACCCTGCGGGGTCAAGCGTGTGTCCCTGGGGTCACTCAGGGCAGCGAGCGGGTCCCATACGCAGCCTCGTGAGGCCGCTTAGCTCGGTGCGGGAGGTCGGGGCAGGTGCAGGCGGCCCGGGGCGGCCCTGTCCCTGGGAGGCGGCTGCACACGTCGGGGTGCGGGGGATCGGGGGACGGGCAGCGGAGTGGCCCCCCGTGCATGGCGGGGATGGGGCGACGGGCCTCGCATAGCTGGGCTTTGCGGACGGAGCAGCAGGGGGAAGCCGTGACGCTCCGGTCTCGAAGGCCTCGCTGGATGACCCACTGCGTGGGGACGTGAGGCCGGGAAGACGCCGGGCCCCGGGCCGCGTCTCCTTCCCCCCCACATTCCGCAGGGATCCCGGCTGCTCCTCAGCGGGGTTTCTCTCCGAGATCCGGGTCCAGATGGCCTAACCGCCACCCCAGAGCCAGATCGAGGAAGCTGTCCGCCGAGGGAACCTTCTGGAAAATCTAGACACGAGACACAGGCGCATTCGAGGGCCGTGTTTCGCGCGGGGACGTCTGTCCTTGGGGCCCGCCCGGCTGCACGACGATGCTGTGAGCTGGGGGCTGTGTCCTTTGCGGTCACGAGTGGCCCCCGAATAGGCCGGGCGCAGGGCAGAGTGAATGCTGGATTCCTACAAACCTCCGTGTGGCGACAGCGAACCCGTAAGCCAAGGGCCGTGGTCCCCTCTAAGAGGCGGGGGCCTCCATGACAGGGCAGGGTGCACGTCGCAAAGCCCGGCTGACGGGGCCAGCTCGGTCCTAATCGATCAAAAGCAGCCGGGCACGTCTCGGGGGGGGCCCGGGCAGGCACCCCCCTGGGGCCGCACCGTCTCCCCGTTGACGGTGACACCGTGAGCCGTGCGTCCAGGCTGCGGCCCCATGGGATCGCGGTGGCCGCCAGGGTCTTCCTCGCGTCCCCTCCGATGCCGCCCGGATTTCCGTCGTCTCGGAGGTGGAGCTCGGGACGTCTCGTGCATTCGCCGGACCAACGTGTCCCGGGCGTGTCGCACGCCCGTGAGAGGGGCCGAGCGGGGCAGCCGTCCCCCTTGTTCGCACCCCACACCCGACGGGAGGGACGCGCAGATGGCGGACGTGATGGTTCCCTCCGAAGGCGTGTTGGGAGAAGCGCTTTGGAGGGGACACGCAGGGACATCGGGGAAAAGGCTCCCGCCTGTGCCGTGGGTCTCGGACGGAAGGCGAACGAGGCTGGCCGGCGGCAGGCCTTGCGCTCAGGACGTTAAGGGGTGACGAAGCCTCTCACCTCGTACCTGGCAGAGAGGACATAGGCCGGTCCGGGAAGGGACAGCGACTGGACCGTGCGACCGCATCGTAGCCACCGCCCCGCACGAACCCCCCGCCCTGCGGTTTCCTCTCGGTTCCCTGCCCTTCGGGACCGAGGCCGTGCTCCCGCGGGCCGCCTTCCCCGCCGTCCGCTCCATTCCCCGGGGGCGGTGACGACGCGGGCCGCACCGTGGCTGATGGCGCGTCTCCTGGTGGCCTTAGGACCGTGGGTCACTTCACGGCGCCGCCGCGAAACCACGGGGATCGTCCCTGTTCCAGGTCCCCGAGCGTGGCCCGGAGATTTCGGCGTCACACGTGAGTCTGGGAGAAGCCACTTTTCGTGAGGATGGTGACGGCGACGGGAATCTATACGTTTCCCCCAAAGCATGCTCCCTTCGGGGAAAAAGGAAACTCACGCAAAGCGCGTCCTGCGTGTGACGTCCAGGCGTCCCAGGGCCTCGCTGCTCCCTCCGGACACCCCACGGGAGGGTCCTCCCTGCCTCTCCCAGCGTTAGGCATCCCCGGGGTGGTGGCCGCGTCCCTCCCGTCTCTGCCTCCATCCCCTCCCTCTGTGTCTGCGTCTCCCCTTTTGTCCCTTCTAAGGACACTGTCCCTGGGTGTAGGGCCACCTGCTGCAGGAGGACACAACCCAAACCTTTCACTTCCATCTGCAAAAATCATTTTTTTCCCCCCAAATCAGGCCACGTCCACAGGTTCCGGAGGTGGGACGTGGCCAAACCTGCCAGGAGCCACCACGTAGGCCTCGACAGCTGACATACGGGGTATCGGCCCGGGGGAGCCCGGGGCTCACCCACCTTGGGCTTCCGCGTGTTTTTAAAGGGTGAAAGCGGAGCCGTCACGAACACCCGCTCGGTGAGTCACCAAATAAGAATTCCCGAGGTCTGCTTTATGCATCTCTACGAGGAACGGCAGGGAACTGGCCGCCAGCGGGCCGAGTCTCCGATGAATTAGGGGGGGACGTGACGAGGGGTTCAGGTGTCACCCCCTCCCGCCAGCTAGGACGCAGCCAGAGAATTGCACGTCCGCATCTCCATCGAAGGGGAAAGAGACTAGCGGGGTGGAAAGAGCGAAGGAAACGGATGGAAAGTCATTTTCGAGATTTTATTTCATGAAAAAGAAAGGCTGCCGTGTGAGAGATTTAAAAAAAATTTTTTTTTAATTTATTTTTTAATTTTAATTTTTAATTTTTAATTTTTTTTTTTTTTTGGTAAAGGAAAGAATTCTCAGATGTGGAGGGAAGGCCCAGAAACCGGCAGCCGAAGGACAGCCGAGTGTGCAGAAGTGCCACCTCCGTCTGAGACGTGTCGGGCTCCGAGACGCTTCTTCGAAACGTTATTTCCCTCCGGGCCCTGCGTTTTCCTGCGAGCTCCGGGGATCAGCCACGTTACGTGAACGCCGCCTGGCAATCGCGTCGTGCAAATGCTTGGGATTCACCCAAGTTCGGTTCTGGAGGAAACACGTTTGCTTACACTTTATAGATCAAAAAAAAAAAAAAAAAAAAAAAGAAAAAAGAAAAGAAGAAAAGAAGAAAAGAAAAAAAAGAAAAAAGAAACAAAAGAGAGAAAAAAGAAAAAAAAAGAAAAGAAAAAAAGAAAAATGAAAAAAAGAAAAAGAAAAAAAAAATAAAAGAAAAAAGAAAGGAAAAAAGAAAAGAAAAAAAGATAAAAGAAAAGAAAAAAGAAAAGAAAAAGGAAAAACAAGAAAAAAATGAAAAAAAGAAAAAAGGAAAGAAAAAAGAAAAGAAAAGAAAGAAAAAACAAAACAAAAGAAAAAATAGAGAAAAAAGAAAAAAACAGAAAAAAGAAAAACAGAAAGAAAAAGAAAAAAAAAGAAAAGAAAAGAAAGAAAAGAAAAAAAAAGAAAAAAGAAAAACAGAAAGAAAAAGAAAAAAAAGAAAAGAAAAAAAAGAAAAGAAAGAGAAAAAAGATAAAAAGAAAAGAAGAAAAAACAGAAAAAAGAAAAAATAGAAAAAATAAAAAAGAAAAAACAGAAAGAAAAAAAAAGAAAAGAAAAGAAAAGAAAAAAGAAAGAAAAGAAAAAAAGATAAAAAGAAAAAAGAAAAAAGAAAAGCCAAAAAAGAAAAGAAAAGAAAAAAGGAAAAAAAAAAAACAGAAAGAAAAAGAAAAAAAAGAAAAGAAAAAAAGAAAAGAAAAGAAAAAAAAGAAAAGAAAAGAAAAAAAGATAAAAAGAAAAGAAGAAAAAACAGAAAAAAGAAAAAATAGAAAAAAAGAAAAAACAGAAAGAAAAAGAAAAAAAAGAAAAGAAAAGAAAAAAGAAAAAGAAAAGAAAAAAAGATTAAAAGAAAAGAAGAAAAAACAGAAAAAAAGAAAAAAACAAAAAAGAAAAGAAAAAGAAAAAAAAAGAAAAAAAAAAAGAAAAGAAAAAGCGGAAATTCCGGGCCCATGGAAAAAAAAAATCTTTATTTCCAGTGATCCGCGTCCCTCCGTGTGTTGGAAACTGCAGGGTCGACTCAGAGCCTCCCGTCGCTGCCAGGACCGACCGTCGTGGGTTAAAGTGACGGAAAGTGAGAGGAGGAGAAATCTGGGCGGGGGATGGAGCGCCGCGCGCCAGGGGTGGGCGAGCTTTGCCCAGAGGGAGGTGAGCGTCCTTTAGGAGCGGACGATGGCAGCGTGGCCGGGTGACGCTCACGCCCAGCAGGAGGGGCCCGGGGCAGAGCATCAGGGCCCCGGGGGTGATGCGTATCCCAGACCTGGCGCCGGCGCCCATCCCGGCCAGACGCTCTGGTCCCCTCTTCTCTGTTCTGTGGAAATGTTTATTTTTATTAAAAAAAAATTTTTTTTTCACTCCAAACGGAATCCCAGCTCCGCCGGCCTCGAGGCCAGCGTGCAGGGGCCGCTCGGGGCCGCTCGAAGACTCTGGTCGCCGTCCAGCGAGGCGCGTGACGGGGGGCGGCGGGCATCTCCGCGTGCACCTGCGGCCACCTGCGTGGCCCCTTCCCTTCCCTGCGTGATGGGCGGGACTGGGGGAGCCCACGCTGCGCGGACAGAAGCGATTCTCCCTTTTCTTCCTCCTTTTCCGCGTCGCGGGCCTGCAGTTTCCTCACCGTGGACACCACTCGGCTGCGTGGCGACCCTCGCCACGGGCGGGCGTTCGCGCCGCCGTCTGCTCCTGGGCGCACGCCATCAGCGTGGCCCCAATAAACTCGTAAAAAACCCTTCTACCTGCGGATTTTATGGGGTCTGCTGCTCTCCCGCGCGCCTTGCTAGCCCAGCCCCCGAGAAGGCGGCCTCTCGATGGGTGGGACCCGTGGAGAAGGAGGTTCTGGTGCTTTGGGGAGAATCCGTGCCTCATCGATTCATTCTCGTGCGCGTCTCTGAGCCCGAAAAGTACAAATCGACCAGAAAAGATGTCAGACTCGGGTGGGGATGATAGGAACAGGGCGTCGTGGGCGGGCCCAAGCCCCGGTGGCTGGGTTCTGCTGTGTCCATCGCGTCTCCATGGCGACCACACTCTCCTCACGGGGGATTCACCGACAAGGAGGCCTTGGACCGCTGTGAACCGAGAAGCCATCCGTTGGCGTCGCGTTTCGGGATTTTTTAGGGAATTTTTCATTTATTGGCGTTGTATTTTGGGATTTTTTAGGGAATTTTTCATTTATCGGCGTCGTATTTTGGGATTTTTTAGGGAATTTTCTCCACGTGTGGCGTTTCCGAGCGAGAGAGCCCGGGAGCGTGAGACTGAGTAACCGGAGAAACGGGGTCCTGGTGAGATGGGAGCGGTGACGACCTCGTGTCGTCTTCGCCGCGGCGGATGCTTGAGCCATGACGTCCCCTCCCCGTCCCCCGGGTCGGGCTTGGGGGATGGGGACCTCATCATCCCCTTCTGGTCGGCACCGGACGAGGCGCAGGCGGCGTGAGCCGCAGCCCGCGGGGGGCCTCTCGCACGTTCTGGAAGCACGAAGGACACCGACCCGCAGGGAGGTCGTGCCCGACTTTCCCAGAGAGAAAGGGAGGGAGTTAGGGACGGACGAAGGCGTCGACGCAAGACGCTCAGCGTCCACGTCGAAGCCAGGGACGCCCGGGGCCCTGCAAGTTCACGGACGTTCCGTCCCGGGGGGCGGGGGCCACGCGGGGCCTTCAGAACGGATCAGGAAGGGGAACGACAGTAAAACGGACAATAAAGGACCACAAAGTGCCACAGAGACTCGGGGCCAGGGCCGTGGCGAGCGGAGACTGCGAAGCCCCCTCGCCCCGCGGTGCAGCCGCGCGGTCAGGATTGGACCGGGCAGTGTCCCCCGGGCGACAGCGACAGTGAGGTCGCTGTCCGGAGGGCCCGAGACCCGCTCTGGGGGACTCCAAGGGCCGAGGGGACGCGATGACGACCGCGCGCCGCCTCGCCCGACGCGCAGGGAGGAAGAGGGCCGCGTGGACGACACCACCGAGGCACGCTGTGTCCCATGCACGGCCGACGCCACGTCCCCAGAGGCCGACGGCCGGGCCGCAGGTTGTCACCTCCGTGGTGCTGGGGCCCGGCCCGTGTCACCCACCCCTGATGGGCGATTTCCGTCGCCGACACCCGCGCGGGCGGTTGTCCCTACGGGTAGATGTGGGTGTGGAGCGGGACGGCGTCCGAGGGGAAGACAGTGTCTATCTGAGTCTGTCCCATCTACCACCTGTCTATCAGCTATCTATCTATCTGTCTATCAATCAATCAATCAATCAATCAATTTATCGATCTATCTATCATCTATCTATCCATCTATCAGTTTATCCATCCATCCATCCACCTATCCATCCTTCCATCCATCATCTATCTATCTATCGATCTATCTATCTATCTATCGATCTATTGATCTATCGATCTATCGATCTATCCATCCATCTACCAATCTATCTACCTGCCCACGCATGATGTGTCATCATATCTGTGTCCTGTCATCCTCCCGTGCGCGCAGGTACGTGTGTATCCGTCGTTGGACCATCCACCATCTCCCGTCTGTCACCCACACGCAGATATCGATCGTGACTCCATCTATCAAGCCATCGGCGCACCCGTGCACCCCCTGACGGATGGCTCTCCCTGGACACCTCCGGCCTGGCCCCGGAGCCCGTTCTGCGGGGCCGACACCGCGACGCCAGGAAGGAGGGGCTGTGCAGAGGACGGGCTCGCCCCCCTGGTCCCCGGGGAGAGGTGTCGGGGTGGGCGCGGCGGGACCCGCGACACACAGGGGGCTTGGAACAGGCCTGCGGGCCGGGCCGTGCGGCTTTTGACCCAACGACGCGTGACGAGTGATCACCATCGAGCTGACCCCCTAAAAAGGACTCTTCGGGGCGAGTCCGGGCGAGTCGGGGCGAGTCGGGGCGGCCTGCCCGGCAGGAGTTAACTTCTCCTCCAGGCCTGCGGGGAGGGGCGTCTGCGCCAACCTCACCCCCCCCCCCCGTTGCTCCCTCCTCGTTACTGATCTGCGCTTCGCACGGGAACAGGCTGAGGCTCAGAGCGGGGTGCGGTGCGGGAAGGCAGTGACTCCCCCCCCCGGGCCCCCGCTGGAACTCGGCCTCCGTTCCCGGCTTCGAACCCTTGAACTTCTCTTTCTTCCAGAGCCAGGCCCCTGTCTGTCACGGAAAGGACGACGTGAGGAAGGTGCCCGGAGCGGCCAAGACAATTAAAAAAAAAAAATAGCAGAAAAGTAAAAAAAAAAATCCACAGCTGCTTCGCTTTTCGGAGGCGAAGAGGACACGGGAAGTGGGGGCGGGGGGCGGCCCATCCAGGCCTCACCCCAACGCGCTCGTTTTGAGGGATTTCTCTTCGGAAACACACCTCCTCCGGCCTGGCCTGCCCCAAAGCAGATTTTCCTAATTCCTGGGCGGCGTGGGGGGGGGTCAGACCCGTCCCGAGGGACGCCCAAGGCCGTCGCCGCGGCGACCAGGAAAGTAAACACCGGAGAAATGTTGCCGCCCCAGTGGGGCGTTGTGGGGTGGGGAAGGGGGAGCTGCTGCTGGCACCGGGAGGCAAAGCCAGACGGGTTTCTGGGCAAAGACAACGTATTTATTTCCTTGAGTCGGGGAATGAACAAAAAAAAACCCCAAAACTCGGCGCCTTCAGTTCCAAGCTCAGCCACGTGGCCCGGTGGAAACGTCCTTGTTGCTTCGTGGCCTTGTTGCCTCGTGTCGGGGCGGGTTTAGGATCACGGACAAGCAGGCGGAAGGCGAAAAGGAGGCCCCCCCCCGCCACATCCCCAGGCGCCCTCACCCCCGTCGGTCCACGGAGGCTCCTCTCTGCACCTGTCACCGCTCAGTTCCCTCCAGTTCAAAACGTCGAGCTGGCAGGAGGGACCAGGGAGCCTGCGTCTTCGGGAGCAGGGGTGCCATGCTGCTTGCGGGGCGGTTAGGGTAATGAATGCGAGAGGTCGCCCCGTCCGGGACACCCGTGATGTGAAAAGGGGGAGCAATTGGGGGTTTTCGTTCGGCCCGGGCCCCTCGCGCGGGAGAAGAGTGAATTGTCCTTAAAAAGAAAAAAAAATGAAGGGAGCCGGAGGGAGGGGGACGCGGGGAGCCGCTGTTTAGGACGACACGGAGTTGCGGCTTCAGGGCGTTCACCCCAAGAACGCCGAAAGGCTGATGCGAAGAGATCTGCGCACCCCGGTGTTCCCCCCGCCGCGTTGACGACGGTCGAGGCACGGAGGCGGCCCGAGCGCCCATCGGTAGATCGGGGGAAGGCGAGGGACGCACAGCGGAATATTACTTGGCCGTGAAAAAGAGCGGAGCCTTACGATTTGCGACGCCCCCCCGGGTGGACCCCGAGAGCGCGACGCTGCGTGAGATCGGTCCGACGGGGGGGGGAGACAGAACCCCATGGGATCCCGCTCGTATGGGGAATCGGAGGGAAGAAATGGGATGCACGAAGGAAACGAAAACCGACGCGGGGACTCCGGAAGCAACGCCGACGGCTGGCTGGCGGATGGAAGGCGGGACGAGAGGCGGGATGAGAAAGAAGAACACAGCTCTCAGGGCTGTGGGGACGCACCCCGCCTGCTCCCGGGCTTCCCTGTCCCCACTCCCCTCCCAAGCTTTGCCGTGACCCCGCCGAGCTCTCGGGTCACACCCGGGAACGGGTGGGCCCCCGGAAAGCCGGCGCAGACCATGGCCTTCTCGGTATCGGTCCAGGAGGCGACGTCGGCCGAAGGGTCAGAGGCCTTCGCAAGTGCGGGGTGACGAGCGTTTATTTGAGATCGACGAGGACGGCTCTATGGGAAATGTGATTGAAGCGGAAACCCGAACAGAGGGGACTGAGGCTGTGGGCGTCCCTGAGAAAGGGGAGGCGGCAGGAGGAAGGCGTGGCCGTCGGGGCAGGCCACGTGACTCGGGGACCCCGACGACTCTACACAGTGTCTTTCCTCCTCAGTCCAGAGTCGCCCACCGGAGCCGGAGTCGCGACCCCCCGCGTTCTCGTCGTCCCCCTTGCAAACGGGTCTTTGGGACGCCAGGTCCCTGAGGCCCCGTCCGGAGGTGACTCTGTCCCGTTTTAACGTCCCGAGCGTTTGAGGACGAGACGAGCAGGCCGTCCCCCTGGAAGGCCGCTCTGGCTCCAGTTTAAAGGGGCCCCATTTGCGTCACTGCAATGGGCAGTCGCTGAATACGGCAGTTCGCGTGGCTGCGTCCGGGTCAGCCGCCGCCGCTGCCCAGATCATGCTCTGCCCTCCCCCCAGCCCCGATGGTGACCTTGAGGGCCATCAAGGGGAAGGGGGGGGTTCGTTTCCTGGGCGTCGTGGGTCCCTCCTGAGCCTTCGGGGTGAGGGCGAAGACAGCGTCTTTCACGCAAAGGGGACGACTTTTCACTCCAAACGTTGATCGTTTCTTCTTCGCGGTTATTATTATTATTATTATTATTAATTATTATTATTATTATTTTTGCTTTTATTTGGATTCCTCATTAGCTTGCATGAAAATGTTAGGCATCTCGGCCGCCACCACGCTTTTTGCTGGCCCTGGGAGTTTTCTGCCACTGGCCTCGGCCTGTCCCCACCGTGGGCCCCGCCGCGGGTTAAAACAGTCGCAAATACGCGCCCAAAACACGTATCTTTACGGTTTCCGAGGGCGCCCCTGGCCGAGCGCTCCCCGCGGCCTGCCCGTGTCGAGTCGCCACGTCGCACGTCTGACACCGGCTCAGATTTAAATTTAAATTTAAAAAAATTAAAAAAACGGGAATCAAGTGCGGCTCAGAAGCTGACGGCGCTTTGGGGTGGACCCTCTCGGCCACCGATGCGACGGCGTTTCCCGACGAGGGAAGCAAAAATGGAGGCTAACGTACGTTTTCCCCAAAACGGTCATGTGGTGGGTCACGGGGTCAGCGCCAGGCATTTCAGCTCAAGAGGGTGGGGAACGCGGGGGAAAATAAAAACGCCTGGGGAGGGACCGGCCAGGGCCTCGATGCCTTTCCCAGCGCTCGGTGGTCGTGATTTTCCGACCGGACTCGGCCCCGATGTCGCAGTCCCGGGAGGGGGTTGGGATAGGGGAGAAAGGCGGGCGTGGAAGCGCAGAAATCCCACATTTCAGCCCCCGTCAGACAACGACCGACGGGTTTTCCCGCCCTCGAGTCACCCCCATTGAACCCGCAGCTGCTTCCGCCCACTTTCTGCCTCTGACGCACGTCGGGCGTGAGCTTGGGTTCGAGAGAGATGAGCCTCCGCCCCTTTTCCTTCTCATCCGTCCCTTTTCCCTTTTTTTCCTCTAAAACTAATTCCCATTGTTGACTTTTCTCGTATGGGTACAAGGAGAGGAAAGGGCGAGGAAGAGTATTGAACAGGGCAGATTCCAGAAGTCCGTGGGGACGGTTTCGTACTAGATGCCAACCCCACCTGCTGGAGCCACCCTGCGCTTCCAGATTCTTCCAGAGGGTGAAAGGTCGAAGCGAGGTAGAGCCAGCTCCATCCAGGGTTTCACTTCTCAAGGATTCATGATTATTTATTATTTATTTATTAATTATTTTTTTTTATATTTTTTATTTTATTCTGATTTTTTCCTTCCGTACCTACCCCCCCTCGGCGCGTTTAAGATCCCGTTCAGGACAGCGCACCCACCTGGTGCGAAATGCACGTGGACACACGGTCGGGAAAACGGCTGCTGCCTTTGTCCTTCTCTTTTTCCTTTTTTCTTTTTTTTTTTTTTTCCTGTAAATTGTCCCGAGGGACAGCACGGAAGGCTGGAGGAGACACTTTCCCAGGGCCCGGCCCCCGCATGGCCTCATCCCGTTCATGGCCGTCGCCGCGGCCGGCCCCACAGTCCTCGGGCCACGCAGCCTCACCTTTCCCAGCCACCGTCCTGAGCGCCAGGGCCCTTTCGCCCCCTGTTTCCTGGCTGTGTCCCCGTCACCTGGTCCTCCGGGGCCTGAGCGCCGGCGTCATCGCCGAGGGTCCCCTTCCGTGCTCCCCGCCCCCCACACGGCCTCAGTTTCCCTTCCCCTGCTGTACGCTTGGGCAAAGCGTCCAGCCCTGAACCTTGACCTCGCTGGGTCCCCACTGGCTACTCCCGAAACCGACTGAAACCCAGTTTTCTTCCCCGGCCACACCCCATTCCTATCCCCCCCACCCCACCACCATGCAGAGATTCTGATGACGAGCCCTCCCGGAAGCTTCCGTGAGGGATGAGGGTGGCCCCCACGGAAAGGACCCACAGAGCAGCAGCTTCAAGGGTCCGTGACACGGGGGTGGGGGTGGGATGTGGCGGGGAATGGAGGCTGGCGTGGGAGCTGCTTCCGACGCCGCCGCGTGGCCTCGCGCTGCACGACCCGCTGAGAGCACGACCGCGGCTCCTCCTTCTCCCGGGGCCATGCCCCACGAGAGGGGACACGGCGCCGAGGGACGCTGCCCGCCCCCATGCACCCAAGTTCTTTCTAACCGACAGACGCCACGTGTGTGAACCGACAGCTCCACCTATCTATCCATCATCTATCTATCATCTATCTATCTATCTATATCTATAATCTATCAATCGATCAATCTATCATCTATCTATAATCTATCTATCGATCGATCTATCATCTATCGATCTGTCTCTATCTATCCATCTATCTATCTATCTATCTATCTATCTATAATCTATCTATCGATCGATCTATCATCTATCGATCTGTCTCTATCTATCCATCTATCTATCTATCTATCTATCTATAATCTATCGATCGATCGATCTATCATCTATCGATCTGTCTCTATCTATCTATCTATCTATCTATCTATCTATCTATCCATCATCTATCTATCATCTATCTATCTATCTATCTATCTATCTATCTATCTATAATCTATCGATCGATCGATCTATCATCTATCGATCTGTCTCCATCTATCTATCTATCCATCTATCTATCTATCTATAATCTATCGATCGATCTATCATCTATCGATCTGTCTCTATGTATCCATGTATCTATCTATCTATAATCTATCGATCAATCTATCATCTATCGATCTGTCTCTATCTATCCATCTATCTATCTATCTATAATCTATCGATCGATCGATCTATCATCTATCGATCTGTCTCTATCTATCTATCCATCTATCTATCTATCTATAATCTATCTATCGATCGATCTATCATCTATCGATCTGTCTCTATCTATCTATCTATCTATCTCTATATCTCTATATCCATCCATTCATCCACCTTCTATCAATCTGTCATCTATGTATCTATGTATCTATCAATCAACCAATCATCTATCAACCATTTATCGATCACCTATCTATCTATCATCACACATTCGTGTAACATCTGTCTATCCATGTCCCTATCTACAGACAACATGTCATTTTTGAACCTTTCAGAGGAGCCGCTTGGAAGGTCGAGAGTCCTCTCTCCACTAAGCAGAGCGGCGCGAACGGGACGCTCGCATCTTCCTAACGACTCCCTCGGGAAGCCCAAGTCGTTGGGAAGGAAGAACAAGAAAAGGGGGAAGCGTCTATCCTGCCCCCGACATCACGTGTTAGGAGTCCCAGGTCGCGTCCTCACGCACGACCCACTCGTACCTTCCCCCATCGCCGCCTCGACGGCCTTCGTCCCCGTCCCTTCGCCCTCTCCGAACCCTCCAGCCAAGTTTCAGTTCCACACGCGGGTGCGCCATCCTGCTACGCGCACGCCTCTGCCCTGCGAAGCCACGCGACGTGTCCCAGGAGGGACTCGGGACTCGAATCTTCGCTCTCGGTTCTCTCAAAATCTCCGCATTTTATCAGACTCTAAATAACTTATAAATGGTTAAGTGTAAGCAGGCATGCAGCCATAACGCGCTGTCTTTCGTCGTTACGGAACACGGGAAAACGTGTTTTCCACCATTAAATCTGAATTTTCAAGAATAAAAGTCACGTTGTCGTTAAAGAAGATGGAAAGGGCTGTTTTTAAATGAAATAAATACGGGAAAACCGCACGGAACAAGCAGTACGAACAGAAGGAGGCCGGCGCCGTGGACGTGTCCCCCGGTCAGGCCGAGCCAGGCCGCCCCGTGCACCCCGCTCCCGTCCCGGAGTAGGAAGAGGCCGCCGGAGCCGCCACGGTCAAGGGCAGCCCGCCCGCTGCGCGCACACCTGCTGACGCGGCCTTGGCCGCCCGGAGGCGTCCTGGCAGACGTTGCTGGAAAGGGATTAGGAGGAGACGCCTCTGCCGACGCTCGGGCCGTCTTCCCGGAATGTTTTAACGAGCGACGGCGTGTCTGGGGCGGGCCTCGTCCTCCCCCGGGCTTAGGTAGACGAACAGCTTCTGCTAACAGCTTCTCTTTCAACACGTTTATGCCCCAAAAAAAGGAAAAAAAAAAAAAATGAAGCAAAGACTCATGCGGGAGAAAATGCATTTTTTTTTTTACAGAAATCTCCCGTTTGTGCTCCCCTTTGCCAAGAAGACGCCCCATTTGGGTAAAATCATCGTTTGTTGTCGCTTAATGCGGAATTTGGGGTTGACGCAATAGCGGGTACGTGAGGCGGGAACATGGAGCAAACAGCGAAATGCGTGTGACCCGAGGACGGCGTCATCAGTGACGTCCTGGCTTTACCTGCTTTTTCTCCGTCTCGTCCCCAAGTTCAACTTGGAACGAAGCCCTAACCAGGACTTGTTCTCTTTTCTTTCTTTTTTTTTCCCTTTTTTTTCTTTTCTTTTCCTTTCCTTTCTTCTCTTTTCTTTTCTTTTCTTTTTTCTTTTCCTTTCTTTTCTTTTCCTTTTCTTTTCCTTCTCTTTTCTTTTTCCTTTCCTTTTTCTTTTCTTTTCTTTTCTTTTCTTTTCTTCTCTTTTCCTTTTCTTTTCTTTTTCCTTTTCTTTCCTTTTTCTTTTCTTTTCCTTTTTTCTTTTCTTTTCCTTTTTTTCTTTTCTTTTCTTTTCCTTTTTTTCTTTTCTTTTCTTTTCCTTTTTTCTTTTCTTTTCTTTTCCTTTTTTCTTTTCTTTTCCTTTTTTCTTTTCTTTTCTTTTCCTTTTTTCTTTTCTTTTCTTTTCCTTTTTTTCTTTTCTTTTCCTTTTTTTCTTTTCTTTTCTTTTCCTTTTTTCTTTTCTATTCTTTTCTTTTCTTTCTTTTCTTTTCATCTTCTCTCTTCTTTTTCCTTCCTTCCTTCCTCCCTCCCTCCTTTCTCTCCTTCCTTCCTTCCTTCCTTCCTTCCTTCCTTCCTTCCTTCCTTCCTTCCTTCCTTCCTTCCTTCCTTTTGTTCGTTCTTTCTCAATTTTAAGTTAGTTCACATCACATTGAATTCCACAGTTAAATTGTCTATTTTTCTTATTTATTTATTTATTTATTCATTCATTCATTCATTCATTCATTTATCTATCTATCTATTTATTTATTTATTTATTCATTTATTCATTCATTTATTTGTTTATTTATTTATTCATTGTGTGCGTGTTTTCTTGAGAGAATCCCCCCCCAAACTTCAAGGAGAGAAACACGTTTTTTTTCCATATTTTCCCTCAGGCCTTTAACTCTCATCCGCCTGGAATCCGTGTGTGTCTGTGTTCATGTGGCTTTTATTATTATTCCCTTTTCCCATGTGGAGAGCCAGCGGTCCCAGCCCTCTTTACCGAAGGCTCTTTTTTTTTTTTAAATAAAAAAAAAATAAAATAAAGCGCCGACTGCGCAGTCCTCGCCCCTCCGTTGTGCGCTGACAGCGAGCGCCGCGGAGCAGCAGCGTGACCGTCGGGGCAGAGAGGGGGGGCACGAGATTCTCTCCGGATGAAACAACGACGTTTCCCCGAAGATCAAGGGGCTACGTTCCCGTCAGAACGACGCGTCGACGCATCGACCGCGAGCGCGTCCATCCGCTGCATTGATCGTTCTCATCGTGTGCAGGATCCACGAAACGGTAATCTCCGCCCACCCCGGTCCTAGGGGGAATGCGACCTTCACCACCCGCAGGGGGCACGCATTTGGGGCCTGAAAGGTGGTTTCAGGTATTTCACGACGGCATCAAGCGGAGCCGAGCGGGGGGAACAGTGAGACGCTCTGTGAGGCCCCCCAGGGCGGCCGTAATAAAGGGTCGGAGACTAAACGGCCTAAAGTCATCGAAACGTGCTGAGTTGAGGCCTGAAGTCCAGGCCCACGGTCACTCTGAAACCCGTAGGGGGAATTCTTCGTCTCCTATCCCGGCTCCCGGCGGTGGCCGGCAGCCCCTCGCTGCTCCTTGGCTCATAAGTACGTCCCTTTGACCTCTGGGTCCACCCTCCCATGGCCTGGGTCCCCACATGGTGCTTTTCCGTTCTCACGAGGTCGCCCGTCCTGTCGCCTTAGGGCCCAGGCCGACAACCCCATCTTGGCTTGTGTATGGACGTGTATGCCTCTGTCGGGGACACGGATCACTGCACGGGGACCGAAGCCGACCCCGTCGAGGGTGCAGGGCGGACGCCTTTGCCCGTCCCCGTATTCCTGCTGCTGGGGAATGAGAGTCCTCGGAGCGCGAGGTCCAGCCTTGGACGTGGAAAAGCCACACTTTACGAGCTCTCACGGGGCCTGGAATGTCAGCGGGGTCCTCAGGTCTCTACTAGGGTCGCCTGGCAGATGCACAGCGGAGGGTTCAGGCCAGGGGGAACGGAGAAGTGGGGAGGGGGGGATTCCAGGGAGAAACGGAACGTGAGGACGGCGCTGGCCAGAGGGTCCCGTAAACAACCAGGGGAGGACGTGGAAGGGATTCACGTCGCTGCCTTCGCGGCGTTTCTGAGCGGCGTGACCTGCCCCGCGACCGCACAGTAATCAAAACCGAATACATCTCCTCGGGGCCGTCGGTCGTTCTCGGGGGCGTCGGTCGCTCCAGGGGGGGCCACGCGCTCGGAGCCGGGGACAGGCCTGGGGGCTGACTCGCCGTGCTGGGTGGAGTCCGCGGAGGTCGGGGTGCGCTGGGGACGAGGGGCAGGGAAGGCCCGGGGCCGCGGGCTCAGGGCAGCTAATGGCTCCGGAGACGGTGAACAGAAGGCGTTGATGACCCCGCGGAGGGGGAGGCCGGACGGGGCCGGTGCAGGTGTCGGCGGGGGAGGGGGTCAGGTGCGAGCGGGCCTCCTGGTTTGTCTTCTTCCTGGGTCCTTGTCCCCGTATGGCCTTGCCTGTGTGCATGCGGGTGTGGGGGGGGGAGAGAGGGAGAAAGTGGGAGAGAGAGAAGGAGAAGGAGAAGGAGAAGGGGAGAAGGAGGAGAAGGAGGAGGAGGAGGAGAAGAAGGAGGAGAAGGAGAAGAAGCAGAAGAAGAAGAAGAAGAAGAAGAAGGAGAAGGAGGAGGAGGAGGAGGAGGAGGAGGAGGAGGAGGAGGAGGAAGGAGGGAGGGAGGGAGGGAGGAGAGGTGGGAGTAAATCGGGAAACGCCGACCCGCCCTGTCCCCCTTCACACCCGGGCCCGGCGCGGGCGGCTGGCAGCCACGTGTGCGTCCGTGCGGGGCCAGGGCGACGTCATCGGCCTTTGAAGTCCGGTCCGGCTCTGGTGCTGACTCAGGCCCTTCTCCCCGGCTCCCCCTGGGTCGCTGACCCTCCCTGGCGGGCCGGTCGCCACCCATCGGGGACCCCGCCTGCGTCCGCCCCGCATCTGGGCTCCGCCTGGCGGCTTGGCCGGGCCTGAGCTACGACATCTGTGCCCCGAGCTGACCCCTGACCGGCCACAGCGCCCCAGACCCCGGCCCGGAGAGGAACCGTGCTGGGCCGGAGACCCTTCTTCCCCGCCCGTCAGCGCCGACCCGGTTCTGAGCCCGCGTGAGGGGCCACGTGAGGAAACCTGCCCCGGACCGGCCCGAGGATGCCGGGGCTCGGGGACTAGGTGCCCGCCCCGGGCCATTCTCTGCGAAGCTGCTCATGACGGGACGCGTCCCCCTTCTGTCCTGGGGGGCCGGAAGGGTGACATCCAGGGGTCCCAGGGCCTCACTGCGCCCTCCACAGGCCCCAGGGGAGGGTCCTCCCTGCCTCTCCCAGCGTCTGGGGGCCCCGGGCGGCCCCGTCCCTCCCGTCTCCGCCTCCCTGTCCTCCGTGTCTGCGTCCCCCCTAAGGACACTGCCCCTGGGTGTAGGGCCACCGGCTCCGGGGGGACCCACCTGAGACTCCCGGGTCTCGCCGGGCCAGCTCCTAAGTGTTGGACAGTTCGGGGGAAGCAGGAGCTGGTGGCCCCGGAGCGTCGCGGAGCGCCGCCTGCTTCTGCTACCGACCCCAGAGCGAGCGACAGGGGAAGAGGCCACCGCGCGCCCCGTTGGGCGTGTTTCGTTTCTTCCTCCGGCGACCGGAGACGCACGCAGCTCGGGGGGGCGGGTGCCCTCGCTGAAGCGGGGGAGGGGGTGGCAGAGGACCCTCCCTTCCCTGTTCGCCATGGAAATGGGGGTTTACAGCGAACCCCTCGACACACCGTTCCCCAGAAGGGCGATCCGGGCACCGTGTCGTCGGCCGTCCCCGCGCGCGGTGCCGCACGGTGCCCGCCCCTTAGTGAGACAGGGAGGCAGACACAGTTTGGGGGACATCTGCGGCGTCCGAGACACGGATCCGGTCCCGTTGCGATAAGCAGGCGACCCCACGTTTTCCGGATTTAACGAACTTGACCTCCTTCGACTGGAAAGGAGCGAGACGCGGAAGGCGACCGGGTTCGAGGCCTCCTTCGTGCTTTGGCAGGCCCGCTCCGTCGCGGACCGCGGAACCTTCTGGATCCAAGCAGACCCCACCGCACCCGGGTCTGTCTCGCGTACCGTCCGGGTGTGGACCGTCGAGCCCGGAGCCCGGGTGTGGGAATCGAGATGGACAAACCCGATTCTCCGCCGAGATCGCCTCGCCGGGCCTGCTGCGCCCTCATCTCCCGGGTCACGCGCTGTCGCCTCCTCACGCTGTCCCTTGTCACGTCTCTCGCCCCAAACGTTGGAATTCCTCCCCCTTACCCAACGGCCGGGGGTGATGCTCAGTGGGACTTACAGGTGGGACCGTGACCTGAGCCCCCCCCCCGCGTCCCCACGGGCAAACGAAGGGAACGATGTCCCAGCGAAACCCCTCGGGGGGAGGTGGCGGCGACGCAGGACCCTCGGGCGGGAAACCGTTTCCCGCACGAACGCGCGTTTAGGATTCGGGGCTTTTCCCTGTGTCCATGAGCGTCGTGGGCGAACCCCTGTGCGCTCACACACACAAAGACTCCCCTTTTTCATGCGTTTTTCTACGGAAACACACAAGTCCGCGTCCGGGGTGTTCGAAACGCCGTGGGACCCGCGGGCGAGGGTCCCCCCACGGGGCCGGAAAGGGACCCCGCGTTGACGGGAAAGAGGAGTCGCGAGGCTTTTCGGTCTGTGAGCACGTGAGGCCGTCGGGGCCGCCCTGCGACGCGCTCCGGGCTCTCCCCGTCCGTCCCGTCTCTGCTTCTCCCTCCCACCCGCCTCGCCGTCCGCGCTGACGGCCCCGTGCGCTGTGATGTGGTTAGGAGCCGCCTCCAGTGCTTCGATCCCGTCTGGAAGGAGGCGGAGTGGGGTGGGGTGAGGCCTAAAGGACCGACCGTGCGGCCTGTCTGGCGGCCTGTCTGGTTTGGGGCCGACGCCTTCAGGGCGTGCGGGGACACAGGAGGGGAACCGGCCTCTGGGGTCCACACACGGGCGGGTCCCATCAGCCCCGCGCGCACACTCGGGGAGAAAGAGCCAACTTGGTGCGCGTGTCCTAGCAACGTCCCTTGCCGTCGGGTTCCCACGACGTGCAATTAGCCCGCCCGCCCCCGGGTTCCCAGGAGACGCGCAGACGGAGGCAGCCGCCCCTGAGCGTCCGTTGCGGGACGTTTCCTGTCGCCCCCGCACGAAACCCTTTATGAAGCGCTCAGCTCCCCGTTCATCTGTCGCTCCCCACCCCACTGAGGATTTGGGAAAAGGACGGCGGGAGACGCAACGCAGTTGCTTTAGGATGACAGGCCACGGCGCGCGCTCGTTCTGCGCGCCACACACGGCCAGGCCGCCCCCCGCCATCCCCCGAGGAAGGCCAGGCCAGCCCGGGGTGCCATCTGTCGGGGCTGGGAGGCACAGTGCTTGGGGGGAGCAGGTGAGTCACGGAGCCACCGCGGGCGACGGCCTCAGCGCTCTCGGCGGCGCGAGGGGACCTGGACCCCGGGGTGACGCCTCGTGAGCCAGGTGGAGGGGGTGTGACCTTGGGGTCACCCAGGGCGGCGTGGCGTTAGCTGAGGCCGGGCCGGCTCGTCTGGTCGTCGTCCCCGAGGTGTGGCCGAGGGGCTCCCGGGAGCACCTCCCGCGCACGCACCTGTGCAGGTGCGTCTGTCCGCGCCGACGTCCTGAGGGCCGCGTGCGCGGAGCCCCTTGCAGTGACACCGGGGCTCACACGAGGACACGAGCGATGAAATCCACGGTCATCACCCCCCGGAAGGCCGAACGCTGGAAAAAGGCCGTTAGGCACGGGACTGGATTTCTATGTTTCCATATTTTTAGACTTGGACCCATTTTTGTGAGTTTGTTGGTTGGTTTTTTTCCAGGCGTCCCCGGGCTGGTGGCCGCGTCCCTCCCGTCTCGGCCTCCGTCTCCTGTGTGTCCGCGTCTCTCCGTCTGTCCCTCACACGGACACGGTCCCCGGGCGTAGGGCCGCCTGCTCCGGGAGGACTCACCTCAGTCCCTTCACCGATGACACCTGCGCAGGACGGGTTCGCCCACGAGGTGTCCCCGTTCACGCGCGCGCCCGGCGTCGGGATGTGGGCACCGCCTCCTGGGGACACGGCTCAAGCGACCCCGGTCAAGATGCTCCCTCTTCACCGACGCGGGCTCCCGAGCGTGGACGTGTCCCCTGCCGGGAACGGAACCCGCGACCCCGCTGCACGGACCCTCGTTCCCAAACGTGCTGGGGGCCGGGCCCGGGTTCCCCTTTTCCATTTTCCTTCTGGACCCTTCCGGCTCGCCTTCCCTCTGCGTGAGCCGGGTCCGTCCGCGTCTCGTCTTTGGAAAAGGGATGGTCGGGCCCCAATTGCGAGCCACACGTGTGTTTTTTAGCGTTTTTGACCGAACGGCCAGTTCCAGATCCGCACGTTCCTTCTCTCCGTCACTGTCACTGCAGGGGCTTTGGTGGAGCTCGCGCGGATTCCGCGACCTTCCGGGCACACGCTCGGAGGGCGACAATTTCTTTCTCCGCTTTCCCACCCCACCCTCTCCCCGCGCTGCGGACCAGACCCACAGGGTTTGGTTCGTTTGGCTTCTCTGGGAATGTCTGCGGCCGTGCGCGCTGCTTTAGTCCCGAGCCCCAGAAGCCACGCGCGTCTTCCAAGGCCACCCCCTCGCGCCGCGCGCGACCCGTGACGGCGACGCCGTCCGTGCAGCTGGGATTTAACTCAGGGGTCTTGAGATGAGGTCATCCCGGGGCACGTAGGTGCCCGGCATCGTTGCGGGACCGCGATGCCCGGCAACGTCGACGAGGAGCACCTTGCACGAGAGGGCACGGTCCGAAGGGCCCCAGGAGAGGGGGCCCCGTCCTGTTCGGCCCTCCGGTGGGGGAGTCTTCGCCGTCCCCTTCTGTCGCGCGGATGTGCGTGCGGAACCGGGCTCCGTTTCTTGTGCTTTTAGCTGTTTTTTGGTTTGTTTTTTTTAAAGAGTGGACTTTCTGTATTCGCTGTGGGAAACGCCAGGTAAGAAACAGTCGTTTTTATGTCTTTACGAGGGGGATGCGGAGTCGGGAAGGGGCAAGGTCAAGGGCAGACGCCCCGTTTCCCCAAGAAAATCTCCGAATCTCAGGTTTGCGTCCGAACCGGATTGGCAAACGCTGCTCGTAGGAGCTTCGCCTTCGTTCCCCACGTGTTTGCCAATCCTCCCCGTCTGCGTTCTCCACCGCGGCCGATGGGAAGCCACCGCGCGGCGACCAGGTGGCCCGCACGATTCCTGGGTGTCAGACACTCGGGTCCCCCGGAGCCAAGACGGGCTTGTCCGACGCACGACCCTTCGGGGAGACCCTTCGGCCCACGTCAGCGCACAGAAGGGCCCATGCGTGATGCTTTCGGGCCAGCGACACGACGATCGCACTTCCTGGGGCAGCTCGGCCCTTCCCGGGACGCCTGCCAGCGTCTCCGCTCCGAGCGTTACTGAAGATTTTAAGTAAAAAAAAAACTTACATTTTTTTTTTCTGCTGTAAGAACCAGAGATGCGGCCACGGCCGCCGCCCTGGAACCGGAGGCCAGCAGGACAGAACGAGGAAAAATGACCGAGAGGTGCGGCTATTGGAGCAGAGCATGGACCGCAGGGTTTTCACTTCCAACAAATGCAGCCTTTTAAGTAAAATGGAAAAAAAAAACAACAACAGAGACTGAAAAATAAATTTATTTATTTGCTGTGTTTAGGCCGAGCATGAATGCTTTACGGTGCCTCCGCTGCGTTTAGGACGTGCTGATGCCTTATTATGCAAATTGTCCCGGCGACTCAGAACCGCGCAGCGGAAACGAGGGGACAAGCCACTCGACGCTTCCTTCAGGCAGCGGCCCAAGGGTGTGCTTGGGTGACGAGGTCAACAACTCGAGAGCCGCCGGGGTGGGAGCCATCCCCGCTCTCGGGGAGCCTGAGGAGCCAGTGGCCTCCTCGTCGCGGGCCCGTTTAGGGGTGATCAAACCTGGAAAGAGAGACTTTCGGGGGAGCAGTTCCCGCATGCCACGTGTCCCCACCCTCCACGGTGGCAATCCCGCATGGGAGAATGTCAGAGATGTACGGAGGAAGGTTCCTGGTGGAAACGGCCAAAAAAAGTGAAAAAATAAAATAAAATCTCTGCAATAGGATTAAACAGGCCAAAGCTCATCCATGTAGTGGGGTGACGGCTCCACTAAGTGGGATATGCAAATCACAGGGTGCTATGCAAACAGATGCAAATGAGGCCCGGGCGTCTGCAAATCCTAGGCTCTTACATAGCAGAAAATAAACAAATAAATACATATTTAGTAAATATATTTAATAAATATATTATATATAAATAAACAAATAAATATATATTTAATGAATATATTTAATAAATATATTACGTATAAATAAACACATAAATATATATTTAATGAATATATTTAATAAATATATTACATATAAATAAAAATATATTTAATAAATGTATTTGATAAAAATACTATATAAAAATATTTAATGAATATATTTAATAAATATATTACATATAAATAAACAAAGAAATATATATTTAATAAATATACTATATATAAATAAAAAATATATTTAATAAATGTATTTGATAAATATACTATATAAACATATTTAATAAATATATTTAATAAATATATTACATATAAATAAACAAATAAATATATATTTAATAAATGTATTTAATAAATATACTATATATAAATAAACAAAAATATATTTAATAAATGTATTTGGTAAATATACTATATATAAACATATTTAATAAATATATTTAATAAATATATTACATATAAATAAATAAATATATATTTAATAAATATATTTAATAAATATACTATATAAAAATAAACAAAAATATATTTAATAAATATATTTGATAAATACACTATATAGAAATAAACATTTAATAAATATATTTAATAAATATATTATATAAAATCATATATATATATATTTGTTATATAATATATATATTTTTATAATATATATAATATATTATATAATATATTATATAATATATAAATTTTTATAATATATAATATATAATATATATTTGTTATATATTTATTTGTTATATTAATATATAACAAATAAATATATATTTGCACATAATGTAATTGTAATTATATAATTATACACATAATTATATAATTTATATAACAAATAAATTTATATTTGCACATACCTACCAAAATCAACACTTTCACACTATCTTTGAATAATGGGATTGCAAATACTTTTCGTCTAGTCACTTTTTTTGTATATTTCTGTTTTGTTATTTACAGAACATTTGGGTTCTGAAAGAAAGGTCTGTACCAAAATTCAGTCTGGCAAAGCTTTAGGCATGAAAACCTCAGGAACTTGGTTTTTTTTTCCTCCCAAACGGCCCCTCACCCACCTCCCTTCAAAGCCAGCCCCTCTGTTGTTGCAGGCCTCACAGAGGGTGGCCTTTTGTGTGCTTTTCTGGTGTCTGCTAGCAAGATGTCCAGAGGGGTTGTGTGCCCCTGTTTTGGAATGTATTTTCTGTAGGAAAACGCAGTATTTTCTGTAGGAAAAATCTCAGCGTTTCACTTCTCTGTTTTACTTTTTTTTTTTTTAGTTTAAACCTCGTCCTGACAAAAGCCTCATTGTCCAGAACCCACAAGAAGGAAATGAAGCCGCAGGGGAACTGCGCTCTGAATCTCTTCCCTGAACTGTTTATTTAACGCAGAGTCAGCATTCTGCCACCGTCCACAAAAAGGAAAAAAAAAAAAAGTGGAAAAACAACTTTTGACACATCATCTCTTTTTCATAAGCATTCGGAGCCAAGGCCTGAGGAAGATGCTAAATCCGAGGCCTCATCCAGGCCCAGAGGACGCGCCATCGAATTATTTTAACGTATTTCACAGAAAGAAGCACATAAAACAGAAAAAAGTGCACAGGGACCTCACGGGCCGTCCCGTCGTACGTAAAAGCTCTCAGGGTTTCCATGTGTCGGTTTTCTACCATTATTATTTTTAAATTCTGTGTTATTATTCGCTTCGAGCATATGGTAAGACGCGTATGTAGTTTACGAAACGACCTGTCATTGTTTTTAAATCCATGTCACCGGATGTTAATGAAAACCAGCCTCGGGTTATTGATTTATTTATTTTTTCCCCCATTTCCCAAGCCAGCACGTCTGCATTTTCCTCTTCATCAGGGAAACTTGAGTCGACGTTTTCGCTGACAACGCGTCGCTATCCCCAGACCCCTCCGTGACCTTCCGGAAGCTGAAGTATAGTTTATCTTTTAAATGCAACACAGGGCCTCGGAGCCTGCGTACCCTGAGTGGAGCATCCTACAGAATTTTAACGCGAGCCACGTGTGGTAATCCAACGGCAATGCAGGCCGGGGTGCAGGCAGGTTTTCTCCAGATGGGGACGCAGATCCCAGGGCGTCTAGGTCCTTGGTTTAGAATAAAGAAGAAATTCCTCGTTTAAAATCTTGTGCATTTTACTCCCTAGTGTATATGAGAGTCTGTGAAAAATCCCACGGCATTTAAAATTGGAGTGATGCTATCATCGTTCCGTCAGTATGGTTATAAGAATAACAAAGATAATAAAATAAAATAACAATAATGATATTAATACTATAATAATATTAATATTAGCAATAATAATAAAATAATGCAATAATAAAATAATAATAAAATAATAGTACAATAAAATAAAATTAAAAAATAAAAATAAAAATAATAGTATAATAATAAAATAATACTACAATAATTATAATAAAAATAATACAATAATAATAAAAATATAATAAAAAATAAAATAATAATAATATAATAATAAAATAATACTATAATAATTATAATAAAAATAATAATACAATAATAAAAAATAAAATAAAATATAAAATAATAATAATATAATAATAAACAATAATAATACAACAATAATAAAAATAATAATACAATAATAAAATAATAATAATACAATAAAAATAAAATAATAAAATAATAATAAATAATAAAATAATACAACAATAATAATAAAATAATACAATAATAATAAAAATAATAATGCAACAATAATAAAAATAATAATACAATAATAACATAATAATAATACAATAAAAATAAAAAAATAATAAAAAGATAATAAAAATAATAAAATAATCATACAATAAGAAGAAAATAATAAAATAATAATAAATAATAAAATAATACAACAACAACAATAATAATAAAATAATAAATAATAATAATAACTAATAATAATTAATAATAACTGGCTGCTTACATTTCCATGGGAAGCTCTCAACAGGTGTCGTCAGCTGTGAACGTCCTGGTGGTCTCACAGCCTCGTGTCTTCACGGGGACTAAGCTGTGGGCCAGGCCGGAAGCACTAACCTTGGCCTGAAACGAACCTCAGACTTGCAGGATGAGCAGCATTTTCTGTTTCTCTAGGGCTACAGTGGCCGCAGGAGGAAGGGTGACAGGGGACGGACGCATCACGGGGCGCGCACCCGGGTAGCAGGGGTCGTGCTGGCTGGGGATTCGGAACCGCGGCCCCAGTGCACTATATGTGGTCTCTTCGTCCGGTGGGGGCTGGGCTGGGAAGGGGGAGCTGGACGAGGCCTACGCGTCTGCATCACCTCCCTCTGCGAGGGACACATCTCCCGGGTGAGAATCAGCCCCGTGACCCCGAATCACTGCAAAGGATCCTGGGAGTTGTAGTTTCCACGGGGGAAACGGCCGCCCACCCACCCGCGTTCTGCACGATGGTGGTGCCTGAGGCCGGGGACAGCCCACAGGAGCGCACGTTTCTCCCCAACCCTTTGTGTGCGGTACTAGGCGGCGGGCGGAACGCGCAGGTTTTTCCTTTTTAAAGGCATTTCTGGCCTTGGTTCCCCCGTCCTCGTGTTATCTCAGGAATCCTGTCGCCTATGGCATCGCCACCCCACACGCAGACGCCGCCGCCTCGATCCCCAGCACGGTCGAGGGGCAGGACGGGGACAAAAGTCCCCTGTGGGTCAGCGTGTTATGCGCGAGACAGAATCGAAGCGTGGGACGGGACTGGGAGCAGTGGCCGCGTCCGATCGCCCAGGGCCCTCCTCAGCGGGACGAACACGTAGATGACCTTCGGGGCACCACGTCGCCAGGGGACGTAACGCACATCGTGGCGTGGCGAGCAGAGTTTTAACACGAGTATCCGTGTCTCGGGCCTGCTTTGACCGATTCCGCCCAACGGGGAGGCGGAAAGTGATGGAAGATTCTGGTGTTGCCGCCCTGGAGGCCGGAAGGAAGGGTGACGTCAGGGTGTCCCGGGGTCATGGTCCCTCCCAAGGCCCCGGGGGAGGGTTCTCCCTGAGGCCGTGACGTCCTTCCCCCCAACGCACCTCACTGTGCCCCGATGCCACTCGTCGTCACCCCACACCCACGCCCGGGACTCGTAAGGACGTGCCTCCCCCGGCTGTGGCCTTGGGGTGCCTGGGACCGTGGAGGTGCGTGAAGCAGCTCGACCGTTTCCGAGCGTCTCGGCCTCACGTTCACTTAGCCAAGGCCTTCACCCTTGGCTATGGGACGGGTCGGGACGCGTCCTGGAGCACGGATAGTGAGTCCGTCTGCAGAGACTGGTACAGCCCGCGACCTCACGCGACCCCGGGAGGCCGCGCCGTGGGCGCTCCGCCCCTGTCTGCACCTGCTGGGATGCTCATCCCGCCCTTGAACCTGTCCAGGCAGACGGCACGAGTCCGCACTGCGAGCTGCGTTTAGGGGGACAGCCCGGGAGGGTCCGTTATCATCCACCCACCCATCCATCCACCCATCCATCCATCCATCTATCTATGACCCTGGGGGCCGCCCACCACGCTGCAGGGCCCGGGACGACCCTCGTCTTGGTTGTCACCCCCGACGCGCACGGCTCCGCGGCCGAGAGACCCCGGGCTTGTGTGTGGAGTCGCTCTCCGCCCCGTCACCCGTCAGCCCCACGGCCCCCGACCCCGTGTCCCGGCCCGGCGAACCCTCGCCGAGCGGAGGAGGATAACTCCAGCGGGCGTCGACCCACGTCCTCACGGAGCGCCCCCGTCCCGGAAAACATCAGCGTCGCCGTGGCCCGGCCGTTTGGAAAACATCGTTTTATTATCCGAGGGACATGACCTTGACCTCAAACAGACGGGAAAGCAGCCGTGGCGTGGAGCAGGCGTCCCGCTCGCTCTCCCCGTGGTGGGCCGCGGGTTCGCTCTGCGGGGTCACGGCTCGGCTCCCTCCCCGCGCCCGGCGACAGCTCTCAAGACAGACCCCGTAGACCGGGAAAGGCAGCACCCCAGCTTCTCCCCTACGTGCCCCCCGACAAGGGTCCCCGAGAGGAAGGTCATGTAATCGCGGCGCCTGCACGCCAAGGGCGTCGGGCCGTCCCCGGGATGGCGTGCCCAGGCCGGCTCGAAAGTCCCCGAGTCTCGTCAAGACCAATAATTTACGGCGTTTAATGAGGCCGACCGCGTTTCGTGCTCTCTCTGGCCTCATCGTCTACTTAGAAAGAAAAAATATATATTTTTATATCGAAAACGCGACGTGGAAAGCGGGTTTCAGACAGAGAGCCCTTTCGCAGGACGCCGCGGCCGTGTCGTAGGAGAACGTGTACGTCGCGGCAAAAAGAAACGGGTCGCTCCGCTTCCAGGCCCTTCGGGGTCAAAACGGGGCTGTGGCGCGCCAGGGGGAGCCCCCCGGAGGACGGACTCTCGTTCCGGAAGGTTCCATCGGATCGAAACGGCACAGGGAGGGCCGAGGCGTCCCGCACGGGGGCAGTCGGCCCCGTTCCGGTCCGCTGTCCGCGTTCGGCCAAAGCTCCTCGATGCCCCGCACACGCCCTGGTGTCGGCCTCGCGGACATCGTCCCTGCGTCCCGGCGTGGCGGCGCGTGAGTCGTGCCGGGGGACATCACGGCGGCGTCCTGCACGCCGGACAGGCAGGACGTCGCGTCCTTTTCGGAGCGGGCGCCGGGCACGGTCAGCGTGAAGGGGGGCGGCCGCCGGGCTGGGTGACGGTCCCCACCGTGCGCGCCCCGCCGTCCGGTCAGTACACGTGGACGTAGGTGGTCTTGGTGTCGCGGCCCAGGATGTTGCTGGCCGTGCAGCGGTAGAAGCCGGCGTCGCTGCGCGAGGCGGGCTGCAGGGTGAGCGCGCCCTGCGGGTGCAGCTGCCGGTGCCCGTAGGCGCGGGCCTGCGGCCCGGCGGTCAGCCGCGCGCGGTCCGGCAGCTCCCACGTGATCTCGGCCTTGGGCACCCCCACGGCCATGCACTTCATGGTGACGGCGTGCCCGGGCCGCGCGTAGATGACCGGCGTCGGCTCGCTGGTGATGCGCGGCGGGTAGGCCACGACGATGACCGCGTAGCTGGCGGCCGCCGGGCCCGGCGCGGCGTCCGCGCGGCACGCGTAGGTGCCCCGGTCGAACACGGAGGCCTCGCGCACCGTCAGCGTGCCGTTGTCCCCCACGGACAGGCGCCCCCGGGTCTGGGGGCCGTGCAGGAGCGCGCCGCCGGGCAGCGTCCAGGTGGCGCGGGCCGGGCGGCCCGGCGGGGCCGGGCAGGGCAGCCGCAGCGTCTCGCCGTTGAGGATGCTCACCACGCTGTGGCGCGGGGCGCCGGCCGGCGCCGGCGGGGCCCCGACCCTGAGGGACACGAGGCGCTCGGCGCGGCCGGCGGCGTTGCGGGCCACGCAGCGGTAGGCGCCGGCGTCGGCGGGCGCCAGGCCGCTCACGTGCAGCCGGCCGTCGTCCTGGTGGAAGAAGCGCTGCAGGCGGCGGCCGGCGGCCAGCTCCGTGCCGTTGGGCAGCACCCAGCGCAGCGCGGGCGGCGGGCGGCCGGCGGCCGAGCAGTTGAGGCTGATGGTGTGGCCGGCGCTGGCCGTGATCTTCTCGGAGGCCGGGTCGCGGAAGGTGGGCGGCTCCGCGGGCTCCAGCACGGTGAGCTGCACGACGAGCCGGGCCTCGCCGCCCTCGTTGCGGCCGATGCAGGCGAGCTGCGCCGAGTCGCTCTTGCGCAGGCTCCTGATGTCCAGCGTGCCGTTGCGGTGCACGCTGACCCGCTGGCCGTAGTAGGGGGCGGGCAGCACCACGCCCTCGGGGAAGGCCCAGAGCACGCGCGGCGGCGGCACGCCCTCCGCCAGGCAGTCGATGAGCTTGCGGCTGCCGCCGGCCGCCACCTCGCGCACCGTGGTGACGGCGTCGGGGCGCCCGTTGATGGTGGGCGGGCGCACGTGCACGTGCAGCCACACCACCTTGCGGTCCTCGCCCGCGCCGTTGCGCACCACGCAGGTGTAGTTGCCGCTGTCGGCGCGCTGCGCCCGCCGGATGAGCAGCGTGCCGTCCGCACCGATGCGGTACTTGTCGGACGCGGCGGGGATCGGCCGGTTGGCCGGCGACAGCCACGTGACGCGGGGCGCCGGCTCGCCCGTGGCCTCGCACGCCACCGCCGCCCCGTCGCCGTAGGGCACCCGCACCACGGCGTAGGTCTTGCCGCGGATGGCGGCGGGCTCGGCCAGCACCCGCACGCGCACCCGCATCTCGTCCCGGCCCGCCCGGTTCCTGGCGAAGCAGGTGTAGTCGCCCGCCTCGCGCGGGCCCACCTCGCTGAAGTAGAGCGTCCCGTTGGCGAAGACCACGTAGCGCTGGCCCCGGCCCCCGCCGCCGCCGTCGTCCGACTGCACGAGCGAGGGCACCAGGCTGCCGTCCGGGAGCCCCCAGACGATCTCGGGGTCGGGCAGGCCGCTGGCCACGCAGTCCACCCTGAGGTCGGCCCCCGGGGACACGCGGTGGTCGGGGCCGTCCTTGCGCGCGATCCTGGCCGGCTGCATGACCACGTGCACCTGCAGCGCGACCGCGTCGTCGCCCCCCGCGTTGCGGGCCACGCACAGGTAGTCGCCCGCGTCCTGGTCCGTGACGGACGTCACCACCAGCGTCCCGTTGGCGAAGGCCCGCACCCTGGGGTCGGAGCTGTGGGCGGCGGGGGGAACGGAGGAGACAGAGAACGAGGTCAGCGACCCGGACGCCACGCCCTGGACGGACGCGCGGCCGCCCCCGCCCGACGCGCAGACACCGCGCAGCACCCCCCGGGGGCGGGATCCCCGACGGGGTGTGACCTTCGGGCCACCTGGCTCCCGACCCCGAGAAGAAGGGGGGACGACCACGCTCAGCGACTTCACCCCTGACCCCGTGCGGCGTGGGGGTCGCGCCCCCACGAGGCAGCCCCCGCGCGGAGCGTACGGTGACGGTGACGTCGGGGGAAACGCTGCCGTCCCGGGGAGACCGAACCGCACGGATCCTCGTAGAGCGATCCCGCTCTTTCCGGGGAGAAAATAGAGCCTGGAACCGCAGGGGAGCGACAGAGCCTGCCCGAACCCCGCCCGGCCGTCCGCGTGGCCCCGAGCTCGCACGTTCGCGCGTGAAGACGTACGGAAAAGGGCTTCGTCGGAAAAGGGTCGCGTATGAAAAATGATTTTTATCCCTAAATACGCCCTAAACTCCGCTTTATCCCGATGGGGCATGTGGAAAGCGTCGTCGATGACCCCTTCTAAACGCCGGCCCCGGAGCGAATTTGACCGAAAACCCAGTTTCTGCTAAAAAACGCGACTCCTGGGCACGATTCGGGGACGGGTTTTTGACCAGAAGAGGCCGCGCCGTCCACGCGAATGGGGAGGACGAGGGCGGAGGGGACGAAGGCCTTTCCGCGTGTCCCGGGGTTGGATCCGAAAAGACGTGCGTCGCCGCGCGTCTAGGAACTTTCCGGAAAAGTTGTTTCCAGCCCCAAGTGTCATCGGGGTCGCCAGAGACACGGACGCACGGGCGCATCAGGGCGTCGCCGGGGACCGTCCGTTCAGACCGACCCAAGGCGGAGGCGGGCCCGGCGGGCCGCGGCTTGGTGAGGGTCGCACGGGTGTGGGGGACGCTCCTCTGGGGACGCGGACGGGAACCGCCTCCGGGTTTGGTGAAACGGAAGCAGCTACGGGCGCGGCGAGCGACGCTTGTCGGGGCGAGACCCGGGCGGCGGTTCACCCTGCCTCGGCCGTGCCGAAGTCGGGCGGGAGCTGTTCGACGTGGCGGCCGCACCCTCGGCGGGAAGGTGTCCCGGGGGGGACGGGACACGCGGCCGTCCACACTCACGGTGCGGGGGCCACTCACTACGCACCGCGCGGCCCCGAAGGTTTCCCGACGGGCGGGGAGGCCGCTCCGTCACCCTTTCTCCGGCGTCGGGAAGAGGGTGGGGACGCACGTCTGTGCCGGACCCGCGAGGCGGGCTCTGCCCACGTTCAGGGACCATGGGGTGGACATCGAGAGGCAGGGGACGCCCTCTGAACCCCCCGGACACACCGCAGACCCAGGGTCGGACCACGGACCGTTGTCTCCCCGATTCCATTCTGCCGATCCCTGTCCCTTTCCTCTCCCGCCCGACGCGCTTTCGACGGGGACACGGACTCCTCGGGATGTGGGGCTTTCGGACGCACGGAGTGACCCTTCAAGGGTCGGCGCCCTGCGGGGCGTGAAGCGGTCCCCCCACCCCCGTTCTGCGCCCGGCGGGTGCCAGGAGCACCCCCTCTTCTTTGAATCCCAGTAACCGAACCCAAAGGGCCCGCAGGCGCGCCCAACCCGGGAGGGGGGGACGGGCGCACGTACCTGGAGAAGGCGTCGATCATGCGCTTGGACGGCAGCCGCCACAGGACGCGGGGCCAGGGGTCGCCGGAGGCGCTGCAGTCGAGGCGCAGCGTGGCGCCGTAGCGCACGTCGGTGCGGCGCGGGGAGCTGCCGGTGATGCGCGCCTGGGCCGCGGCCCGCGGCACGCTCAGCCGCACGGTCCGGCGCGCGGCGCCCACCCGGTTGGCGGCCACGCACTCGTAGCGGCCGCTGTCGCGCGGCGCCAGGTGGCGGATGTAGAGCGTGCCGTTGGGGAAGACGAACAGGTTGCCGTGCACGAACTGCGAGGGCCGCACGTGGGTGCCGTCGGCCAGCACCCAGCGCAGGCTGGGCGGCGGGGCGGCCCGGGCGCTGCAGTGCACCTGCACGCTCAGCCCCGGCGCCAGCGTGATGTTCTCCGCCGCGTCCTGCTGGATGACGGGCGGCAGCGCCGCCACGTGCAGGCGGATGGCCAGGCTGTCGGCGCCCGCCGCGTTGCTGGCCACGCAGCGGTACGCGCCGCTGTCCGCGAAGGTCGCGTCCCGGATGGACAGGGTGCGGTTGGCGTGCAGCGTGACGCGGCCCTGCGCGCGGGGCGCGTCCCGCCACACCCGGCCGTCGGGGAAGAGCCAGGAGATGTGCGGCGCCGGGCTGCCCTGGGCCAGGCACTCCATGGCGATGCTGTCGCCCAGGGACACGGTCACGTCCTGCGAGTGCCCGGGGCCGGGCGGCGGCGGCGGCGGCGGCGGCGGCGGCGGCGCCCCCACGGACAGCTGCACCAGCGTGCGGTCGGCGCCGTGCAGGTTCTTGGCCGTGCACAGGTAGCGGCCGGCGTCCTGCACCTGCGCGCGGCGGAGGACGAAGCTGCCGTTCCTGAGGACCTCGAAGCGCGGCAGCCGCGTGCTGGGGGTCACGAGGGCGCCTGGGGAGCAAGCAGAGGCCGGTCAGGACCCGAGGGGCGCGCCGTCTCAGCGCGCGCCGAACCGGGGTCACCGGTTCATTCGAACCGGGGTCACGGGTTAACTTGAATAGGGGTCATGGGTTCATTCAAACCGGGGTCACGGGTTCGTTCGACTCGGTGTCACGGGTTAACAGGGTCACAGGTTCATTCGAACAGGCTCATTTAAACCAGGGTCACGGGTTGACTCGAACCAGGGTCACGGGTTCACTCAAACCGGGGTCACGGGTTAATTCAACCCGGGGTCATGGGTTCATTTGAATCAGGTTCATTTAAACTAGGGTCACGGGTTCATTTGAACCAGGGTCACGAGTTCATTCAGACTGGGGTCATGGGTTAACTCGAACCGGGGTCACAAGTTCACTCAAACCAGGGTCATGGGTTAATTTGAACCGGGTCACAGGTTCATTTGAACCGGGGTCATGGGTTCATTGGAACTGGGGTCATGGGTTGACTCGAACCGGGGTCACGGGTTCATTCAAACTGGGGTCACAGGTCAACTCGAAGCTGGGGTCACGGGTTAATTGGACCTGGGGTCATAGGTTCATTCTAACCAGGGTCATGGGTTAACTTGAACCGGGTCATGGGTTAATTTGAACTGGGGTCACAGGTTCCCTCAAACTGGGGTCACGGGTTAATTGAACCTGGGGTCATGGGTTCATTCGAATCAGGTTCATTTAAACCGGGGTCACAGGTTCATTTGAACCAGGGTCACGGGTTCATTTAAACTGGGGTCATGGGTTCATTTGACCCGGGGTCACGGGTTCATTCGACCCGGGGTCACGCGTTAACTCGCTGACGACTCCCCTTGAGTCCAAACCACCCTAGGAGACCCGTCCCCGCCTGCAGGACGGGGAGGGGACGGCGTTTGGCGTCCCCGCTCCTCCCGACTCTGAATGCCAGGGGCACAGGGCACCTTAAACGCAAGGGCAGCCGGGAGGGGTTCTATAGAAGGTTCCGGAAGCCACCCTGCGCCACGGGCCCAGCCAGGCGGCCGCCTCATCCACTTCGGTGACTGCACCTGCAGCCCGTGTTGGCCGTCGCCGGCCTCTCTGCCGGGTCGGGTCCTTCGGACGTCCCCGGGCTGGTGTCGGGGACATCCCAGGCCGGTCCCTCCAGGCCACCCAGCACCCACAGCCCCCACCCCGTTGGCGCCGGTCGCACCCCAGGCCTCCACCCCCCCGGCCTCAGTCACCCCGAGGCAGGTCCCAGACCGCCAGGGGCAGCGTCCTCGCCCCGGACCCCGATGAGGTGACGGCAGCCGGGCGATCCCTGCGTCGCCCGCCTGCCCCGTCCTGCAGAGAGCGCGCACCTGCCGTCCGTTTCCCCTCCCGGGGGACCCTGCGCCTCCCCGCGTGGCCCCGTGTGTCCTGGGGAAGGGACCGTGGGCGAACCACGGTCTTCTCCGGGGCACCTGCCCCTCATCTGTCGGCCTCGCCACACCTGAAGGGTCCGACACGCCCAGTCGTAAGGAAATACGGGGGGAAACCCTGACATTCCGGAACCTTCTCCTGTCACTCGGCACCGGGCTCCAGGCCCAGGCTGTGGGACACCCCTTTGGCGCTGACACGTAGCCGTCCCCCTTGTCGATCAGGGTCACCGACACGGGAGGTGTCCCTGCCTTTAGGGGAGGACTCCGAGTGCCGGGAGCTCCCCGGGAGGCCCGCCCCCGCCCCGACGGTGACCCGTGCCCTTCGCCGAGGTCACCCGCCCACGAAGGGCCTCGCTCCCGGAGAAGTCGGCAGCACCTGCTCGGACGTGCGTCCAGGAGCGGCCAAGGCCACAGCTACCTGCCCCCAGGGCGGGGGCAGCGGGCAGGCGAATCGGCCCCGCGCCCCGCGTCCTGCAGAATGGGGGTGGGGTGGGGGGACGCGGGTGTCACCTCCCTGCCTTCCGGGACCTGCCGCCGCGAGGTCGACCGGCTTCGTGTCGGAGGTCGCGTGCGGGACAGGTGTCTGGGGTCCCGTCCCCGCCTGCAGGTGCCACCTCCCACCGATGCGTTCGGGGGTGCAGAGACACGAGGTGGGAGCGGGGGACGGTCCCCTGAGACCCGTGGTGTCCGCATCGGGTACCGCGGGGGGGGGGGGACCCCTCCGCGGATCGTTTTAGCGAAAATCAGCACCGAAGAGTCGAAACGGGGACCAGAGCACGAAGCAGAAGCCGTGGGACCCGAAGGGACGCCCGCCGGGAGGAGCCCCGAGAGAGAAGGAAAGAGACGGGGTGAGGGGCGGGCCCGTCGCGGAGGCCGGAGTTCGTGACCTCTGCTCCCTTCGGCCCCTGGAAGTCACGTCTCCGCGCAGACGCGGCAGCTGGTTCGCCCGGTGAGGGACGCGGCGCTCCGGGGACCCCCGGATGCCACGGGTCGGCAGCCGTTTCGGGGTGAACGGTGTCCCCGGAGGAGCCCTCACCCCCAGGACCCCAGGACGTGCCCATGTGTGTGAGCGGAGACGGGACTTGACAGCGGGGATTGAGGTCCCACGCGGTCACCGGGCTGGGCCGCGATCCCATAGGGACGCGCCCTTCTACGGGGAGGAGACGACCACGTGAGGACCCGAGAATGGGGTGACGGACGCACCAATGCTGGGGACCCCTTGCCCGGGGACGCCCGGACTGCACAGCCTCGGGACGTCCCCGCTGTGGGCTGAGCCGTGGACCCGGTTACCTCGCCCGACCGAGCGACCGAGCGGTACGACCACAGCCGGACGTTCCCGTCGCAGCGATGATGCCCGCCCGGCGTCCACCTTCGCAAGCCGAGCGGGGGACCCCGAAATCTGCACCCCCTTCCCACCCCGTGCACCCCACCCGGGGGCGGACGCCTTCTGTCGGGGCTCCCCGTGGGAGAAGCAAGAGGCTCCTTCGTGAACCGGCCCCGAAGCCTCCTCCTCCTGCCCCGCCCGACAAACGTCCCCCTCGTCCCCGTCACGACACAAAAACCGCACGCCCTTCGTCCCTGTCCCCGTAACGGGACCCGCGTGTGGCGACGGTGGCACCGGTTCCGCCCCCCGGGAGGGGTCAACGGCCCGGGGCCTCGCCTCCAGCCCCGGCCCGCGGGAACGCGCGGACGCCTGGCCGCCTTACCTGTGGAGACCTTCGTCCAGGTGACGAAGGGCGTGGGTTTCCCCGTGGCCTCGCACGGGAGCACCACGTCGGCGTCCGCGGCGACGGACACGGTCTGGGGGGCCGTGGTGACGATGCGGGGCTTCTCGCCGAGCGTCCAGAACTTGGACGCGGGGGGCCCCCCGGCCGAGGAGAACCTGGAGCCGCTCTGGTGGAGGAAGGTTCCGGACGCGCGCCCGGAGGACGTCGCGAAGGGGACGACGGGGTTGCGGGTGGCGTAGGGGATGGGGACGTGTGGCACGCGCCCCGACGGCGGCGGCGTCCCCTGCGGACGTGGCGCCGGCGGCGCGGGGGGCGCCGGCGGCCCGAAGTCCACGTGAAGGACGCCCTGAGAGTGGATCCGGCTGTAGGGTCCGGCGGGGAACCCTCTGTGCCGCGTGCCGGGGGCGGGAGTGGTGGCCGGGGGCGGCTTCGGGGTCGCCGCCCACGGCGGGAACGAGAAGGTCCTGTTGGGGAGGAAAGGGGTCCCCCCGTCGGGCACACGGTGGCCCCCCGCACGCGGAGCCGTGCTAACGGGCCACGTCGGCGCGTGGAGGCCGTCGACCCCGGACGCTTTGGAGCGGCCTTGGGCCCGCTCGGACCCTCGGTCAAGGACGTCACTGGGGGTGCCGGCCCTGGAGCCGAGCCCCGGGACCCCGGCCGTGGCCGCGCTCGGCGATTTCGGCGTCGTCCAGGGGTTCCGGGCCGGCCAGACCCTGGAAGGGTGCGTCGGTTTGTCGGTCCAGACACGGGGCGGCTGGAAGGTGGCCGAGTGTCCGGACGGGTGCCGTGTGGCCGGGTGTGCCGGCCGCGTCGGGGGCACGGGGACGCCCGGGACCCTGGCCGTGTGGGGGATGATGTGGACGCGCCCCGGCGGGCGCTGGGGATGCGGGCCGCGCGGGAGGGCGTCCGTGCTCCCCCCGTCGGACGCCGCCGCCTCCTTCGGCGTCGAGCTCGGTGCGTCGAGGCCGGGCGCGCGGGTGGGTGCTGCCGGCGGCCGGCGTGGAGGCGGGCGTCCCTCGTAGCGGCCTGGGGGCGCCTGGGTTCCGGGGTCCCCCACGCGATGGAGGAAAACGTCTTCCCGGGACCCCGCTGGGGTCGCCGACGTGCGCGGCGGGGGCTTCGCGGTGGCTCGAGCCACGGACACGAGCGCCGAGGGTGGGAACGGGGATGCCGGGTGCTGTGTCGCGGTGGGGCGCGCGGTGGGGTGTGCGGTGGGGCGCACGGTGGGGTGTGCGGGGGGGTGCACAGTGGGGTGCACGTTGGGATGCAGAGTGGGATGCATAGTAGGGCGCAGGGTGGGGCGTGCGGTGGGGCGAGCGGTGGGGTGCACGATGAGACGCACAGTGGGGCGCACAGTGGGGTGTGAGGGGGGGTGCACAGTGGGGTGCACGTTGGGACGCAGAGTGGGACGCATAGTAGGGCGCAGGGTGGGGCGCATGGTGGAGTGTGCAGTGGGGCGAGCGGTGGGGTGCACGATGAGACGCACAGTGGGGTGCATGGTGGGGTGTGCAGGGGGGTGCACAGTGGGACGCAGAGTGGGACGCATAGTAGGGCGCAGGGTGGGATGCACAGTGAGGCGTGTGGTGGGGTGCATGGTGGCATGCACATTGGGACGCACAGTAGGCTGCAAAGTGGGATGCACAGTGGGGCGTGTGGTGGGACGCAGAGTGGGACGCACGTTGGAATGCATGGTGGGACGCATAGTAGGATGTACAGTGGAACTCAGGGTGGGACGCACAGTAGGCTGCTCAGTAGGCTGCACAGTGGGACGCATAGTAAGCTGCACAGTAGGATGCACGGAGGGGCATATGGTGGGACGCATAGTGGGATGCACAGTGGAACGCAGAGTGGGATGCGCGGTGGGACGCAGGGTGAGATGCATAGTAGGTTGCACAGTGAGATGCACAGTGGGATGCATAGTAGGATGTGCAGTGGGACGCATAGTAGGACGTGCGGTGGGATGCAGGGTGAGATGTGTGGTGGGGCGCACAATGGGATGCGCGGTGGGACGCATAGTAGGATGTGCGGTGGGACGCATAGTAGGATGCACGGTGGGACGCATAGTAGGCTGCACAGTGGGACGCACGGAGGGGCGTGTGGTGGGACGCATAGTAGGATGTGCGGTGGGATGCATAGTAGGATGCGCGGTGGGACGCATAGTAGGACGCGCGGTGGGACGCAGGGTGAGATGCGTGGTGGGGCGCCCAATGGGGTGCGTGGTGGGGCGCGCAGTGGGGCTCTGCGGCCTGCTCTCGGGGCGCGTCGCGGCTGCGCTGCTGTCGCCGGGACCCCGGGGACGGGCGGCCGTCCCGGTCCGACTCGAGGGCGACTCCACGTCCACGCCGGAGGCCGTGGTGGCCGCGCCGCGTCCCTCCTGCCCTGAGGGCGCAGACCCCGCGGCAGCAGGCGAGGCCTCGGAGCGGGGGTCCGGGTCGTCCGGCTCGGCGGACACAGGCGGGCCGGCGCCGGGGTCCGGAGAGGCGGGGACAGCCGGGTCTGTCCGCAGCGTCCCGGGCTGGGCTGTCGGCGGGGACACCCCGCTTCCGCGTCCCCCAAAGCCCGATTCTTCCTTCAGCGCTGCCACGGTCGGGACCCCGGAGGCCGAAGGTGAAGGAACGTGAAGGACGGTGTCGGCGCCAGCGGCGTGGGTGCCGCCGTCCTTCCCGCCGGCCTCTGCGCGCGCGACGGGCTCGTCCGTGACAGCCGGGGTCCCTCGCGGCGCGTCCTGAGATGCACGTCCCTCCGAGCTCGTCGTCGCGAAGCCGTCCGCGCTGCCCCCCTGGCGTGGCGCCCCTGTGCGCAGGGGAAGGGCCGTGGACGGGAGCCTCGCCTCCGCCGCGGGCGCTGTGACGCCGTCGTGCGCGCCGTGTGCGGCCGGGCCGGGCGTGGACGCAGGGACCTGGGCCACCGCGGGCAGCCGGTGCCGGTGCGGCCTCCTCCCGGGCTTCCGCCGCGGGGTGGCCCGGCCGCCCGCCCCCACGTGTTTGTCCACGTCCGGCCGTTGGCGGGGGCCGGCCGTGCTCTCGGGCCCGGATGTGGGTGACGACGGCGAGCTGTCCGCTGTGTCTGCGACCGTCGCGTCCCCAGCGGGAGTCGGCTGAGCGGGCGGCGTCTGCGGATCCCGGTGTCGGGACTTGTGGGGCCGTAGCTTCCTCCTCCCGCTGGGTCTCTTGCGAGGCGGCTGCGTGGCCACCGGCGGCGACGATGGCGGCGGGGACGTCCTCTCGGCCGCGGCGGCGGGGTCCTTGTCAGCCGCAGGACCGCGCGCGGCGTCTTGGGGGCCGAGCGTGCTGCTCTTCGCTCCCCGGGAAGCGTCGCCGTCGGTCGAGGCGGCGGGTGTGACGTCCAGGTCCGCCATCTCGGGACTTCTGGGGCGCGCGGCGTCTGCGTCCCGCACACCCGGAGGGTTGTCCTCTGTGCCCTTCGCCGTCGGCGCGTCGTCCCGAGTCCTCACGCCGTCCTCCTCGATCGCCAGGTCATGTGCGTGTTCTCGTGGACGCGTGTCCGCCGGGACCTCCAAATCCCCCACAGCGACGTCTCCGGACGGCGCGGGGGGCTCGGACTCGGCCGTCGGCGCCGTGGGGGTCGCAGTCACGCCCCCGGGGGACGGTCCTTCCGTCTCGTCTTCGTCCGCGTGGGACACGATCTCCGGGTCTGCGTGAACGGGACGCGCGGCCTCCGAGGACGCGTCCTCTCGCGACGCGGGCGCGGGAAGGGACCCGGCGTCCGTCGGGGACCAGGCCTCTGCGCCCGCGTTCGCCCCGGTGGGCCCTTCGCGGGCCGTGGCCTCGGTGCTCAGCGCGGAGTAGGGCTCGTGAGGGGCGGGCACCCGCGCGGTGGCCGCGCCGCCCTCGGAGTCGCCGTCGGCCCGAGAGGCCTCCTCGGTGTCTTCCGGAAACGCGTCGTCGATGACGTCCTCGGGGTCCCCGCCGGGCGCGTCGTCTCCGGCGCGCATCGCCCGATCGTCGGGGCCGGGCCCCGGTCCCACCCTGAGCGTGGGGATGGAGCCGAACACCTGCTCCTCCTCGTCGTCGTCGTCGTCGTCGCCGAACAGAGACGCGTCCGCGGACGCCTCTTCGGCGCTGGCCGCGGCCTGGTCCGGGGACGGCGACGGGGGCGGCACAGCGGGCCGGACGGGAGTGGCGTCGGGACCCAGAGACGGCGCCGTGGCGGGCGCCGAGACGTCGGGGCCCCCCGTGGCCCTGGGCGGGGTCCTCCCGCGCACGCGGGCCAGGATGTCGGCCCAGCGCTCCGGCGCGATCTGCTTGCTGGCCACGTTGACCTTGCGTCGGGACTCGAAGCCCCGGCGGCCCTCGGCCGCGTGCGCCGCCCCGTCCTGCGCCGGCGCCGGCGCCCTCCAGCCCTTCGGCTTCCGCCTCCCTTTCTTGGCTCTGGTCCCCGCGGCGCCGGCTGTGTCCTTCGGCGGGACGGCCGTGTCCTGGTCCTTCGGACGCGGACGCCTCGTGTCCGCGGCGGCGTTGGCGGCGTCGGCAACGTCCTCTCCGGAGCCGCCTTCGTCCTCCACCACGTCCCTGGGCCTGGACGCCGTCCTCCCGCCCGGACGTCGGCCTCTCTTAGGGGACCGCGCGGGGCCCGTCCTCCTCACGGCGACGCCGACCGTGAAGCGGTCCGCGCCGAGCCGGTTGACGGCCACGCATCGGTAGAGGCCGCCGTCGCGGGGCTGCAGCCTGGGGATGGACAGGGTCCCGTTGGGCGTCACGTAGGCGTGCGACGCGTTCGCCCCGGCGCCGAGCATCCTTCCGTCCGGGAGGATCCAGGAGACCTGGGCCTCGGGCGTGGCCCGCGCGTCGCACGGCAGCGTCAGCGCCTGCCCCGCGTCCCGCTGAAGCGTCGCCGTCTCGCCCTCCGGGCGCGGGGGCCCCGGCGGCTCCACGAGGACCCTGTAGGCGAGGCCGTCCGCCTCGTCCCTGACGCGGGCCACGCACCGGTACAGGCCGGCGTCGGCGCGCCGCGTGGCCGCGATCCTCAGCCAGCCGCTGGTGAGGACCGACACCCGGCCCTCGCGGTCCTCCGCGGGCGCCGTGAGCGCCGCGCCGTCGGGCAGCACCCAGGACAGGGCCGGGCTCTCGGACGCCTTCACGTGGCAGCTCAGCTCACAGGGCGCGCCTTCGAGCACGGTGAGCGCCCGCGGCGCGGCCGCGCCGCCGGGCTCCACCATCACCCAGCTGGGGCCGCGCGCCCGCCCCGCGTCCGCGTCCTCGCCCGCCGCCGTCCACGCCACCGGCGCGGAGTAGGCCAGCCACACCTTCCCGGCCGTGCTGCGCCGCCGGTCCAGCTGCAGCTGGATGGCCGGCCGCGCGAGCCAGTCCGGCTCGGCCCGCACCTCGGCCCGCACGCCCGTGTAGTACAGGGCGTCGGCGTCGGCGTCCTGCCGGTACCCGTGGCCGCGGCCCGGGGCGGCCTCGCGGCGCAGGTGCACGGGGACCTCGCTGTAGTAGGCGATCAGCTTCCACAGCCGCTCGTAGTCGGCCCGCGTCATGGGGCACGCCAGGGCCAGCCCCACGGTGGCGTCCAGCGCGACGGCGTGCGCGTCCGTCTGGTTGAGGCGCACGCGGGACAGGAGCGCCGGCCGCGGGACGTCGCAGGCCAGGCCGACCGTGTTCCCGTGCTCGTCGCTCATGTTCAGCGCCACGCGCCACGCCGGGGCGAGCCGGACGTCGTCGTCGTCGTTGCCGCCGCCGCCGCCGCCGTCCTCCTCCTCCTCCTCCTCCGGGCCCTCCTCGTCCTCGAGGCCGCGGCTGCCGTTGCGTCTCAGCGGGGACGCGATGGTCGGCTTCCGACAGGCCGCGTCCTGCAGCTGCAGGACCTCCTGCCCGCGCCGGCGCCGGGGGCTGGCGCACGTGGGGCAGAGCTGGCCGCCCTCGTAGGCCTTGTCCTTCTTGCACTTCAGAACGCCTGGAGCAGAGAGGCGAGGCAGCGCTGGGGTCAGCGGGTTAGGGGTTAGGAAGTTAGGCTAGGGTTAGGGGTTGGTTAGGGTTAGGGTTCGGTTTACGTTAGGGTTTAGGGTTAGGGTTAGGGTTAGGGGTTAGGGGTTAGCGGGGTTCAGGGTTCAGGGTTAGGTTTAGGGTTCAGGGTTAGGGTTAGGGTTAGGGTTCAGGGTTAGGGTTCAGGGTTCAGGGTTAGGGTTAGGGTTGAGGGTTAGGGTTAGGGTTAGGGTTCAGGGTTAGGGTTCTGGGTTAGGGTTAGGGTTAGGGGTAGGGGTGGGGTTTAGGGTCAGGGTTTAGTGTTAGGGTTAGGGTTAGGGTTAGGGTTAGGGTTAGGGTTAGGTTTAGGGTTAGGGTTTATGGTTAGGGTTAGGGTTAGGTTTCGGGTTAGGGTTAGGGTTAGGGTTAGGTATAGGGTTAGGGTTAGGGTTAGTGTTAGCGTTACGTTTAGGGTTAGGGCTAGGGTTCGTGTTAGGGTTAGGGTTAGAATTATGTTTAGGGTTAGGCTTAGGTTTAGGGTTAGTGTTAGGGTTTAGGGTTAGGTCTAGGGTTAGAGTTAGGGTTAGGGTTAGGGTTAGGGTTAGGGTTAGGGTTAGGGTTAGGGTTAGGGTTAGGGTTAGGTTTAGGGTTTAGGGTTAGGGTTAGGGTTAGGTTTAGGTTTAGGGTTAGGGTTAGGGTTAGGGTGACTCGAGGAGAGGCGGGGAGAGCGCAGAGGGGGGACACACGCGCACACGGGGGTCAGGGAGGGTTAGGGTTAGGGTTAGGGTTAGGGTTAGGGTTAGGGTTAGGGTTAGGGTTAGGGTTAGGGTTAGGGTTTAGGGTTAGGGTTAGGGTTAGGGTTAGGGTTTAGGGTTAGGGTTAGGGTTCAGGGTTCAGGGTTCAGGGTTAGGGTTAGGGTTTAGGGTTAGGGTTAGGGTTAGGGTTAGGGTTAGGGTTTAGGGTTAGGGTTAGGGTTCAGGGTTCAGGGTTCAGGGTTAGGGTTAGGGTTTAGGGTTAGGGTTAGGGTTAGGGTTCAGGGTTAGGGTTCAGGGTTCAGGGTTAGGGTTAGGGTTTAGGGTTAGGGTTAGGGTTAGGGTTCAGGGTTAGGGTTCAGGGTTAGGGTTAGGGTTAGGGTTAGGGGTAGGGGTTAGGGTTAGGGTTAGGGGTTAGTGTTAGGGTTAGGGTTAGGGTTAGGGTTAGGGTTAGGTTTAGGGTTTAGGGTTAGGGTTAGGGTTAGGGTTAGGGTTACATTAGGGTTAGGTTAGGGTTACGATTAGGGTTTAGGGTTAGGGTTAGGGTTAGGGTTTAGGGTTAGGGTTAGGGTTAGAGTTCAGGGTTCAGGGTTCAGGGTTAGGGTTAGGTTTAGGGTTAGGGTTTACGGTTAGGGGTAGTGTTAGGGTTTAGGGTTACGGTTAGGGTTAGGGTTAGGGTTAGGGTTAGGGTTAGTGTTAGGGGTTAGGGTTAGGGTTAGGGTTAGGGTTAGGGGTTAGGTTTAGGGTTCAGGGTTAGGGTTAGGGTTACGGTTTAGGCTTTAGGGTTAGGGTTAGGGTTAGGGTGACTCGAGGAGAGGCGGGGAGAGCGCAGAGGGGGGACACACGCGCACACGGGGGTCAGGGAGGGGACCCTCCTCTCCCCAGCGCACCTTTCGACTCCGCGTGCCACTCGAGGAGCCAGCGCAGGTCGCAGTCGCAGGCCCAGGGGTTGCCGTGCAGGTAGAGGTTCTCCAGCAGTGGCAGGCCGCGCAGCATCCCGGCCGGCAGGCGCTCCAGCCTGTTGTCGGCCAGGTACAGGTGGCGGACGGTGGAGAGGCGGAAGTGGTCCAGCACGGAGAAGGTGGCGAAGGTGGCGGGGTGCAGGTGGCGCAGCTGGTTCCCCTCCAGGTGCAGCAGCCGCAGGGCCGTGAGGCCCCGGAAGGTGTGCGGGTGGATGAACTCGATCTCGTTGTGGTCCACGTGCAGCCGCACCAAGCTGCGCAGGCCCTGCAGGGTCTGCGCGCCGAGGACCCGCAGCTTGTTGTAGCTGAACTTGAAAACCTGCGGAGACGGGACGCGGGGGGCGGGTGGAAAGCACCGTGGGAGACCCTGTTTGCCGTTCGCAAGTCCCCCGTGGCAAACCCTATTTGCCCTTTGCAAATCCCCCATGGGAAACCCTATTTGCCATTTGCAAATCCCTCGTGGGAAACCCTATTTGCCATTTCCAAATCCCCCGTGGGAGACCCTATTTGCCATTTGCAAATCCCCCGTGGGAGACCCTATTTGCCATTTGCAAATCCCCCGTGGGAGACCCTATTGGCCATTTGCAAATCCCTCCTGGGAGACCCTATTTGCCATTCGCAAATGCCCCGCGGGAGACCCTATTTGCCATTTGCAAATCCCCCGTGGGAGACTCTATTTGCCATTTGCAAATCCCCCGCGGGAAACCCTATTTGCCATTCGCAAATGCCCCGCGGGAGACCCTATTTGCCATTTCCAAATCCCCCGCGGGAGACCCTATTTGCCATTTCCAAATCCCCCGTGAAAGACCCTATTTGCCATTTCCAAATCCCCCGTGGGAAACCCTATTTGCCATTTGCAAATCCCCCGTGGGAGACCCTCTTTGCCATTTCCATGTTCCCCGTGGGAAACCCTATTTGCCTTTTGCAAGTCCCCCGTGGGAAACCCTATTTACCATTTCCATGTCCCCCGTGGGAAGCCCTATTTGCCCTTCGCAAATGCCCCGTGGGAAACCCTATTGGCCATTTGCAAATCCCCCGTGGGAGATCCTGTTTGCCATTTCTACGTCCCCCGTGGGAGACCCTGTTTGCCATGCACAAAGCCGCCCCCAAACCCTGGCGTGCGGGCGCGCAGGGCAAAGAGCGGGAAAGCAAAGGCGCGAAGCTGGCTTCCCGTGGGTCGCGTCCCGCGTCCCCCTCTAAATTCCCGCCGCGGCGCACGGCGTCAGGCAATCAATCGCCAGGCGGGGCTGAGGCCGGGGCGGCGAGGAGGACGCCCCCGCCGGCCGGCCGGGCCTCACCTGGAGGGAGCCGAGGTCCCTGAGAGCCCCGTCGGGGACGCTGGGGATGTTGTTGCCGTGCAGCATGAGCAGCTCCAGCTTGCGGAGCCCCGCGAAGGAGGTCTCGGACAGCGCCTGGATGCTGTTAAACCTGCGAACGCGAAAGGTCACGGTCAACCACGGCGGCGGCGGCAGCGGCGGCGACGGGCCCAGGAAGCCACGCGCAGCGTCGGGATTCCGCGGCCAAGAAGCCACGGGGCAAAAACACAGGAAAAAACATCGTTTTTTTAAAGAAAACCCATTGCGTTCAGACGCCTCAAGGGCGCAGGTGGCCGTGTGCCCGGTGTGATGCGTGACCCATGACCCTTGGGGACACCAGGACCCGGGCAGCGTGGGAAGAAGGCCGTCAGCTAAAGGGCCTCGTGACAACATCGACGGGGACACCCTGATATTGCAAAGATGAGCTGCCACGTCCCGTGGGCGACCGACCCCCTGTGCGTGCACATTCGGGGGGGATTCGGGGTCACGATTTTGCAGAAACGGGGGTCAAGGTGCCTCCAGGCCTGGAAGAAGGTCCCCATTGCTTCGTGGTTGTGGCCCCAAAACGTGCCCCAAAGTGCGTCCCCGCAGAACCCTCTGCCGTGCCGCGTGGGGAGGCGGTTGGTTCTCATGCGTGTGGCCTTCGGCGGGCCTGACGGTGCCACCTGCTCCTCCTGGGACCTGGACGCGCGGAGGATGGAGGCGAAGGGCGCCGAGCTTCATGTGGCACAGGCCGGCCAGGGGCACGTCTCCGTGCTGGAATCCTCACCCCGACTTCAAAGTCACAACCTGGCTCAATCACTCCCTCTGAGAGCCTTTGAGACCACCGTTCGGCGTCAAACCCTTTGGCTAAAATAAGAAATTAAATTTTTAGATGATTTTTAAAATTTTATTTTGTGATGGCTGATGTCCGAGATACCACGGTCTCCGCGCTGCCGCGTTTGTGCGTCGTCATTTAGGATCCTGCGATGCCCTCTGTCTGGGACGGTGAACACAGCCAAGGAGATGGACATCACGTGCGCATCCATCCGTGGACGCGTGGATGAAAAAGGGGGTGGAATATTACTAGGCCACGAAGAAAGAAAAAATAATAATAAAATAAATAAGCAGAAATTTTAAAAAATACAGATCACCGTCTTGGCCCCATTTTTAGGGCCTGAGGTTTGTCCGGAAACAGTCAGAGGAAGATGGTGTCAGGTGAGGCAGGTGCAGGGGGCGGGGGCCCAGGGGACGTAGCCACCAAGGGGGAGTGTGTGTCGTCTGCGCCAAGTTCAACGTGAGGACACGGGAGGGGTCAACGACGGAGCTTCGGGTTGAAGCTGTGGGTTCAGACCGCGCTGCCGGCTTCTGCGTGGAGGACGGGCCGGGGGGGGAGGGTGGACAGGGAAGCGAGTGGGCCACCAGGGGACCCGCGGGGTCCAGCACCGAGGTCGGGGGGCGATGCAGTTACAGGCGAGGGCGGCCTTGGAGGAAGGAGAGGGCTCCCGGCGGACGCGAGCGTCAGGGGGACCGCGTCGTTGGCCGCGGCGGCCGAGGCGGGGAGACACAGGTGTGCGGGGCACTCGGAGGTCGCGTTTCCTGTGCCACGTGCAAGACATTCGCGCGGCTCCGGGGGGTGGAGACAGACCCCGACGAGTGCATGGTCCGGGGACGTCACCCTCTCATCTCGGGCACAAAGGCCCTGGGTGTGGGCACCGCGTGGCATGACCCCAGGGTCAGCGAAGAGCCGAGAGGCCAGAGGGACAGGCGGGTCTTCAGACAGAGTAGACGGGGGTCAAAGGCTCCGTACGAACGCTCCCTGGATCGGATACGAATGCTCCTTGGATCCGTCGGAAAACCAGCAGGGAGCTGAGGACGTTAACGTGGCCTTCGGAGGAGAGAAGATTCCAGAAAGATGCCATCGACCCCGGTGATTTCAACAACAAAAGGAAGACCATTTAGACATCTCCAAGTCAGACGCTCAGCGGACGGCTTCATTTCATTTTCTTAAGAAATGTTTGGGAAGGAACGTCTTGGGGAAGAGGCTGTGGGGCCGTCCCAACAGGAAACGGGGGATCCCGCCATCGCTGCTGGCTGGGAACCCCAAAAACACCTGCGCGAGTGCCCCGCCAGCATTTTCTTCCTCCTCGAGGCTCTTCCACCCCTTACAGGCTGCGCGAAGGCAAACGAGACCCCGAGAGCCCCCCACACCAGACACGACTCTCCTTTCTTCTCCTTCCCCGGCCTCATTCTCTGGGTTTTCCCCCCAAAACGGTGCTTTGACGTAATAATCACAGGTGCGTCTTGGAAACGTGGTGTGTTCATTGAGGCCGCAGGCTGAGCCAGATGGGATCCACGTGTTCCGGCGAGAGGCCGTGAACCTACTCCTCCGTTATTATGATTTTTTAATTTTTGTCGTTAATATTATTACCCCAACGCATCGCGAGGCGGTATCGGGATCAGGAGGAAAAGGACGCTTTTAGCACCTTTTGTTCGTCCTGGTGGCAAAGTGCCGGGTCCTAATACGTTGTCAGATTGTAAAAAGGGAGCTCGTTATTCATTAATATTCAAACCCAAACAGTTCCCCCCAAAAAAACGATCCTCCTTGCGGCCGGAGGGTCACACCGGCGAACCATCCATCCATTTCCCCTACGATTTTCCCGAGAAAACGATGGAATGCTCTGCGGCTTTGGGTTAGAAAAGCTTCTGCCCCGCAGTCTTCACTTCCCAGTCCCTTACTTCTCTTTCTGGAATTTATAGTCAAAACAGTAAAAATATTTTAAGACGCGAAGGTGTAAATTCTTGGCATTCTTGGGTCCCCGAGTTGAGTTTGACCTTTTGAGTTTACTGAGAAACCTCCGCCGGGGGGACATTCATCAGACCCGAAATTATTTTCCTTGGTAGAAGATAGCTGATCTGCTTTTTGCCGAAGCCCCAATAATTTTTTCTTTTTTTACGATTAAAATGGAACACGATTGCCTGGACCTCATAGCAGCTCATATTCAGGCCTGCGGAAAAAATGTAGGTCTATAAAATAAAAATTTTAGAATTTAAGAGATCCCCCGGGAATGCCGCATTAAAACATCTGTTTTAAAAAAACTTTCATATTGTTAAAGAGGCGGGATCTGTAAAAACCCTTTTCTCTCCCCAAAGGCACGGGGGCTGCATCCGCATCACCCGCAAAAACTCAGTTATTATTTTTATTATTTTATTATTATTTATTATTATTATTTTATTATTATTATTATTTATTATTTTTATTTATTATTATTATTATTATTATTATTATTATTATTTATTATTATTATTATTATTATTATTTAGCATTTTCCGAAGTCTACGTAGATAATGTCTTGTCGTAGATTTATGTGTGAGTCGTGTGCGTGTGTAGCCACGACCTCGGACAGTGGTGACAAAGTGGGATCCGCTCCGATAATCGCCCGAAGGGACGATTCTGCCCGCGGGGAAGCACGCGACACTGGACAAAAGCGACCCCGAAGGCACTCGACACGGGTCGGGTACGGGGATGCCCGATGGGCGCACGCGAAACCCGCATAAACGCGCGGGCCCAAGGGGCCGGGACCGTCCGGGGAGGACGTGGTACGAACCCCAGGTTGATCCTTTCCACGTCTTTGGAGATCCCCGCCGGCACGGCCGCCAGGGAGCGGAACGTGCAGTGGACCTCGCTGGGCACGTAGCAGGCGCACGGGTGGGGACAGGCGCGCGTGGCCGGCGGAGGCGTGGACAGCAGGATCAGCACCACGGACAGGGCCCGGCAGGGCGCCCGCGGGGGCATCTTGCGGGCGTGCGGGGTCCCCGGACACCTGCGTGGGTGGCGGGAGCACAAAGGGGGACACATTTAGTGTCACACAGCGTGGCACTGGCTCGCGTGCGCGGCGACGGTCCCCCGAATCGCGCCTAAGTGGCCCCGAGCGTCCCAGGACTTCCCCGACAGATAGATGGTAGTGACGCTTGGAGCATTTACGTGGGAAAGACACGACCTCATATGTGTCCTGTTGGGCCCGTTACGTTCCATCGTTACTGCAGGACGCAGCCTTGATTCCCGAGTGTCGGAGGGCGATTCGGAAATCTCGCCACGTGGGAGGGAGGGGGACAGATGGGCACAGAGGGAGAGGGAGAGAGGGAGAGACACAGAGACGGGGAGAGGAACAGAGAGAAAGAGACACAGAGAGAGAGGGAGGGCGGGAGGGAGGAGGCAACCTTACGTTCCCATGACAGTAAAGTTCACAGTAAAAAGGAATTCCTAGACGTCTGCCTTTGGCCCTCACGCAGAGCCCCCACGTATTGCAAATATTTAAATAAAAAACTTCCCAGAAGGTCATTATCTCCCTTCCACGCCACGCCTTCAGGGTTCGATTCTATCTCCTTAAAGTGCTCACGGAGGAATTCACTAAAGCACAATTTATTCCGTTGTTTATGGGTTGATCGATCCTTTTTTAAAAGAAATTTCTAGGCAGAAGGAAAGGGTCGTGGTGGTGACGGTGCAGTGTCCCTGTGGTTAGAGAGGAACTTTGGGGGAGCCTCTAACATCTGCCGCTAGAGAAAGAAGAAAGAAGAGAAGTGTCAGATGTGCAGACGAGCGCACGCAGGAAAAGGAGGGTGAGGTCAGAGGAAAGAAAATGAAAGCAAGGATGGAAGGAAGAGGAGGAGGGAGGAGGGAGGGAGAGAGAGGAGATAAAAGGGATGAAGGGAGGGAGGAAGGAAGGAAGGAGAGCGGGAGGAGGGAGGGAAGGAAAGAGAGAGAGAGATAGAAAGGAGGGAAGGAGGGACGGAAGGAAGAGGAGGAGGGAGGAGGGAGGGAGAGAGGGGATAAAAGGGATGAAGGGAGGGAGGGAGGAAGGAAGGAAGGAAGGAAGGAAGGAAGGAAGGAAGGAAGGAGAGCGGGAGGAGGGAGGGAAGGAGAGAGAGAGAGAAAGGAAAGGAGGGGAAAAGGGAAGGAGGGAAGGAGGGAAGGGAAGGGAAGGGAAGGGAAGGGAAGGGAAGGGAAGGGAAGGAGGGAAGGGAAGGGAAGAGACCGCTCAGGCCCATGCGGATTGCGTCAGCCCCCGCTTTACCGTGGCGGTGACTGCGTTTCGCGCCGGGGCCATGACTTCATCCCCCCGACACTTTTGTCACCTTTCGCAGGAAACTGACTTGACAAAACCCCCGTGAGCCCCTCCAAGCAAAAGCGACGCCTGAGCCACGCGCCCGGTAGCCCCTCCGAGCGTCCCGTCCACTTCTGGACCTGCGACCCCCGACGCCGTCGCCTCCAGGGCGCACCCACACCCTCTCCCCGCGCCCTGCGCGCCCCTCGTTCAGTTTCTCCACGGAACTGGGGGCGCGGGCGGCTGTGCAAAAAGCGAGTTCGGGCTCCACGCACGTGTGCGCCCTGAGCCTGGCGCTGAGGCCGCTTTGCAGGAGGAGGGGGGTCCCCGGAATGTCCCCGGGCCTCGCCACCCCGCCTGCGCGCCGCCCTTGGCCTCTGCGCCCTGCCCGGGGCATCCCCGCCGGCCTGCGCCCCGACCCGGGCCACCCAGCGCCCCCGTTACCTCCCGCGCTCTCTCGATCTTGTCCCCCACCCCTATTCTCCCTGGGGACCCGGAGTGCGCGCCCCACGGGGACCCGGAGCCCCAGCCCCGGTGGGGACACCGCCCTGCGCTTGCCCGGCCGCGGGGTGCTGCGCGCGGATGGATTTTGGGGGAGCCAAGCCCGGGGCGAGAGGAGGCGGGGCTCGCCCCACACCCGGACGGGTTTGGCGACTTGGGGTGTTGGGGCGCGCAGCACTAAGGCCCTGGCCGCCTTGCAGAGCCCGCTCCGACGCGACGTGGGGACATCAGAGGCACCCCGGGGCGCGGTCCCCCAAAGCCGAGTCTCCCCGCACCCCCCCCCCACAAACACACAGGGGGACCTCTGCAGCGCCCCGGAGGGCGGGTGGGGCGCCCTGCGGCCCGGCCTGTCCCCGCGGAGAGGCCGAGGAGGGGGGAGACTGGCACCCCCGGGGCCGGTCCGGGTCGGGGAGGCCGCGCCGCTGGGCGCCCCGCACCCCAACGCGGGTGCGCGGGCAAAGTGGATCCCCAAAAAGCAGGGCTGGGGGGGATGATGAGAGGTCTCCGGGGAGAGGGACTCGACGCGTCCTGGCGTCCTGTGGCACAGCGGGGTCACACTCAGGCCCTCTGGGAAGTGCCGGGGACACGTCCATGTCCCCGTTGGCCCCCGTTCCCCTCCCCCATCGCTCTGTCCCGTGCGGTCCGCGCGCTCCCGTCCCCCGGGGCACACACCCAGGCCCCCCTTGGACCTCACCTGTCCTTCGGGAGCCGTGACAGGCGCGTCCGGAGCATCCACCGGGGCGGGGCGCGCGCGTCACCGCCGGGGTCCGCCGGGGCCATGCCCTGCCCGGCCCCTTTTATCCCCGCCGCCGCGGGGCGTCCGCAGAGTCCACGCCTCGGCCACCCCCTCCCTGTGCCCCACCCCGGGGACCCCCCGGCCGCGCACAGGGCGCTCAGCCCCCCTCCCGCGTGCGCATCGCGCCTGGTCCCCGGGGGCGCACGCCTCGCCTCCCCCTCCCGGCGCCCCGCGCGTCCTGCGGGTCCCCGGGACAGTGCGGGCGCCGAGCTGGGGGTGCGGGAGCGCGGGGAGCCCTGCACCCGCCTCCGGTCCTCTCCCCCTCTCCCTCTCTCTCCCTCTCTCTGGACGGGGGAAGGGGCAGGGGCAGGGCGCTCGCCGCTCCGGGTCGTCTGGTCTGGTCTGCTCTGGCGGCGCCGGCTCCGCGCGCTTCGGGGAGCTGCAGGCTCCGCTGCTGCAACGTGAAACCGGGGGACCCGCCCTCCCGCCCCTCCCCGGGGCGCCCGCCAGCCCGCCCGCCCCGCAGGGTCCTGGTGCCAGGACGTGGGACCGCGCGCTCCCCCTCCGCGCGCGCCGACAGCCTGCGGGGGCGCGCGCGCGGGCAGCGGGGGAGCCCAGGGTCCCAGCTGGGGGAGTGGGGGCGACCTGGAGGAGAAGGCCAGAGGCGGGATGGAGGGCACGGTGCGGAGGAGGAGGGGGGGGAGGGGAAGGGGAAGGGGGAGGAGAAAGGGAAGGGGGAGGAAAAGGGGAAGAAGAGGAGGAGGAGGAAGAGGAGGTGGAGGAGCGGGACAAGGAAAAGGGGGAGGGGAAAGGGTAGGGGGAGGGGAAGAAGAGGAGGAGGACAAGTAGAAGGAGAAGGAGGAGGAGGAGGAAGAGGAAGAGGAAGAGGAAGAAGAAGAAGAAGGAGGAGGAGGAGGAAGAGGAGGAGGAGGAGGAGGTGGAGGAAGAGGAGGAGGAGGAGGAGGAGGAGGAGGTGGAGGAGGAGGAGGAGGGGGACAAGGGGAAGGGAAAGGGGGAGGGGAAAGAGTAGGGGAAGGGGAAGAAGAGAGGAGGAGGAGGAGGAGGAGGAGGAGGAGGAGGAAGAGAAGGAGGAGGAGGAGGAGGAGGTGAGGGAGACTTGGAAGTTACCGACGAAGAAAGGGAGAAGGACGACGGTGACAAAGAGGACGACGACAGAACTGAGCAGGACGATTCCGTCCACGGGCGACGGAGCCCAGAACCCTGCGCAGAGGAACCGCGGGTCGGTTCTGCTCCGTCATCGGAACCGGCCGGGACCCGCGGTCCCGTAAAGCCATTAAGTTACAGGTGCCACTCGCTTCCGGGCTGCAGGACAGGTGACCGATCGGGCACAGCGGCCACGGGCTTAAGCTTACGTGCGATGCCCTAATTCTCTTTTTAAACCTTTTTTCATTTTAAAACGGGGCGGTGCCCGCCTAGTGCCCATCTACGAGGCGGAGGTGAAAATGGCGGGACCAGACCCGAGCAGGGGACGCAGGGGTCAGCGGGGACAGTCACGGGCAGAGTGAGCCCTCCGAGCACCCACGGACGCACGGAGGAGCCACTTGGATGCGCAAGAACCGGGGTGCCCAAGTGTCCAGCACTGTTCGGCGTCCCGGCGGGGCCGCGCGCTGGGGACCCCAGCAAACCAGCTTGGAGAAGCTTCCCTCCGGCCGGCCTCAGTTTCCCCGGGAACGTGTCCCAGGATTCCTCACTGCCCCCGTCCAGGGTGCCGTCCGCAGGCCGTGTCCTCGCGAGGGCTGGGCTCACGCGTGGCTCCGTTCGCCTCCCTTCTGCGGTCGCGTCACTTCTCCGTCCCGGGTTGTCGCAGGGCCAGGAGGTGGTTCGGGGGAGCCTCTTTCTGGGGACGCCCCAAACCCGTCAATTCTGTGGTTCGCAGACTGTTCCCAGATTTGTCCTCCTTTGCGGCCGGCTCGTCCGCCCCCTGGGGTTTAGGCTGACGACCCCTCGCCAACGGGTGACCAGTTGATCCAACTCTGAGCCCGAAGAGTCAGGGGAGGGGACCCCACAGCTTGACTGGACCTGGAGTGACCTGCTGAAGCTCGGAGGCTGCCATCACGGTCCCGACGGGTTTGGGACTTGTTCGGGGGTGCCCTGACACGTCCCAGACCCCTCCTGGCCCCGCCCGGGGGTGCTGCGCCTGGTGACCTCCCCCTGTGCCTGGAGCAGCAGGTAATATGGACCGAAACGAGCGAGAAGGGGGCGTCCTCGCAGTAGCCACGCACCGTGCCACGTGGCGGGTCACAGCCTGTCCCCAGAGGGGTGTTCGCGCGTGGTCAGCTCCCAACTTCCAGGTCCTGCCCGTGACCCCTTCCCTGTGGGACATGGGGGAGGGTCAAGCCTGCCGCTCAGATGCCCCGACCGCGCCCCGCACTGTGAGGCACCCGTCCCCATCCTGCCTCTTCTGCGTCACGCTAAAGACCCTCCAGTGCGCTTTTCTTTAGAGGACGGTGTGGTCCCCCCTAAACGGGCCGCAGAGCAGGGGGCCATCGTTCTGGGGAGGCCGTGGCCTTGCAGACACTTAGGTGGCCGTTGGCTTATGGGGTGGTGGGCAGCGGGGCTGTCCCTGTTGTTTCTGAGTCACGTGGCTGCACGCCCGGTGGCCCCCACGGTGGGAAACGGCGCAGACCTCCTGAGCACGGGGAGGGGGGCGTCGCTTCTGCAGGGCCTGTGCGTCGAGGTCACACGGGGACACGGCCGGGAGGGGTTCCCGGGCCACGTGGAAACTATCCATCCATCACCTCCCCTTAGGTGAGCCGGAAGCATCTAGAAGGAGAGGGATCCCAGACACCGACGTCCATCTCTGTCCTCGACAGAGAGGCCGTCATAGGGCTCTCCTTTGACGTGACATGTTCTTTGCAGAAAGACGGCGACCGGCTGGGGTGCTGCAGAGCGTCGGGCCCCCCATTTCGTGTTTTCGGACCCGGCGCTTTGGTTCCCATCCCCGCCGACGCCCCCTGCTACGGGCGGGTGAGAGCCTCTGCGAGGAGGTGGATCCTGATAGATTCCAGGGTGACACCCGCCCACCCCGCCAGGTGTCATTTCCCAGCTCCCAGCTCGGAAGGCGGGGGACACCTCGCCCTTCTGTGGGTCTCTTAAAGGGGCCTCGCTCTTCCCTTATGAACGCACCTGAGCTCAGGTCGGGTGTCTTATTTGAGGTCACGTGTCTCGCGACCTGGAACGAGGGGCCTCGTGGAAGGACAAAAGACGGCCTACGGGGACCGATCGACGTGGGTAGATCGTCAAGGCCACGCGGGAGAAAACGCGCACGAGGACGGAAACCTCGAACGGAAAAGACGGTCCCAGCCAGTGCGGGTTTTGTAGGGTTTGGCCTGTTTTTACCACTCGATGGAGACGGAGTAAGAGAATCTGTCAATCTGTCTTTCTCTCTCCTTGTGTAGTTTATCCTCTATTTCTCTATTATCCGTCTTCTATCTCCACCTATACTCACGATGCGTTAAAGGCAACCCGTTTCCATCGATCCCGTCTGTTTAAAAAATAAGAATAAAACGGCCTTAGCCAGTGGTTCATGTGAAATTTTGACTTTGATGATTTAAAAATAAAATAAAATAAAATAAAATAAAATAAGATAAGATAAAATAAAATAAAATAAAATAAAATAATAAAATAAAATAAAATATAAAATAAAATAAAGTAAAATATAAAATAAAATAAAATAATAAAATAAAATATAAAATATAAAATAAAATAAAATAAAATAATAAAATAAAATAAAATAAAGTAAAATATAAAATAAAATAAAATAATAAAATAAAATAAAATAAAATAAAATATAAAATAAAATAATAAAATAAAATAAAATAAAGTAAAATAAAATAAAATAACATGTATTTCCATGTTTGGAGGGAAAAAAAAGCGAGACCCTGCTTCTAATCCTTCGGGGTGCGTACCCAGAGGGGGAGCTGCTAGAACACAGGGTCTTGTATTCTATTTTTTACACTTTTTGAGGCATTTCTACACGGTTGTGTCCCATCCAAGAACGCAGGGCCGAGGCTGTGGCCTGTGTGTTCCCGTCCTCGCCTCACGGTGTGGCCCAACCCGCCAGCCCATGTGGGCCGCCCTGCCACCAGGACGGTAGAGATGTGATTCTCAGGTGGCCGGGGAGCTTAGCGCGTGGCGCGGATAAGTCTAATTCCCACAGGGAGCGGCTGCATCTTCGAAATTCCTCTCTTTCCAGGAACTTCTTCGGAGACTGACTGCCCATGACATGGAGGGACTGAGCTAGAAAAAGAGAATTCCTCTGGCCACGTAATCCCAGCCCCCGGCTTCCTGCCCGGCTCAGACCCTAAAGGAGGTGAAAGGCACTGGAATCCGAATCTGCAAAATCCGAGACTCGCGCTGTAAAGCGCATCACCGGGCCGGGCAGGCCGTGTCCCCAGCTGACCCGTGCAGACATCTCAGAGCAGCGCTGGCTGGCTGGCTGGCTGTGTCTCCACTCGCCCCCGCGTCCCTAAGCGACGCGCCATGCGGCCCTGGGGTTACGCAACAGGCCTCCCTCCGGGAGGGGATGGATGCACATTGCAGGACCGTGAAGTCAGTGGGAGGCGAGGAGCATGTTCGTGCAGCCACGCTCACCCCGGGGCCAGAACACCCACTCAGCACCTGGCAGTTTATATCCCTTTTGATTATTGTTATTTTTTGAGGGATACGGGTCCAAGTTATATACTTTCCACGTAGGGAGACCTGCGGAGTGGTGTTAATGGGGAGTGTGCGTGTGTGTGTGAGAGAGAGAGAACCTGGTGTTAATCCCCGGAATGGTTTAGGAGTCGGCAACCTACAATTTACATTTCTGAAATAAAAAAATATATACCCGGTGCCCTACAGACCTACAGAAATATATATATAAACATATAAACATAAACATTTAAACATAGAAACATATAAATATATGTAAATACATAAATATATAAATATATGTAAATATATAAAAACATAAATATATAAAATATAAATATATAAAAATATATAGACATATAAACATATAAATATATAAATATAGAGATAAATATATAAACATATAAACATATAAGTATATAAAATATAAATATGTAAATATATAAATCTATAAATATATATAAATTAAATCTATAAATATATAAATATGTAAATATATAAACAAACATATAAACATATGAATGTATAAATATATAAATAAATATAAAATATAAATATAAAAATAAATATATAAATATATAAAATATGTAAATATATAAAAATAGAAATATATAAAAAAATAAAAATAAAAATAAAAATAAATAAAAAATATAAATATAAATATAAATATATAAACATATAAACATATAAGTATATAAAGTATAAATATGTAAATATATAAATCTATAAATGTATATAAATTAAATCTATAAATCTATAAATATGTAAATATATAAACAAACATACAAACATATGAACTTATAAATATATAAATAAATATAAAAATACAAATATGTAAATAAATAAATATATAAATATATAAAATATGTAAATATATAAAAATAGAAATATATAAAAATAGAAATATAAATAAGTAAATATATAAATATATAAAAATTTCTTTTTTGTTGGGAGCCAACCCAGTTTGTTTTCAGCTGTGCCTTCCGACTTAAGAGCCAGTGGCGGAAGTTTAATCGTCCCTGGTAGGTGTCACCGGTGGAAACTGGAGTTACGTTAGCGGGGAGGCGGTGTTTGCCTGTTAGCTCCCAAAGACAATGAATGGCGACTGTCTTTCTGTGCTGCTCTCTGCCACGGGATTCCCGCAGTCCCGTCCCCAGGACTCCCCCAGGAAATAACGGGATCCCCAAGAGAGGAGCCGACGGCTGCAATCTGTGAAAAGGCTGTGTCCCCTGGACACGTCCCTCTGACGTAGATACAGTCCTGATAGATGATAGATGTTAGATAGATGGATAGATAGATAGATCGATAGATCGATAGATGATAGATAGATGATTGATAGATAATAGATAGATGGATGGATGGATGGATGGATAGATAGATAGATAGATAGATAATAGATAGATAACAGATAGATGATAAATAGATTGATAATAGATAGATGGATGATTGATAGATAGATAATAGATAGATGGATGGATGGATGGATAGATGATAGATCGATAGATCGATCGATAGATGGATAGATGGATGAATAGATGGATGGATGAATGATAGATAGATAGATAATAGATAGATAACAGATAGATGATAGATAGATAGATAACAGATAGATGGATGATAGATCGATAGATCGATCGATAGATAGATGGATAGATGGATGGATGGATGGATGGATGGATGGATGGATGGGTGGGTGGGTGGGTGGATGGGTGGGTGGGTGGGTGGATGGGTGGATGGGTGGATGGATGGATGGATGGACGGATGGGAGGATGGATGGATGGATGGATGGGAGGATGGATGGATGGATGGATGGATGGATGAATGGATGGATGAATAGATGGATGGATGGATGGATAGATGGATGATTGATAGATAGACAGATTGATAATAGATGATAGATGATAGGTGCCCATTAAAGCAGAGCGCAGTGCCGTGTCCCAGCCCAGCCCGTCGCTCAGTGCAGTGGGGGAAAGGAAAGGTTCGCCCTGTTGGGCCTTCCAGGTTCCATTAGGGATTCCTCGCGCTGGGGACGGGGCGACTCGATTTTCCACGAAATCATCACACACCGATTTGTCCGAACCTTCACTCGGAGCCAGCGAGGGTGCGCGTGACCCTGGTGGGGCTGGGGCTGCGCGAGACGGGAAGACAACGTCACCGGCGAAAGCCAGGAGAAGCCCGACACGCCTCGGGGCGGGAGTCTGCGAGGACGGGAGTAGGTTTGTCGCCGTTCGTTCGTCCGTTTTTGCTCGTTTTGACTCAATAGGGAAGAGCGTGCGGAAGGCAAGTGGGCGAGGCAAGGCCCGACGACGGGAGGGCGCACAGGGGGTGGAGGAACGGAGGAGAGGGGACATTTAGGAACAAACCAGGGGCCGCGCGTTCACTCATGGGAGCCACCACCAGGCACCTATGAACCCCCCTGAGTTCATTTCCTCTCCGGGCCGGATGAGGTCATTGGGGTGTGGGGATGGCCCAACCACATGGCTTGCTCAGGGCCAAGCGATGGGTGGACAGGGCAGAGTGTGCCCCGTGCCCACCTCCTCCTTCATGGCGGTCGATCCCACACGCAAACCCGTCCCCCCCTGGTTTCTGAAGCATCAAAGACACCAAATTCCCAGAACTGGCACATTAAAGGCAGATTTGGGTCCATCTGATTTTCTGATAAACCTTTTTTTTTCGTTATTTCTTTAGTTTACCTGTTCTCTACGGGATTCTTGCGTCTTATTTAGAGTAAAATAATAATAATGATAATAATAATGATAATAATGATAATAATGATGATGAGGATGATGATGATGATGATGATGATGACGATAACGATCTTTGTTCATCTGGACCCCTCCTTCCTCGGCGTGTCCCGTATTTTTTATTTGCTGAATCGGGCGACGCGACCGCCCGCCACTTGCATTTTGAGAAGGGATGACGAGCGATGGATACGAGACCAAACTTGCGACTCTTTAGGATCAGGTGACGCTAAAGGCGATGCTTGTGACGAGGAGGAGGATGGTGATGAGGAGGAGGAGGATGGTGGTGGCGACGCTGATCACGGTCAGATTTTTTGTTTTCAGGGGAGGGTTTCTCCGTTGGCCTCTAACACCCGCCGCCGATTAGGCCCGGGTGCTGTGTCTTGCTCGTGACCCTTTCGTCTCCCCCCTCCATGTCGGGATGCGACCCGGCAACGACGGACCATCCAACCCACGGGAAACGGAGGATTTTCTTCAAAAAATACAGACGTGCGCCCAACGTATGTCGAAAACACGCCTCCCCCAGGGGATGCTAAAACGTGCATCGCGCCCACCTTGGATCATCGTCCACCTCGCGCCGTCTGGGCCTTTTTAAACTGCGCCCTGGGCCTTCGCCAACCGTTATATCCCACGAACCTTCTGGAAACAGAAACGTGACATCAGCGCAGAAGACTCCCGCTCCTTCCTCTCGACGGCGCCGGCGTCGGGAGTCCCCTTGGACGATAGGGAAACCCTTCGGAGGAAAGCAGCCGGCTGCGTGCGAAAGCGAAAAGAATCGGCTTTTTTAGATGTTTTTTAAAAATTTGAAAGCCCCACAGCCCCGGGAAGACAATCTGCAACGGTTTTCCCGTCGTGGAACGTACCGGAAACACAACCCAGAGTAACACGGGTTTGCTAAGTCATGCCAATGGGGAATATTCATTATGGATTTTGGGGGAAAATAAAGGATAAACCACGGCCTACGGGGTATCGAGGCCCAAAGATGAAAAGCTTTTGACAGGGGGAAGCGACTGCGTCCGCGCCTAGCGTTCCTGGCCTTGACCCCGGCGGCAGCCCCGTCGAGCAGATGCTCCTTTTCGTAGCCACCGGGGCGGGTCGACTCCAACGAAGGTGGAAAAACGGGGCTGGTCGGGGAAATACGGCGACGGGAGCGGTTTCAAGGTGGACGGGGCGCGTGGCCTCGCGTTTTGGAGGAAAACGGCGGAAACGGAGCCAGGCTCCGAAGGAGGAAATGATGAAGGCTTCTCCGCAGGAAGAACGTCTTCGGGGTTTTTTTTTAATTTTTTTAATTTTAATAATTTTAATTTTTTCTTTCTTCTTCGGACGTCGGGCCGACTCTGCCCTGATCGTCGGGGGCCACGTGCGGTTTGCCCGTCGTCCAGGTGTCACTTCTTTCTGAGCTCCCCCCAGGGTGCCCTGAAATGGGAGGAGACGTTCTTTTTTGGGGTTTAGCTTTGCTTTCGGGAGAAGAAAGAAAATAAATATATATTTTTTTCCCCTCGGATGAACCGTGAGCAGCGCCTTCCTCCCTCCCGTCGGCTTTGAAAGGGGTTTCGGGTTCCCTTCTGGCTCCTGATTCCTCCTCCCGCGTCTAATTAGAGGGCGGCGAGCGCAAGTGTCTATTAAGGAAATCTGGGGGAGCGACACGAACAGCGGAGCGGCGACGTCCAGGCACGAGACGGGAGTTCTGGGGGCGGAGGCGTGCTGGGCACGGACCACCTGGCAAGAGGCCTTTTGGGGAGGAAATGGGCACTTTCTAATTTTAGCGTCGGGGGCGATGGGCGCTCAGCGGTCGAATCTGGGGAAAACCCCCATCGGGGCAGGATCCGGGACGCCCTGCGCGACGAGGGTCACGTGGGTGGGTGCATCGCCCGCCCGGGGTCTGGCTGCCGGGCCCGCTGCGGTTCAGCCCCCGGGAGGTCCGCAGCGCAGGTGGCGCCGCCGAAGGCGGGGGTCCCCCCCGGACCACCCTCCGAGCGGCAGACTCGTTAAGCCGGCCGCCCCGGGAGCGGAACCTGGCACGGGCTTCGCCCTTCAACGCCCCCGGGGAACCCGAACGTGCAGTCGGGATGGAAAAAAGAACAGCGCAGATTTGGGGGGAAAAAAATTAAAAAAACACCGACGCCTGGGTTGTGCGACCAGGAGCGTGCACTGGAGATGTCCCTCGTTCTGTCCACGTCACCTTGGAGAGGGAGAGGGACTGGGGACCGCGCAGGCCCGACCCCCAGGTCGGGGCCGGGATGGGCAGCTGTGATCTGAAGAACTTTACTTTTTTATTAAAAAAAAAAAAATAAAGGAGCCGGGGGTGGAGAGCGTGGGGCGAGGGAGACGGACGGAGGACAGCGGGACGCACGGAGAGGGGACGAGGGGACGGGGACTGGATGGCCGGCCGGAGGCGTGGGCAGGAGCCCGACCGCGACCGTCACTCTCCATCCCCGTATACGGGGCTTGTCCAGTTCCCTCGGCCGGTCCCAGAGGCATCGGACCTTCTCGTCGTCGGGTTGCTTTGTCCTCCGCGTGGGAGGACACCTTCCCCTCCGTCGTCGGCACCCAGAGTGGCACCCGGAACGCTTCCCGCGGCCTCGGAGAGGCCAAGGGAGAGGCTCGTCCTGGCCGAACCATTTCGGGGAAGAAGAAGAACCCGTCCCCTCCTGCTCAGCCGCTCGCCCTGCCCTCCCCGGACAAGGCCATCCGTCCGCTTACCGTCTAGGGTGACAGGTGGCTGACCACTCGGTGGGACCCACGGGAGCAGGAGGAGGGGTGCTCGCAGCATCTGGACGAGGGGCCCGTCCAAACGGCCCGGCCCTGGGCCCCGGCGGACGCCCTCTTTGCGGCCCGGAGGTGCCCATGGTGGCGGTTCCGTCCAGGGGGCCGGACGCCTCCCAGGGAACGGGCTCTCCGGGCCGCGGAGCCCGGAAAAGGCTGCGCTCGGGCCGCGGGCCGCGCCGTCGCGTGGGAGACATCTCTGTCCGCGTCTCGGTCGTGTCCGTCCCCGGCTTTGCACACCCCGTGGGCGCCTCTCACGTCCGCCCGCGTCCCCATCTCCGTCGCCTTCACCTTAACGGGACCGATCAGGGCCTGTCGGACGCGCTGCTTCTAGGAGGCCGCGCCGTCGACCCCCCGGGATCCACAGTCCCCACCCCGGACGCACACGGCTGTCCCCAGTTTCCCCTTTGTTTGAGGATTTCTCCCTCCTCTTTCCCCTGTCGGGTGCGTCCGGACAAGGCCCGGCCGTGGTCCTCCCTGCACGGCCCGCAGGAGCAGACGTGGTCCTCCCCGCCGCCTCCCCGGGTTCAGGCCTCCCCTCTCTCTCCATCCCGTGCTCCATCCTCTCCCCGCACCGGCTCCTCACCCCTTTCCTCCTCCCTCTGCGCGTAGCGGGACCCCCACAGGGACCCTGAGACCCACACAGCGGCGGCGGCGCCCGTCTGTGACCCCCGGCCCGACCCGTGTTCCCTCCGGTCGCCACTCTCCTCGCCTCACGCCCTTTTCCACCGCGACCCTCACGGCCCGTCTGAGTTTCATTGTAACTATCCCCGCGTTGCAGGGCACGTGCCCCTGGCTGGGTTCGCTGCCCCCATCCCCGTCGTCAGAGCCCGCGGACGGACGCACAGGGACGACGGGAAGGTCGCGGCCCGAGTCCGTACAGGCCTAGCGCCCAGCCAGGCCCCGATTCCTCCCGAGTGGGCACGTCGCACGGCCCGGTCCGTTGCCACATCTTTCACCCTAAAACCCACACGACCCCGGCCGGTTGGGGCAGACCCCGGATGGCCTCCTCCTGCGGTTTGCAGAGGCAGCGTCAGGCCCGTGCACGTGGGACAGGCGCGGCGGGCCGGACCCCGCAGCGCTGCCTTCCAGCCCCAGGCCCCCCGGCGGGGCCGATTCGGGGAGCAAGCCCGCGCTCGCAGGGAGCAGCCGAGGCGTGTCGTCCCGCTCGCAGGCTCCCAGGCGGATTCCTGTCCTCCCCACCCAGACAGGACGCCGTGCCGTCCCCCACCCTGGCACGCCCGGGCGGCTTCCAGGGCCAGACGCGTTTCGTTTGGGGTTTTTGATGGTCCCCGTTGCGGGAGCCGACCTCCCTTCCTTTCCTTTTTTGACTTTTTACTGATTTTTTTCCGGCTTTTTTTCAAACGTTTGATGTTCGTGTGTTTAATCGCCGGGGATGGCTTCATGGATCATATCCATGTCTAAGCGCGAAGTAGTGAACTTTTTGTTTTTTTTTTAAAGTTTTTATTTTTTAAATTTTATTTTCCGGGGGAAGCAACGCTCGCTTGACCGCGCAGGGCCGTTGACCATCCCTTTATTTTTTATTTATTTTTTATTTTTATTATTTTACGCCGGCAGCACCCGCTCTTCCCAGGCCGTCTCCCATCCCAGCCCTGACCGGGCCCGGCCCTGCTGAGCTCGCGAGGTCAGACGGGACCCGGCCTGCTCGGGGTGGCGTGGCCGGCGACGGCGGGGAGCGTTCTTTGGACGGGCCGAAGAGCCGAGCAGGAAATGGGCCCGTAAAGGAATTAAGAAATCAATCAAATAAATGTCAATAAATAATTAAATTCATCCCTCCTCCTCCTCCCAATCAGGGTTGATCAATATTTTCATTCTTCAGGCTTCGACGACCACACACTCTGGCTCGCTTCCTTCGTCTCAACATCCGGCCTCCGGCATCTCGCCAGGGTGTCAGCCCGGGGCTCCTGCCCCCTCGTTTCTCTCGTTCCTTTTATTCTTTCGATGTTTATTCTTTCGACCGTCGGTATTTGCCTTTGTGGGACGTATTTCACTTGGTACGTGACGCCCCTGCAGGTCCGCCCTTGTTGTCGGAAGCCGTGAGAGCCCGCTCTTTTTCATGGCCGAGTAATATTCCACCGCGTGCCCGCTCCCCCTCTCCTTTAAGCTTCGGTTGCTTCCATGTCTTGGCTGTTTTTCACTTAAATTCTGCTCAATCCCATCGCTCCTCCCGTCGGCTTTTTCTTCCTTTTTTTTTCCTTCATGTGTTCACACTCCCCTGCCCCTTCGCCTGCCTTCCGGAATCACGCCTCCTGGAAAGTACAAACGCCCAAGAAAATACGTTTTTTTTCCCTCAATCGGCACGCCGGTCGTGTCAAGGACGTGAAACAGCAGCCCACGGCGTTTATCGAATTCATCTTCCAGATGATCTCGTCTCGTAACAGCAGTTTAGAGCTTTGGGGTATGGCCTGGCATCGGCTGCCTCGACGAAGGACCCCACCCCGGGGGGGGCTTAAACCCCAGACGTGTACGTCTCCCCGTCCTGGAGGCTGGCTGTCTGCGGCCCAGGTGTGGGCAGGGCCGGTCCCTCCTGGGCCTCTCCCCTGGGTCCCTCTATACGCATCTGTGTCCTCGTCTCTTCTTCTTATAGGGACACAGCCCTATGGGGTCAGGCCCACTCTGGTGACCTCGTTTTACCTTCATCCCCTTGGAAAAGATTCACGTCCGCATGCAGTCCCATTATGGGGTCCTGGGGGTTCGGACTCCAACCTATTAATTTGCAGGAGACGCGATTCAGCCCTAACGAGCTTCTGGACCATACACGGTGCTGTCCTTGCCCCCGACCGGGGACTCACATGCGCGCAGACACACACACTGATGGAACCATCCCCTGGGTTTATAGGGACTCACACGTCACTGATCCTCTTTCAGTTCTAGAAGAGTCCGGCTGCATCTCTCCGTGAGGCTTGCTCAGAGGGTCCACGAGACGTCCACCCCCGCCAAGGAGCCGGGGGTGGATGGCCCACGCGCGCAAAGCCTTGCACGCCGGGCGAGGCCACGTGTTTCGCCATATACAGGTTTTACGACCGTGAAGGCAACGTCATCGCGCCTCCCCATAAATTCTAGGAGAAGTGGGAACCGCGAAAACTGACACACGGGAAATGAAAAAATATATATATTATGGATACGCCCGTTTTCAGGAAAAACCCATGCTGCTTCCTTTGATTTGGGAGGATTCCTGCCGAAAGGATCGCTTTTCCGTGAGGATAAAGATGCCCGTGGGCTTGTAGGGTTTCTTGGATTTCTGCGCGGCAGGTTGAGAAATCTGGGAAACTCATTCTGCGCGGCGATTCGACGGGTCCCCGGGGCGGGGGACGCGTGCCCAGAGCCGGGCATTTGCGCCTTGCGCTGCCTTCGCGTTGCAGAAGGCCGTCCGGTTTTTTATTTATTTTTTGTTATTATTTTTTTTGACACAAATGTAAGCCACATGTTTGTCCCCGATTCAAGTTTCAAGTAAAAGAATAAAATGAAGAAGAAATCCATAAGGACGTTTTCGGTCGGGCGGTGCAAGCCGGGCCTCTGGGCGGCTGGGCCGCGGAAGACGGTGGCTCAGCCCCGTGCTGAGCCTGGGATTTGGGGTCCGTCGTCGCTCCACTGGGGCCCGTTCTCCGAGATCATGCTGAGCCTCGTTGGGGGGGTCCCGGATAGTCTCCGTGGGTACGGTGAGCCGCGCGTGCAGTCCCGGACGCCGAATTGTACTCACGCTTGGTCCTGTCGAGCACCCAAGAAAAGCTCATTCGGAAATGATTGAAATTTTTATATTTTTTAAGAAAAATAACACTATCCACTCGCAGGATTCAATAGCAAAAGGACACGATTTGATTAGACACCGGACGGACCCCCGGAACCCACGTTTCTCCAAAGAGGACAAGCAGATGGCCAAGGGACACATGAGAAGACGCCCAGGGTCCCTCGTCATCAGAGAAAAGCAAATTAAAACCACGACCACAGTGACAGGCCACCTCACGGCTGTCAGAACGACGTCGTCCATCAATCGAAGAACAAGTGATGGTGAGGACGTGGAGACAGTTGGTGGGATATTTTGCACGTCGAGGCAGCCCCTGGGGACATCGGCCTGGAGATTCCCCGGAAAATTAAAAATCGAATTGCATAGGACCCGGCCACCGCGCTTCTGGGCGTTTCCCTGAAGACCTGCAAAACGATGAATTAAAAGAATAATTTAATAAAAAATAGAAATAATTTAATAAAAAATAAAAATAATTTAATAAAAAATAGAAATAATTTAATAAAAATAAAAATAATTTAATAAAAAATAAAAATAATTTAATAAAAAATAAAAATAATTTAATAAAAAATAAAAATAATTTAATAAAAAATAGAAATAATTTAATAAAAATAAAAATAATTTAATAAAAAATAAAAATTATTTAATAAAATAAAAATAATTTAATAAAAATAAAAATAATTTAATAAAATAAAAATAATTTAATAAAAAATAAAAATAATTTAATAAAAATAAAAATAATTTAATAGAAAATAAAAATAATTTAATAAAAATAAAAATAATTTAATAAAAAATAAAAATAATTTAATAGAAAATAAAAATAATTTAATAAAAATAATGCCACGGCGGCATTATTTCCAATAGCCCGGATATAAGGGGAAACTGAAAGTCCATCAATAGACGATTGGATAAAACAGTGGTACGTGTGCACGGTGGAATATTACTTGGCCATGAAAAATGATAAAGTCTGACCACAGGCAACAACTCGGGTGGACCTAGAGAGTATTAGGCAAAGTGAAAGAAGTCAGGTGAGGAAGACAAGTATTGCACGGTGTCACTTATCTGTGAAATCTTTTTATAAAAAAAAAGGTAAAACCCGTAGAAACAGAGAATAGAAAAGGCTGGAGGGTGGGGGAGGAAAATAGAAGGAGCACAGGATGGTGTCCAGCAGCTATCGAGTCTGGCCTTCCTGTCGGACGAGGAATGATGGCCTTGGTGTCCCCCTGTGGGGAGGAGGTGTCGTCTCGGGGGTCCATCCTGGACCTGGACGAGGCAGTTTCTTAGGAAAGGTCGTCCCAAGTGGCTGATGGGGGAAATGGGGACGGTGACAAAGCAGAATGCAGGCTGTGGGCCCCGTGAGGCCTCTCCGCATCCTGGTAGAATGAGTGTCCCCATCCTCCCCTTGGCCCTGACCGTGAAATTGAATGTAAGTCACGGATCCAAGGAGCTCGGGCCGCGTGTAGGGGACACGACACAGCGGTGGCTTCGGGGACACTCTCGTTCCGACGCGCTGTGGGTTTGGACCCCCCTCCCCACCCCCGAGGTGTGACCTGCAACAGGCAGAGGTGGCCGACGGGCCCGGGGAGGGCGGGGATGTCAGGTGGGGCGCGCGAGGTCAGAGAGGACGTGGTGGCGCGCGCTAGGAGCTTTACGAGCTGGAAATAAAATAAAAGAAGGGAAAAAAATTCGGTTCTGCGCGCCCAACCCGAATACCAGCCTCGTGTTACGCGGGCTCGGGGGAGCAGTGAAAACAACTGAGCAGCACATTTCTGCGTTCCTGCGGAGACAGGAATCTGACTTCTTTAATGGTTTTTCCACGCCTGCGGAATTCGCAGTTGGCTCAGTTTGCCCCCTGAGTGGGAGCATTTGTGCACGCACCTGTAAGAGGAGATAATATATTTTTATATATAATATAGTGTGTGTGTGTGAAAATATACAAATTCTGGACCACGGCGAAGTGTGAAAACACGCGGAGAAGGGAAAGCGCGTCCAGTCATTTTCCGTGTGTGCTTTTTTGGACGTTCCTTCAGGGCTCAAAGGGCACCGGGGAAAAGAAAAATGGAGAACGCAAGCCAGAAGCTGAAAAAATAAAAGGAAAGAAAATAATTAAAAAAAAAACAGGAGGGAATGAGGAAAATGTCGTCTTTGGACTCCGCGGCCCGTAAAGGAACGCCCAGGCGTGGCCACGGCCTACCCAGTTCCGAGAGAAACACTGACTTTTAGAGTCTTTATTTTATTTTATTTTATTTTATTTTCTATTTTATTTTATTTTCTATTTTATTTTATTTTCTATTTTATTTTATTTTCTATTTTATTTTATTTTCCATTTTATTTTATTTTCTATTTTATTTCATTTTCTATTTTATTTTATTTTATATTTTATTTTATTTTTTATTTTATTTTATTTTTTATTTTATATTTTATTTTATTTTTTATTTTATTTTATTTTATATTTTATTTTATTTTATATTTTATTTTATTTTATTCTATTTCATTTCATTTCTTTATTTTATTTTTTATTTTATTTTATTCTATTCTATTTTATTTTATTTATTTTATTTTATATTTTATTTTATTTTATTCTATTTTATTTTATTTATTTTATTTTATTTTATATTTTATATTTTATTTTATATTTTATTTTATTTTATATTTTATTTTATATTTATTTTATTTTATTTTTCCATCCAGGAGGAATGAAAAGAAAAAAGAAAATAAAGCAACGTGAGAATGGCCAGCGCGTGTCATTCTTCCTCGCTCGTCAGGGGACTCAGCCTCTACGGGAACAGATAAAGTGCTCGGGGGGGCGGCGGCCGAGGGACATCATCTAAATGAAGTGATTGTGGAAGTTTAATTTGTGGGAAACCGTTCCTCCTGGTACCCAGTAGCGAGCTGAGTGTCCGTGACCCCAGAAAGGTCGCTGGCGTCCCCCACGCGCCTTCCTAGCAAGGTCTTCGGGTCTCGGGGTGGCTTAGTGGGAGCCCCATCCCACAGAGGGTCCCCCCTATTCACGCCGTCTGCCCCCCCGATCGTCGTCGTGTTTTCCTCCCTGCAGAACCTCCAAGCACGCCCCGGCCAGGTGTCTCAGTCACGCGAAGTGATTTATTTAGCTTTTAGCATAAATGGTGGCGTCTCGGGGTCTCTTAGACGCCGGGCTCTGCTGTCGTCTGCGGGTGGGCGTGAGGCGTGCGGGGTCAGAAGACAGACGTCCTCGGTCGCCGGCCGCTCTCGATGAGGGGACGAAGTGCAGGCCGGCCCCGCAGAGGGAGCCGGCCACCCCGTGCCCGGGCGTCCGCGACATGGGGTCCCTCGGGGACGTGTGAGGGGACGCCCTTTCATTCATGGCCGGGGCTCAGGGGTGAGGGCTGCCGCGACGTCGGGGTTTTCTTTGCTAAGGTGGGGACCAGCAGGTCATTGTACGCACTGAGTCTTCGCCCTGGAAGGGCGGCCGTTTCCCTTGCTGTTTCCGCTACGTGCCATTTAGGCGATTCGTGTTTATTTTTTAATTTTTTAATTTTTTTGTGTTTAATGAGCTGGAATTCACGTAAATTAACCATTTGGAAGTGTCCGGTTCTGGGACGTTCGATGCCGTCGCAGAACGGCGCGACCAGCCACTCTGTCTCTTCCCATGCTCGTCACCCCACAAGGAGACGCGGTCCCCATGAGGCATCAGTCCCCGAGCCCTGTCTCGACCTTCCAGCACCTTCTACTCTGCTTTCTGTCACCCAGGATCTACCATATCTGATTTTTTTGGTAAAAAACAATTGTGCGATAGATAAGTGGACTCTGGTGTCTGGCTGTGGCCCCGCGGTGTCGTGTTTCGGGGCCCACCCATGTCGCAGCCTGTGCGGGCGCTTTGCTCCTCTTCATGGCTGCATAGTATTCCGCCGAGCTCCCCGACGCCCGCCTTTCGTTGATCCGTGTGCCCGTGGACGGACTCGTGAGCAGTTCCTATTTTGGGGGGATTTTACTGGATCACATGGGTAGCTTAGCTTTCGGGGGCGGAGGGGGCACCGAACCGTTTCCATGACAACCACACGAGGGTCCCCGTGCTCCGCATCCTCCCCGACGCGCGTCGTTCTCCTCTCGATTCCTTCTTTTTGTGAAATTTTGATTCTTATTCGTCTCACGGGTACGGATGCCCAACGCGGCATCGCGGGTTCATGGGCTGGTGGTTCGTCTTCTCGGGAGAAAGGTCCATCCAGGGCCTTTGCCCATTTTTTTTTGTTTTTTTTTTTTTTTGTTAAAAACGGGTTTTGTCGTCTTGGTGGTGAGGTCGGAGGGATTCCCTATACATTCAGGCGATCGATCCGGGATCAGACTCAGATCGGGGCGCCCATTCCATGGGGTGTCATTTCGCTCCCTCGACAGCGTCTTTGCACGCACCTAAGGTTTTGGGGTGGGATCCGGGCCAATCTACTGACGCTTTTGGGGTCAGACCCACAAAATTCCTGGGACGTCGCAAAAGCTGTTTTCTAGGCAAGTCGATGTGATCCGGAGTGGACAGCGCAAGGTGCGACCGCCCTTCGGTCGCCCCGGGGCTTCCTCGGGGAGGGCCCCGCACCCCGACAGCTGCGTCTCACGGCACGTTCGTGGCGTCGTTCCCTGTGTGTCGCTTGTCCCGGCCCAGAATGTGGCGTTTTCCCCAAAAAGATGCAAGAGAAGCCAACGGGACACGTGGAGCAGACGACGTCCTCGAGGGGCTGTCCCCGCCGGGTGTCGGGGACGCTCCCTTCCCCTGCGGGGAGTCCCTGGCACGCCGACGTCCTCACGATGCTGTCATCGCCATCGCTCCGCGCCGGATTCCCCAGGGGTCACGGGGGGCACGTGACCTAAGTTCCCTCTTATCTTGTCCAAGTTTTTCTTTTCTTTCTTTCTAGAAAAGCATGAATCTGGAGTCCCGATGCGACGCGGTGTCTGCCAAGAGGTCAGCCGAGAAAAGGCCGACGCGTTCGTCAAGAGGCTCCCTTTTTCCGTCCCGCGTGGCGGTGCCACGTGGCAGTTGGACAGGGACGCCCCCCGGAGCGGGGTGTCGGGAAGGAAAGGGGAGAGATAAGGCCGGGGGAGGGCCGGGGTCTGGGCCCGGTGCCCGGCTTCTTGCAGACGGGGCAGGTTTGCGTCCCCCGAGGACGCGGTTGTCCAGACCCATGACCTCACCCGCCCTGGAAGGGCTGGGCCGCAGCTGTCCACCCGGCACGAACAGGTCCCAGAGGACAACAAGGCCGACAGCTCCCCCTGCCACGTGGCCTTTAGCTCTGTATCGGGATTGTCAGGAATGGGGGGGACACGAAGGGGCCCTCAGGACTCACAAAGTCCCTGCAGGTGGGACCCACAAGGCCACCAGGCCTCCTCCCGTCCTTTATCATTCTTGGAAGAGTCTTGGCCCCAGGAAGGAACCGGAACCGGCGTCCACCTCGAAGCTGATGCCTCTTCTCGAGCACAGGGGTGGCTTCCCTGGCTCAGCACCACGCAGGCGTCCGTGGGCTCTGTCCCTGTCCTACGAGTCCCGCATCCCTTCTGTGTCCCCACGTCCTGCACTGACGTGAGCAGGAAACGCGTTGAACCCCGAACCCTGTCTCGTGGGACGAATGGACGCCCGTCGCGTGCCCCCGAGGCCTTGACCTCCTCACGGATCCGTGTGCTCGGGTTTGATACGTTTTAAATTTCCCTTTTTCTCCCCCAAACATCGACCACGTCCTGGCCCTTCGCTGGGTGGGGGCGGACGGCGCTGCGCTGCAGGCCCCGCCCGGCTCTGCCGTTTTCCCGACTTCAGCATCTTTTTTCTTTTTTTAGACTTTTTATTTCGGGCTGTGACGGGGAGCAGCCGTGCAAACAGCTGAGGAGCATTTATAAACCCGGCTCAGCATTCCGATCCGTTTCGATAATTCCTCCTGACTTTTCTCAAGGAAGCGGCGATGGCTAAGTGTTTCCAGGCCCGCCCTGAGCCCCCCCTCCCCGGGGGGATGTCCCGGGCGGACGGGTGTGGGGAAATGTTGAGTCTCCTCCGGCTTTTCCTGAAAATCCCCAAAATGCAGCGTCGGCAGCTGTGCCCGCCCGCGGAGACGCTGTGTCCCCACCTCCGGCGAAGATCGGGGCGACGCACGCGAACGTCCCTTCTCGTCACCCCTGGCATGACCCAGCCCCTCTAGCCCGATAGAAATTATTTTTATTTTTGCCTTAAAACCTTGATCTTGTTCCTGCTGGGAGAAGCCACATAGAAGGACTTCTATCTCCTTCCAGAAGAATCCACTCCCGTCTCTGCACGGGATGTCGCGTGCCCTTCGCCGTGGGGTCCCTATAAAGGGGATGTCGCGATTCTGCCCACGAGCCGCAGACTGCCCCGATTTGGGCTGGCATTTGAGGGTCTTCCCGATGTTGTGTCTGTTGGTATTTGGGGTGTCCTGGGTGCCCCCACCCATCTCGAACAACCCCGGGGGGAGCGTGCCCTCACGGCCGGAATCGCCGCGACACGCACGGAGCCGCAGGCCCGCGCATCTCCTGCTTCTGACACGTCTCGTGTTCGATCCGTCAATACGGTTTCGGACAGAAGGAACCCCGCGCCAGGGCCCGTGGCGGCTTCCTGCACCCCGGGACGGCGTCGCCTCTGGTCAGCGTTTCGGCCGAAACACGTCACCTCCCCGTGGGCAGCCGTTCCTTCGGCAAGGGTTGCCCTGGCTCCCATGGGCCGTGAGGCAGAGCCACGGATGCCGTTTCCATTTCAAGTACGTCTGATTGCAAAAAAATAAAAATAAATAAAAACGGTTGCAAAAAATAAAAATAAATAAAAATGATTTTAAAAATAAAAATGATTGCAAAAATAAAAATAAAAATGATGAAAAATGATGCAGAAAAATAAAAATAAATAAAAACTATTGCAAAGAAATCAATATAAATATAAATAAAAACAATTGCAAAAAAGTAAAAATAAAAACAAATAAAAATGATGGAAAAAATAAAAATAAATAAAAACAACTGCAAAAAATAAGAATAAATAAAAACGGTTGCAAAAAAAATAAAAACAAAGATGATTGCAAAAAATAGCAATAAAAACAAAAATGATTGCAAAACAATAAAGATAAAAACAAAAAGGATTGCAAAAAATAAAAATAAATAAAAACAATTGCAAAAAAATAAAAATAAATATAAATAAAAGTGATTGCAAAAATATAAATAAAAGTGATTGCAAAAAAATAAAAATGATGAAAGATGATTGCAAAAAATAAAAATAAATAAAAATGATTTCAAAAATAAAAATGAAAATGATTGCAAAAACATTAAAATAAAAATGATGAAAAATGATTGCAATAAATAAATAAATAAATAAAAATAATTGCAAAACATAAAAATAAAAACGATGAAAAATGATTGCAAAAAATAAAAATAAAAATAAAAAAATGATTGCAGAAAAATAAAAATAAATAAAAAGGATTGCAAAAAATAAAGATAAATATAAATAAAAACAATTGCAAAAAAGTAAAAATAAAAACAAATAAAGATGATTGCAAAAAATAGAAATAAAAACAAAAATGATTGCAAAAAATTAAAAATAAAAATAAAAACGATTGCAAAAAAAATAAAAATGAAAACAAATAAAAATGGTTGCAAAAAATAAAAATGAAAATAAAAACGATTGCAAAAAATAAAAATAAATAAAGATGATTGCAAAAAATAAAAATAAATAAAAATGATGGCAAAAAATAAAAATAAAAATGATTGCAGAAAAATAAAAACAAATAAAAAGGATTGCAAAAAAGTAAAAATATAAACAAATAAAAGTGATTGCAAAAAAAATAAAAATGAAAATGAGAAACAATGCAATGTTTGGAGAAGAGGTCTTGCCTGAATTTCATGGGGTCGTTTCCTCCCTGGGCGCAAATATTTCCCGTGGAAAAGCCAGCATCACCGCGGCTTGAAGGGACACGCGCCTCTTCTTCTCCCAAAGGCGGCGAAGACAAAACGCACCCCACGCAGACGGGGGTCTGGGGTCCTTCTCAGTGTTCACGTCTCCGTGAGCCTCTGTCCTTGGACACTTTGGGGGCGTTGGCCCCACTGGGATCCCGAGCGTCTGCAGACCCGGTGGCCCTGGAACCGTTTTCCCTCCGCTCAGTGGACGTGTGTCAACGGCCGTCGATCCAGGGGGCCTGTCGTGGCCCCTCCAGACCGGGGCTCACCCGGGACGGTCAGCGTGTCACCTCGGTAAGGGTTTCCGTCCCCTGGGCTGGAGTCGGATGCAGACGCCAAGCCGGAGGGGGACGCGCTGAGCATGAGGACCAAGTGGACGCGGCCAAAGACGTATTGACCTTCAGGAGACGCCCGTCTGTGCCCGGACACACACGTGGGGGGCACGGGAAGGAACCACGACCCCAGTAAGATTTCTAGAAAAAAGGGGGCGTTATGGCCTTTCCCCCCGTGGCACTGAGACCCACACGTTTTCAGAAATGATGAATGTCAGGGGCCGGGCATGAAGTGGCCCGAATGACACTGGGACGTGGGACGTGGCTGTTGGTGATGACACTGGGACGTGGGACGTGGCTCGCAGAGCGTGAACGATAAACGTCCGGCGGAAATCTTCTTTGCACAGATGCTCATCCACCCATCATCAGAGTCCGCGATTCTCTCTGAGGTGGTTCTGTCCCCCAACTCAGCAACGTCTACGGATGATTTTGGTTTTCAGCTGGGCTGGCCCCGCTGTCACCTGCGGGGTGGAGACCAGGGAGTCCCCTCAACACCCCGCAGAGCCCAGGATGGCCCACGTCAGAGTGATCAACCCCGACATCAGTGGTCCAGCTGTCCACCTGCGACCAAGCGCACAATTTCTAACCCAGATTTTGTAAAAATTAGCGTTTTCACGAAGAAAATTCACGAGTTTCTAGAAACGAGTGTCGTTCGTGGCCTTATTCCCTGGATGCACGTGAAAAGGCCTGACCCGCGGTTTTGTGTCTCGAGTTCCCCCGCGTGGCACTTCTCTCCGTCCACCGTTGGGAAAAGGAGGTCAGTAAATTAGGCCTGTGGGGCTAACAGCGCGTTCTGTTCCCGAGTGGGCGCTTTAGGACCTCCTGAGTGTCGCTTTGGGACCTCCTGAGTGTCGCTTTGGGACCTCCTGAGTGTCGCTTCATGCAGAATGAGGAAAAGCGAACCTCGCGGGGTGCCTTTCCCAGCCTTTTTAGTATTTTCGTCACAGAGAAACCCAGCAAGGAGACGATTGGAAGAAGGGGTCACCTCGACGGCACGTTCCAGAAAGTCAGAAGGAGTGTGCGCCCCGTCTCCCAGAGGCGTCGAGGACATGAACCTCGCGGGTTGCGTCGACCGGAGTAAAGGCCTTTATTGGCTGCGGCCATGCCGCACGGAGGAAATTGGATTCAAGGAAAACGCATGAATTACCCTCAAACTACCGCCCAAGTCGGATTTATTTAGAAACCGGGCGAACGAGTCTGATCAGTTCCAGACGTGAGTGCGTCAGAGGGACACGGCCCGGCCTCCCCCGGCTGATGCAGAAAGGGGCATCTCCCGATTCGCCCCCCACCCCAATGACATCGTCCCCAACGAACGACAGCCATCTCTCGCTGTGGCGGCTGATTTTCCGGGAGCGTCACCCATTTTAGAAATAAAAGGAAAGAGAGAGATGACCCAGAAGGGGCCGGAACGCGGGCACATCCTCGGAGCCGCGCGCACACACATCTGGTCCTCATTTGGGCCGTGTTGTGATTGTCAGCATGTCGCCCTCACTTCCCAACGGGCTGGCGGGGGGAGCCTTTTGAATCGACGCAGCCGTTTTTCCAGCCGCCGCCGCCGTCCTGGCTGTCGTCCCCGAGACGGAGTCGCAGGCTTTCACGGAAACGCATCGATGATACAAAACAAAACAAAACAAAACAAAACAAAACAAAACAAAAACAATAAAAAACAAAAAAAACCCCAAAACAACAAAAAAACTCCAAAACAAAAAAATTAAAACCCCCCAAAACAAACAAAACCCCCAAACCCCAAAAAACAAAAAACAAAAAAAACCCCAAACAGAACAAAAAAAACCAAAAAACCCCCAAAACAAAACAAAAAACAACCCCCCCAAAATCCCCCAAAACAAAAAATACAAAAAACCCCCCAAACCCCCCAAAACAAACAAAACCCCCCAAACCCCAAAAAACAAAAAACAAATAAAACCCCAAACAGAAAAAAAAAAACAAAAAAAAACCCAAAACAAAACAAAAAACAACCCCCCCAAAATCCCCTAAAACAAAAAATACAAAAAACCCCCAAAACCCCCCAAAACAAACAAAACCCCCCAAACCCCAAAAAACAAAAAACAAAAAACCCAAACAGAACAAAAAAAAACAAAAAAAACCCCAAAACAAAACAAAAAACAAACCCCCCCAAAATCCCCCCAAAACAAAAAAAATAAAAAACCCCAAATCCCCCAAAACAAACAAAATACCAAAAAACCCCAACTCCCCCCAAAAAACAAACAAAAACCCCCAAGCCCCCAAAACAAAAAAAACAAAAAAATCCCAAAAACAAAAACAAACAAAAGAAAACAAAAAACAAACAACAACAAACCCCCCCAAAACAACAAAAAAACACAAAAAAACCACAAAAAAACAAAAACAAAACCAAAACAAACCAAAACAAAAAAAACAAAAGAACCCCCAAAACAAACAACCCCCAAAACCCACTCAAAACAAATAAACAAAAACCCCAAAACATAAAAACAAACAAAAAACAAAACAAACAAAACAAAAAAAAGAAAAAAAAACAAAAAACCCAAATGTAGGGGGGGTTCGTCCGTGGATCCCGAGGAAGATGCACTTGGGGGGGCAAGTGAAGGTCGGAGGCGACTCAAGCAAACGAAGCAGAGTTTCTCCCCATCCCACGTTTTCGCATTTTCCTACCCACGGTCGCTGTTTTACTGCCCCTTTTCAGGCCTCTCATACAGTTTTGCTCATTTGCTTCGTCACCTTTCCCACCCTCTTTTTTTTTTTGAAAAAAGCGGCGTTTTTATTATTTCCGCATCTAACCGTAGATGGAACCTGGACGGGGACGTCGTGACGCCGCCACGACGACCGTCTCCTCGAGGAAGCGCCCTGGTTTCCCTCCGAGTGTCCCGCCTGTCCTTCCGGTGTCCGTGTCACCCTAAAGGTGGGCTCCGCCTCGCCTCTGCGCCCTCAAATGCGTCCTGCGTTTCCGGGGAAAGTTGAATGCGTTGACGCTGCTAAAGTTAGAGAATTTAACCCCCAAAACACACACATCGCCCCACTATGATTGTTTCCCGAGGTGCAGGAGGATCACGGAACATGTTTTCTCCGCAGGCCCCGGCGTTCGAGCCGACCGTCCCGAGGGGACGCCAAGAGCTCCAGTGACAAGGACCCAAGCAATCATTGCAGAGCTCTCCCGGGAACCATGTCCCTCCGGCCCACGAGGAAAAGGAAGGCGAGGCGGACGGCTGAGGCGCGAGGCGCGTGGGGTGGCGTCGGGAGGATAAATGTCCCCGCGCCGGGATTTCGATCTGGATTAAAAATTAAAAATTTAAAAATTTTTTTAAAAAAAGGGGGAGGCCATCGCAGCATCCCTGTCACGTTGGCTGACTCTGGGATGACGAATATGATGGAAAACGGCCTTTTTGGGGGGAATTCCGCCTTCGTTCTGGAAAGTCAGGTCGTCTGTGCTCACGTGGGAAGCTTTCGTTCCTGTTGTTCTGCTGGGATCGGCTCCGGATCCTCCCGCTTCTCCAGGCGGGACAGACATTCCCATGGCGAACCCAACGTGTGCGTCCTTATAGGTATTTCCAGACGCGTCCATCCTCCCTGGAGCCAGGCCTGGATGTCCCACCCCAGATGGGCCACCCCGGATGGCTTGCAGGGAGGCGGCGGCGAGAAACATTCCAAGACGAACGACCCCCTTTCGGGCAGGATGTTTGCAGAGAGCACTTGACCCCGGGCTTCCTCAGAGGTTTGGGGTTAAAAGTGTTTACTCAGAACATCCTCGTGTTTGCGGGACGCGGGGCCAGATAAACAACCGCGATCCGGGGGCTCGGGAGCTCCGTGGCACCTGGAGACTGTCACCAGCCGTGGAAAAAGGGCGCGACAGCCCGTGTGTGTCCAAGACGGCGCGGCGCAGTACGGCGTTTAAGCAGCCGGAGGAGGGCCAGGCCCGTGGGCGCGCCTCGTGCCTTCGTCCTGGCCCCGGGTTGTCCCCCCCGACGTGACATACGTCGTCTCCTTACGACTGTTCTGATTTCCACGTGGTCTTTATGGCTCAGGACCAGCTGCTTCTTACCTTTTCCTCGGGCGTGTGTTTCGGGAGGAACGTTTCTGAGCGAGCGGGGATGTTTATCGTTTCTGAAAAACTCCATTTTTTAAATTTTTTAAAAATTTTTTGGCCCGGTCTCTCTGCTGACGCCTCCCTCTTCTGCGAGGTCTCCCCGCGGCCTGTCCGACACAGATTCTGAGTCTTTTTTCCACCGTCGCGCATCCCGACTTGTCATAAATTCTGAATTCCGATATTTAAAGAAAAAAAAGGAAAGCAAAAGCTGAAGGGAAACGGTTATTCATTCCAGTTCTCAGGATCCGGATCGCGTGGACGTTTTTCCAGGCTTCGTGTGCCGCCAGGCCATTCGAGACCCGGTGTCCAAGTAAAAAAGCTCACCAAGGGCTTATTTTTCTGCCCATTTTGTGACCTTAAAAGTAGAAGAAAAAAATAAAAAGAAACTATTTTGGCTCTTAATTTCCTCTTCGGGATGAGGTCACCTCCGGAGCTCCTTCCGACTCCGGTGACGCAGGAAGAGAATTCCCTCCCTTTAGAGCAGGACAAAGGAATTCCACGGGGCTGTGCTTTCTTGCTCTTCCTATTTTTCTTCCCCTGCAACCGTTTCCGAGCTTTTGCTGTTTAAATGAGGCGTAGACGCGAAGGTGGTGCAGGAATAACACCGGGAGGCCTCTCTCTTTTAGCTCGTTGAGGTTTATCGGAGAAAGGTTCACGGAAACCAAATCATTCAGATGAGCTGATGTTGCCTTTGCAATCGTTTCCCTGCTTCGCCTATGCTTCTGCTCCCCAAATCCTCACAATCGTTCACCCGGCATCATTCGTCAGCTAGGGCCATCTTTCTATTTATTTTATTTTATTTTATTTTATTTTATTTTATATTTTATTTTATTTTATATTTTATTTTATTTTATATTTTATTTTATTTTATTTTATATTTTATTTTATTTTATTTTATATTTTATTTTATTTTATATTTTATTTTATTTTATTTTATTATTTTATTTTATTTTATTTTATGATTTTATTTTTTATTTTTTATTTTATTTTGTTTTATTATTTTATTTTATTTTATTATTGTATATTTTATTTTATTTTATTTTATTCTATTTTATATTTTTAAATTTTCAATTACAGTTGACCTTCCGTATTATATTAGTTTCAGGTGGACAGCAGAGTGGGTATATCTCTTACGAAGTGATCACCCCTGATAGATCAATTGCAATCAATGACCAAGATCTGTCTATTCTATTCTATTCTATCCCTATCCATATTCCTAATTCTATTCTATTCCTATTTCTATTCCTTTTCCTATTCCTATTCCTATTATTTCTATTCCTATTCCTTTTCCTTTTCCTATTCCTATTCCTATTCCTATTCCATTCCTATTCCTATTCCTATTCCTATTCCTATTCCTTTTCCTTTTCCTATTCCTATTCCTATTCCATTCCTATTCCTATTCCATTCCTATTCCTATTCCATTCCTATTCCTTTTCCTTTTCCTATTCCTATTCCATTCCTATTCCTTTTCCTTTTCCTATTCCTATTCCTATTCCTATTCCATTCCTATTCCATTCCTATTCCTTTTCCTTTTCCTATTCCTATTCCATTCCTATTCCATTCCTATTCCATTCCTATTCCTTTTCCTATTCCTATTCCTATTCCTATTATTCCTATTCCTTTTCCTTTTCCTATTCCTATTCCATTCCTATTCCATTCCTATTCCTTTTCCTTTTCCTATTCCTATTCCTATTCCTATTCCATTCCTATTCCATTCCTATTCCTTTTCCTTTTCCTATTCCTATTCCATTCCTATTCCATTCCTATTCCTTTTCCTTTTCCTATTCCTATTCCTATTATTCCTATTCCTTTTCCTTTTCCTTTTCCTATTCCTATTCCATTCCTATTCCATTCCTATTCCTTTTCCTTTTCCTATTCCTATTCCTATTTCTATTCCATTCCTATTCCTATTCCTATTCCTATTCCTATTCCTATTCCTTTTCCTTTTCCTATTCCTATTCCTATTCCATTCCTATTCCTATTCCTATTCCTATTCCTATTCCTATTCCTATTCCTATTCCTATTCCTTTTCCTTTTCCTATTCCTATTCCTATTCCTATTCCTATTCCTATTCCTATTCCTATTCCATTCCTATTCTATTCTACCCTACCTGCTTGAATTCTTGGTAGTCATTTCATACCCTATGCTTCCACACCCTATTCTGTCCTATCCTCCTGTGTTCTAGAAGCTTGCTCTCCTCTGTGGGGTCTCACCTTGCCTTTGGGTTCCCTCTCACGTGAGCACCAGCCACTCAGCCAATGTATATGTTCCCAGCGAAGGCCACAGTGCGCGTGGGCCTCTCTCTCCCTAACTGGCCTTGTTGATGCAGCTGCTCATGATCTGAGCAAATGCTCCCAGCAGCCGCCGCGAGAAGGGGGCCCATTCGACACGGCCCTGGAAAACGGCAGCCTCTTCGGATTTCCAGGCAGAACCGGTCGGCATTCTTCGGGGAACGAGGCGATCGATCGCGTCTGAAGGGACGCGGGCCGAGGACAGGACTGGCTCCGTCTTCGGAATCCAGATGCTGGAAACACACACAGCGCCTTGGGCCTGGAGTCTGTGACGTGCGACTGCGCCTTTCCGCGCGGTTTCCCTCAGCGGGACTTACTCCGTTGTCTGTTCCAATGACTATGACAGCAACGCGCTCCCCTCGTGGGAACCCTGGAAACCGTATGACATACTGAGGTCCCGGTTAGCCATGTCTGCAGGGCTGAGGGAGTCCGGGGTTCGATGGCGGGTGACAAAAGTGCCCCAACGCGGGCCGCAGGGGTCGTCCTGCAGCTTTGCGCACAGACGTGACGAAACCCACTGAAGGATCCACATGAAACGGGCACATCAGACGGTGCGCGGACCGGACCGTCTCCGGATAAAGCTGGTATCGAAATTCCTTCCAGGGAAACGTACTCATCAACCCGCGGCCGAGCCACCCACGCTGTGAGCGTCCGGCGGCATCTCCCTCCTCTTCTAGGAGGCATGTGTCTGGGAACGCGTGTTTATCCCAATATGCAGTTTTTTATCCTCGTTTTGTCACCCATCGCGACACCATCTTCCGTTCTGAAACGTACCCGAGCTGTACCTGGAATTAATAAGCTCGTCCTATCGTGCTCCTGTTCCCTTTTGGCCGTCCGCCTGTGGGGTGGGTACGGAGTAAGGTAGAAAAACGTCGCACCCTATTACAGACGGGGTGTGTCCCCCGAATTCACGGGCCGAAGCCCTGAAACCCCAGTGGGATGGTGTCGGGAGGTGGGACGTTTGGGAGGGGACCAGAGGGAGATGAGGGCACGAGGGTGGAGGCTCCTCGATGAGATTAGTGTCTTTGCAAGTAGGAGAAGATGCCAGAATTTTCTCATTTTCTCATTTTTTCTTTCTCTCTCTCTGTCTGTCCGTCTCTCTCTCCCCCCGTCTGTCTCCCTTTCCCATCACACTGGGGCACAGGGAGCGCCTCGACCCCATCTATACATAGAAGCATCGCTTAGGGGGAACTGGAAGACGTCCAGAAACGACGATGGCGTGAAACCACGGAACCTCACAGGAGTCAGGTTTCCACACGCCGTGCAAAGGGGGAGCCGCCACCCCGAAGCCCGATCCCGGAGAAGCCTCATCCACACCCCCGAGGGCTGTGCACACACGGGGGGGCCTGGAGCCCACAAAGCGGCGTGGGGCCCGAGGGGCCTGCGTTTTGGGTGGGAAACGCGGGAACGCACCCGCCCGGATATTTGACTGGGGGGCGGCCGCGGCAAAACCGCGTCTCTGGAGTCGCGTAAAAGGGAAAAAATAGTCATTTTATGGGGCCGCGATAAGGAAGGAATTCGCTCGTCGCTTGATGCGTTTGGCCCCGAGCTAACCCTCCTCCTTTCAGCCGCCGCGAACGCCTGCTGACAAAGTCCAGAACGGCAGGATGGAGAACGAGCTGAGGCTGAGTTATCTGGGCCGTGGAAACCGTGACTGCGGATCCTCTGAAGCGGCCGCTTATCTCTGCTTTGGGGTTATTTATTTTTTCTTCTACGATGGAAACTTCTAAGGGAGACGGAGAGGGGCGGAGATCGAGAGGGATAAGACGTCTGGCACGCACGTCGGGCTTCAACCCAGTCGCGCTTTATGTTTCCACACGCAGCGACGGGCCCAGAATAGCACCCGCGTCCCCTCGACGGACGGAAACGATTGCTCCGGAAACTTCTAAAGAATGACACGGAGCGGGGCGTGGGGAAACGGTGGAAAACAGACACGCCCTCTTGGTCCCGAAAAGTGCAAAATCTACGTTGGCGATTCTAGAGCTGAGACGGAGCAGGCGGGTCATGTGCGGGCCCAGCGGGGACACTAAACCCCAACTGGTGTGATGGGAAGAGCGAGCGGTTGCGATTTTTTTTCCAAAAAATAAAAGCAAAGAGGACCACGAGGCTGATTGGAAAACCGAGCCCGTGGATCCAGACAGGAACACGAGGGAGGGCGGAGATGGGGAGGAATGCGGGGAATGCGCTCGGGAATGCAGGCCTCCCCCCCCGGGTCGAGGAGGCCCGCACGCTCCCTCCCTCCGGCACACGCGGGCTCCCAGCCACGCGCACACACGTGTGCACAACCTGCACACACGCTCCCACCCACACGCCCCCGTCTGTGCGCGGCGCCTTGTTAACCAGGCCTGCTCAGGGGGATGCGGGCAGAGACGCGTCCTGTCGCAGACAACCCTCTCCCAACCATCCGGTGGCGCCCCCCGGTGCGCGCACGTGTTTACTGTGAAGACCCTCGCGGCCCTGCGTGGAACGAGACGCCGGCGCGCGCGTCGGAGCGATCGTGACTCCGCGGCAGGGGGAAACGGGACGGCGATGCGGGAGTGATGCCGCCGCGGCGCAGGAGGCCGAAGGGGCTGTGTCTCGGGGCCATGCCGGGCAGCTACGTCCCCATCGTGAGGTCAGTCGTGACCTTACCGGGTGGGTTTCCCTCCGCAAAGTGAGAGTAAGAGCAGGGTTACGGAGGGGATTGTCTCTGAATGATTCGATGGATAGAGATGATGATGATCGATAGATAGATGATCGATAGATAGATGGATAGATAGATGGATGATAGATAGATAGATGATAGATAGATAGATGATAGATAGATAGATGGATGGATGATAGATGGATAATAGCTACAGATCAATGACACTTTTGCAAGGTCGTGCAGGCCTGTGACAGGGGGGGCTTCTCCCCTCCACGCCGCTCGGCGGCCCGGAGCGGACGCGTCTGTCCCGCGTCGCTTCGGTGTCAAACGGACTCCGGCTCTGTCCACCGCGCGGGTCCGGAGGCCCAGGGCGTCGGAGAACGTCTCCTCCAGGCTGAGCTCGCTCGTCCTCAGTGTCCGAGGCCGGAGGCGGGCGCCGGTTTGGCTCACGTGGCCGTGCCCAGTGGACGAACTGGTGCGTGCGTTCGGCACGCGAGGGGCAGCGGGGACCTCGGGGCCGAGACGGCGTCTTCCCGGCCTCCAGGTCCGAGGTCGGGTACAGGGCAGGGTGGGCAGGAGCCTGCAAGGACACGGGGTTTGGGAACGGGGAAAGGGTTTCGTCTTCGGGTTCCCTCTCCAGGGAAGGGGCTGACCTCAGGGCAGGGCCACCGGCGCGGGCGCTTCCTTCACGTAGGGTCGCGTCCCCTGGTGCAGGAGATGCGGACCTCGTCGCTGCGGGGACACGCGTCCAGGAGTACGTGGAAGGGCCGTGTTTGCAACGACCCTCGAAGCCGCGGGGGAAGAGCTGGAACTGGGATGGGACGTCGCCGTCCGCTGGACGCCGCTGCCGCTGGAGGAGGAAGAAGCGGGGATAGTGATTTTGGGGGGAAACCTTCCTCTTAGAGGTTTCGGACACGTGAGAGGGGCCCTGGGAGCTGAGAAAGGCCATGAGGAACCAGACCCCAGACAGCCTTTTCCGGCTCCTTCTCTGTCCCGCCCCCCAAAAACCCAAGTTCGCTTGAAACAAGGTCACGTGCGAGCCAGTCCCAGGCGCTCGTGCACTTAACGACGATCGAAACATAGAGGGGGAGGGAGATGCCTCCGACGTCGCCACCAGGTCCCCGGGGGGAAGGCCGCAACACTCTGTGAAGAACCGGATTAAAAATTTTATAAAACGGGAGGAAATCAACGTTTTTTTTTTAAAAAAGGACTTTCCACATCTGGCGCTTCCAGCTTCCGTGCAACGTACCCCACGAGCAGCCAGGCCGTCGGGAATAAAGGCGGCACCGCTGAGCTCCCCCCGACCGAACGGGGCACGGGACCGAGGTCGCCACACGTCGGCAACACAGAATCTCGGTTGTACGAACGCGACCCCGTTTTTTAATTATTTTTTTTATTTTTTATTTTATTCGTCTCAGCAGTTTAATTTTCCCGCTGACACGGTCGTCGCTATTATTATTTCTTTAATAAGAAAGCGCAGCTCACGGCCTCAGGGCTCTCGTAAAAGCCTCTGGTGAGGAGCAGCGAACTTGCCAGCGTTGATGGGAACCAGATGCCGGGGGCCGGGATGACATCAGCGCGATGCCTGGGGGATGACGGGGCCCAGTGAGTTCTGGGCGGTGGGAGGAGGGAGCTGGAGAGAGAGACGGGGATGGGGGGGGGAGAGAGAGAGGAGACAGATGGTAGATGGTGGATGATAGACGGATAATAGGTAGGTAGGTGGATATATAGATAAATAATGGACGAACAGATAGAAAAATAGATCGATCAATCGATCGATAGATGGATGGATAGATAATTGGATGGATAGATAGATAGATAGATCGATACAGACAGACAGACATGGGGGAGGGAGCGGGAGAGGGCGGAGGCCGAGCCGCTTACTCATCACCCTGGTTCACGGGAGAGGAGACCGAAGGCCGCAAACAAGATCCTCCTGTCGTGGTGTTGAGGGACGTGAGGTGACGCGTGATGAGCCGGGGGACGGCGGGTGGGGATGGGGTTAGCACGCTGGACGCCAGCCCCACCGCCCACGGCCGGCCGCCCCGTCTGGGATGCAAAGCCGGCGGGAACCTGCATCTCCCTTGATCGTCCCGTCTCCCCCGCCCACACGGCTCCCTCCTCCTCCTCGGCCTGGCCTGTCCGGCCTCCCGGGGCCCCTGCGTGAGTCACGTCTGGACCACAGACGTGTCCCGGGCGGCGGGGATTCCACCGGCGTCCCGTAAGGAACGCCAGATGTCCGACGGAGCTGCCGTCCGTACCCGAGGACAGGAAGGGCAGGCGCTCGCGGACGTGCCGTCTGACCCCGGCTGCTTCTGCCCCTGCATGTGTCACGTGGGAGCCCCACATTCCCGTCACCCAGCCCTGGTGACACGCACCTCGCCGGGCTCTATGGACCTGGTCCCTCTGCAAGGCCCCTGCGTGACCCGCTCATGGGAAAACACGCCTCATCCACGCTTGTCAACCCCTAACAGGATCCTTTTGCGTGTCCCATGTCAAAGAACCTTCCAGCCCTTCGCCCCAAAGAGAAACCATGGGACCTTTGTATCGTCCCTCCGCCTCGTGTCCTGGTCATGCCAGACTCGTCCCTGAGTCCCCCCCCCCACGACCCACCAAGTCTCACCTTTTTCCTCTGTCACCCGTCCCCCATCCTGCTTTCCCGCTTCAAGTCCTCGTCGTCTCCCCGGTGACCGGGGCAGACACCGAGGACCCCGCTCCCATGGCTCCGTCTCCAGAACCTGTCGCCCTGGAGGGGCTGAGGTCCCAGCGTGCCTTGCACCCGGCGATGACAAAGGACCCTGTGGCGGCCACAGGCCGCGGCAGCAGTGGGGGCCGCCGCTCCTCAGTGTCCTCAGGGCGACTGAAGCCACTTCCCTTCCGTGCGGGGCCTCCGTAAAGCCAGATGCCACCCAATTTGTTCGTCCTTCGGGGGCCACGTACTCGCCTCCCCCCGCCCCGTCCAGTCTTGAAGGGTGCCCTTCCCCGCACGTTGGCTATTTCGGGTTGTGATTGCTCGTCGGAGGCCGGAGGGTCCACGCGGCCCCTTGGGTCCCTGTGACGTTTAGGGTTTCAGCCCCGGGTGTCCGCGCGGCGGGGGGCGTCTGGCACCGAGCCCCTCGGTCCGTGGGGAGATCCGGGCCTCGGTCCACCTGCCACGGGAGTCCCGGGGACCGTCTGCTTCTCGGAGTTTTTCCTAATTCCGCACCGCGGGGAGCGCGACGCCCGCCGTGCGTTTCCCGTGTCCGCCGCGTGTCCGCCCGGCCTGCGACCCGCCACGTCGCGGGCTCAGCGTGTCCCGTGACGTGCGTCGTCGTCGAAGCGTTTATAGGTTTTCCCGTATGTTCGTTTGTGAGGGGAGGAGACGGCGGGACTTTGGGAGGGGACCCAGTGCACACGCGGAACGGGACGCTACACGCATGTGTCACTCAGCGAGGACGGGGACAAAAGGACCGGTCACGGACGGGGGCCGCGTGCTCAGCAAGGCGGGACGTGCTTCGCCACGTCTAAGAGGGGCGAGCAGGAATCCCGGGAGCGGCTGTGCTTTTGGAAGGAATGATGCAAAAATAAAATAAATACGTATATCTAGTGGGAGAGCAGGAGAAGGAGGCGGCATCCATCAGCTGCCGGGCCACACGCTGGCCGCTCCGTGCGACAGGTTTTTCCGAGGCCGAGGAACCGCCCACGCCGGCCGGAGAAAACGAAGGGGATTCCGCTTGCGGTGGCTCTGATTTTTGAATTTGTGGCTCTTCGTTCATCCGAATGGCTATCTGTGTTTTTTATTTTTATTTTTATTTTTATTTTTATTTTCATTTTCATTTTCATTTTCATTTTTATTTTTATATTTATATTTATATTTTTATTTTTATTTATTTTAATTTTAATTTTAATTTTAATTTTAATTTTAATTTTTATTTATTTTTATTTATTTTTATTTTTATTTTTATTTATTTTTATTTATTTTTATTTTTATTTTTATTTTTTTTATTTTTATTTATTTTTATTTTTATTTTTATTTATTTTTATTTTTATTTTTATTTATTTTTATTTATTTTTATTTTTATTTTTATTTTTATTTTTATTTTTATTTTTATTTTTATTTTTATTTTTATTTTTATTTTTATTTTTATTTTATTTTTATTTTTATTTTTAATTTTTTCCCCCAGATCGCAGGCCTCATGGGATCGTCACCGGCGGCGTCAGGAGCGCCCCGAATCCTGGCCTCCCGGGTCTTCAGCGCAGAGTTTCTCCCCAGGATCATACATGAGAAACTGCGGGGAAAATGCTATAAAAACGCATCCCCGAGGGCGTCTGAGACGTCCTCCCCTTTCCCCCTCGGCTGGGCCCGGAATGCGTGCAGTGTGCAAAGCGGGGTTTTGGTGTGCAAAGCACGGTGTGCACGTGCAAAGGACGGTTTATGGCGTGCAAAGCAGGGAATGAGGTGTGTGTTGTGCAAAGTGGGGTTTTTGGAGTGCAAAGCCAATAGTGCAGTGTGGAAAGCAGGGCGTGAGGTGTGCAAAACAGGGTGTGCGGTGTGCAAAGCAAATAAAATAAAATAATAAAATAAAATAAAATAAAATAAAATAAATAAGAAATAAAAAATTAATAAAATGAAATAAAATAAATAAAATAAGATACAAAATAAAATAAAATAATAAAATAAAATAAAATAAATAAAATAAAATATGAAATAAAATAATAAAATAAAATAAAATAAAATAAAATAAAATGAAATAAAATAAATAAAATAAGATACAAAATAAAATAAAATAATAAAATAAGATAAATAAAATAAATAAAATAATAAAATAAAATAAAATAAAATAAAATGAAATAAAATAAATAAAATAAGATATGAAATAAAATAATAAAATAAGATAAATAAAATAAAATAAAATATAAAATTAAATAAAATAAAATAAACACGAAGCTTTACTCGCTGCGCGTTGGTTAATAAAACCACACACTCACAGAGACATTCGACGAAGACACCGCTGAGTCCTTACAAGACACAAAAACTCTAGAAGATCTTTATTTTGCCCCCAAGAAACTCGCGATCCCAGTTTTCTTTGTTTAACCGGCCTTGCTTTCGAAGACTTATCCAAACCCCTCGACTTTACTCCGGATCGCGACCACCCCCGTTGTGTTGTCCCTCTGTTTAACCCACCCCTCGGAAAAATAAGTCTTTTTCACCGTAATTTCGTTTTCCTTTGGACGAGGAGGGCCAGCCTTCGGAGAAAATCCGAGTTTTCCCAACGCTCAGAAGCAGCATCGACGTCAGGCGAATGCACGCGGAAAAAAGTCTGCGTTTCGGGGTCTCTAAAGAGAACACACCTGCCCCGCCGTCTAGATATTTTCCCGTTCGGGCCTTTTGCGCCATAATCATCCTTTGAATAGTAACTTATTGCCCGTCTCATTTTACTGAGGGGCCAGATCTTCCTCAAATATGGAGAATTGTGCTTTTTTTAATATAAAACACACAGAATTATTTTATAAAGAACGTTATTTGTAAAGCAGAGTGAGAGGAATCTACTGGAAGAATTAAAATATTTTTCAAATTTAGGGGATAGACTTGCCCAATGACATCTGCTGCCCCCTCATGGGATTATCTCATACCCTTGCCCCCCTTCCCCAAATATATATATTTTCAGCCATGATTAGAGGGATTATTTCCAGCAGAGAGACGGCGGATTCGCCGGCCCATATTTATATGAATTTATAGAGCCGTCGAAGCGTCCGGAAACACCACCGCGAGCCGCGCGCCGGCACGCGTTCCGGGCACGGGCAGCTGCACACTCTGCAGGGCGCGTGCCCGCCCAGTAACCGTGGCTTCCTGTCCTTCCCCACGCTGAAGCCGCCATCCACGTTCTTAGAAAATGCTCGCCTCTGTGAGTCCACGTGTGGGCCAAAGGGGTTCGCCGTCTCCGCCGGCGACGCGCAGTGGCGCGGTCCACTGGCCAGCGCAGGAGAGGGCCTGGTGTTTGTGCACGACAGAGGGGTTGTCGGAAGGATGTCCCCGAGAGCACAGACCCCGGAGGGCTGTGGGCAGGAAGGGCAGGGTTCTTCCTCGCCTCGTTCTTTTTATGGTTGTCGTTCTGGGTTCTGGAAGCCGTCCGTAGCCCTGGAGAAAGGATGTGGCCAAGGCCCGACGGCTGGACCCAGCCATCCAGGAGCATCTGAGTTCGTTCTGGAGACAGAGACCCTTTAGGGGCTGCGTGGGAGCCGCTACACGAACAGTGGTCCATTCGTCCATCCATCCATCCATCCACCCACCCACCCACTTATCCATCTATCCATCCATTCACCCACCCACCCACCCACCCATCCATCCATCCACCCATCCACCCACCCATCCATCAACCCACCCACCCATCCACCCACCCATCCATCCACCCACCCACCCACCCACCCACCCATCCATCCATCCATCCATCCATCCATCCACACACCCACCCACCCACTTATCCATCCATCCATCCATTCACCCACCCACCCACCCATCCATCCATCCATCCATCCATCCATCCATCCACCCACCCACCCACCCACCCATCCATCCATCCATCCATCCATCCATCCATCCATCCATCCATCCACCCATCCATCCATCCACCCATCCATCCATCCATCCACCCACCCACCCACCCACCCATCCATCCATCCATCCATCCACCCACCCACCCACCCACCCATCCATCCATCCATCCACCCATCCATCCACCCACCCACCCATCCATCCATCCATCCACCCACCCACCCACCCACCCACCCATCCATCCATCCATCCATCCATCCATCCACCCATCCATCCACCCACCCACCCATCCATCCATCCATCCACATCCATCCATCCACCACCCACCATCCATCCACCCATCCATCCATCCACCCACCCACCCATCCATCCATCCATCCACCCACCCACCCATCCAACCACCCATCCATCCACCCAGCCACCCATCAACCCATCCACCCACCCATCCACCCACTCACCCACCCACCCACCCATCCACCCACCCACCCACCCACCCATCCATCCATCCACCCATCCACCCACCCATTCACCCACCCACCCACCCATTCACCCATCAACCCATCCACCCACCCATCCACCCATCCACACACCCACCCATTCACCCACCCACCCACCCACCCATCCACCCACTCACCCACCCATCCACCCATCCACCCATCCATCCACCCACCCACCCATCAACCCACCCATCCACCCATCCACCCATCCACCCACCCACCCATCAACCCATCCTTCCATCCACCCACCCATCCATCCATCCACCCACCCATCCATCCACCCACCCACCCACCCATCCATCCATCCACCCACCCATCCATCCACCCACCCACCCACCCATCTATCTATCCATCCATCTATCTATGTTGTTGCTTCTGTTTCTCAGCAGACCCCAGACCCACGCACGTGACAGTGAGGAAGGAGGGCCCGTGTCCCTTCCCACAGGAGGACGCACACCGAGCGTCAGTCAGGCCCCGACTCCCGCTTTTCAGGAGCGGAACAGCAAAGCGCGTGACTCGACACGATGCGGGGAGTCCCTTTACGTGAACCCTTCCCCTCGATGGACCGAGGAGGAATCCCCACCTCGTGGAAGCGCTCGAGGCCACCTCCTAAGCGGGATGGATTCTCTCCTCTCACTGTAGAGAATGTGAATCTCTGGAGTAAAGTCCGGTTACTGAAGTACGACTTCTCATCTAATAAATAAATAAATTAATTAAAAAAATAAATAAAATAAAATAAATAAGTGAATAAATAAATAAATGAATAAATAAATAAATGAAAATTTTAAAAAACGGCCTCCTGCTATTTTCGTTGAAACGCTCTCCGTGTTCTTTACAAAAACTTGATTTGTAACATCGATTTTGATTTAGGTTTTAACTTAGGTCAGCGCATCGAAGCGTGGAGTCCTTTGGGGACGACACAGGAGGGAACACGCTGAGCGAAAGAAATGGTTTTATCTTTTTATGAGTGTGGATTCTCCAGCCACTTCGGGTTGAACGCGACGCGGCACGGACGGCTCGAGCCCTCTGCCTCCCCCGAGCCCAGCCCGCGCCGTGCTCCGGAAATGCCCAGAATCATCTAGAACTGAGATGAGCTCGGAAAACGCTTGGGGTGCCTCTTCTTTTTTCTTTTTCCTTCTCATGGTACGACTTTTCCGGAGAATGTTTAATTCCTTGGCTCTTCACGACTCGTGCTGCAGAAACGTTTCGTAATCGCTCTCTGAGCAACGGGGGTTGACTCGGCTGGTCACGCTTATGAGTGGTGGATGGAGGGATGGATGATGGGTTAGATGGATGGTGGGTCGGTGGGTTGATGGGTGGGTTGATGGGTGAATGGGTGGGTGGGAGGATAGATGAATGGATGGGTTGATGGGTGGATGAGTGGGTGGATGGGTGGGTGGGTGGATGGGTGGGTGGATGGGTGGGTGGGTGGTTTGGTGGGTGGTTTGGTGGGTGCATGGATGGGTGGATGGGTGGGTGGGTGGGTGGTTGGGTGGGTGGGTGGGTGGCTGGATGGGTGGGTGGATGGCTGGGTGGTTGGGTGGGTGGGTGGATGGGTGGTTTGGTGGGTGCATGGATGGGTGGGTGGGTGGGTGGGTGGGTGGGTGGGTGGGTGGGTGGGTGGGTGGCTGGGTGGATGGGTGGGTGGGTGGGTGGGTGGGTGGGTGGGGGGGTGGGTGGGTGGGTGGATGGGTGGGTGGGTGGATGGGTGGGTGGATGGGTGGGTGGGTGGGTGGATGGGTGGCTTGGTGGTTTGCTGGGTGGATGGCTGGGTGGGTTGCTGGGTGGGTGGGTGGGTGGATGGGTGGGTGGGTGGTTTGGTGGGTGGATGGGTGGGTGGGTGGATGGGTGGGTGGATGGGTGGGTGGGTGGGTGCATGGATGGGTGGATGGGTGGGTGGATGGGTGGGTGGGTGGGTGGGTGGGTGGGTGGATGGGTGGTTTGGTGGGTGCATGGATGGGTGGGTGGGTGGGTGGGTGGGTGGGTGGATGGGTGGGTGGATGGGTGGATGGGTGGGTGGGTGGGTGGATGGGTGGGTGGGTGGTTTGGTGGGTGGATGGGTGGGTGGGTGGATGGGTGGGTGGGTGGATGGGTGGGTGGGTGGGTGGTTTGGTGGGTGGATGGGTGGGTGGGTGGTTGGGTGGGTGGATGGGTGGGTGGGTGGATGGGTGGGTGGGTGGGTGGATGGGTGGGTGGGTGGGTGGGTGGGTGGGTGGGTGGGTGGGTGGGTGGATGGGTGGGTGGGTGGTTTCGTGGGTGGATGGGTGGGTGTGTGGATGGGTGGGTGGATGGGTGGGTGGGTGGGTGCATGGGTGCGTGAATGGGTGGGTGGATGGGTCGGTGGGTGGGTGTATGGGTGGGTGGATGGGTGGGTGGATGGATGGGTGGTTTGGTGGGTGGGTGGGTGGATGGGTGGGTGGGTGGTTTGGTGGGTGGATGGGTGGGTGGGTGGATGGGTGGGTGGGTGGGTGGATGGGTGGGTGGGTGGGTGGGTGGGTGGATGGATGGGTGGTTTGGTGGGTGCCTGGATGGTTGGGTGGGTGGGTGTTTGGATTGGTGTGTGGGTGGGTGGATGGATGGGGGGGTGGTTTGGTGGGTGGATGGCTGGGTGGGTGGGTGGGTGGATGGGGTGGGTGGATGGGTGGGCAGGTGGATGAATGGTTGGGTGGGTGGGTGGGTGGGTGGATGGGGTGGGTGGATGGGTGGGCGGGTGGATGAATGGTTGGGTGGGTGGGTGGGTGGGTGGATGGGTGGGTGGGTGGATGGAAGGTTGGGTGGATGGTTGGGTGGGTGGGTGCATGGATGGATGGGTGGGTGGGTGGGTGGGTGGGTGGATGGGTGCATGGGTGGGTGGGTGGATGGTTGGTGGGTGGGTGCATGGTTGGGTGGGTGGATGGTTGGGTGGGTGGGTGCATGGGTGCATGGGTGGGTTGGTGGGTGGGTGGATGGGTGGTTTGGTGGGTGCATGGATGGGTGGGTGGGTGGGTGGGTGGATGGGTGGGTGGCTGGGTGGGTGGGTGGGTGGGTGGGTGGATGGGCGGGTGGGAGGGTGCGAGGGTGGGTGGGTGGGTGGGAGGGTGGGTGCGAGCGTGGGAGGGAGCGTGGGTGGATGGGTGGGAGGATGGATGGGTGGGTGGATGGGCGGGTGGGTGGTTTGTTGGTTTGTTGGTTTGGTGGGTGGGTGGGTGGGTGGATGGGTGGATGGTTGGGTGGATGGATGGGTGGGTGGGTGGGTGGATGGGTGGATGGTTGGGTGGATGGATGGGTGGGTGGATGGGTTGGTGGGTGGATGGGTGGGTGGGTGGGTGGATGGGTGGGTGGATGGGTGGATGGATGGATGGATGGATAGATAGATGGGTGGGTGGGTGGATGGGTGGGTGGGTGGATGGATAGGTGGGTTGGTGGGTGGGTGGATGGATAGGTGGGTGGGTGGGTGGGTAAGTGGATGGAGGGATGGGTGGGTGGTTTGGTGGGTGCATAGATGGGTGGATGGATGGATGGATGGATGGATGGATGGGTGGGTGGATGGGTGAGTGGATACATGGGTGGGTTGATGGGTGGGTGGGTGGATGGGTGGGTGGGTGGTTTGGTGGGTGGTTTGATGGGTGGATGGGTGGGTGGATGGGTGGGTGGATGGATGGGTGGGTGGATGGATGGGTGGGTGGATGGGTGGGTGGGTGGATGGGTGGGTGGGTGGGTGGATGGGTGGGTGGGTGGGTGCATGCGTGGATGGGTGTCTGCGTGGATGGGTGGTTGGGTGGGTGGGTGGATGGGTGGGTGGGTGGTTTGGTGGGTGGGTGGGTGGATGGTTGGGTGGATGGATGGATGGAAGGATGGATGGATGGGTGGATGGGTGGGTGGGTGGGTGGATGGGTGGGTGGGTTGATGGGTGGGTGGGTGGGTGGGTGGTTTAGTGGGTGGATGGGTCGGTGGGTGCATGGATGGGTGGATGGGTGGGTGGATAAGTGGGTGGATGGGTGGGTTGATGGGTGGGTGAGTGGGTGGGTGGGTGAATAGATGGATGGGTGGTAGATAGATAGAGAGAGAGAGAGAGAGAGAGTAGGAGGTAGGTACGTAGGTAGACGGTTGGATGGGTGGGTGGGTGGATGGGTGGGTGGGGGGGTGGGTGGGGGGGTGGGTGGGTGGATGGGTGAACAGAAGGAAAAAGGGTGGGTGGACAGATAAATATCATGTATGCAGCTACATACATCTTGGCTCAGTTTCCCTGTGGACACTGACTCACACAGTGATGTTAAGAGTCACCTAGGAGCAGCGCTCGCTCTCTCTCTCCCTCTCTCTCTCTCTCTCTCTCTCTCTCTCTCTCTCTCTCTGTCTCTGTCTCTCTGTCCCTGTCTCTCTCCCCTCGTCCCACAGTCCACCCTTCGGCTCCCACACTCGTCTTGTCTCTCGGAGCCCCGTCTCCTCCGGCACTGTCCCCCCGGGCCTCGGAGTCCAAACCCAGCTGGGGCCGACGTCCCGGCGCGGTCCGGCCCTCGGTCTGGCTGGGTCTCGGAATTCCCCGTCCGCAGTGCCCGTCCCGTCTGAGTCACCGGCCGGGAGTCCGGGTGTCTTCTCGGAATCCCTCCTTCCTTCCCAACCCCTCTCTGCTGCCTGGGACGCTCGCCAGGTTCCTCTTCTTGCAACATCGGGAGGATTGGGAAAGAGCTGAGCTGGAGAGTTTATTTTTTAAGATTTTTATTATTATTATTATTATTTAAAAAAATGCGGCTGGAAAACACGTGACATAAAAACCCCCCTTGTAAGGCGACCTGCTCAGGGCATCGAGCACGTGTCCACAGTTGCGCAACCAGCGCCCCTTTCCAGTTCCAAGACGTGGTCGTCTCCCCCCCAAGCAGGCCCGTCCCCGCGGGCGCTCGTTACAATGAAAGGAAATGAGGAGCCGCTCGTCTTCGAATACTGAAGATAACAAAACACTGTTTATTCCCCCAAAACGCATCCCTAGGTCCGAATGGGTCCCAAGACGGCCCTAAATGCTCACCGGGCCCACGCCCGTTCGCTCTCGGCCTCCTCCCCTGCGCCCGGCCCCGTAACAAGCTCTGCGACTCCCGAAAACCCGTGACACCGAGGGAAGCAGACCCACGAACACGCCGAGAGCTGAGTTTTCAGACCGGGACCCCGGGAGGGAGAGGGAGGCGCCCCCCGACGGTCCCCGTCTGAAGACGTTAGGGGAACGGGCGGGAACACGTCGCACGGCGTCGCTCGGTGGTGACCTGACGACGGCCTGACGCTCCACGAGAACACGCAAGGAGGAGAAGCTCCGAAACGCGAGAAGTTTCTAGAAGGACAGGAAGGCGGGCGTCTGGCACCGTGATCGCCTTCCGATTTTGTGGGGTTTTGCCGTCTGCTCATCAGCGAGAAAAGAAACGCAGGAACCACCGCTCTCTTCGCCCTTCGACGGGCCTGTTCCCCTTCGGAGGAAATGGGGCAAGTTTCAGTGAAAACGGGGGTTTCCGGGAATGAGCATCTGCGTCCCCGGCGCCGCCTTTGAGACGAGCCGCAGGGGGAAAGGAGGAGACGCAGTGACTGAGTTTTCTGGGTCGTCCTGGGTTTTAGGGTCGGGATCGCGGCGTCGCTTCGTGCAACCAGCCCAGGCCAATGTCTGGAGCCTCAAAACCTTGATGAAAACCCGGTTTTATTGCGTGTTTTATTGCTGTTTTGTTGTTTCCGTGAAGCGGACGCGAGACGCGGTTCGCCTCCAGCTCTGCAGCCGCCCCCCCAGGGTCAATGGCAAAGGCGACCAGCGGGTTCCCCTTCCCCGTCTGTGCCAAACGCGAGGACCGCCGCGCCCTGTCCCATTTGTCGGGACTTCCCGTCTGTGGGCGACACCCGTCACGCCACCTACACAGGATGGACACAGTTCTCCAGTCGAACACGATTTACGTGTTAAATCTTGCGTTTTTGAGGTCAGGACGGAGGACACGAGACCCCCCCCTCTTCCCGAACGCCGACTCGCACCTTGAAGGTGGGCCCGACGGGGCGCGGCCGCGGCCTCCCCTCCCGCACGCCAGGGGTTGGAAAAAAAGTCCCTTTAAAAGGTCCCCGAAGGCCACGTTCTCGGGGCCGCGCGCTCCCCGCGTCTCGTGTCCGTGAAAAACGTAACGTAAAGTCCCGTGGCCGCCTTTGGGGGGCAGTGGTCCCCCGGCTGTCAGCGCGTTTCATCTGCCTGATTTCACCGTCTAGAAGGGACTGAAGGAGGGGTCTGCCCAGCAGGGACCCTCGCCGGCGTCCGGAGGCGTTGTGGGTGGTCGAAACGGGGAGGATGGGGTGTCAGTGCGCCTGGTGGGTGGAGGAGGCCGGGGAGACTGCTCGGCACCCTGCGGTGCCCAGGACGCCCCACGTGAGGGTCATCACCCCAGATGGCAGGAGGGCACGTCGAGTGACCTGCCTTAGCGTGGGAGAAACCGTTTACCCGTCCATCCATCCATCCATCTATCATGTGTCAATCAATCAATCTATCAATCTATCATCAATATGTCTACGTAGCCATCATCTACGAATCACGTATCTACTTTTATAATTCTCTAATCTATACACTCACTGATATATTCTAAAATCTATTTATTTTTATCTATCATCTGTCACTCGCCCCGTCTTTCTGGCTCGTCCCGCCCGCGTAGCCCGGGGTCCTTTCTGGGCACAGGACCCTTCGCTGCCTGGCGGCACCCGCCCCGCCGTCCCGCCCTTGCCCCCGGCTGGCCTGCTTTGGCCGAGGACCCACCTCCCGGTCCCTCGGCACCTGGGGCTGCATCTCTGCGCACCTGCGCTCCGGCTCTTGGTCACCAGGCCTGGTCCCCACGCTGACGAGGACAGGATGACACACGGCGAGGACAGGGGAAGGCGCCCCGCTCATCCTCGACGCTCGCCCCCTCCCTCTCCCAACCCCATGGCACAAAGGAATGGATGAGGCGGCTCTTTGTACCACCACCGCCGCCGGCGGAGGACCCTAAATCCCGGTCCCCATCAGAGACCCCACTAATGAGCGACGGGGCGTTCACGAGCGGCTCTGGAAAGCGGCTGACCGGAGCCGGGGGCGAGGCGGCCCGTTCACGAGGGCCCGGCCAGGACCGGGTGCCCCAGGACAGCGCCGCGGGACCCTTTCCCGGGCCTCGGTTCCAAGGCATCTGGCTCTGTTTGGGGCCAGAGGAAGCCGAGCGTGTCGCGTGATAACTCCTCATGGCGCGCACATGTGCGTGTGTCGGGGGACGCGCGCTGTGACATCTGGGGGGCAGGTTGACGTCTCTAATCCAGCCGCCCTCCCCCTCTGCAGAAAGGACCGGATGTAAGTGTAAATTTCCCCTCCCGGGTCGTGGGTCCCGTAATTTGTTCAATGTTTTTATTTTATATTTTATTTTATGTTTTTTAATTTAATTTAATTTAATTTAATTTAATTTAATTTATTTTATTTTATTTTATATTTCATTTTATTTTATATTATATTTTATTTTATATTTTACTTTATTTAATTTATTTTATTTTATTTATTTGTTTGTTTTATTTATTTATTTTATTAATTTAATTTAATTTAATTTAATTTTATTTATTTTATTTATTTTATTTTATTTTATATTTATTTATTTATTTATTTATTTTATTTATTTTACTTATTTATTTTATTAATTTAATATAATTTAATTTAATTTTATATATTTTTTATTTTATATTTTATTTTATTTTATATTTTATTTTATTTTATTTATTTTATTTATTTGTTTTATTTATTTATTTATTTATTTTATTAATTTAATTTATTTAATTTATTTTATTTTATTATTTATTTTATTTTATTTTATATTTTATTTTATTTTATTTTATTTACATTATTTATTTATTTATTTAATTTATTTATTTTACTTATTTATTTTATTAATTTAATTTAACTTTTAATTAATTAATTAATTAATTTATTTATTTATTTTGATGAAAAGGGACGTGACTAAATATTCCTGAAACATCCTCACCGGATTAAAATCCTCTATGCCCCTTAACCATCCCCCTAGGCCACGGGGACATACTTTTATAATTATCATTTGCATTATTTACGTTTTTTGGAAATGTTTTAGTAAAGTGACTTCTTTTTTCACGGTTTAACGAAGGTTTTGCTCGGGGAGGAAGTGGACGCGCCCCGTAAAGTGAAACCTCGAAACCTCGTGCAGATCGCCGTGGGGGGGGGGGTAAAGAGTGAAACAACAAAGACTCGGAATCCGACTTTTTTCCTCGAGAAACAGGGCCGAAGGCGGCCTCTTGTCCGAGTGTAGAAACCATCGAAACGTCGTGAGTCCCCCGTTCAGGTCGGGATTGAAATCCCTTCCAGATTCCCAGCCTCAGGGGGAAGGGAAATAATAATAATAAAAAAGACGGGTTCATGCTCTTAGCAACGCAAGAGCAAACGCGCGTGTTCAGTTCTCCCGGGAGAGTCGGCGGACACAGGGAAAGAGGAAATATCCAGGGAGCGAAAAGCAAATAGATGGGAAGCGGACGCGGACGCCCCCTTAGACGACGCCCGCACCGGGCCCTGGAGGGGACGGGGGACTAAGGAGGAGAAGGTTAACGAGGCGCGTCAGGTGATACGCAAAGGACATCCCGTGCGGACCGTGAATGCATCCCCGTCCCCGTGTCCCCGTGTCCCGCTGCCCCCGGCCGAAGGGTATCCCCGTGGGGAAACGGAGCTGACCTTGGCCCAGGCCCTCCACCCGCCCGCCGCAGAGGGCTCTGCGTCCCGATGGCACGTGGCAGCGACTTGGAGCCGCTCCGTGCCCTCTCAGTCCCCTAGGGTCACGGCGACACCCACGGCGTGGGCGCTCTTTCGGGGTGAGGACGCGGGGTCGTGCGAATGGGGCGGCCCTTCGTCGTGCTGCTGCTCCTCACGCTCTCCTGGCTCCGGCCGGCTCGGCGGCCAGACCCCAGGCCAGACGCCGCCCACGTGAGTGACCCCAGGCCAAACGGCCGACTCGGAGAATCACGCGTGAAGACAGCGCGTGGCATCCCGAGGCGCGACCCCCAAACGGTCTTTGTTGCCGTCGCTTGCTCTCGCCACGGCTGCTTTGTGGCTTAAAGCGCGCTGGTCTGACCTTGACCTTGGGGGGGCGACTCCAGGCTGGAAAAAACTGTGACGGAATCGGTCTCGGAAGCTAAAACAGCAGCGAACGAAACGCACGGTGACCTGGGGTTTCTGTGGCGAAAGAAGGAAACTGGACACTACAGGGGGTCGGGAGACAAAAACGAGCCCGAAAATGCCGGTTTTGCAGAAAACAGGGCGTTTCGCATTCAACCTGGACCCCGGTCCCCCGTAGGGGAAGCTGGCGGTGTCTTAGGGTCACGGCGGGCTCCGCGACTGCGAACAGCCCACGGTCATTCCCTGGCGGTTCTGGAGGCCGCAGGCCCCGTGTTCGTTTTCCGACGTGAACTCAGAGGTGAACCCAGGGCGACGGCGCGGGGCGAGGCGAGCGTCTCCACGGACGGGGCCGCAACGAGACTGTCCTGACCCAAAGGGCACGGACGAGGCCGTTGCTTCCCGTCGACCCTCGTCCGACGACGCTCATCCTTTGGAGTAAAAGCCGACGGGGCTCGCGAACGTGACCGGGGACACGTCCCCGGGACTGCGTGGCCTGTTCGTGCACGTTACAAAGCAATTATTCCTTTTTTTCTCCAAAATGCACATTCACGGGTGTCTCACCCGGCAACCGCGCGGCCGTCAGCCGACCCTCCGTGTGTCCGTCGAAGATGCAAACGGTGACGTCATCGTTTCGCTTCGGCGGACCCGGGGTCGCGTCCGCGTGAAGATGCTCCGGAAAGCGACCCCTCGCGGCCCACCGTCCCGCCTCGCTGTCCCCCGCGGGGTCCCCGCCGCGCACGTCTACCCGGCCGACCGTGGGACCGTGCCCTCGTGGCCCGTGGCCGTCAGACTGTTAAACCCTCAGGAACGGCGCGGGTGGGGAGGTGACTCCGCGGGTGCCGGGGCGAATGGGACACGACCTGGGATGCGGCCGGCCGGTCGGCCTGAGCTGGAAGCCAGCCTGTCTGGGGGTTCCTGGGGAGGCGTGGGGTGGGGGGATTTAGGATAGCGACCCCGGGGTGACCTCCGAGGAGGGGTGCGAGGCAGGAGGGCCTAGTGTGACTCCATTTCCCGAGAGCGCTCCCTCGGCGTCCGAGGAGAATGACTCTAAGGTCACCGCGGGGGCCATGGTACCCACTGACACTTCTCCTGGGGTTTCCCCCAAAAACGGCGCGGGCGTCCCGGCCATTTATCGCCCCGCTCTCGGCCGCCGCGGGTTCTGAAATCGCCTCGATTCTCCCAAAATCGCTTGTTCCAGTTTCCCCTCAGACGTAGGTTTTGTAGAATAAAAGGTTTTACGGCCTTTTTCCCTCCCAAAAAAAATAAATTAAAACACGTGGAGTTTGACCGACGCCAGAGAAAGCACGTCTGCGCGCCCCAAAAATAGGCTCTGGAAACGATCGGGCAGCATTTACATGAATAGCCCTATTTCTTTTTATTTTATTTTTTATTTTTTAAAGAAATCATGAAGTCATACACGAATCCTCCTCCTCCTTCTCCCCGGAGAGAGCCGACACGCCGGTGTCATCATTCCCCGCGGCCTGTCATTATCCGGGGACACGGCGCGCGGTTGGGCAGCCGCAATTACTGGGGTGGAATTCCGGGATAACAGTAATTTTCCAATTATCCCGGCTTCAAAGGAGGCCTGTACCTACTTCTAAGAATTGCAGCTGGTCCCTTTTTTTCCCCCGATTTTTTCCTTTCGCGTACGTGATTAGAAGCCATCACCCACGCTGGCACGTGCCCCGGTGTGAAGGACACGGCTCCCGAAAGGACGTGTTTCACCCTAATTTAGGGTCAACGAAGAAACGGGGAGCCAGAGAGGGTTCGTGTGGTGTTTACGGTGTCGCCGTGCCAGGGCGCGTGCAGATGCTGTTTTGGGGCGAGAAGAGGCTGAATCGGGCACTTCTTCTCCCTGGCCCAGCGTCTGCGCAGATGGGGACACACCGTGCGGGATGGGGTGGGGGGGACGCGTCGGGGGTGTCGGCACCAAGAGCGAGAGGGCGGCGCGCGCTCCTTAAAACACAGAGACGCGCGACGGTCACCTCGGGGGAATCCTGGCGGCGGCCCGAGTCACAAAGCGAGCGACCGGACTCGCACGGGGAGATGTCTCGGCCGCCCTGGCTTAGAGAAGGGGGGTCTGTCTGGGCACGCGGTGAGGAGCCCGAGAAGAGGGGTCCACGATGTCAGTGACGACGTGGCACGTTTAAAAGCCACCGAGGGAGCAAAGTTCATGTAAAAACGCAGATGAAATACAGGACCGGATGGATGCTGACGGGGTGGTCCAGGCAGGAGGCTTGCGCCTTCCTCCCAGACCGACCCTCCCTGGAGCCCCATAAATGCCCAGATGCCCCCGGAGAGGGGAGAAAGAGGGAGAAGGGGAGGGAGCCTCGTCGCTCCAAAGATGCTCGACCCACCGAGGACGCTCCCCGCTTCGGGGCGTGCCATAGAGACACCGAGGGAGCTGGCTTCCTCCAGCCCCGCCCCCCCCGAAGGGGACTGGGAAGTGAATAAAAACCCCGTGACCTGTCCTTGGGATGCCCACAGGGTGGGAGGACGCCTTCGCACCGTGGACACCGACCGAAACCTCAAGCCCCGGCTTCATGTCGCCTGGGAGAATGGGGTCACCGGCATCCCCCTGCCCTGGACCCTGCCAGCCTGCTTCCTGCAACGTCCAAGTTCATGATGCTCTTGGGGTCTCAGGAGGATATTCCAGCACGATGTCCTTTATACCTTGCAAGCCACAAAAGGCCTTTTCTGGTGAGATGTAGATGCTGATGCTGCAGAAATGACGCAAAATGCCCCAAAGATGAGCCCCGAGTGGCCCAAAAGCCCTAATAAAAGGCAAGTAGAAGCCCCAGGGGACCAGTAAATGGGTGCCCTCCGCCGCCCGCTTTCGCCTAAACCCAGGCGGGGCTGTAGACATCGCCCTTCGCTGCCACCTCCGGACTCTCCGGAGCCATCGGCGACGAGGACAGCGACACGTTCCCATCCGGCTGCGAACGTGCTCTCGGGTGATGCAGGAAACCGGGCCCAGGTGCCCCCGACGAGGTGCATTGTTCAGTCGTGACCCGGGGACCGCGGAGACGGGGCACGGGGCAGGGGCTCCTGAAAGCGGAGGGGAACACGCGTTTGATGTGGCCCCAATGCCCTGAGATCACAGGGGGTTCTGGACGAGACGAGCTGTGTTTTGAGTATAATTACATATATTAATTATTATATTATATTATATTAATTATATTAATTATATTATATTATATCATATCATATCATATTATACATTATATTATATTAATTCTATTAATTATATTCTATTATTTATTATATTAATTATATTAGATTAATTATTATTATATTATATTATATTATATTAATTATATTACATTAAACTATATTATATTATATTGTATTATATTCTCTTATATTCTATTATATCGTAGAATAAATATGATAAATAATAATAAATAATAAATAATATAACAGATAATTAATAATATGTAATTAATACTTAATAATTAATATATAATAAATATATAATATATAATATATAATATATAATAATGATGGATATTCTATATATCACAGATTGGAAACAAGATTAAATGACCTGGAAACATTTTCAGTCTAAATGGAGGTACGCGGTTCCATTTCTGGATTTGGCCGTGCATTATGGCATAGAGGAGGCTGTCCCTTGTGCAGGCCGCACGAGAGGTCCACAGGAACGCTGCATTGTGATTGCCATTTCTTGCAAGTCTTACATGATTTCGATGGAAAAAAATTCCCTAAAAAATTGGGAAGGCCATCCCTGGAACCTCACAGAACCCCGTTAAAAAGTGCACGAACGAGAGCAACTTGGACATACAGGAAATGCTCCAACGCGAAAACTGCAAAAACCTCGGGAACAAAGAAACGTGGATCGAAAATATGAAAATATTGATTCCTGAAACCAATCCAGGGACCAAAATTCACGAACACCGGCGAGGCTCGCTGCAGAGCAGGCTACGGGGGCCTTTCACACGTCAGAGGATGCTCAGGCCCCACGTCAGCAGTGCCGAGGCTGGGCAAGGTCACTCGAAGGGCAGGCTTTTCGTATCCGTCGCGCGTGCCGCGGTGTCCGCAGCAGGCCCGGCTGGGTTGCCTGCCCTGGAAATATCCCCTTTTGGGATGTTTACCTTCGTCGTGCAGCATCTGAGGTTCCCCCTGGCGGAAGAGGCTGTCGCGTGAGCAGAGCGGGGGGCTCGCTGGGACCGGGAGCCACGCAGGAACCGTGGATAGAACCGAGGACTGAGCTTAACAAGCTGGGGTGCTCGGCGCACCTTCCGGTCAAGGTAAAATCGGGTGACCGCGGGGTTTTCCTCTCTCCAGGGGATACCCCCCAGGCTTTGTCATTACGCAAGACTATTAACATATAATATATTAATATCATGTGTATTATATATGATATATTACTAATAATTATACATATGATTAGTATATGTTAATATTTATATATGAATATATAATATATGATATATAATAGTAATATATTAGACACATATACAATACTAATATAGTATACATTGATATTTATGTCTTTATATACTAATATATAATATATAAAATACTAATATATCATACAAAAATATTAACATATTATATATTAATATCTATGTTAATATACAAAATATTATGTATTATATATAATATTTAGAATACTGATATATATACATAATATATATAATATTAATATATTATACATATATATTTATTATACATATATTTATATTAATATATAAATATTAATATATATAAATATTATATATAATATATAATCTAATATATCACACACATATGTAATATTAATATATTAATATAGAAATATTATTTTATATAATATATAATGTTAATATATTATACACATGTACATACTATATATTGATATTTATATATTTATATATATTAATATATAATATATGATACTAATATATTATACAAATATATTTATATATTAGTATCTACATATTAATATATAATATATCAATATATTTGTATATTATATATTAGTATCTACATATTGATATATTATAAATTAATATGTAGATATATTATAAATTAATATATAAGATATTATATATTAATATACAATATATAGGTTGTATATAATATATAATACTAATATATTATACACATATACATACTAATATACTATATATTAATATTTATATTTATATATATTACTATATAATATATAATACCAATACATTATACAAATATATTAATATATAATATATTAATATATAGATGTTAATATATAATATTAATGTATGATATATTAATAATTATATATTAATAATTATATATCAATATAAAATATATATTGTATATAATATATAATACTAATATATCATACACATATACAATACTAATATACATATATAATATTAATATATATTTATATTTATATATTTGTATATATAAATATAATAATATAATATATAATATATAATGCTAATATACTATACATATATAATATTAAATATTATGTGTTAATCTTTATATATTAAGATTAATATATAATATATTATATAAAATATAATATATAATATATAATATAATATATTATATATTAAGTATATAAAGTATATATAGTATATACAAATAGTATATATTGTATATTATATATAATATTAATAATCATATATTAATATTCCTGCCTAATACTGATACATTATCTACGATAAATGAACGTGGACGTGGCCGAGTGAGAACAACAGAAAGCGCGTATCCGGACTGCCATCCTCTTTACGCCAGTCCGTGAGAGCGGAGCAGGCGTGGCCGGGTGTGGGAACGCACCCACGATGAGGCGGGTTTCGCTCCGATGCTTCGTGTCACTTATTCCCCGTGTGAAACGCACCGTCTGCGAGGCTCATTGTACAGGTGAGATCCCCTCACAGCACTCAAAACTGCGTTGAGTCACGAATGTACGAGAAACATTCATTATTCCCCATCGAAGGGATGAACCATGCCCCTCGAGAGAAAGAAAGAAGACGCGTATCTTTGCCAGTGGGCCATGGGCATCGCCGCTGCCCGCGTGGGAAGCGCACATCGACCTCTATTTTGGGAGCCCGGAATTCTGCGTCACGACTTCGGGGATTTTTCTTTCCCCACAGCACAGACAACACAGCAGCCGTGCAGGGCAGACGGGGAAACTGCCCGGCAACAAGCGTCGGATCCGAGCTGGGAGACGCCACGCGGGCATCGGGCGCAGGAGACACAGGTGGAGTCTGGTCGGAACGTCGGGGTTTTGCGGGCCCGAATGGGGCCAGACGGACGCTCCGATGGGAAAGAGGGAACACCGGGCCGAGGCCCTCGGCGACGCCCCTGAAAGCAGAAGAACAGTCAGCGGCGTCGGAAGCTGCCAGGCCCGTCCAGGTCTTCGTTCGACGAGAACTGGAAAAGCCTTGCAAAGGGGCCGCCTGCCTGTCCCCGGCTGCCAAGACCTGACGCACATATTCCAGCGCCGTTGGAACAAAAAAAGTAAAAAAAAAAAAAGGGGAAACCTGTCCAACTGGCACCCGTTGTCGTCGTAAAAAAAAAAAATAACAGAGACGGACGGTATCAATGGCCGTTCTGTTAAAAAACAAAATTAATAAAAGTAAAAAGATTTTAAAAAAACACAATAATGGAACCACAACGAATGAATTGGACCCATTCCTCTTTTTCTTCTTTTTCTTTCTTTTTTGGTCAAAGTGCAAATGGACAGAATCGGAGCGAAGCTGCCGGAGAGAGAATCCTCCCCCCCAAACCCCCTAAAGGGCAGGCCCCGAGTCAACGCGCTTTACAACAAGCCACATGTGGCCGGGAGGTGCTGAGGGCCGCGGCGAAGGATGGAAATAAAAACGAGCCGAGGCGCGGTGTGAGCTCGGGGAGGCCACAGCGACGCTCCCCACTCGGGGGCACGCCCGCGTCTGACTCGACGTGGGGAGGAAAGGGGCTCGGAGAAGTCACGGACGTTTTTTTTGCTTAGAAGAAGGGTTTGTCGGAGGGTGAGCGAGGCCCGCTTTGGGGAGTCGCTGCCAGCATCCAAAAACAAACCAAAAAACCCCAAAAAAACACAGAAGTGGTGCTGTACGTGTTGGCGAGGCCACGATTTGCACACCTCGCATTTTCTCCCCTTCGGGTTTTCCTGTTCGGCTTCGGTTTCCAGGAGCGTGCGGGTGCGTGGATGAGTTCTGGACGGTTCTGACTATGGTCCCTGCTCCAGGCCTCACCGTGGCCCCGGGGTGAGGGCCTGACAATCAAGGGTCTCGGATGAGGCCCCGATCCTTTAAAAGACCGAGTCCTGAGACATCTCCCATATTAGATCATCGGGGGAGGCTTCTCTCGAGATAAGTGGGGGCGGACGGGGCGTTGGCTGGGAAAGAGCAGGGACCCCAGGGGGACAAAGAGGCAGCCCAACATCTGTGCGCGGAGGAAGGGAGGACGGCCCCGGGGCCTGCCGAGAGGCCTCCCGGTTTTCAGGCATTTTGCTCATTTCTTCATCCCTCCCTCCCTCCCTCCAGCTCTCAGGCCAAGAGGAAGTAGGGGTGAGGGCCGAGAGAGCTCGCTGCAACCCTCGCTGGCTCCCGTCCCTCTTCCTGGGGTGACATCACTTTTCAAACTTTGCCCTGGCTGCCTTTTTTTTCCCTCTTTTTAATTATTATATTTTTAATTATTATTATTCCTTTTTGCAAGGCCTGAACACGCACATTCTGATCTGTAAGCCTGGTTTCGGGGCCTGTGGCTTTCGCCCACGAGGACCCTCTCCGCCCCGTCCCCCCACACCCCAGGGGACCGTAAAAGGCTGACTCCGCGCGGCAGAAGCGCCGCCAGATGTTTCGAACGAGATAGGAGGGAGCCGGGGGTGCAGCCTCCCTGAGGATGTGCTCGAGAACGAAAAGGAAAAAAGAAAAAAACATTTGGGGATGAAATTTAAGACCCAGACGGTCGGGTCCCTCGCTTCCCGGACTGGAGCCAAGGCTCGGCGCGGGGTGCCAAGGGCGGAAGGGGGAAGGAAGTGGGGAGGGTCGCTCAGCCTTCCCGGGGTACAAAGTCTTGATTGTGCGGGATGAATCCTCCGGGGTGGACACCGCCGGCGGGACGAGCCCGTGCCGGCCGTCGGCAAGCCTGTACTGGGCACTTGGATTTTGCTAAAAAGGGTAAATTTCATGCTGCACTTTTTTACTGCAATAATAATAATAATAATAATAATAATAATAATAATAACAATAATAATAATAATAAAAATAATAATAATAATAAAAATAATAATAATAATAAAAAATATCTCAAAAGGGTCGATCTACGGGGTTTAAGGAGATGACGGTTTTCTGCCTTAAAGGGAAACATTGAATTCTTCTCCCTCAGCCCTGGCAAGCGTCGCCCAGCGCCCAGACGTGCCTCCGTATTTCTGTCCTTGGACCAGGGAGCTCCAAGCCCAGCCCAGCGGGATTTACGAGCTGCGAGGCCTTGGCTTCCTCCTCGTCGCCGCCGCCTCTGGAGCGGGCAGAGAGCCGATTCCACCGTATTTTTAAGTGGGAAGTGTTCACGGTGGGCCCAGAAGGGGAACGGCGGGGTCAAGGGGAGTTTTATTTTATTTATTTGTTTATTTATTTATTGAGGAACCTGCTGGGTCAAAAGGTAGTTTTATCCTTATTTATTTATGTATGTATTCAATTTATTTATTTATTCATTCATTCATTCAATTTGTTTATTTATTTATTCAATTTATTCATTCATTCATTCATTCATTTATTTATTTATTTATTTATTCAATTTATTTATTTATTTATTCAATTTATTTATTTAATTTATATATTTTTTTATTTTTATTTTTCGAGGAACCTCCATACGGTTTTAAACAGCGGCTGGGCCAACCTGCAGTCCCATCTCCACGTCTTGGCCAACGCTCGGCTATTTCTCGTTTTCCTGGCTCGGACAGGGCTCAGTCAAGGTGGCATCTCACAGCGATTCTGGTTTGCAGGTCGGAGAAACGCTCCACCCCCGCATCGCCCGCACCGTTACGCTCGGCGGCCGAGACATGAAAAACGACCTACGTGTCCATTTGCAGATGAGCAGATGGAGAAGCGGCATGTGTGGGGGTGGAATACTACGCAGCCCGGAAAAAGGAAAAAGGAAACCGTGCCCTCTGCAGTGACGTGGATGAAGCCGGAGGGCGTCAGGCTCAGCGAGATAACTCTGAGAAAGACAAAGACGGGGTGCTGTCCCTTATACGTGGCATCTAAAAAAATTAAAAAGGAAAAACCAAACTCGTCAACACACACACAACGGCCGAAGAGGAGATCTCACTGCATCCAATCAGCACGCCGGACGCCTCCCACTCACTCAGTGTCACGTCAAACACGCAGGAGTCCCCCCCCACACACACACACCCGTCGTTTCTCTTTCCACCGTTTCAGCTATGGCTCAGGTCCACCATGGTCCTGAGACGTTACACGGAAACTTCCAGAAGTGAACGATGCGTACGTTTAGAATTGTGAGCGCTGGGATGGCACCTCGGGCCCACCCGCCCCGTCCTGTCCGGGACGTGACTTCTCCCTCTGTCTAGCGTCTCCGCGCTGGTTCCTGGACACCCTGGTGATGAACCCGACGCTCACGGGATTGCCGTGTTGCGTCCACGTCCCCCTTTTTTGCTCATAATGGCCCCAAAATGCGAGAGCAGGGTGGTCACGGGCCACATCTCCTGCGGATAACGGGGAACCGGGACGTGACCCTAAAACGACGTCCACCTGTAGGAGCGGGGAGGGGGCGGTCTGAAGAGGGGGTGCCCTTCCTTCTCCGCATCTGAGACGCGCAGGTTGACACGGAGCCCGGGGAACATCTGCGTTTTCCTTTCAGGTTTTTAGGACGCAGTTATCAGGTCCCTTTTAATGAAAATGCAAAAGGATTGGGGGTGCCCGGCAAGGAAGGAGAGTTCTCCGTGAACAGGCGCAAACGAATAAAGAGGGGAAAAGTTAGATGCAGCGTTTTTCCCCCCCAAAGGATCTGCTCTCTCCCCCAACGCCGTCTCCCCAACCGGAACGTCACCCTCTAAGCACCCAGTCGACAGGGATGCTACCGAGTCCCGTGCCCCTGACGATCTTTACCGTCTAGGATTGACGGGAAAAAAAGGTGCGACGACCCCACATTGCACACGTGGACGTGGCGAAGATTCAGAATGGAACGTGCTAAGGGCTTCGCTCACAAGGAGGAAAGCCTGGAACCCGTGCGTGGCGACCAGTGTCGATCGGACGTTACCGCGGGCGGGGGGGGGTCCTCGTGCGGGACACGCACGTGTGGACGCAGGCCGACCCCCCTGGACTTACCGTTACCTGTCGACGGCGTCTCAAATGAAAAATAAAAAATAGTAAAAATATTAAAATTAAAAAAAAGAATAACGTCGAGTCCTAGCCCGGGTGACACGCCGACGGGGTCGGGCGGGCCCCGTGACGGAAAACGCGGACGGGTTTCTGCAAAGAGAGCGACGTTTTATTAGACAAACCTGGAATCTGTAGGATTTTGCTCCATAAATTAGACAGCGTACACGTGCCCGCGGCTCTATGTACACATCACAGTGATTTTCACGGGGCGAGGAGGCATTCACGGGGCGAGGAGCCGGTCTCCTCTTGTCGCCGTCGCCGTGGGGTCCCCCCCGACACACACACACACACACACACGTGAGAAGAGGCTGCGACGGCCCCACGCGTCCCCCCGGGAATGCCACACCCGCGAAGGCCCTCGGGCGCACGTCTGGGGCACCCGACGGAGCCCGAAAAAGGCGCCCGGGCGACCCAGCCAGGCACGAGGAGGGACAAAGCGACGACCCCGTCTGCAGAGCTGCAAACCGGCCTCGGAGGGCAAGGCCACGGGTCTGCACGTCCCGTCTCCTGAAACCCACACCCGCGAGCACTCGGACTTCCGTGACCGACGCGTCCGCGCGGGAGGGAAGACGTTTCGATGCGGCGCACGACACGGAACGTTCTAGACACTCGTCGACGGGCGGTCGCGTCGCTGTTCCTCCCTGGGCGTGGATGACGGCGGCGTCGGGGTGGGGGGGGGTCACATGCACCTTGCAGCCAAGGTCGTCGGGACGTGATTTCCTTCCCAGATGGGCAGCGCGGGGTCAGGCTAGCGGCATTTTTGTTCGGACGAGCGAGGCCCCCCTGACGGCCTCCCTCTTTAAAAACCCTTTTATTAAAAAAAATAATAATAATAATCACCTTATTTAAGAAATCCCTATAAACGCTCCACAGCGCACCGACCGGATCCGTGGCCCTCTTCGGACCTGCATCTTTGCGGTCGCCTCCACGGATGCCCTCCGAAGCCGTGCACGTGGATTCTCGGTGGCCACGGCCGCATTCCGGAACGTCCCGCCGAGGAACCTCTCTTTGCAGTGACGGGCCCCGAGCGCCCCGAGCGTGGAAGGCTCGTCGGGAGTGAGGTGGCCCCTGGATGACGACGTCGCATCCCGGATTTCCCGGCCCCACCATGGCCAGGCTGCGCCGGGTCCTCGAATGAGCAGGTTTCAGCCCGCCGCGTGCTTCTGGGATCCCTTCTCACCCCCAGCGTGCGTCGCACGGTGACACGGGGCGATGGCGGGCGACCACCGGGCTTTCGAAGGAGAAAGGAAAACGTCCTCATCGGATTCACACGCTTGTTTCTGCGGCAGATTAAGGCGATGCGGGTTGTGCTTCCGGGACGCGGTTCTCACCGCGTGTGTTGAGCTCCGCGCCGGAAGGACGGACCCTGGAAATGTGCATTTCGGCGGAATTTTCCTTTTTTCTTGTTGGAGGAGGAGGTTTTATTTATTTTTATTATTATTTTTAGAGCAGAAGGCTGTACTATTTCACAATAATAATAATAATAATTATTATTATTATTTTATAGGCAGGAGGCACGAGACGTGCGTTTTTCTTTCTTTCTAGGCCCCCGTCTCAGAGCGAAAAGTCACCCTGTCCCTGCGACGTGACGTTCAGGGACGAAACGGCTCAGAAACGGCCGAGGTTTTCGCCGGGGACGGCCCCCGGCTCACGCCGAGCAGGACGGTGACCGAGCAGGCCAGGCTGAGCGCCTGGTGTCACGGGGACACGCGTGTCTCCCTGAGTCGCTCCTCGAAAGCGGTTTAGCTCGCTCGCTCGCCTCCCGAGTCAACTCCCGTTGGACGACGGGGTCAGGTACGAGAGTGGGGGACGCTCCCGGGCTTGGATGTCACCGCGTGTCACAGGTTTTCGCTCTCGAACGCACAGCGCCGGGGCCTGCGTACGCGTCGTCCGTGCGAGACGTGGGACCTGGCCACGTCTCACGGGTGAATGAATGCATCCCTCTGACATGGTTCGAATTATTATTATTATTTTTGTTAAAAAAAAGCACGAGTTCCCCCAAACGGCAGCTCTCCGCCTCGGAGCCCTGTCGTCCTCGAAGGCACTGGGACCGACTCCTTCAACGCCCGGGGATGGGGAGGCCTCTTTGCGGACACACAGCAGGTTCGGGCCTCGTCGGAGGCGGCGGGGGACGGGCCGTCAGTCCCCTTTGGGGTTTGGACCCCGAAGTGTCGACTCGGGAAGCAGAAGCACGAGAACACGGGGACGGCACGGACGCCCGGGACCTCGGCCCCGGGTGACCGTGCCTGGGCAGACGCGCGTCCGTGTGGCCCAGTCCGCGTCTCGCTTTCCTTCTGGGTCGTCCCGAGCGCGACCACTCGCAGGACGCGTGTCACGTTGTCCTCACGCGCGGGTCCGGAAGGCGGAGACGTCACCCGCCCCGGTCACCCTGCAAGTGAGGCCGCAGCGGGCCGCACGGACGCGACGTGACCCTCGACGGGGAGAGCAGCAGCAGCAGCGCAGACACGGGCGACGTTCGGGCGACGCCGCCGCCGACGGACGCCGACGTCCTGCGGGTCGTCCGCTCGCTTCGGACTTTTTCCGGATGAAAGGGAAGAGGGGAGCTTTGCACGAAGGGCGTCCGCGCCTCCCAGCCGAGGCAGACTCGTCGGTGAGCTCCGGGGCGGGTGACTGAGAGGTTTTGACGGAAATTTTAATCCATCGTCTTCCCGCTTTGCGATTGTAACTGGAACTTTAAGAGGTTTCCTTCCTGCTATGTGTGCGATGGGAGATTTTGGGGGGAAAAAATAAAGGTTTTTGACTGTTTCACTCCTTAAAGAACGTGAAGGGTCACGGGTCACTCTTGGGACTAAAATTCAAACCTACGTCTCTTTCCTTTTCGGTTTCCAGACCCAACGTCGCTTGAAAAGACGGTAGCTGTAGGTGGTCACGGGACGTTTTCTTCTCGAGTCGCGGGAAATGCACAGGAAATGGCAAAAAAAATAAATAAAATAAAATAAAAATAAAAAAATAAAAATAAAATAATAAAATAAAATAAAATAAAAATAAAATAAAATAAAATAAAATAATAAAATAAAAATAAAATAAAATAAAAATAAAATAAAATAAAAAATAAAAATGAAAAATAAAATAAAATAAAAATAAAATAAAATAAAAAATAAAAATAAAATAAAAATAAAAATTTAATTAAATTAAAATAAAATAAAAAAATAAAAATAAAATAAAAATAAAATGAAATAAAAAATAAAAATAAAAAAATGAAAATAAAATAAAAATAAAATAAAATAAAAAATAAAAATAAAAAAATGAAAATAAAATAAAAATAAAATAAAATAAAAAATAAAAATAAAATAAATTAATATAAAAAATAAAAATAAAATAAAATTAAAATAAAATAAAAAATAAAAATAAAATTAAATTAAAATAAAAAATAAAAATAAAATAAAAAGACGCGCACATCTTCCCTCTTAGATTTTTGTCCGCAAGAGAACAAATTGTTGAGAAAAAAGGAAATAAATCTGAAGACGCAGCCTCGCAGGCCCGGGGCAGCGTGACATCAGCGGCGACGCACGTGTTTTTCCTTTCTAACGCGCACGCGGAGACGCTCGCACACGCACACGCACTCGGCTACCCGCGTTCAGATCGAACTTATACAAGTCGAGTCGGTGAGAAAAAACAAAACAAAACAAACGAAACAAACAACGGGCGTCGCTGTCGAAGCCCAACGCTTTGAGGGGGGAGAAGGCGAAGGCGAGGCCGGCAGGAGCGGACGGCGTCTGGGCAGCGAGTCCTCCCGGGCGGCGGGTTTCCAGGTGCTGATCCCGGGACGTCCCGGGGCGCCCCCCCTCTCCGTACGACAGGGTGCGACGCCGTCCTCGTCACCCCAAAAGCGGTTCCCGGCGGGTCGGCCTCCGTGCAGCGCGTTTTCATCCCGGGGCAGGCTCCACGCGTCCAGTTTCTGGGAGGAAACGGGGCAAAAGGTTTGGTTTCCAGGTTTCTAAGGAAACGGGTCGAATGGGTATCGCTCACAAGAACCCCAAAAGGAAGCGAACCGTTTCTAGGATTCTCACGGCCGAGATCCGCACGCTCGGATCACAGGGAGGGGCCTCGGGAGAGACAGAGAAAAGGGTTTCGCACGTGGGGTTCAGTGTCATGGGACGTCCTCCCCCCTGGGATTATGCCACCCTCGCCCCTCGCGCTCGGAACGGAAGAGGATCTCCAAATTGTATTATTATTATTATTATTATTATTATTATTATTAATTTTACTTTATTTTATTTTATTTTAAATTTCAGCAAATGCCATCTGGTCGCTTTTTCACGACGAGGGACCCCAAAGGACCCTTTCGACAACTCTCGGGGTGTTTTCAATATTTGGGGGACATCGTCTCCCTGGAAGGCAGAGTTTTCATAACGCAAGACGTCAGGGTTTCTCAGAAACGAACAGAAAAGCCCAAACGACCCCAAAACGGCGTCCCTCCGGAACATGGGGGCGCACACGGATGCCCTAGGGGTCCGGTTTGGCCCCGGCAGACACACACCCACACACACGCGTGCGTGTTTGGGGTTTTACATCCTAAAGGTGACGCTGATGCCTCCGTGGGGTCCCCCATATCCCCTGGTTGACCCCCCCGGGGAGTTCGTGTGGCCGACACCCGCGAGGACCCTCGCCCTCCATCTGCTCCGAGGCGACCGAAGTCCCACCCGGTCCACGGTGCCTGCTCCACCCGGGACCCTGCCGACCTCACCGGGCGCGCGCGCCCCCACGCAGACGGCACCTACCTTCCCAGAGGCGGCCGCCCGTCCTCAGAAGTTCTTGAAGACCTCCAGGTCCTTGGGCGACACGGGAGGGGCCGCGTCCCAGTCGTTCTCGGGGTACGCCTCGAAGTTGGACGTGTCGCCCTCGCCGCTCACCTTGGGCACGATGGGCGGCTGCGCCGGGGGCCGAAACACAAAGGGCACGGTTAGCGGGAAGGACACGGCGTCGGCGTCTGAGAGCCCGTCTCCCCAGACTCGACGCACGGGGCTCGTTAAGGGAGGGAGCCGGGTCTCGACGAGCCCCCCCTACAAAACGTCGGGGTCTCAGCTCCTCTGCGGTGGCACTGAGATGCCGACCATGTAGGGAACGCGGCTTATTTATGGCTCGACGGGGTGGGCCACACCGGGCAGAGTAATCAGGGATGGACCCTACACAGCAGCACCAGCGATGCCGCGGGGGGCACCCCGGGAGGCGGGATTCGGGGTGGCCCGCCCGACGCGTGTCGCACCTTGAGCTTCCTCTGCGGGACGGCCTCCCAGTCCACCATGCGGAACCAGCGGTGCCGCTTCACGTCCTCGGCCCCGTTCTTGAAAAACAAAAACACACACGAGAAAAGGATGCGGGGTCATCGCAGGCCAACCTCCTCGTGGCGTGGCACGTCCAAGTGCATCGCCTGGGCTCGCCTCGAGGCCGCCCTGCGCCCTCGGACCCCTGGATCCTACAAACGCGCAAGCTGAAGGTCGATAAATGACGGGATGGGAATATTACTCGGCCATGAAAAAGGAGGCGATGTGGGCGAGCCTCGAACTCATGAGGCTGGATGCAAGAGGGCAGACCCAGAGGTCGCGTGTTGTATGGCCATTGACATGAAGAGGCCCTAAGAGGAAAACCTATAAGGGACAGCAGGGGGGTCAGTGGTTCCTTCGCGCAGGAAGAAGAAGAGGATACGGGAAAGGTCGCTTAAGCGGGGAGGGTTTCCTGCTGAGGGCATGAGGCTATTCTTTGACACTGCACGTCACGACGACTGCGGGGGGCTTATCGGTCACCGCGGAGCCAGCTGTGTGTATGGACAGAGGAGGCGACGGGGCGTCGACCCGGCCTGGATTCTGAAATTCGGATTCGAAACGCGGCCCACGATGCGACGGAAACAGGGCGGCGCCTCTGTGCCTCTCCCCCGACGATGGGTGGAGGGAGATGCCCGGGGTCCGGGGACGGGCACCCACCGCCGAAGCCACCTCGTGTAGAGGACAGGAGCACCTACCTTCATGTTCCCGAGGCGCCTGGTCCTGTCGACGACCAGAAGTTTCTTCACGAGGTCCCTGTTCGGGGGGGGGAAAGGGGGAGGAAAAGGGTTGGCGTCCTGATTCAGACCCCAGGGGACGGCGAGCGTCAGCGGCCGTACGACCCGTCCACTGGGGGTCCGCGCTGGCCCAGCACCGTCCAGGGTGCATCTCTAAGCGGCTGAGGCGGTGCTGGGCGGCCCGCCTACCTGTTTTCTTCTTTTTTCCCTATTGTGCACCCGCGCTGGCCCTACTAAGCGCCGACACTCAACGCCTCCGCGCTGGGATTATAAGGAAAACGAGGTTGACCTAATATATAGGGTCAAAGCCTAGTCCTAGAGGGAAGGGGGTGGCAGGGGGCAGGAACCAGGGGCCACCCCAAATAGGGCAAAGCCAGGAAGGTGTGTGAAGGGGGCGCCTCGGCCCTGGGCCAGGCTCTGTGTTTGCCGGCGGCGCCTCGATTATCCGCGGAGGATGACGTTCTAGGTCGGATTTAGCACCGCGGGGCCAGCTGGCTCCTCTCTCTCTCTCTCTCTGATCAGACACATTTCGACACGAAGAAACATGGGGACATACATGTCCGCTCTTCCCAAGACGCACGAATCGTCCCCGTCTGGGGGAAATCTCTCGAAAGGGTCAATGTCACCCCTCGGAAGGGGAAGGCGGGTCGACCCGACGACCGTCTGCATTGCCTGAGACCTTCCAGGCTCTATAGGATTAGGTCACCTGACGCACGGGAGGGCGACGCGTACGCCGGGGCTCCGGGGACGGGGCGTCCCGGCGGTCGTCTGTGCGGAAGGAGGCACCTGTGCTCACGCCCTGTGGGTGGACCCTCGGTGGTCGCCCCCGGAACGGCCACCAACGGCTGGCACCCCGGGAGAGGAATCCTATCCTATAGTTTTCATTTCTTTCTGCACCAGATGGACTCGGGAGGGCTCTATGTGCGTCCGCCTCGCTGTCTCAGCATCCGTGGGGGAGGGCGTCCCTTCCAGGCCACCGCTTTGACACGGAGCCTCGTTCACTTTTTATTTATTTATTTTTTTTGCTAAATCGTTCCAGATCTGGCTGGTGTGTCGAACACAAATCCCAGCCATATAAGCTGATGGAAACACGGCCTTGTTCTCCAGGGCAGACCGTCCGGATGAAGGGGGACACAGGCACCACTAAGAAAGCAAGAAAGCGAACGGGGGGGACAGCCGGTCGCCCTGGCACTGTCATGAGCTACCTGTCCCAGAACTCCGTTTTCATGGGCTTTGCTTAAAAAATTAGCAAAAAATAAAAATAAATAAATAAATAAAAATATAAATAAAAATTAAAATTAATAAAAATTAAAAAATAAAATATAAATAAAAAATAAAAATAAAATAAAAATAAAAATAAAAATAAAAAATAAAATATAAATAATAATAAAAATAAAATTAAAAATAAAAATATATATAAAAAGCAATGTAAATGAAAAATAAAATATAAATAATAAAAAAATAAAAATAAAAGATAAAAATAAAAGATAAAATAAAATAAAAAATATATAAAAAGTAATGTAAATGAAAAATAAAATATAAATAATAAAAAAATAAAAATAAAAAATAAAAATAAAAGATAAAAATAAAAGATAAAATAAAAATAAAAAATATATAAAAAGTAATGTAAATGAAAAATAAAATATAAATAATAAAAAATAAAAATAAAAATAAAAGATAAAAAATAAAAGATAAAAATAAAAATAAAAAAATAAAAATAACTATAAGTAAAATATAAGAAAAATTAAAAATTAAAAATTAAAAATTAAAATAAAAAATAAAAAATAAAAATAAAGAATAACAATATAAGTAAAAAATAAAAGATAAAAATAAAAATAAAGAATAACAATATAAGTAAAAAATAAAAGATAAAAATAAAAATAAAGAATAATATAAGTAAAAAATAAATGAGAAAAATAAAAAATTAAAATTAAAAATTAAAATATAAAATAACAATATAAGTAAAAAATAAAAGATAAAAATAAAAATAAAAAATAACAAAGTAAAAAATAAAAGATAAAAATAAAAATAAAAAAAAAAAAATAAAAAGAAAGGAGCGGAGACACATTTAGTTCCGACCTCAAGGAACTAACAGCATGTGATGCACCGGGGTGCGTGCGCCCCAGCGAGTCATCTGGGAAACAGCCACAAAGCCGACTCCTTAAGGTGCAAAAGGGCTGCTAAAGCTGACCCGAGGGAGTCGGGTTACCTGGAAAACGGAAAAAATCATCCTCCCCGCTTTTCAACGTACGTTTCCTTTGCATCCCCATGGCCTCAGGTGCAGCCAAGCTCACGGACGCACGGTGAGGCACGGCAGCGGAGGTGACAGGCTCGTGGCCCCAGATTTCAGCACGAAAAAGGGTTTTGGGGATGAGCATCATGGCAGCGGGCGAGAGAGGACCCCAGTCTGCTAAACCCGTCCACACTCCTCCCCACGACAGCAGTCAGTGGCCTTCCCCGTGAGACGCGACGGAAACCGCTTCCCGGGCCGAGGGTGAGTGTCACTTCTCTCTACAGGCCCACGGCCGAGCTGAGGGGCACAGAAAGGCGACGTTTCCCTAAAAGCCCAGCGAGGAGAGCCCCCTCCGTTTCAGAGGAAATGGGGACCGGCCACAAAGTTTGGCCAGCGAACGTGCTGCGGCGTCCCGCCCGCAGGATGCCGGGCCTGTCCTCTTATTTATTATTAATTAGTTATTAGTTTTTTTCCCCAGACGCTTTACAGATAAAAGGGACGGCCCGGAGGGGAGGGGGCGCGGTGGACTCACTTGACGTTGAACTCCAAATGCCTGGGGAAGTCTATCTTGCCGGCGAGGATCTTCTGATAGATGCCAAACGGGTTGTCGTCGAAGAACGGGGGGAAGCTGTGGGGAGAGTAAACGCGTGTCTCTGGTGGGAACCCCCCGACCCCCACCGCATAGTGGGGACACGTCAGGGGACACGGAGGAGGGGATACCCCTTAACAGGCGAAGCAGAGCACTCACTTTAGGGCAAGGAGGGGCCCTACACTGAGGGGGATCTGCTGTCGTCGTGAGACCACGTGACCAGTTGCTGCGACTGCTTGTGGGGCGTCGGGAGTGTCACCCCCGCCACACCCCGCAAGGACGTCCCTGTGAACCTTGCCCGAAGGGAGAGGCGTCCAGAGCAGGGACCTGAGAACTAGCACTGCCCACCCCCCTCCCACCCCCGAGGCAAGTTTTGACCCCAAAAATCCTCGCTGCTCCGTCTGAAACCCAACCGCACCCCGATTCTTAGGAAACTGGCCGTGCGTGCCTGGCATGTGGCATCGGGCACTATGAGCAACTTCCTTCCTGATGAAAACAGAACAAAACAAGAACAAAACAGAATGTGACCCGAAACGACCAGCTAAATGCTTTCGTCTGCTCAAGTTTGGAGCAGGGAGTGGGCCTCGAAGAGGGTTTCAAGGCCAACGCTGAGATGAGTTTCCGGACAGAGGACACAGGGGGAGTCCCTGGGATGGCACCCTGCCTGGACTTCTTCCTCCGAGATCCCTGGCCGGATACGCTTGGATAAAATAATAATAATAATAATAATAATAATAATAATAATAATAATTAATGATAATGATAATAATAATAATAATAGTCAATAGTAACATCCGTGGTTCCTCCAAATATTTTTAATCAGAAGAAGCATGGTTTTCTCACTATATAAAAATAATAATAATAAATAATTGATAAATAATAATAATAATAATAATAATATCTGTGTTTCCTCCAAATATTTTTATTTTTAGAGGAAGTATGGTTATTTTTCTCACTATATAAAAAATGATAATAGCAATAATAATAAATAATTGATAATAAATAATAAATAATAATAATAATGATAATAATGATAATAATAATAGTCAATAGTAGATCTGTGGTTCCTCCAAATATTTTGAATCAGAAGAAGTATGGTTTTCTCACTATATAAAAAATAATAATAATAAATAATTGATAAATAATAATAATAATAATATCTGTGTTTCCTCCAAATATTTTTATTTTTAGAGGAAGGATGGTTATTTTTCTCACTATATAAAATATAATCATAAATAATTGATAATAAATAAATAATAATAATAATGATAATAATAATAGTAAGATCCATGGTTCCTCCAAATGTTTTTAATTAGAGGAAGGATGGTTATTTTTCTCACTATGTAAAAAATAATAACAATAATAAATAATTGATAATAAATAATAATTAATAATAATAATATCTGTGTTTCCTCCAAATATTTTTATTTTTAGAGGAAGTATGGTTATTTTTCTCACTAAAAATTTGCTCCTGGTTACTGGGGTGTCACCTGTTTTGACTTCTTCCTCCAAGATCCCTGGGTGGATACGCTTGGATAAAATAATAATAATAATAAATAATAATAATAATAATAATAATAATAGTAAGATTTGTGATTCCTCTAAATATTTTTAATTAGAGGAAGTATTGTTATTTTTGTCACTATATAAAAAAATAATAGCAATAATAATAATTGATAATAAATAATAATAATGATAATAATAATAGTAAGATCCGTGGTTCCTCCAAATATTTTTCATTAGCGGGAGGATGGTTATTTTTCTCACTAAAAATCCACTCCTTGTGACTGGGATGCCACCTGTTTTGACTTCTTCCTCCTAGATCCCTGGCTGGATACACTTGGATAAAATAATAATAATAATAATAAATAATAATAATAATAATAATGATAATGATAATGATAGTAAGATCTGTGGTTCCTCCAAATATTTTTAATCAAAGGAAGGATGGTTATTTTTCTCACTATATAAAAAATAAAAAAAATAATAAATAATTAATTGTTAATAATAATAATAGTAAGATTTGTGATTCCTCTAAATATTTTTCATTAGAGGAAGTATTGTTATTTTTCTCACTATATAAAAAAATAATAGCAATAATAATAAATAATTGATAATAAATAAATAATAATAATGATAATAATAATAATAAGATCCCTGGTTCCTCCAAATATTTTTCATTAGAGGGAGGACGGTTATTTTTCTCACTATATGAAAAATAACAATAATAATAAATAACTAATAAATAATAATAATGATAATAATAATAGTAAGATCCATGGTTCCTCCAAATATTTTTTATTAGAGGAAGGATGGTTATTTTTCTCACTATATGAAAAATAACAATAATTAATAAATAATAATAATAATAATAATAATAATAATAACAACAAGATCCCTGGTTCCTCCCAATATTTTTCATTCGCGGGAGGACGGTTATGTTTCTCACTGAAAACCCGCTCCTTGTGACTAAATCTGCTGTCATTTTCTGCGGGAGCTTTAACTACTTTTCGTCAATTATTGTGACAAGGGGACCCAGGAATATGTCCGATTCGGCTGATGGGACAGTCTTTCCCCAGCATTTCACTAGGACAGTGGACAGACGCTCTTGGTGCCATTCCGTTAAAATAACAAAAGATATTCCACTTTGCCAAATCCTAATATTTCCGCACAGTCTGCACATTTCTTCTTAATAATACCCTAGGAATTCCAATGATTTACACAATAATCTTAATATAAAACACCATATTCTAATTCTAGTTGATTTTTTTCTAATTCTTTTCACATCACGTCCTCTGCCCTCCCATCAACGTCCTGTTTGGCCGTGTACTGCGTCCTAATATCCTTTTAGGACGTAATATGGCGTATTGTCATGCCCTGCACTATTATATTTTATCCCCCTAAGAGAGACAGAACAGAAAACACAGCGGGGACCTCATCATTCACTTTTAAAATCGTCGGATGCCGGGTGCCGACTAAGTGGGGCGACCCTGCCCTCTACTGGTCCGTAACGTCCCAGCCGGGAAACGTCTGCGGGGAGGCCGATCAACAAACACGGGGTGCAGTCACCGCGGCTCCACCTGCTGCACCGCTCGACCCTGTGCCCAGGTTATTTTAACTCTTTTCCTCGTTTGGGAACTTCCTGGGCTGTGGGACACGGCCAGGAATGTGCTAGAAACGTCCGAGCGAATCGTCGGGGAAAACTGAAAAGATTGGGGAGGGTGGGTAGGTAGAGGAGGAGGCAGGCGGGCAGGTGGGTAGTTAGGTGAGAGGATAGAAAGGTACGTCCGTAGGTAGATAGGGAGGAAGAAGATGATAGGTGATTGGTAGATGATTGATAGACGATAGATAGATAGATAGATGATAGGATAATAGAAGAATGGATGGATAAATGGATGGATGGATGGATGGATGGATGGATAGATGATTGATAGGTAGATAGATAGATAGATAGATGATAGATAGATGATTGATTGATAGATGAATGGATGGATGGATATAGATAGATGATAGATAGATAGATAGATAGATAGGATAATAGATGAATGGATAGAAGAATGGAAGGATAAATAGATGGATGAATGGATGGATGGATGGATGGATGGATGGATGGATGGATGGATGGATGGATGGATGGATAGATGATTGATTGATGGATGGATGGATGGATACAGATAGATGATAGATAGATAGATAGATGATAGGTAGGTAGAGAGAGAAATAATAGATGAAAAATCGATAGTAAAGACACAGAAATGCCGTACAGATGAGATGGGTAGAGATGACACAAGGACAGGTGACAGGGAGGACGGGGATACAGGTGAGACACTGACGACGGACGGGGGAGCAGGTAGGTCCATGAATCATAAACAGACGGATGGTGGCGGAGACAGCACACGCGGGTGGCCACGGCCCCCGACCCTGCCGCCCGCACCTGCAGACCCAACGCCTCGTCCCTCCCGCCTCTCTTCCCCGTCGAGGCGGCGTTCCCATGGCAACCCCTCTGCTCTGGGATGCGTGGTCGGCCTGGCCTCTGCGACGTGGAGGAAACTTGGGCGAGGGTGAGGGTCATGGGGGCAGGGACCACGCACGCTGAAGAGGTGAAGAACCCGTCCCCTGTCCATCCAATGCCCCTGCCACTGTCCCAGGGCGACTCCCCCGGCGTCTGAGGCAGAGGAGCCTCTGATGTGTCTCACCCAGGCACGGGACGTGGTCGCCTCTCATCGGGGCGACACCTGGACCCACAGTCGGCCTCCCGAAGGCCCTCCCACACGCGTCTGGGGTTTGGGGATGTCCAGAGGAGGGGAGGCCAGGCCAGCGTGCCCTGACTGTTCGTGGAGCCCGTACTCACCCCGAGAGCATCTCGAATATGAGGATGCCCAGCGCCCACCAGTCCACGCCCCGGCCGTGGCCTTTGCTCTGGATGACTTCGGGGGCCAGGTACTCGGGCGTCCCGCACAGGGTCCACGTCCTGGGGAGGGAGACACAAGGCAGCACGCGAGCTCAGCCGCGCCGGGCCACACGTCACCGTCCCCACCCCACGGGGGGGGGGCGTCTTTCCCACCTGCCGGCCCGAAGGTCGGGCGCGTCCGAAACCACTCGGGGGCTTCGCCGTCACTGCGAATGCATCGGTCGCTTTAGGAAATGCTTAGCTGAGGGGATGCGGGGGGCGTGTGGGGGTCGCAGTGACACAGGGAGCTTAGGGAACTGTCATTTCTGTATCTGAGGGGACATCTGTCGGAGAACGAGCGTCTAGCCCCTCCTAGAGGACGGCTGGCGGGAGCAGGAGACTGTGACCACCGGCCACGGGGACCGGCACGGAACGGCGGGGTTTTCTGGCCGGTTTTGGGTCATTTTGTTTGTTTTGTCTGTTTGGTTCTGGTCACCCCTCCCTCTGCTGCCTGGAATCTCTACGTCACGGAAGCTGGAGGAACCGGGCCCTCCTCTTCTTTGTAAAAAAAGTCACTTTCCACTTCAAAAAAGAGCCGTGAGAATCCCCAGACGCGGGGAGGCTCTGCAGACACCTCGCCGTGGTCCCCCAGCGGACGACAGGGGAACCGGAGACACAGCGCACAAGGAGCCCGAACCCTGCAAACGCAGAGAGCGCGAAGCCACACACGAAGCTGCCGTGTTGCGGGAGTCCAAGTCCACGAAACAGCCCCATGATGGATTCACGCCTCATACCTCACCTCCCGAGCCACACCGCAGAGCCTCCCTGACGTGTCCCCTCTCCAGAGCATCTTTCCACCCAAGGGTGTCCACGTCCCCTCATGGACACCCTCATGAGGGTCCTCTCATGAGGCACGGTGACCCCACCACATGATAGGCCAAAGTCCTGACTCCCCAGACCCAGAACACGGTCTTATTTTCTCTTTTTCTTTCTTTCTTTCTTTTTTAAAGTTTTGTCTTATGACCCAGTCATCCCACGTCCAGGGGTTTAGCCAAAAAATATCCAAAATTCCCTTTTGAAAAGGCATCTGTTCCCTGTAGGAGTATTTACAACAGCCAAGACATGGAAGCCACCTACGCGTCCATCGAAAGACGATCGGAGAAAGAGGAGGCGGTACGTGTGCACGATGGAATATTACTCGGCCATGAAAAATGAAGACCAACGGAATCTCACCAGGTGGGACGAACCTGGATGACGGGCCTGGAGGGTACTGTGCTGAGTGAGGTCAAGTCAGACAGAGAAAGGAAAACACCATGTGCTTTCGCTCCTAACGTGGACTATAGAAAACAGAACACACCTAAAGCTCGCAGATATGGAGAACGTCGCGGTGGTTACGAGGTGGCAGGGGCCCGGGGGAACACCGGAGCCTCCTTCGGAAACAGGGTCTTTGCAGGGGGACTCCAGGTCAGTCAGAGTCACGCAGGGGAGCCTGACCCAGTGCCCAGGGTCCTCGTAAGGAGCAGAGATCTCCGCCGAGGAGAAAGTCACTGGGCTCTCAACTGGTGCGGCCACGACGGGAATCAAAGCAGAGCGACGACCTTATGACCCGGCCCCTACACTTCTGGGTACCGAAATCGAGGTCTAGGAGACACATCGGCAGCCCACGTCCTGCACGACAGCCAAGACCTGGACGTGACCCAAGTGCCCGTCGACAGACGAATGGAATCAGAATCAGGACATATGTACCCGACGGAATAGTATGCAGCCCTGAAAAAGGAATACCTTCTGCCGCCTGCGACCAACACAGATGGGCCCTGAAGTCGATACGCTAAGGTAGAGACCCCACACTCAGAGAGACAAAAACCGTTAAGATCTCACTTCTCTGTGGAATTTAAAATAATAAAACTCGTGGAAACAGGACACACACGGGGGGCGTTTGAGGGACAGAGACAGTAGGGACATGCGGGCCCAAGGGTACGAAGCTTTGGTTATAAAATGACTCCGTTCTGGGGACTTAACGTATAGCAAAGTGGTGACAGGAAATGATTTTATAGTCCAGCATCACAATTTGCTAAGAGAGTTGATCTTAAGTGTTTCCACCATCAAAATAATAATAATAATAATAATAATAATAATAATAATAATAATAATGAAATTGGATCTCAATACTAATAATAATAATACTGAAATTGGATCTCCAATAATAATAATAATAAAATTGGATCTCTAGTAATGATAACAAATAATAATAAAATAATAACAATAATAAAATCAGATTTCCAATAATGATAATAATAATAAATAATAATAAAAATAAAATCAGATCTCCAGCAATAATAATAAATCAGATCTCTAATAATAATAATAATAATAATAATAACAAAATCAGATCTCCAATAATAATAATAATAATAATGATAATAATAATAATAATAATGAAATCGGAGCTCAATAATAATAATAATAAGGAAATCGGATCTCCAATAATAATAATAATAAAAGCGGATCTCCTATAATAATAATAATGATAATAAGATAATAAAATCAGATCTCCAAAATAATGATAAAATCAGATCTCCAATAATAATAGCAATAATAAAATCAGATCTCCAGTAATAATAATAATAATAAAATCAGATCACCAAAATAATAATAAAATCCAATCTCCAAAATAATAATAAATAACAATAATAAAATCAGATCTCCAGTGATAATAATAATGAAGTCAATAATAATAATAATAAATAATAAAATCAGATCTCCAATAATAATAATTAAAATAAAATCAGATCTCCAAAATAATAATAAATAAATTAATAATAAATCAGGCATCCAATAATGATAATGATGATAATAATAATAATAATAATAATAATAATAATGAAATTGGATCTCAATACTAATAATAATGAAATCGGATCTCCAATAATAATAATAATAAAATTGGATCTCTAGTAATGATAATAAATAATAATAAAATAATAACAATAATAAAATCAGATTTCCAATAATGATAATAATAATAAATAATAATAATAAAATCAGACCTCCAGCAATAATAATAAATCAGATCTCCAATAATTATAATTAAAATAAAATCAGATCTCCAAAATAATAATAATAAAATCAGATCTCCAATAATAATAACAACAATAATAAAATCAGATCTCCAGTAATAATAATAATAACAAAATCAGATCACCAAAATAATAATAAAATCCAATCTACAAAATAATAATAAATAATAATAATAAAATCAGATCTCCAGTGATAATAATAATGAAGTCAATAATAACAAATAAAATCAGATCTCCAATAATAATAATCAAAATAAAATCAGGTCTCCAAAATAATAATAAATAAATTAATAATAAAATCAGGTATCCAATAATGACGATGATGATAATAATAATAATAATAATAATAATGATAATGATAATAATAATAATAAAGTCGCATCTCCAAGATCATGGACGAGCGGATGCAGGGAACGAGACACGCGCAGTGGACGTGACTCGGGCCTGGAGGAGACGGACACCTGTCCCTTGGGGGGACCCCAGGGGTCCTCACGCGAGGGGTCCCGGGGGAAGGGAGCCGGGGGACGGCGACGCCCGGCCCTGCCGCCCTCCCCCGCGGCGCGCTCACCTGTCCACCAGCTTCTTGGCGAAGCCGAAGTCGGTGAGCTTGATGTGGCCGTCCCTGTCCAGCAGGATGTTCTCCGGCTTCAGGTCCCGGTAGACGATGTCCCGGGCGTGCAGGTACTCGAGGGCGCAGACGATCTCGGCCGCGTAGAACAGCCCCGCGGCGGCCGAGAAGCGGCCGCGGGCGCGCAGGTAGCTGAACAGCTCGCCGCCCGGCACGAACTCCAGCAGCATGTACAGGAAGCGCTCGTCGTGGCTGGTCCAGAAGCTGCGGGCGACACGGGGCGTGGGTGGGTGGGCGCTGGGGCGCGGGGGCGGACGGGGCTCGGGCGGGGGTGGACGCAGGTGCAGGTGTTCACGGGTGTGGATGGACGTAAGAGGATGGACGTGAGACACAGGTGCGGACAGGTGCGAGGGGACGGGCATGGGTGGACATGAGGCACAGGCATGGACAGGTATGAGGGTATCCGCATGGATAGACACTGAGGCACAGGTGTGGATGGGTGTGAGGACACAGGTGTGGACAAACACGAGGCACAGTTATAGACAGATGCGAGGGGACAGGCCTGGGTGGACACAGAGGCACAGGTACGGACAGGTGTGAGGAGACGGACGTGGGTGGACATGAGGCACAGGCATGGACAGGTATGAGGGTATCCGCATGGATAGACACTGAGGCACAGGTGTGGATGGGTGTGAGGACACAGGTGTGGACAGACATTGAAGTGCAGGTGCGGACAGGTGCGAGGGGATGGGTGTGCGTGGACACTGGGGCGCAAGTGCAGACGGATGTGAGGATACGTAAGAGGATGGACGTGAGACACAGGTGCGGACAGGTGTGAGGGTACAGGCCTCGATGGACACAGAGGCACAGGTATGAACAGGTGTGAGGGGACGGGCGTGGATGGACATGAGACACAGGTACGGACAGGTGTGAGGACACAGGTGTGGATAAACATGAGGCACAGTTATAGACAGATGCGAAGGGACAGGCCTGGGTGGACACAGAGGCACAGGTACGGACAGGTGTGAGGGGACGGACATGGGTGGACACTGGGGTGCCGCTGTGGACAGGTTGAGGGTCCAGGCCTGGATGGACACAGAGGCACAGGTACAGACAGGTGTAAAGACACAGGATTGAATGAACATGAGACACAGGTACGGACAGGTGTACACAGGTGTGGACGGACACTGGGGCGCAGGTACGGACAGGTATGAGGGGACGGGCACAGGTGGACACTGGGGCGCAGGTGCGGACAGGTGTGAGGATACGTAAGTGGATGGAGATGAGACACAGGTGCGGACAGGTGCGAGGGTACCAGCCTGGATAGGTACTGAAGCCCAGGTATGGACAGGTGTGAGGGGACGGACGTGGGTGGACACAGGGGTGCCGCTGTGGACACTGGGTACAGGCCTGGGTGGACACAGAGGCACAGGTATAGACAGGTGTAAACACACAGGAGTGGATGGAGATGAGACACAGGTACGGACAGGTGTACACAGGTGTGGACGGACACTGGGGCGCAGGTATGGACAGATGTGAGGACACAGGTGTGGACGGACACTGAGGCACAGGTATGGACAGGTATGAGGGGATGGGCATAGGTGGACACTGGGGCGCAGGTGTGGATGGGTGTGAGGACACAGGTGTGGACAGACATTGAAGTGCAGGTGTGGACAGGTGCGAGGATACTAAGTGGATGGAATGAGACACAGGTACGGTCGGGGGACGGGAGTGGGTGGGCACTAGGGCGCAAGTGCGGACAGGTGTGAGGGGACGGGTGTGCGTGAACACTGGGGCGCAGGTGCAGACGGGTGTGAGGGTCCAGGCCTGGATGGACACAGAGGCACAGGTATAGACAGGTGTAAACACACAGGATTGAATGAACATGAGACACAGGTACGGACAGGTGTGAGGGGATGGGTGTGGGTGGACACTGGGGTGCAGGTGCGGACAGGTGTGAGGATACATAAGTGGATGGAGATGAGACACAGGTGCAAACAGGTGCGAGGGTACCAGCATGGAGAGACACCGAGGCACAGGTATGGACGAGTGTGAGGACACAGGCGTGGACGGACACTGGGGCGCAGGTACGGACAGGTGTGAGGACGGGGCCCAGACAGACGACCCAGGCGCGGGTCCGTGTGGACACATGGGCGTCCTGGCACCTCCCGTCCACGGTCTCAGGACGGGGCCGGCGCCGTGCCCTGACAAGGCCCCAACACCTGCAGGGCCCGCGTCGTTTCCCACACGGGGCAGGGGTCACCCCGGGACCTCAGAGCGGGGCAGAGTTTGCAGACGGCGCCTCACAGAGGGGGTCGAGGCGCAGCGGGGTCGCCAGGGCGGCCCCGATCCCATAGGGTGCCCGAGCGCTCCGCGGGGCAGAGCTTCGGACGGGGAAAGGCAAGAGAGTCCTGGGGGTGCCCGGACAGACGGCACCTGCGCCCGCCCTCGCAGCCGCCGGACGGAAAAGTCTGCGTCTGGTGCGTTTGGGGACGATTAGAAGGAAAAGCGACGAGAGACGTGGCCGCGCCCCCGCACACGCACGCACGGACGCCCCCGTGCGGGTCTGGACAGTCCCGGCTGAGGCCTACGGACGTGCTTGTCCTTGGCGCCCTGGCTGCGTGCGCCCAGGCCCCAAAACGGAGCCGTGGGGTAGGTGTCCCCACGCCCTGCGCCTGTGCCCGGGGGTCCCCGACCCTCCGACGGCTCCCGCCGCCGACCGCTCGCTTCGTCTCCCACGACTAACGCCTCCTGTCCCCCCCCGGATCCCGCTCCCAACACGCCCCACGGGGACCCCCTCGGTCCTGGGCAACGTCCGGGCCGCGGGGTACCCCACGCGCACGGCTGTGCACGCGGGAAGGGGGTGATCTCCTCCCGACCCCCCCCCAAATGTCCCAGGGCCGCCCGGCGTCTTCTATCCCCGTGTCCACGCCGCCCGGGGGCCCAGGCGACCTCGCTCGCCGCTTCCCTGTCCTTCAGGACGCCCACACCCGAGACGCTGACCCCCAGACGCTTCCTTCTGGGCCTCAGAGCGGGGGCGGGCGCTGCGACCCGTGTCCACGGGCCGCGGCCTGCACGACGGGCGCCTCCCTCGGCTCTTCCAGAACCACCTGTGCGACGCCTGCGTCGGGGACGTCCGCCTCCAGGACATGACGGGGACACCTTAGTGTCGTTGAACCCCCGGGCCGCGGGGTCCGCGGGGACGGGCACCCCGGCCAGCCCGCGGCGCGCCACCCCTTCTCCCCCCCTTTCCGGGCAGCGCCCCCCTGCACGTGCGTGTCGCGACCAGGACTTTCCAGGGTGCACGTGAAGGGGCCCCTGCCCGGGTGGTCCCCGCCGTCCCGCGGGACCCCGTAAGGTGCCCGGTTCCAGGTGCTGCAGCGGAGCTGTCGGGGAGCGCGCGCTGAGCAACGTCGGGGGCGAGAAACGCCCCAGGGGAGGGTCCTCCCTGCCTCTCCCAGCGTCCGGGCGCCCCAGGCGTCCCCCGGGGTGGTGGCCGCGTCCCTCCCGTCTCTGTCTGTCTCCCCTTCTGTCCCCTATAAGGACACGGTGCCTGGGTATAGGGCCACCGGCTGCAGGAGGACCCACCTCTGACCCTGTGTAACCCCCACCTGCCCAGACCCTGATCCTAGAAGACGCTGCGTTCCCAGGCACGGGCACGTGACATTGTCCTTTATTAGGGTGACAGCGTGTGAGCCACCACGGCCTGGGAACCCCGCACTAGAGGCCTCACCCACGACCCCACAGCGTGACCCCACTCACTGACGCCTGAAGGCCGTGCCTGGACCCTGGAAACGGGGCCGTGAGGGGACTGGGACGTCCCCTCCCTGTGGCTGGGCCCCTGGTGTGGACACGTGTCCTCCCCCCGTCCACAGTGGCCTCGGCGATGTCCACTGCGCCTGCTCCTAACGTCCCCACACGTCACCGTGAGGGTCCCGGAGCGCGGCTGTCGGGGGGGACACGGACCCGGCCTCCAGCCGCAGCGTCTCCCTAGAAAGCTCGGCCAGAAAGCCGCGTCTGGGGGCGTCATCCAGGACGCCGAGTCCCCGAAAACCCCATGGGGGGCGGGAAGGGAATAAAGTCCTTTCCCCGAGTCCGTAAATGAGGTCGCGGGAGCGACAACGACCCCACCCGTGACACGCAGGTCCCTGGAGGTCGGGACGGGGGGGACTGGCATGGCCGTGGGGGGCACGATGCCCCGGAATAAAGCCAGGCTGCGGGGCAAGGTCAACGGGGGGACCCCAGGGCAGGAAGCGAGGCAGACGGGGGACCCGGCCGGGCAGGGGACGTGGGTTGAGGGGGAAGGACATGGGGTCGTCCCCTCAGGCTGGACCTCGCGCTGCACGGCCCTGTGGACAGTCCCCACGCGCCCAGGACCCGAGGACGACGCCCAGCAGGGCGCCGAGGTGCCAGGAGTGTCGTCCCCGCCGCCCGCCGCCCCCGCCGCGGCGCACTCACAGCTGCACCAGGAACGGGTGGCTGACTTCGCTGAGCACCGCCTTCTCGTTGTGCACGTGCTGCTCCTGCTTCAGCCGCAGCACGTCGGGGATGCTCATGACCTTGAGCGCGAAGAAGCGCTCGCCCGCCGTCTGCCGCACCAGCTGCACGCGCCCGAAGGTGCCCGTCCCTGCGGGGAGAGCGGGGCGCGACGCTGAGGCGGGGGCCGCCCCGGGCTCTGGCACTTTCTAGCAATTCCCCACGTCGCCCTCTCCCTCACCCCATCAGCTGCCCCCGAAATGTCCCCTCACGGAGGCAAGGGGGGGACCTGGCCCACGCGGACGGGGGTCACCTCGCAGGTGCACCTGGGGCCACGGACGGGACGAGGAGGGGACAGAAGAGGGGAAATCTGGGGCGCCGCGCGCCGGGGACCCTGGCGAGCAGCCACTGTCGTCGCTGTCCCTGTCGGTGTAAGGAGCGCGGCGGGGGGACTCTGGGTCTCGTCCTTTTAGGATTTTTTTATCGACGGAAACTCCCGCGCCGCCGGGAAATCGATGCCCCCGCTGGGGGTAGGGTGCTTGAGGGTGGGGGGATGGGTGGAGGACACGACCGGTCCCCTCGGCGTTTCCGTCCTGACGGCCTCACGGCGGCGGGAGGAGGTGACCCGCGTGAAAATGGAAGAGACGGCGCCTCCGAGGGGCCAGCTCGGGGGAAAAGACGGGTCAGAGACAGACACGGGACGAGCCACGAATGGCGTCCGGGGGGGATTCTCGCAGAGAGGACAGAAAAGCACGGGGGGACGTGTCCCCCGCGGCCTGCCACCTGCTTGCTGTCCCTGCCCGGTGTTCGCTGCGAGAAAAGTCCCTTTTTTACGTGTTTTGGCCACGCAGGCCGCCCCGGCCCCATAAGACACACGATGGAATATTACTCAGCCGTGAAAAAGGTCGGCTGGCGACAGGGCATATGGCTGGCCGCGTGCGACCTTGAGGGCTCGACAGTCCGCGGACGAAGCCGGATGGGGGTGAGGAACGGGGCGTCGTCGCTCGCGGGTGTGCACCCTAAAAAGCCGGAGGTCACAGAGGCAGGGGGCGGAGAGGCGGCTGCTTCAGCGGGGCCGGGTGGGGGCAAAAAGGGGCATAAGGGCCAAAAAAGCCCGAATCCTACTAACGGGACCGGGGAGTCCTGCGGCCTGGACGTGTGGCCGATGACCCCCGCGGGGGAAGGTGACCCCGAGCCGCGCCCCCGAACCCCGCCGGGGTCCCCTCGTCCACTCGGCGCACGCCCCGCCACCTGCACGAGGGGCGCGAACACGGAGTCACAGTGGCCTGTCCCCCCAAAAGGAAAACCCACGAGAATAGACCTCAAAAGTGGGAAATGCGCCCCGAGAGGAGATTTCCCGAGTCCTGGTCCACGTGGGGGGGGGACGGACGTGCACCCCGACGTGTTCTGGGGACGGCAGGTGCCGCAAGACGACACTCAACCTCCCTGCCTCCGTTTCCTAGATTTCTCGCCATGAATTGTGGAAACGTTTCGTTTCTGTGATTTTTTAAAAAAACCGGGAAGTTAAAAGGGGGAACGGGAGGAGCACGACTCCCCGCGTCACGCCTGCGAAATCGCCCTTTTCAAAATTCTGTCCTTTTCCTGGGCTTTTCCCCTCTTCTGGGGGCCACGTTGGAAAACGCCCTCAACCACCGCAGCGTCGGGGACGGCGGTGCCCGCGGCGCCCGTTCTCCCTGGAAAAAGCCGGGTTTCGGCACGATCCCTGCACCCGAGCGAGGAGGGTCAGGTTTACGCGCGACGGGGAAAGGGACGTGAAGGGCGTTTTTAGGGCCGTGGGCCGGCCGACGCCCCGATTGAATAACCTTTTTTCTTAAAAGAAAAGGGAGGACGGGACCCTGTAAAGGGCCGAATCCTGCAGTCGGGACGAGTCCCGTCAGCCGTCACGGTGCTCGGAAGCGGACGCGCCCCGCATCACCCTAAAAGGGTCTTTTTAAAGGGGATTTATTCAAAGGTCGCATGAGAATACAAGCGACCCCACTCAGCCCTCGGGGGGGAAAGGGGTTCAGTCTGTGAGGTCGCGCATCCAGGTGGGATTTTATTTAAAAAAAGAAGAAAACGGTGACCTCGACGTGTGCTGGGGTCACGGGGCGTTGGACACGGACTGTCTACGCCGAGCAGGACGCGGGCCTGGCTTCCCGCCCCGCCTGGGGGGCCGCCCCGGGCACAGACGGCCCCGAGAAGAGCAGGGACGAACCCCGCACGTGCGCCCCCAGCACCCGCCGGCCGACGGGGTGAACACGCCACCCTACACGGCACCCAGGACAGGACGTGAGGCGACCGCAGGCCCCGCTCACCCCGTGACCCCGCGTGACCGGACACCGACCACCCCTCGGGTCCGGTGTCCTCAGTGGCGTCGGCATCTGGGCCGCAGGGGGACAGCAGGTGGGAGGCTGAGGGTCCGGGGTCTGGACCCACGAGTGGCCGGGGCAGGGTCGCGTCCTCGCACCGAAAGGTTTCCAGATGTCGCACAGACGGATGGATGGACAGGTGGACGGACACACTGACCAGGGCAGAGGAGACGCCCGGCCCCGCTCGCCCGCGTGGGGTGCTGCGGGGTGGGGCGCAGGGCGGCCCCCATGGTCTCCATCCCCTTCCCGACCCCCCAGGGCAGCACGACCGTATCCGCCCCCGTCGTCCCCTCCCCGTTCCGATGGCCACAACGCGCGCGGCCCCTGTTCCAGCTGCTTCCTCCTCAGTGACCGCTGACGTGCGACGCCGTTGCCCACCCGTGTGGCACCGCGTGCGCGTCCACATCCGTGCCCCTCGCAAAGCGAGACCCCGCAGGGAGCCCGTCCCCGCCCGGCCCCACAGAGCGGTCCCCGTGTCGTCGGCCGTGGCCCCTGCGCTGCCCTTCACGTCCCGCGACACCGACTTGTCCCTGAGATTTTGGGTTTTTTTATGTCGATTATTCCTTTCCCCGACGTGTCACGGGCCGTGGAACCCGCCGCCCACCAGGGGACGCTCCACGGAGCGGCGGTTCCGTTTGGGGACCGTCCCTGCAAGGCGTGTTATTTTTTTCACGTTTCTCCAGATTTCCTCCGGGGCCTGTCCCCAAACATAAAAGATGCTTCAAGACGCACGAGACGCCCGGCCCCGCGTGTCCCCGGCCCTTTGCTGCTGTCCTGCGCCACGGCCCTCGACACGGTGACCCCGCCAACGCGTGAAAATGTCACCGAAACCACGTCCGGGCCGACGGCCTCAACAGAAGCGAGGTTCGGCCCACGCGGGACGCCCGCGTCGGCGGCTCCCGCAGCCCGTGAGGACCGGTTCTGCCTGCTCGGCCCCGGGGAGGGGACCGGACAGGTGGCGAGGAGTCCTCGTGCACGGGACCGGGCGGGGACAGGAGCGCCCCGGTGACCTGGATGGCTGGGCGTCCACGCGCGCGTGCGCCCACACACACGGGCGGTCACGGGTGAGCTCTGCGCCGTCCCCGTGGGGTTTCTCCACTTGTGGGGGTCACCGCGGCCGGCCAAGGCTGGGGTGCACCTGCCCAAACGACCGCCGCCTCCAGGGAGTCCTCACGCGAACCCCACCGTCAGTTTATGGCCAAGGGGGGGACTGGGCTTCAAGGTGCCCAGCGCAGAGGCGCGTCAGCGGACCTTCAATGGGGGGGAAGGCACTGTGACCCCCAGGACGCGGAAGCCACGCCCCCAGCCCGCACCCCTCACCCCTTACGCCAGGTGGAGCCCACCCTACAGCCCCTGCGTCTTCGATCGACGCCTGCTGGACACCGGGACTCCGCGGACACGACGGCGACGGCTCCGAAGGGTCGGCTGGAAGGGGCGCGTCTGCGTGCGAGGCTGGATGTCTGTCCCCGCCTGTCCAAGCCACCGGGCTGTCCCCTCCCGCCCTGGCCTCCCACAGGAAGTCATCGTCCCTCACGGACGGACGCGCACCTTCGTCCCGGAGAGGCACAGAGGCCAGGGTGAAAGGTCTCCCTGCCCCTGTCCGGTCTGGTCCGGTCAGGCCCCCGGGGGCCGTGACATTCCATCTTTACGAATGACGTGGCTCCTCGACAGCCATGGCCACTCGGCCGCCACGGCCACAGGGCATCACAGGACCTAGCGTCTCCACCCCACCCGTCTGGCCAGACCGGACGCCGAGGCCTTGGACGCGGGGGCCACGCGTGAGGCCGGACGGAACACCACACGGGCCGGTGCCACCGTGTGCCAAGGGACGCGGGTCCCCGCCATCCCCCAAGTTCCCATTGTCCCCGTGCTGGCACCGACGGTGGACGTCCAGGGGCCGCGCCCAGGGCCCTGAACCACACAACACCGCCCGGGGAGGCTTTCTCCTCGGCCAGCACCGCCTCTCGGGGGAGGGAGAGAGGGAGGGAGGGAGAGAAAGACAAAGGGAAAGAGAGAGAAACAGAGAGGGAGGAGGGGAACGGGGGACAGAAAGAGCAGCGGGGACCCCATGGAGAGCGGGAGGAAGCAGGGTGCCTGCCTCATGCGCCTCCCCCATCACGCCTTCCCCCGCTGACCCTTTGTCACCCGCCACACGTGGGCACGGAGGCCCCTGGAGGAGGGAGAAGTGGCCCGACCCAGGGCCGGACGCCCCCGCGCCCCTGTGTCCTGTCCTGTCCCCGCCTGTGGGTCTCAGAGCCCACCGTTTCCCACTTCCTGTTTTCCCGGCTCGGGTGGGGGGGACCCCCGAGAGAGAAAGTTCTCCACGCCCAGCGCAGGGTCCCCCCACCGCACCCGGCAGATCCGCCCCAGGCTCCCTCTTCCTCACCGAGCAGGACGCGAGGGGCACCCACCCCGTTGGCCACAAAGAAGCGGCGCCCACGTGGGGGGATCCGGCACCCTCCTCCCCCCCAAACGGGGAACCTGCTCTCCCAGCTGCCCGGCTGGGGTCAAGTTCAGAGGCGGAGGACAGAGTGAGTGACTGAGGGACGGAAGCGGAGTTGGGGGGGGATATGGGGTACAGGGAAGCAGGGCGCTGTGGGGACGTGTCTAAGCATCCGGCGCGCCCACCCTGCACCCCTAAGAGCACGGGGCCCTGTCCCCGGCCCGGGGGTGCGCCCGAAGTGCACCCCTGGGTGTCCGGTGGCGCGCGGGGCAGAGGGGATGGCCTTGGTGGAGGGAGGGTTCACCTGTGTCCCTGGGGGAGGGGGTCCCAGGTCCCCAAGGTGAGGCGGCCTCCGGGTGGGGGGGACGCTTTGTGACGTCGGGGTGGGGGGCGCAGACACCTGCGTGGTCCGGGGAGTGGGGATGGGGGGGCGGCCGGGTCTGCATCCCGCGCCTCGGAGGATGGAGCGGGGCGCGGGCAGGTGCGGGGCCCCCGGGGCGCACCCCTCCCAGGCCTCTGGGGCGGGCCCCGCGGGGATGGGGGTGCGGGGGCGCTCATGGGGGGGATGGGAAGGTCCTAAATGGGGAGGGGGTGTCGGGGCGCACTCACCCACGGTGGCCAGGGTGGCGAAGTCCTGCAGGCGGTAGGCGGGGGGCGCGGGCGCCGCGGCGGGCGTGTCCCCCGCGGGGTGGGCGGGGTCGGCGGGCTCGGGGTCCCCCGGGTCCCCCTTGGGGGCCGGGCCGGCCGCGTCCATGGTCCGGGCGCCGGACGCCGGGAGTCGGGGGGCGCCGGCACCTCGGGGGGCGGCATCAGGGGCGCCCCCCCATGCGCGAGGGGGGACAAAGGCGCGGACAAAGGCGCGGTGACGGGGGCTGGGGGTGGGGAGCGCCCTGGGGTGCTCCGCGGGGGCCCTCCCCGGCGCGGGTGCCGGGCCCGGAGCCGGGGAGAGGGTTTGGGGGGGCCTCCCCCCCCTCCCCGGGGCGGAAGCGGCCGACGCGCCCCGCCCCGCACCCGGCCCCGCCCCGGACTCCGGGCGCCTCCCGCCCACCCCGGGGTGCGGGGGGGAGGGAGGGGCCTGGCCTCTGTGGGCCCTGTGGGTGGGGGGATGCTCGGCTTTGGGAGGACGGGGCCGCCCCCTTCGCGCATCCCTCCCTGGACCTCCCCAACCCCCCCCGGGGGGGTGTCCACGCCCTGACCGGAAGGCGGGGGGCGGGACGCGCGGGGCACGCGCAGGGCGCGGTCCGGTCCGGCCCGGAGTGAACTTGGCAAAGAGAACCCGACCCGGAGGCGGCGGCCCCCGCCCTCATCCCCATCCCCATCCCCATCCCGGGGCCGCACCCCGACTCTCCTCTTCTCTCCCTCCCGCTCCACAGTGAATTCCAAAAACTCGTTTTCAATAAAAAAAGGGGAAATAAAGGCGGCAGCGAGGCGGGGCCCCGCCCCAGCGCAGGGCCTTGCAGGGGGGGGCACAGGTGCGGCGGGGCGGGGCGTCCCGACACCTGTGCGTGCGCGCGTGGCCCCCACCCCCCTCCCCGACTCCTCAAACTGGTGTCCGGGGCCCTGTGCGCCCCGAGGGATGCGCAGGAGCGTGACCCCCCGAGGCTGGAGGGCCCCGGGCACCCCGCGTCCTCCCTGGTCACTCTCTCTGACCCGGGCGATCGGTTATAAAAGGGTTTGGGGGGCCCGGCGAGGCCCACATCCGGGTTTGCGGGGAGGGGGGCCCAGCGACTCCGCCTCTGCGGGGAGTGTCCTGCGGTCTGGGGGGATGTGGGGGGCGGAGGGGGGTGCAAGACCGAATTCAGAACCTGAGAACCCAGGCCTTTCGCAGGCAGCTGGCCCATTGGGGCATGTGGGGCGGCGGGACACCAGAGCCGGGCCCGGGTGTGGCCTCCGGCCCGCGGGGCCACCCTCCCCGGACCCGCACCTGCACCTTGTGGGTGGCATTTCCCACGCTCGCTCCACCCTGAGTTGCCACACACCTTGCACCGGATGCAAACCGGGCGCCCCAGAACCGGGTTCCGTGCGCCCCACTGGGCCTGGACCACAATAGGGGGCACCTGTGGCTGCCACACTGCCCAGTGCCCAAGGCCCGGGGCCCTGCCCCTGGGATGCACCTGGATGCAAACGCCCCGAGTTGCATGTGGGCTGCACGGGTCCCCGTGCACACACCTGCTCCCCCCAACCCTGGGCCTCACCTGTCCCCCGCAGGTGTCCCAGCACCTGGTCATGCCGAGCACCTCGCCTCCATCCTCCAGGATCCTGCAAATGCTTCATGATCCCCAGGAGGCGAGAAAAGGCCCCCGTGAGCCAGGCATCCCAGGGCAGGCCCCACCTGTGCCATGCACCGTGCAGGCCTCGGGGGTGAAGAATGACCCGGAGCCACCCGGAACGGGGTTCTGCCTCCCCCAGAATGAACCTTACATGCCCGGGCCTCGGGTCCAAGGCAAGGGGGACACGGCCCTGAAGCCACCGGGGGTTTTTTCTTCGCAGCGAGGATGCACCTGTGTGGGACGTGCGTGTGTGTCAGAGCGTGCGGTGCCACGTGTATGGACACAGGACAGCCCGGAGGGACAGTAATGTCGAAGTGTGCGGTCCCCTGCCGTGGACAGTGCCCTAGTAGAGTCCATCTTCTCCCCCAGAACATGTTCCCGTACGCCCTATACGGTGGAATATTCCAGTCTAGATTCTGAAAGGAATTATTGATCACGTTGACACCTATTCCGTAACAGATTCTAGAATAGTCTACACTGTGTGTTCTGATATTGCAAGGGAGCGTTCAGCGGATTGCACACCCTTTACAGTTTATATGTATATTATTAGGTATTTTACATGTTTCTTACGTTCTTATATATTCTAGTTTACTTTATTTTCCATATTCTGATATGTTTTATTACATATTCTGATGTTTATCCTTCACAGACTTTACAGTTTGTATAGATCTGTTAGAGATCGCTTATCTCACACAGGATGTTCTAGCATATTCTGTGGCATGTGCTCTATTTTAGAGCGTACACTCTAATGCACATTTTATTCCAGACCCTAAAGAAGTGTCGAGCTGCCTTCGCGCACCTCACAGCTACAGGGTCGTATTAATAAATAAAAACGTGTCCGCACCGATTGGGAGTTGAGACCTGCGGACAGGTAAGCAGGTGCTCTGGGGACGGGGTGGCGCGCGCCCGCGCTTTGGGACGCTGTGTTCTCGGCCTTCCGGAGAGAGACTTGTCCTGTCGTGCGGGGGTCACTTTGAACCTGCCCCTCGCCCCCGCGCCCCGGGCACAGCCTCCCACGGGCGTCCCCTGGTTCTCAGGCTCGGGGCCTTGCTTTGTTGCTGTCAGATGAGCCGTCGCAGGGCCATTGATGGGGGCTCGGGGTTCATCCCGGGTGCCCCCAGGGAGGCTTCGTGGTGGCGTCCGTGGCCTAGATGCGTGGGAACCATCTCCACACCAGGCCCTTCGTGACGCGTGCGGATGCTGCAACCTGTTTTACACGAGGACAAGGAGGACCGCGGTCACCCGGGACCCGCTCAAGGTCCAGGCTGCAGAGTCACCACCACCCACGGCGTCTGCGGGGTACGCGGAGCCTTATTTGGCTTTTTGCAGATCCTTCCTGCCAAAGGGGACCCCTGTTTCAAGCGGGTCCCATGTCACTTGTGGAAGGAAGAAGCGTCCTGCGTGGATTGCAACCTGCCGAGTGCACGCCTCGCCCCGGACACGGCTGGGACACGGGGAGGCAGAAACGTGGGTGCACATCTGTGGACGCGGTAAATCACACACCGCCAGGGTGAACAGCTGAGTGGACCTGGCTGTGCACGAAAATGTAAGCGATGGAAACACGAATAAAAACGCGCTCGGAGCCAGCAGCCTCGCGCATGGGAAAGGCGCGGAGGCCACACTGATAGGCCAGTGAGAGGGTCAGAGGGCAAGGGACCCCCTAGCTGGGGTCCTTCTCTGGTGAGGAAGAGGTGTTTGCAAGGACGAGCCTAAAAAAAAAAAAATAATAATAATAATAAATAATTAATAATAATAATGAATAATGAATAATAGTGAATAATAATAAATAATAAATGATTGCTGATAATAAATAATTAATAAACAATAACAAATAATAATAATTAATAATAATTAATAATTGACTATCATAATAAATAAATAATAAATAATAATTAATAATAATAAATACTTGATGATAATAATAAATACTTAATAATAATAAATAATAATAAATGATTGGTGGTAATAATAAATAGTTAATAATAAATAATAATTAATAATAATAAATAATAAATAATAATGAATAATGATGAATAATAAATGATTGCTGATAATAATTAATAATAATTATTAATAATTAATAATAATTAATAATTGCCGATAATAATAAATAATAAATAATGATTAATAATAAATAATAATTGATGATAATAATAAATACTTAATAATAAATAATAAATGATTGCTGATAATAATAAATAATAATAATAAATAATAAATAATCGACGATAATAATAAATAATAATAAATAATAATTAATAATAAATAATAATTGATGATAATAACAAATACTTAATAATAAATAATAAATGATTGATGATAATAATAAATAATTAATAATGATGAATAATAATGATAAATAATTAATAATAAGAATAAAAGAGAAAGATGGGACTGACAACAGGTGAGGCCGCCGTCCTTATAAATTCACGCGGTTTTGGAAAGACGCGGCGTCGCACGCCAACGCGACACGCTCGGACACACGGCTGGTCGTGGCTTCAGTGCAGAGTCCGACGGTGTCAGAAACGATCCTGCGTCCTGGTCCGCTGACTCTAGATCTGGGGATTTGCCTTTGGGGATGACATTGGGGGGTCCTTCTTCGAAACCCCACATTTTCAGGGCCGAATTGTGCTCTTCCCCAGATTCGTACGTTAAAAATGTCACCCCCAGGACGTCAGAACGTGGCCGGATGTGGAGCTGGGTTGTTAACAGAGGGGATGAGGGTCCAGGGAGGTCACGAAGGTGAGCCTGACCCCATAGGCCTGTGTCCTTGTAAGAAGAGGGGACGAGGACACAGACACACGCACACACATAAAGGGGGACGAGCACGTGAGGACACACGGAGGGGACCGTCCACATGCCCAGGAGGGAGGCCCCAGGGGGGACCGGCCCTGTCCACACCTGCATCTCGGACGTCCGGCCTCCAGGACAAAATGACAACAAATGCCCGCAGTCTAAGCCACCCAATCTGTGCTGTTCTGCGGCCTTCGCGGGTTTTCACTGTAGAGAAACAACAGAGATGTGTCGCCCTCCGGAAATCGGGGCATCTCTGTGTTTCTGCTGAGCAGTGCTCGCACGTGGGAACTTTCAAACGGGCCCACGCGCTGGTCGTCGCTCTGCAGAGAGATGACCCCAAGAGGCAGCAGCGTGTGGAGCAAGGGCCGGGCCTGGGACACGCGACTTTGTGCGACGGCTTTCCCGGGAGGCTCCGGTTTTCCCGGCGGCAGGGAACGGGCCTTTGAACAGGAGGAGATTTCAGAGGCGTCAGGAGTTGTGTGACCTGGGGACGCGGTGAGGGATCTGCAGGGGATCGGCGTCATCGTCGTCGGCCTTGCCCCGTCGGGGCCGTCCCCGCTTTCGTGTGCGGACGCGAGTCACATCAGGAAACCGGGAAGCCCCAGATGGACAGACAGAACACGTGACCGAATAGATCCAGATGCCCTGACCTTGCAGGGGAAAAGATAATGAAATAAAATAAATAAACCGTTCGCTACTGGGATTCTTCTGAGGTCATGCCCTCCCGGCACAGGGAAGTCACAGTCGCCGGAAGACAAACGGGTTCTGGACCTCGGAGAGATAAGGCCCCTCCCCTATCCCCCGAGCAGGCGAGAAGGAGCTCGTCTCTGCCAAGACCAAGCCGGGAGCGAGCACGTCGTGTGACATGGGAGGGGACACGCCGAGAAGAGAAGCGGGGTCCTGGAGAGGCCCATCCCCGGGGGCCGTGGTGGCCGGGACGCGCGCCTCGGCCCAGACGTGTCCCTCAGACACCCGCACGGCGACTCCAAAATGTTTAAAAAAGCAGGTTTCCTTCTCTACTGCTGGAGCCAAATACATGCTTTATGTTCCTTTTATAACAGGAAACCGCGGAGCACGAACTAAAAATGTGGCCTTTGCAAATACGACGGCCGTGCTAACGCTCCGTGCATAATTTATCATAAATACCACTTATTTGTCGTTTCTACGGGCTCTGGAATAGCATGCATCGTTCATGCAGACGCTGTAATTTATTTTACACCGAAGTTACGGACGAAGTGGATCATGCCGAATGCATGTAGAAAATTTATAATTCATACTATGTGAAATTTATGTGTGAACGGTGCGTCATTTTGAAAAAGGGAGGCTTTTCTGCCAAGCTGGGATGTAAAAAGGCGGAAATATTGTGTTTATTTTGCATGGGAGAACATATACGTATTTTTAGGTGGCCAATGGATGAGTATATATATTATATATATATATTATATATTATATCTATCTATTATATAATATATTTATTATATATTATATATTATATTATATATTATGTATTATGTATTATATATGTATTATATATATTATTATATATTATATGTTATATATTATATATTATATCTATTATATCATCTATTATATCTATTGTATATTATATTTATTATATCTAATATCTATTATATATTAATTATATTATATTATATTATATTATATTATATTATATTATATTATATTAATTATATATCATATATATTATATATTATATATCTATTATATATTATATCTATTATCTATTTATATATTAATTATATTATATTATATTATATTATATTATATTATATTATTTTATATTATATTAATTAAATGTCATATATATTATATATATTATATATCTATTATATATTATACCTATTATATCATCTATTATATATATTATATATTATATATTATATATTAATTATATATTCTATATATTCTATATTATACATGTTTATTATATTTATATTTATTATATTTGTTATGTTTATTATATTTATGATATTTATTATATTTATATATCATATATATACATATATGTGTATATATAGGTGCTTATATACATGTATATGTGTATATATATATACACACACTATTAGGGAGAGAGAAAGTATATACCACAGAGCTATACAATGTTACGGTATAAAGCAACATTGATATATATATATATATATATATTTATTTATACAGATATATCAATGGAAATATCTAGAAACCCAGGCCTATGCACGATGACACACACTCGTGCCCGCGTCCGTACACGTGCGTCAGGTGCCCCCCCCCTCCCGACACTGGACATTTGGACAAAACAAACAAAAACACAGGCCGCCCGGGGGGGGGGGATTTTACTTGCGGATTAAAATCCACACATTTTAGGTAGAAGAAGCTGGAGAGAGAGGATGGGAAACGTCACAGTCCACGTGCGATGGAGTTAAACAACCCCCCCACACACACACACACTTCTGGGGAACCCTTCGTGTGACCCACGTGGCACCCACAAGGACGGCTGCGCTGACCTCGTGCCCCTCCCGGTGGCCTGCACTGAGGAGGGAGGCCTTGCCCTGGCCGGGTGCCTTGGGGCAGGGCAGGACGAGACCCAGCAGCACCGGCCCGGAGAGGCAGCCGGTCCTAGGTCATGATCCGGAGGAACGGGCTGGGCCGGTTTGGCCGACAGCGCCGGGCCAGGAAAACAGCCCCAAGTGTCTGAGCCTTGTTGGTGCCGCATCTGGGCCTGGGCCAGGCCACTCAAGGTCGCCTGGGACGCGTGGCTGCCGCCTCCCGGGACAGCCTGGCAAATCTCGACCCGCACTCGGTGCCTGCCCGCAAGGTTAGGGGGCGGGGTAGATGGATGGATCATTAATAGGTGGATAGAAAGTCAGGTAAATAGAGTCATCGGGGACCATGAATCCTTCCTCCTCGACTTTAAGGAGGTGGCACAGAAATAAATTGGAATTTAAACCCGGAGTTTCGTCTACACCCTCTCCATCGGCCCGGAAGTCCTGGCCTCCCTTCCGTCACTTCTCGTGATGCCACGGCGACGTGTGATCGTTTCTTCTTTCAGGGAGAAAGACACGGGGAAGGGTCACTCCTGACACCGTGATCTGCCTCAGGGAAACGCGTGTGCCAACCCGAGTGCGTCTTCTGGTACGTATTTTGAATGTGGGAGCGGGATAAAAGGTTAAAAAAACAAGAAAATCGAGCAAAAGTCAAGTCGGCACTTTGGAATCAAAGGGCTGAGAGTTGATTTCCACGTGGCCCGTGGAAAAGGCGTTCGTTCTGTGGTTGGAACGGGCCCTTTGTCCTCTGGCAGGTGCCGGAGGACGTTGCAGGGACGTTTTCTCTCTGGACAAGGACGTCTGAGACGCAAGCTCGCGGCCAGGAGACGGGAGCGCGAGGACGGGGCGGACGGCAGAAGCGCCACGGGCCACGAACGATCCACGTCATTGTCAAAAAATTAAACTTTAATTTAAATGTTTTAGGTGCCGGTGCAACTCTGCGTGACAGGACGCTCGCCCCGCGGGGCCCCGTGTCTGTCGCGTGACATCACGACGGGCCTGGCTTCGACCCGTGTTGCCCGAGGGCCGACGGCCGACGCCAAGCGTGGGTGCAGTCCCCCGAGGCAGGACACCCCGACTCCCGGCTGTGCCCCGTGTGCTCCGGGAGCGGTCGGCCCTTCTTGCTGGAATTAGCTCGCTTTTAAATTTCGCTCCTAGCCCCTTTAATTTCCACGCTAATAAAGTTAATTTTATTGAATCTCTTTCCCTTTCCCCGCAGCTCAGGTTCAATTTTAATTTGTAAAATGTGATGGCAACGACGCTAACCAAGTGAGGAGTCGTGGACTCGACAAAATTCCAGGAAAGGGGGGAAAAAAGGAAGGATTTGGAGAGGCCCGTCATATGTTTTTATTCCAAAACCAAATATATATAAAAAAATATATAAAAATATATAAATATATGTAAATATATATAAATATATATATTTATAAATATTTATAAAACATAGAAAAACAAGAAAAACCAACCTCACTCTCTGCGAGTAAAAAGGTGCTCATTGTAAAGAAAAATATAAGGAAAACAAATAAACTGAGCCCAGCCGTGAGTTCGCTTTATAAAATAATAAAAACAAATGCTCCCAAACCGACTCACGCAGACCAGGCATTGGATAGATTCGTCCCAGATTCGAGATTTAACAAACCAGGGATAAGGACAAGCTTCCTCGCGCGAGCGAAGGCTTTCTACGCAGAAGGGAGAAAAGAGCCTTTAAAGAAATCAGAATCATTTTAATAATCACCATTTCCACCCCCAGATTGTCCTGGAGGTTCCGGCCTGTACGATTAGACCAGAAAAAAAAAGAAAAAGAAAGAAAAATAATAATGTCCAAGAACTGGAAAGAGGAACAATCCCGTTATTCGCAGATGGACTTCCCTGTGCGCACAGAAACAGAACCCCCTCCCCGTCCCCCCCCCAAAGAAAAAACAATTTGTAGATAAAACGTGAAATAAGATTTGACAAATGGACATTCACAGAATGATTCCCCCCAAAAAACAACTTCTAGATAAGAGTTAACACGTCGGCATTTACAAAATTCCTTTAAAAAGTCGAGTTCAGGCCAAGACCCCCCGCCCAAGGACATTTGCGAACGTGACAGGAAAGAAAACCTTCGGGCGCGTCCGCTATGATTTAAAACAAAATAAAAATATTAAAATCAAAAAAGGGAAACCATTTACAATAATAATAATAATAATAATAATAATAGTAATAATAATAAAAATAAAATCAGGTCGCGAGGATTGTTCCTCCGAACCCTTTAATCACAGTCCCTGAAATATATATATTTTTCAAGGTGATCGATCGACAGCCGCACTTTAAATTTTTACGTGCAAATGGCCAATATTGCCAAAAATAAATAAATAAATAAATAAATAAATAAATAAATAAATAAATAAATAAATAAATAAAAATTGAGGAAGAAAGGCAAGACCTTAAACTTTTTATAAGAACATGTGAGCGCATACATTTACGACCTCGTGGAAGAACAGGATTTTATTTTTTCAAGCAAGAAACAAGCGGAAACCCTGAAGGAAAAACAACAAAAAACAGAAAACGATGTGTTCCGCATTAAAACGAGGCACTCCGTGCCTCGGGAGTCTAATAAAAGGGGGAAAACACAAGAAAGAGAGGGAGAGAGTGTATTTTCCGTCCGTAACCGACAGATGCGGATTTGGAATCTAGAAAACCCTATTTCAGGGGAAAAAGAAAAAAAAACAGGTCAAAGATGAAAAGCGTCACGCGAAGCTCTTCTAAAAACATCATTTTCCGTTTATTTTATCAGCCCATGTTTTTCTCATTCCCACCGGTCGATGGAATAATCTAAAATTCAACCAATAATCAAAACGCGGCACGCGGAGTGGCGAACCACGAGAGCCCTTAGCCAGCCAGGCAGGGAAAGGAGAAAATCCGGCGACCCGGGGGGACCACAGCGGGATTTTTTTTGGGGGGGAATCATGGAAAGAGGTTTTAAATCCCCACTCTGGGGCCTGTGCGTGCTCCGGCTCTGGACCCCGTCCGGCAGAGGGACAGGAGCCAGGCGGGCGTTGGGCGCCAGGCCGCGCTCCACCCCACCGGGCGGTTTCCCCCAAAATAACTCAAAATCCTACTAATTCACAGCCACTTCCGCTCAGAGGCCGCTTCCCCTTTTCGGAGCTGAGTCAGGGGCCACATCCTGTTGACGTGGGGCGCGTCGGGGCCTTCCCACGCGAACCTTCGGGGGGTGATCGCCGCCGTCGGCCCCCTCTGGGGCGCGGGGTCCTGCCTGTCCCGAGGCGTCTGCGGGGTCGTGCGGCCTGACTGTAGCAGGTCGAAATACGTTTTTTTTGTTTGTTTTTTGGGGTTTTTTCTTTTTATATTAGTGGACGCCTCCGAAGAGCATGTCCTTCCAAACACCTCGCCGGGAGCCCACTTCTTGATTCCTCCGAACCCAGAGCCTCTTTCGTCCAGGGCAACGGGGCCCACGGGTGCTGGTTCGGACACACGGGTGAGGACAAGCAGCCACGGGCCCCGTGACCCACGGAACGAAAAGCAAAGTCCTCGACGCGCCTCATGCTCCATTTCTCATCCCACCCCCCACTCCGCACCGATTTTTATCATTTTTCTGTCTGTTTTTTAGGCGACCTTGGGTTGACCTCACAGATCGCAAGGGCCTTGTCTGCTTACTACCCCTTATTTTTATTTTTTATTTCTGTTTATTGTTTGTTTTTTACGCCGGACGGAAACCTCGACGTTAAAAAATCGGGAAATAAAGAACGTAAAAGAGGATCGCTGTGGGAGGGAGGAGGCGGACCCCGGGGTAGAGGAGAAGCACCTTCGACTGAGCTGTCTCAATCGCGGCTTCTCCGTGCACCACGTCCCCGACGGGTATTCCCAAAGGGAATTTCGAGGGGCCCGAATGCCTGGGCCACGGGTCCGTGTCGCCACCCCCGGCGGGGGGCAGACCCAGTCTGCCCTCCCGACCTCTGACCCGCGGGCTCAGCTGAGCGAATCGGGGCCGAACAGACACCAGGGTCCCCGGAACGGGACGCTGAGCCGTGACACGCGGGCGGCCCTGCTCCGGACGCTCCGGATGTGCCGTCGGGGATCGGCCTGAAGAGAGAGGCGGGCGTGCGGCCAGCAGAGGCGGGAGACGGTGACAGGGCCACCTGCCCGTCGAGCGCCACGACGGGCGAAAGGCACGGCCCACACCTGGGACGCTGGGGTGAGGCCCACACCTGGGACGCTGGGTAACCTGAGTCCACAGACGGGGCGAAGGCCTTTCTGGGCCTTTCCCGATGCCGACGGGGGGAGAACAGGCACGGACATGGTCCTTCTGCAGCGCTGGCCCCACCCCGGGGTGGCCCCTCTGCTTGGATGCCTCTTCCCTTCATGCTAGAGACTTGACAGGCCGAGGGCGGGCCGGGCCGCTGGTGCGGCTGTGGGCACAAGCCAGGCCCCGAGACGTGGCCCAGGAGTGAGCCCCTAACCCCAGGGGTGAATCCCGTAACCCCAGGGGTGAGCCCCTTAACCCCAGGGGTGAATCCCGTAACCCCAGGGGTGAGTGAGTCCCTTAACCCCAGGGGTGAGCCCCTTAACCCCAAAGATGAGTCCCTTAACCCCAGGAATGAGTGAGTCCCTTAACCCCAGGGGTGAGTCCCGTAACCCCAGGGGTGAGCCCCTTAACCCCAGGGGTGAATCCGTAACCCCAGGGGTCAGTCCCTTAACCCCAGGAGTGGGTGAGTCCCTTAACCCCAGGGGTGCGTCCCTTAACCCCAGGAGTGGGTGAGTCCCTTAACCCCAGGGGTGAGTGAGTCCCTTAACCCCAGGGGTCAGTCCCTTAACCCCAGGGGTGAGTCCCTTAACCCCAGGGGTGAGCCCCTTAAGCCCAGGAATGAGTGAGTCCCGTAACCCCAGGGGTGAGCCCTGTAACCCCAAGAATGAGTGAGTCCCTTAACCCCAGGGGTCAGTCCCTTAACCCTAAGGGTGAGTCCCTTAACCCCAGGGGTCAGTCCCTTAACCCCAGAAGTGAGTCCCTTAACCCCAGGGGTCAGTCCCTTAACCCCATGGGTCAGTCCCTTAACCCCAGAAGTGAGTCCCTAACCCCAGGGGTGAGTGAGCCCCGTAAGGGCGCTAAAGCGCGTCGCCCGATTCTGCATCTGCTCTTTGTCATCTCACCTCGAAGCCTGGGGTCACACCCCCTGCGTGACGCATTTCTTTTTCCTTTGAAACCAGACCCCGACGTCCCCTTTATTACAGGAGAAAAAATGAACGGACAGACAGACGCCCGCCTTGTCCGGGAAGCAGCACAGAGTCACCGTGCTGCGCGGGAAGGTCCCGGGGCCCGGGCACCGGGGGGGTGGGGTGGGGGGTGGCAGCTCTGTCCCCCAGCCCCGCGGCCCCCGATGTCACGGGTCCTTTAAGAAGCCGGAGCCAAGCACAGGCCTGCGCGGGCCGGGATGGGGTTGACGTCATCCCCGGATGCCAGACGCTTGGGGCTGGAATTTCAGTTGCTGACGATGGGCAGGGGCAGGGCAGGGCGCCGTCTCCCGAAGGCCCTGGGGGACAGGCCGGGATGGGGTTGCTGATGCAGATTGGGGGGGACAACAGCGCCCCGCCCGCCCGCCCCAGAGGCTCCAGAGCCTTCCTGGCCGGGAGAATCCCGTTCCATGTCCCGGAAGGTTCTAGTTAGCTCCCAGACATAAGGGGCCGGGGCGTGTGTGAGATAAAGTTTTCTGGGAACCCGGCCACACGCGCCACTCGCCTCTGGGGCCCGTCGGCGGCGGCTGTTCCCGCGCTGCGAGGGCAGAGGGGCCCCTTTTCGAAGGGGATCGGGAGGTGGAGGGGGCTCGCCTCACCCCTAATACTCAGCGACCCCCTTCTCTAGTTGACACGCGCGGGTGCCCCTCAGCGGAAACCTCGTGTGCCCGCCGCACGCCCATCCCTTTGGGGGAAAATCCCGCTGTTTCTGTCTCAAATCGGAACGGTTTTCTTCATACTGTTTTGGGCTCCGTTGGGGTGAATTTTTTTTCTGTTTTGAACTGAGGAAAAGGGAAACCCCAACGCGGAGATGAAACCAACCCGAGGAGGCTACAATTTTTTTAAAAAAAGAAAAATTAGCTGAAGCTGAGGTTACGTCAGCGGGGCCGGCGGGAAATCTCCGTCTGCTTGCCCGGGGCCTTGAACTTGAACGAAAGTCAGAGGGGGCCCCGCAGTGAGGCAGGGAGGGGAAAGCGAGCAGGTCGGGGGAGCAAGGGGGGCCAGGAAGGGGCGCTGAAGGGTGGGGGGACCGTGCGGGGAGCAGGGGGTGCGGGGGCATCGGAGGGAGCGGGTCGTCCGGGGTGGCTTGGCGCTGTCTGCTCTGTTGGGAGGGACCGTGCGCTCGAGGACAGAGCCAGGACGAGTGTCATATGGCCGGCCAGGGGACACGCGGGAGGGAGTCCCGCAGGTGTTTTTACGGGGGGAGGGGACAGTCTCCAAGGGAGCGGGGACAAATCCCTGTCGCGCTGAGACGTGCCATGCGAGCTTCCCTCCCCATCCCGTGCCCCCGCGTCCTCTCTTTTCCACAGGTTTCTCCCTCCGAGACTCACGGCCCCGAGGCCCCTCCATCTCCGCACTGGTTTGCTCGCCGTCGAGGTCCCGTTGTCGCGACGGCACGTTCCCGCCAACGTTTCATGCTCGGGCACCAGCGGCGTCGCCGGTCGTGGCCGAAATTGGTTTTTCCCCCGTGAAGCCTTCTCCGGACAGTGTTTTTAGGGCCCAGAAAGGGCACGGAAAGCCATTCTCGGGGCGCGTGGCCTCCGTGCCCGGTGACCCCGCACTGGTCTTTTGTTTTATTTCCTTTTTCCGGGGAGAAAAGATGCTCCAAGTGCGCGGCGGGGACTTCGCCGTCCGTCGTCCGCGCGGGCTGCGTTAATGGGGCCGCCGTTGCCTCTCCATCCTGACCCTAATCCACGGCTGGGTTGAGGCAGGAAAACGAAAGAAGGGGCCTGAGCTTCTCCGTCTGCACCCGGGGAGGGTGGGGGGCGAACAGGAGGGCCGGGGCCGGCGGAGAACCCCACGCTGCAGGTGCAGGTGTCGTGCGACCTGCGGGCTCACCCCGCGAAAGGGACACCGAGGTCGGGGACGGGGTCGCGAGCAGCCCTCACCGGACGGGAAGCCGCCCGCATTCAAGGGGAGCCCTGGCCTCGGTGTCCCCGGTGATTCAAGGCGGGGACCCCAAGTCTGCGTTCCCACCCAGCGGCACCCTCTGCGGGGAGCCGGCTGTAGGGGTCGCGCGTATGGTCCATATAGCACGTCCACGGGGTTTTTCTCCCTTCTCGTATTCTCTTTTGGGGATATTTAAAGGAAAAAAAAAGGGTTGGCACCCGACTCTCTTCTCCCGAAAGCTAGGGAGCGAAAGCCTGGTGGTAACCAAGCGCGTGTGGCAGGCGCGCCCGACGAGGACCCCAGGGTGCCCGCCGTCTGGGGCCCACGTCTCGTAGGGCCTCCTTCTCCTGAACGCGAGCGGGGACAGAGGCCGCACCCGTGCTTAGGTCGCCGACACCAGCAGAGGGAACGGAATGGCACGGGCGCAGCTGACGTCTCCGATCACGTGACTCCTTGTTTTCTCCATCGACAGGGGTGACCGCCCTGGGTGGGCCAGCCCTCATCAGGTGAATCCTGTGGAAGAGAAGCCAGGGATGACCTGAGGGACGTCCGAAGCGGCCGAGACGGGTCCCTGAGGGGGGTCACCTTGTAGGGGGGGGCGGCAAGCGTCCCGTGGGAGCCCCGACGGTTTCAGACCGACAACCCCGAGAGAACGAGGCCTCCTTCCTTCAAGGCCGGGGGATGAAGGAGGAGGGGATGGAGAGAGGCCGTGGGACAAAGCGCTCCTCTGTGCGCGTCCAGCCGATCCCCCTCTTATGAGGAAGGGGAATGGCTCCCCCCCACCCCCGTCTCGATGCCTCGGTGGGCGCGCCCCACTGGCTGCTCACGAAACCCCGAGCCTGGCCCCGTCTCCCGTGAACGGGCGTCTTACCCCATTTCCAGAGCAAGCGGGGCGTCGCCCAGGGTGTAGACGGACAGCTCCGAGGTGACGCCGGGCGTGCCGTCTCCCGCGTGTCCCCTAAAGATAGGAAAGTGGACACGGTCCCGGGAGAAATAGGGTGAAGTGGACGTCACGGCCCGCGAGGCTCCGTGGCCACGTTTGGGGTGAATCGTTCGATTTCCCTACGTCGTGGCGCTCCATCGGAGGAGCCACCGGTCGGCCGCTGGCTTATGTCACCCAGCTGGCTTCCGACGTGAGAACGGGCAGGGGCGGGTCGTATAGAAGCGCAGAGCCCCGGGGCGGCTGTTCGGGGGCGCCCGAGACACCCCGGTTTGCCCCCTCGGTTCTGGGGAGCGACGCCTC